>CM062297.1:557767533-558367533 GCA_031216915.1 Pictodentalium vernedei
GTTTGGTCCCAGGTAGTTCCAGTGGAATCTCTTTTATCATTAGAAAATCAATTTTCATCGAAAGGCTCCTAGGGTATTTAATTCGAAATGCTTAAACAGTGCTAATGTGTTCAGGTAACATCTCTAGATGTGCATGAAGGTTTCTAAATTTTGATTTGGCCCCAGGTGGTTCCAGTAGAACCACTTTTATCATTAGAAAATGAGTTATCATTGAAAGGCTCCTAGGGTTTTTATTGCAAAACATTTAAACTATGCTAATGTGTTCAGGTAACATCTCTAGATGTGCATGAAGATTCCGGAATTTTGATTTTGCCCTCAGTGGAATCAGTTTTCATCGAAAGGCTCCTAGGATATTTAATTCGAAATGCTAATGTGTTCACATAACATTTCTAGATGTGCATGAAGGTTTCAGAATTTTGATTTGGCCATAGGTGGTTCCAGTGGAACCTCTTTTATCATTTGAAAATCAGTTTTCTCCGAAAGGCTCCTAGGGTATTTAATTCGAAACATTTAAACTATGCTAATATGTTCAGGTAACATCTCTAGATGTGCATGAAGGTTTCGGAATTTTGATTTGGCCCCAGGTGGTTCCAGTGGAACCACTTTTATCGTTAGAAAATCAGTTTTCATCGAAAGGCTTCTTTGGTATTAATTCAAAACGTTAAAACTATGCTAAGGTGTTGCTAAGGAAATGTGGGGATACACCATTGTGTGTTTTGCACACAAATAACTCAATCTAGTTAGTGGTGATATGGCCAAAATAGTTTGTTGATAGTCTTGATTCAAACTGTGTACTGTCTAGTGCATTTCTGTTGGAGGTCAAGGTCACATTGAATTGTTTAATGATACACCCAGACTTGTTTGGGAGCTGACATTTTGTTGGTTACAGATGGGATAATTTTTGTGTAAATTTGCTTTGAGAAAGCCTTTTGAAAAAATAAATAAGAAACCCATATTTTTTTATTTGTCTGAATGTTCATCTTATGCTGTAAAATCCGCAGTGGAGGAATAAGGAAGTCCTATAACAGTTTTATCACAACCAGTGCATGAAAATTGGAAATTTATCTTCTGAATGAGAAAATTTTGACCATTTTGAGCCATCTTTTGAACCATCAACTGTGTTATTCAGCTCAGTGTATTTGAGTGATATTGTAAGATTTTGATTGTGTTTCTCCAGGAAAGGCCATACTGAGAGCTTCCAGAAACTGTACATTGTGAGGATTGTGAAAAGGAGAGGTAATTTAAATGCAAAATATCCTTGGTCATGTCAATGAGAAGCTGTGCATTTCTTGAAAAACCAACGTTTTCACCTGAATAACTGTGACAAGACCTTAATGTCTCGAACAAGTTTGATAACCGGTGCTGTTCGATTATACTGTGCCCTTAATTAGTTAATTTTTGCACATTTTAAGCTGGTTGGTGTGATATCTTGCTTGAAGAAATATTATCGGATTTGGTCAATTTTTGTTTATGAGACTTTCTTAATAATGTCTTGTAGGAGTTCGAAAATGGTGAAGTTTGATCGTACTGAGCAAAATTATCACCCTTAATTAGTTCATTTTTGCCTGTTTATAGATGTTTAGAAGTTATGCCCCTTGAAATAGAAAAAAAAACGTAAGTGACTGATTATTATTTCCACACTTCTCAACCGTCTTAAGTGCAATAAAATGCAGGTCAAGTTTGGTTTCTGCTTCTGGACTTATTATTTCCCCGAAAAAAATTTGGGGGAATCTAGCCATGACGTCGTCCATCTGTCTGTCTGTCCGTCCGGGCGTAGACGGAATTCGTGTCCACTCCATAACTTCCTACAGCCTTCAAGGATATTAATGATACTTGGTATTATTATTGCCCACAACCAGAGGGTGTGTCGCGAATAAGGTTGGAATGGCTATCAAGGCTTTTTTCGGGGAATCAGCCACCCTTTGGTGGCCATCCTCTAGTACTAATTTGAGTTAAGCCCCCTGCATTATGAAAAAAATTGTAAAATTGAGATATTTCTTCTGTTTCTGTCAAATAAAATTTGGCAAGTGACTGATTTTCTTTTTAAGACTTCTCTGACATCTGAACTTTCATGGAATATTATATGCAGACCAGTTTACTGCTACACTGGACCACGTTCTCATCTGTAAGATCTCCCTTGGTTTACTGCATTGTTAGACACAGGAGGCTGTTGAGGTAAAGGTTCAGTCAGTGAGATTATCATATACATAATGATTTTTAGCTGCGACTAGCAGCTCTATAAGTGGCAATGTTGGTCTGTCAGTCTGTCTGTCTGTCTGTCGGTCGGTCGGTCGGTCGGTCGGTCGATCGGTCTGTCTGTCGGTCAGTCGGTCTGTCGATCGGTCGGTCTATCTGTCGGTTGGTCTGTCGGTCGGTCGGTCTGTCTGTGACCAACGAGTTTCAAAACTCAATAACTTCTGAAATACGTGATGGAATAAATTTATATTTGGCATGTAACTGTATCTTAATTGATGTCTAGCCACTGTTCAATGCATGTGCCTTTCCAAATATTTTTCTTGGAGTTATGGCCCTTGATGAACTTAGAATTTTGTGAGATTGCACCATTCATCGCAGCTACGGCGTCGATGTCACGATTTTTGGACAAGTAGTGCTAATCTCTCCCTAGATTCACTTCTATGGATGACTGGTTCAGGTTAACAGGGCATGATCATGAACCAGTGCTGACTGTATTCGGTGTTCCTCAGTCCAGAATCAAGATGTAAATATTCATTGTTCCTAAAAGGGTGACGTTTATGAACTCATAGACATGCCAGCCAGCGCATAATTGTATTGTTTCAGTGGATATGTTTCTGAAATGACCCAGTTTTTTGCGAACAGTATTTTTAGTTGAGTTTTGACAAAGTCAAACTCGACTTATAGTTAGATGAAGTGGCGGGATTGCTGGCGGTGGGCGGCAGGCATAAACAATTGGTTTCTGGGCAATAACTTTAGTTCTGTTTAACGCACCTTTACCAAACGTCTACCAGGGGTTACCCTATAGGAAAGGAAGACACCTATCGATTTCAGAGACTCGCGCCCCAAGGACAAGGTCACTGTTACTATAAATAGAATATTTTGTGACAAATTGGTTTCCGGGCAATAACTTTAGTTCTATTTGACGCACCTTTACCAAACTTATACCAGAGGTTACCCTACAGGAAGGGAAGACACCTATTGATTTTGGAGTCTGGAACTCCAAGGTCAAGGTCACTGTTACTATAAATATAATATTTTATGACAAATTGGTTTCCGGGCAATAACTTTAGTTCTATTTGACGCACTTTTACCAAACTTATACCAGAGGTTACCCTATAGGAAGGGAAGACACCTATTGATTTCGGAGTCTGGGACTCCAAGGTCAAGGTCACTGTTACTATAAATAGAATATTTTGTGACAAATTGGTTTCCGGGCAATAACTTTAGTTCTATTTGACGCACCTTTACCAAACTTATACCAGAGGTTACCCTACAGGAAGGGAAGACACCTATTGATTTCGGAGTCTGGGGACCCAAGGTCAAGGTCACGGTTACTATAAATAGAATATTTTGTGACAAATTGGTTTCCGGGCAATAACTTTAGTTTTGTTTGAAGCACCTTTACCAAACTTATATCAGAGGTTACCCTATGGGAAGGGAAGACACCTATTCATTTCGGAGTCTGGGACTGCAAGGTCAAGGTTACTGTTACTATAAATAGAATATTTTGTGACAAATTGGTTTCAGGGCAATAACTTTAGTTCTATTCCATGTATCTTCACCAAACTTAAACCACAGGTTACCCTATAGGAAGGGACGACACCTATTGCTTTCGGAGTCTAGGGCCCCAAGGTCAAGGTCACTGTTACTATCAATAGAATATTTTGTGACAAATTGGTTTCCGGGCAATAACTGTAGTTCTATTTGACGCAGCTTTACCAAACTTACACCAGAGGTTACCCTATAGAAAAGGAAGACACCTATCGATTTCAGAGTCTCACGCCCCAAGGTCAAGGTCACTGTTGCTACGAATAGCTTATTTCTTCAAAATTCAATGTCAAAACTCGACTTCTGGATCTGTGATCCTCTTGCTTGATTTTTTATTAAGTTTTAAAACCTGTATGACATTATTTTTATACTATAACCCAATGGCCCAGACTAGTTGGTGCAAACTCAAAGTTATCATGTGCCAAACACAAATTGAACCCCCCCTCCCCCCCCCCCCCCCCCCCATTCCGCAAAATTTGCTTGCAAAACTCAAAATTGAAAGTCCTGTCTGGTCCTCCATACATTTACTTTCTGCACATGCGCAGCCATCAGGAAGTGACCAGAATTGGCGCAAACATCATTCTTTGTTTGGCCCTAAAGTCAGCAAGATGAACTGACATCAAGCATCTGTGCTTTAAAATCTCCTTTTTTGAAGATGCCAGACACAAATCAATGCAAGAATTGGTGGATCCAAGGCTGTTATTGGATGATGGAAGTGTTCAATGGTGGTTTTAGACATTCCGGGCGTAACTTTATAATAATTCTAAAATTATTTAATGTTTCCCAATTTCAGGACATACGCCTGATGTCATCATTTTTGTTAATGGTTATTCCACTGTTTGTTAAGTATTATAACTTAGTCAATATGAGGAATTTTTCTTAAAAAATCTTCTTCTCCAGATCCAGCAGGCAAAATCTTTTGATATATTTGGTGTGCAACATTGTGGGGTGGATCTGATTCAAGTTTGTTCAAATCGGCTTCCTGGATTCACATTTGGGCTCCGTATAGAAGCCCGAATTCTAACTTAGTGCATTTCAGGCAAATTTCTTAAAAAATCTTCTTCTCCACATCCAGCAGCCAGAATCTTTTGATATTTGGTATGCAACATTGTGGGGTGGATCTGATTCAAGTTTGTTCACATCGGCCCCCTGAATTCATATTTGGGCACAGTATTGAAGCCTGAATTCGAATTTAGTGCATTTCAGGCAAATTTCTTAAAAAATCTCAAGATCCAGCAGGCAGAATCTTTTGATATTTGCTATGCAACATTGTGGGGTGGATCTGATTCAAGTTTGTTCAAATCGGCCCCCTGGGTTCATATTTGGGCTCAGTATAGGAGCCCAATTGTACTTAGTGCATTTCAGGCAAATTTCTTTAAAAATCTTCTTCTCAAGATCCAGCAGGCAGAATCTTTTGATATTGGGTATGCAGCATGCTTAGGGGGTTGAGATTCAAGTTTGTTCAAGCCAAGTCCCTGGGTCCATATTTGGGCTCCCTGTGGGAGCCCGAATTATAACTTAGTCAATATGAGAATTTTTTCTTTAAAAATCTTCTTCTTCAGATTCAGCAGTCAGAATGTTTTGATATTTGGCATGCAACATCCTTAGGGGGTGAGATTCAAGTTTGTTCAAGCCAAGTCCCTAGTTTCATATTTGGGCTCAGTTTCAAAATGAGGAATTTTCTTCAAAAATCTTCTTCTTCAAATCCAGCAGATGAATGCTTTTGATATTTGGTATGCAGCATCCTTAGGGGGGTAAGATTCAAGTTTGTTCAAGCCATGTCACTAGTTCCATAAAATTTGTCTCTCATGACTTCATTCTTTTGTAGTGATGATGAACCATGTCTGACTGAATGTGACCCCAAATACATCTTTGAACCACTTTGGCCGGTGAGCGATTAAGGCTCCTTGGAGCATTTTGTTTATTAAATTTCTTGGGAGTTCAGTGTATTACAGAATATTATTCTGTTTTTTCCCATGGTTACGTCCTCACCCTAGGGGTGTTAGATCGTTTAGTCTTGCATCTTCTATCCGATGTACCATTTTTTCTTCGTATGAAGGTCTAGCTTTGCATCTGGTAGTATTTAAATTGGTTTCTGAAGTTGGGCCTTTTTTGTGTGCCTGATGTCTTGTTTACATTGACTTTGTTTACATTGACAACACCCTCATATATAGGTAAATTTTTTATATTATATAAATCTTTGTAGATTTATGTGTAGGATACATGGATATGGATTATTATTCCGGTAGTGTAACTCAAAAAAATTGGATTTTGTCCACGTTTAGGCTCTATCGGGATGCCTTTGGGCTCTTAATGTTCCTTTTGGGAACTTAGACGTTTTTCCAACCAAAAAAATTTTTTTCCCAAAAGGTATTTTGAATTGCTATTATTCATGTATCTTTATTATTAGCTCAACTTTGGCTCATCCAAATTTGAGATATTGCCATGGCCTGCCGTCCGTCTGTCTGTCTGTCGTGCCGTACACACGGCTTGGGCTAGAGGCCGTATTTATGAACCGATCTTTACGAAACTTCTTGGGTACCTTTGTTATCACCGTGAGACAAGTGTTTTGGGGTCCGAAATTTAAGACGGTCATTGGCAGCCATTTTGTACCAAAATTAGGTGCAATCAGATTTTTGTGCAGAACTTCCATATGAAAGCTCCGATTTGAATAATTTTTTTGTATGAATGCTTAGTACCATGGGATACATCACATATAATACAGATTTAAATTATGCAAATTAGACTAACTTTTATTTATTTAGTGTTACTTTCAGCACTGTAAGTGCAAATGCTAATACGGCTCGGGCTAGAGGCCGTATTTATGAACCGATCTTTACAAAACTTCTTGGGTACCTTTGTTATCAATGTGGACGTGAACGAGTGTTTTGGGGTCCGGTCTGAAATTCGAGATGGCCGCTGGTGGCCATTTTGTACAAAATTAGGTGCAGTCAGATTTTTGCGCAGAACTTCCATATGAAAGCGCTGATTTGAATAATTTCCTGTGTGAATGTTTAGTACCATGGGATACATCACATATAATACAGTTTTTTTTCTAATTAGACTAACTTTGATCTATTTAATGTTACTTTCAGTACTGTAACTGCAAACTCCAATACGGCTCGGGCTAGAGGCCGTATTTATGAACCGATTTTTACGAAACTTCTTGGACACCTTTGTTATCACCTTGGGACGAGAACGAGTGTTTTGGGGTGCAGTCCAAAATTCAAGATGGCGGCCGTTTTGTACCAAAATTTGTGCAATCAGTTTTTTGTACAGAACTTTTGTATGAAAGTTCTGATTTGAATAAATTTCTGTATGAATGTTTAGTAACATGGAATATATCACATATAATACAGGTTTTGTTCTCGTGCAGAAATTATGCAAATTAGATGAACTTTGATTTATTCAGTGCTACATATACACGGTAAGTGCACATGTCAATATGGCTTGGGCTAGAGTCTTTTTATGAACTGGTCTTCATGAACCTTCTTGGGTGCCTTTTTTATCACCTTGGGATGAGAATGGGTGTTTCTGGGTGAGGTCCAATCAGTTTTTTGTACACATCTGCTATACGGCTCAGGCTAGAGGCCGTATTTATGAACCGATCTTTATGAAACTTCTTTGGTACCTTTGTTATCACAGTGGGACGAGAATGAGTGTTTTTGGGTGCGGTCCAAAATTGAAGATGGCTGCCAGCAACCTTTTTGTACCCAAATTAGTGCAGTCAGTTTTTTGTACAGAACTTCTGTATGAAAGTTCTGATTTGAATAAATTTTTGTAGGAATGTTTAGTAACATAAAATACTTCACATACAATACAGGTTTTTTTTCTCGTGCAGAAATTATGCAAATTAGATGAATTTTGATTTGTTCAGTTCTACACAATAAGTGCACATCTTAATTCGCCTCGGGCTAGAGTCTGTATTTATGAACTGATCTTCACAAAACTTTTTAGGGTACCTTTGTTATCACCTTGTGACAGGAACGAGTGTGTTTGGGTGCCTTTGTTATCACTGTGCTATGAGTCAGCACCACTCTGGGACTCAAAGATTTCTTTTCTAGTTTAACATCTAACTGTCGCCCACCTTTACAATACTTTACTTACACATTTGTTACAGGCTACAGTCAGCATTTATGTATAGACCGTTAAAATACTTTACATGTACCTTTGATATCAGGTCATTACCTAGATGTTTGTCTTTGCTGTGTCACATACTATACATGTACATGTCTTAAATTGAGCTACAGTGTCATTCACATTTTCATATATTTTGTTGTGGAGTTTGGAGGACTGATATCGACTTTAGTCGCATTCCTGCGGACTCGTCATTCTTGTGTTCACTTGGATGACTGATGTTGGATTCAGGTGTCGCGGTACGTTGTTGGTGAGGTTCTGAGTGCCAGGCCTCTCACCACATTATAATTCATTTTGTCAGTTTCTATTTCAGAGGAACATGAACATGTTGATATTCTGACACCCATCCAAGTGTGCTACTGTCGTTGCTCTCCATTGAGCATATAGAACTAGCTGCAGTGCTCATGATTGCAAGAGTTAAGACCTTTTGTTAAGGGTTTTAATCTCTTGCAAGCAGCTAGCTCGACCAGTGAAGCCGTACTCCGTCCATGGATGCCGTGATGCTGGGTAAGTCTGTTGCGGTCGAAGGAAGTATAGATGTGGGTAGAGTAAGCACTTAAATATAAATAGCACATCCAGCAACGACGGAAATGGGGAGGAAATCGGCAAGTTCTAGTACTCTGCGAGGTCTAATAGACTGCGAGTGGGAGAGGCCCCTCTCTATCCTAGCAACATTTGGGGCCAGATATTGTTATGAGAAACTTTCACAAGCTGGAGCATATGTCTGCCCTCCACTCGGGATGCTCTGTTTCAGCCGGCTTCAGTCACGGCTTCCTCCGCTACATTTCACAAGCCGAAACGAAGTTTTCTGGTTGGAAACTTGCACGAGACGGAGCATACGTCCGCCCGCTGCTTGGGCCGCTCTGTCTCATCTGCAGCCGGGGTCAGCTTCAGTCACGGTTTTCTCTGCTACGTTATTAAAGCACACACGACTGCATCCTAGCTACCCGACTTTGGATATCCAGCCTGCTGCATGAAGAAGGAACCACTCTTCGCCCGTGAAGTCGAACCATCTGGTAGCTTGGGAGACGAGGCCTCGATCATTGGGATGTTCGGAGAAAAGATCCATCTCCGACACACTGTCCCAGGAGCAGCAAGCAGCTAAGAAACAAGACCGCTGCTCCTCAGGCCTCGATGACGGACTTACTGACGCAGATTGCGCAGCTGATCGCAGCATCCCAGCAAGTGCAGGTGCAGCCTCCCTCAGACTCAGAACCTGAGCTGTCGGATGGTGCTGGGTTGGTCCAATCGTCTGTTCATGCAGATGCAAAGGACCTAGATTCGCAACTGATTCCCTCGGATGGTGAAAGGGATAAGGAAGAGGATTACCCTTCCCTTTCGGAACAGCACAGGGTTGTGATGGATTTCATCCATCAATACTACCCAAGATTTGTTCCGATGAATCAGAATGCTGTGACAATAAGAGGGAAACCGCTGGCGTCGTTGGATGCAGTCTTAAGACGGACAAAGGAAGAAGTTCTTTCTTTTCCAGTTCAGTCTAGCTTGGTGTCGCAGGCCTTCGGCCATGTAGACAATGCCGTATTCACCTCTCGAGTGCGAGGAAAAAAGGTGGTTTCTTAACTACATCTTCCATAACATACCGTTTCTTGGACCACGTTCATTTAAAACGGTTGGAGATGGTGTTCTGAGACCTCTTCTGCGTTTGGATGAGCAGGCTGGGGATCTAAATGTATCCTTGCCTGTATCATTCACTATTCTCTCAGACACAATTAAAACGGCAATTTCATCAAGTTTAGCAAATTTGGAGGCAATGTCTTACACAGATCACCTTACCAGATCTATGGCGCATCGTCTCAACGGGAAGGAATTTGAGGACGTTTGTACCTCTCTTAGAGTTCTTTCCAGGGCAATTTGTATACCACGTATAACTCTGCCCCAACGGTGGCTATTTGGAGTTAATCAGACATGATGCTGCTCTTGCGTCATCATCACTTATAGATGACAAGGTGAAAAGCTCTCTCCGGGTCGCTCTGGCCTCCGGACTTACTATTTTTGACGACAAGCTTTCGTTAGTCTAAGAAAACATCAAGTGCTCTGTTATTGAAGTCGGCATCTCAACAACCCACTTCAGCAGACAAGAGTAAGGAGGACATTCCAGATCTAAACGTCAAAAGGGAACTCCGCACAAGGGTACTAGAAACCCTCTTACAATTACTCTAGAGGTCGTCAATATAGCGACTCAGGAAAGGGGCATAAGTCCGATCGGGACTATTGGTCAGACGCCCCTAGGCCGACGGGACGAGGTTTGTTGCGGGGAGGATGTAGTTTCTCCTCTCGTAAGCCTCGCAGGTCATACAGGTGATGTTCAAGACGTCTATTGCTTGCCAGTTGGCAGAAGGGAATCAACCGCGAGAAACTGGATAGCAGTCACAGAAGATCAGTGGGTGAGAAGTGTAGTCTCGGATGGCCTACAGCTATCATTCCAAGCGAAACCCCCACTAACAAGATGTCTGCATTGGACAAATCTTCCGTCGGATCCTTTTAAAAGAGAGTCACTCCGAGCGGAGGTACAGGCTCTCTTACTAAGAAGTAATAGAGGTCGTCGAGAATTAAGATTCTCGGGTTTTTTACAGTCACCTGTTCCTCGTATCGAAGCCAGACAGCTCATTGCAACCGCTAATAGACTTGAGCTGGATAATAAGATTATCGTGGCTCCAAAATTCTATATGGAGACCATTCTGTCGGTAAGAGCAAGCATTCGAGTTAACGATGATGTGGCAAGCATAGATTTATGGGATGCATACTTTCATGTCCAGGTATATCTGGCATTTAGAAGATACCTTCGGTTCGCCATACAAAGGAAGGTTTATCAGTTCAG
Source organism: Pictodentalium vernedei (assembly GCA_031216915.1). Classification (NCBI taxonomy): domain Eukaryota; kingdom Metazoa; phylum Mollusca; class Scaphopoda; order Dentaliida; family Dentaliidae; genus Pictodentalium; species Pictodentalium vernedei. Next base: position 557,778,254 of record CM062297.1, read on the forward strand.
AACAATGTGCTTTGGTCTGAACCTGGCTTCCTGGGCATTCACTCGAATAATGAACTCAGTAATGTGAACCTTCCGAGCTCATTCGCCTGCGGTAAAGTTGGCTTACTTGGACAACATTCTGCAGAGATACAGCAATAGATTTATTCTTATGGTTGATGTTCAGAGTCTGCTTCTATTACTCCGACGTCTCGGTTTCATCGTAAACGAGAAAAAGTCTGATCTAGCTCCGTCCAAGTCATTCACTCCCTTGGGGATGAGCTTCGAGACTCACAACAATCTGGTTCATCTGCCGTTATCCAGAGCGAAATAAGTCAGTTGTTATACTTGCTTTTGTCTACACTCAGACGCATTAACAGCAAGGGAATTCATGTGACTGATGGGGTTGTGCAGATCTTATTCTGATGGGCCATCTACGCTCGCGTCCCCTCCGGATATGCTTTACTCAGAACTGGAGTGTGAAGACGCATTCGCTCGAAACCAGTATTGTTTTAACGGACCTAGTATACAAAGGGTCCAGATTTGGGCAGATCTTCAGTAGTTAACTCAGGGAGTTCCGCTGCAACTGCTGGATCCGGAATCTTCCTCCATGAGAGGACCTTCTTTATCGGGAGAAGTATTTGTTTTTCACGACCTTCTTTTCCCTTAGTGGCATTATGGAGTCAGACGTGAGGGAGCCTTGCGGTTTCTATATTATTTGATGACTAACACAAGAACAATTAAAGTAATGCGGGTGAGGGGGGTTCGATATGAATTTGAATCCCCCCCCCCCCCTCTCTCACCGTCATTGTGTTAAGAGGCGATTACCAGACAAGACGTAGTTTTCTTCCTGTAAGCCTCGTATGATTTTAAGTACATACGTGTATTTCATGACTTCTCCATTAGCGACTGGGTCATGTTCTATGGCGACCTCATGGGCACATCCACTTTTTAGTTGGTTGGTTTCCTGTGGTTGTTCGTCTATATGTCATATACAAGCACATAATTCATCATCAATAAATTGCTAGTCTTTGGGTACCTGGGAGGCTGTCTAGTCAGTCAACTGGTATTCAGATGATTACATGTGGGATTTCAATACTCACATGCATAATAAATGAATTATTAGGCAGACACATTATTGTATGTTATGGAGCTTAGAAACAATGAATTATTTCGGGGGTGGTCCTTGTCGAGTCTGTTAATCATACCTCGTTCCATTTCTAGATCCAGGTTTCTATTCATGTCGGTACCCAATCGAATACACCTTGTCTTTTCACTCTCCTATATTTGCACGTTTCTAGAATCATAGATATCGGATAATACATGTCGAGGAGTGTTATTACTGGAATTTATTGTACACCTGAATGGGGTCACCTGTGGGTTACCTCGGAAGTGCGTTTACTCTCCAGAGATCGTCCATTGTGATTCTATTGGACATGTATATGTTATATATTATATCACCAGTTTTCGACCTATCTGCATATGCCGACTCTGGTATACGTTACAAGCTGGCAATATTAATTACCGGGATTGTCTCTAATAGGCGCTATAGCCTTAGCTTCTGATGTGGTATTAAGCATCAATTTATTAATAATAATTAATACCTGGGTGCCTGTTCGATGAATATTATATTGTTATTATACCCCCCCGCAAACAAAGTTTGGGGGTGGGGGTATATAGGAATCACCCTGTCCGTCCGTCTGTCCATCTGTCCATCCTCGTAAGTGCAACTCCTCCTAAACCGTTTGAAGAATTTTCATGAAACTTTACACAATGGAAGAACTCCATATGGAGATGTGCATGAAGCAATATAATTCCGTTTGGACATTTCCAAGGGGAGATAATCTGTCCATCTGACCATCCTTCTAAGCGCAACTCCTCCTAAACCATTTGAAGAATTTTCATGAAACTTTACACAATGGAAGAACTCCATATGAAGATGTGCATGAAGCAATATAACTCCGTTCTGACATTTCCAAGGGGAGATAATCTAACTTATACCGTCTGTCCATCCTTTTAAGCGCAACTCCTCCTAAACCATTTGAAGAATTTTCAAGAAACTTTACACATTGGAAGAACTCCATATGAAGATGTGCATGAAGCAATATAATTCCGTTCTGACATTTCCAAGGGGAGATAATCTAACTTATACATTTCAGGCTCGGGGGGTATCACTTTGTGAGTTTGCTCACAGTACCTCTAGTTTGGCACCGCTTTTACTGATTCCAGAGCGCTCCCCTCTTTCTTTTTGAAGAAGTTTCCTTCAAAAAGTTGGGGCTGGGGGGGGGGGGATTTTTTACCTCTCCTCCGGTTTGATAAGTATGTAACTATGAGTGAAGCTGTTTTGTCTGTAATTATATCCTGGATACAGCTTGTGTTTTATTGTATATGGCATATGCTTGTGGGGGATATCCTCTCATTCTCAAATACGCCATCCTAATTTTTGGGGCTTAGTCCGGACTAGCCTTAAAAATTGGGAACTCGTTACATCCAAATTAGCATAGTCTTCATGCTAAGAATATGGAATTACTTGAATTTGGCTCCTTATTTATGATATGTCTTCTCTATTACTGTATAGAGAGACATACATGTAATTCCTTTTAAATTTGATTTCCTTTCACCTTGGATTACAGGCTTGGAACTATGCTGGTCTACTAATTCTGAAGTCTTAGGTCCTCTGCCTTTTTACGATTCAGCTAGTCTGGGCCATTGGGTTATAGTACAAAAATATTACAAATTTAATGTAATTTGTTTATTTTTTATACTTACCAATGGCCCAGACGGAGATGGTCCTCCCATGAGTGGGCACTCATACCTCCCCGCTGAATTATTATGTAGTACTCTCTTCTACAAAGAATGATGTTAGCGCCAATTTCAGTCACTTCCTGGCGGCTGCGCATGCACAGAGAGTAAATGTATGGAGGACCAGATAGGACTTCTAATTTTTGGTTTTTGCAAGCAAATTTTGAGGATTGGGGAGGGTTCAAAATTTATGTTTGGCCCTTGATAACTTTGAGTTTGCACCAGCTAGTCTGAGACATTGGTAAGTATAAAAAATATACAAATTACTTTCAATTTATAATTTTTCATCTGTGTCTATATTGAGTTAAAAAAAACCAGCATGGTCTGATAATTTCATGTTGGTCCTCTAATTCTTGCATTACATTTTCTTATAATAGCCTTACATGTGCCAAAATACCTTGAACCCACGTCAGTGATGTGTAACCCTTGTTTTTTTCACATTTTTTTTTTAAATCGCCTGTTGCTCAGAGATATTTTGATGCTGTTCTTTTGATTTTTGTCCATTCATCAGACATTAGTCCACAACTTGGTTGCCCTCCCTCCTCCTCCCCCCCAAACCATAGGGACTGTTGCCTGATCACTGGCAGTCAGCATTGCACATGTTGACTTTATTACAGAAAACATTAGAGAGACACATCAAAGTTGAAACATGAACATCACATTCTGATACACCTGGGCATCTAATTGTCTATCACCCATTTACCTGCGGACCATGCAGGGACACAAGTTTACAACACATTTCAAATCCAAGTTATTATTAAATTGAGACACAGAATATAGGTGCTTAAAATATTTCTGGTTAACAGCTGAGTTTATTGAATTCAGTACACTAAACTATATTGACACTATTTACCAGCATAAACACAGCCATGGAGAACAATATCACAATTATATTGTTAATCACGATCTTCTTTCTGGAAAAAGTGGATTATTATTTTGGCTCACATCTTGCAGCATAACTAGTAGATTTAAGATTTAAACACCGCACATTTGGAAGCAAAATATAGGATAACCATAAAGAATATCTTTTATCACATATCACCATCAAATGACCTGTTATGAAAATATCGTCCACAATATGTGCAAAAAACACATGAACTCAAGAGATCATGGTGAGTCATATTGATTCAAAATGCAGATTCACTTTGTAAACTGGATATATACAAGGTGTCAAGTGAGATTATAAACAACAACAGACTCCTTTAAATGCTGCTGAATTATCATTAGTGAATCAGTTTGTGAAGAGTAATCCACTTTCTGTTTCCAGAATTAGATGACTTTAACTGATCAAAAGCTGACACTAAAAACTAGTGATGAGATGATTAATTGGTCTACAATCGGCCATGGGCCGATATCTAAACATCGGTTCACACTTCAGAAGTTGCGGTTTCCAAGCAGCTACATCTCAATTAATTGAACTATCACATGCTGTTTTAGGATAGATATATAAATACACAGAACGACACACGCATGTGAATCAGTTAATTGATATGGCACGAGTGCCAGTGCAGAAGGATAGAACGAGAGGCCGCAGGCCTCGAGTTTTATCCTTCCACGATGGCACAAGTACCATATCGATTAACACATTCACACACGTGTGTCGTTCTGTGTTTATTACACACCTTCACATCTATGAAAACAATTATTAGAAGGACACTCTGCAATTCATTTGACAACTATCATCAAAGAGAACACATGTTATTGCCAAACAAATTTGCGAGGGGAACCTGTGTTACTATTTCGTCCCCTGAGTTTCAATGTGTTCTATGTGCCTACTGGCACATAGAACACATTGGAACTCAGGGAACGATTTTTATCTATTGCTAGGGATTCAAATTGTAATTGCGGTGTACAATTTGTAGAAATTTCATTGAAATATTGCTTCTATTTAAAAATAGTTTATCAACGATTTCCGTTCAGCATATGTGTGCGGAATGGATTTTCAATTTCCGCATGGTTTAGTGTTGCTGTAGATGGGGATTTCATAGAACAGGTGTGTAATAATAAATAAGATATTTTAAGATATAAAAATGGCTCAACAGTGCAAATTTCATTTGAACTTGTTCCTCCAACTCAGGAGTTGGTTGATCACGGGACGACTCTTAAAGTTGGAATACTCATTTTGCACAGAATCGCCCAAATTTCAACTTTCATTAAATGGCTGCCCTTGTATTTTGAAATTGCATAAACTTCCAAGCTGATCAAAATACATGAGTTGGGGATGCAGGATAGTTGATAGAAGTGATACTATAGCAAAAATAACCTTTACTTTATATAAAAATGACAGTAGTTTTTGATTTAACACTGACCATCAGACATAAAATACTTCACATACAATACAGGTTTTTTTTCTCGTGCAGAAATTATGCAAATTAGATGAATTTTGATTTGTTCAGTTCTACACAATAAGTGCACATCTTAATTCGCCTCGGGCTAGAGTCTGTATTTATGAACTGATCTTCACAAAACTTTTTAGGGTACCTTTGTTATCACCTTGTGACAGGAACGAGTGTGTTTGGGTGCCTTTGTTATCACTGTGCTATGAGTCAGCACCACTCTGGGACTCAAAGATTTCTTTTCTAGTTTAACATCTAACTGTCGCCCACCTTTACAATACTTTACTTACACATTTGTTACAGGCTACAGTCAGCATTTATGTATAGACCGTTAAAATACTTTACATGTACCTTTGATATCAGGTCATTACCTAGATGTTTGTCTTTGCTGTGTCACATACTATACATGTACATGTCTTAAATTGAGCTACAGTGTCATTCACATTTTCATATATTTTGTTGTGGAGTTTGGAGGACTGATATCGACTTTAGTCGCATTCCTGCGGACTCGTCATTCTTGTGTTCACTTGGATGACTGATGTTGGATTCAGGTGTCGCGGTACGTTGTTGGTGAGGTTCTGAGTGCCAGGCCTCTCACCACATTATAATTCATTTTGTCAGTTTCTATTTCAGAGGAACATGAACATGTTGATATTCTGACACCCATCCAAGTGTGCTACTGTCGTTGCTCTCCATTGAGCATATAGAACTAGCTGCAGTGCTCATGATTGCAAGAGTTAAGACCTTTTGTTAAGGGTTTTAATCTCTTGCAAGCAGCTAGCTCGACCAGTGAAGCCGTACTCCGTCCATGGATGCCGTGATGCTGGGTAAGTCTGTTGCGGTCGAAGGAAGTATAGATGTGGGTAGAGTAAGCACTTAAATATAAATAGCACATCCAGCAACGACGGAAATGGGGAGGAAATCGGCAAGTTCTAGTACTCTGCGAGGTCTAATAGACTGCGAGTGGGAGAGGCCCCTCTCTATCCTAGCAACATTTGGGGCCAGATATTGTTATGAGAAACTTTCACAAGCTGGAGCATATGTCTGCCCTCCACTCGGGATGCTCTGTTTCAGCCGGCTTCAGTCACGGCTTCCTCCGCTACATTTCACAAGCCGAAACGAAGTTTTCTGGTTGGAAACTTGCACGAGACGGAGCATACGTCCGCCCGCTGCTTGGGCCGCTCTGTCTCATCTGCAGCCGGGGTCAGCTTCAGTCACGGTTTTCTCTGCTACGTTATTAAAGCACACACGACTGCATCCTAGCTACCCGACTTTGGATATCCAGCCTGCTGCATGAAGAAGGAACCACTCTTCGCCCGTGAAGTCGAACCATCTGGTAGCTTGGGAGACGAGGCCTCGATCATTGGGATGTTCGGAGAAAAGATCCATCTCCGACACACTGTCCCAGGAGCAGCAAGCAGCTAAGAAACAAGACCGCTGCTCCTCAGGCCTCGATGACGGACTTACTGACGCAGATTGCGCAGCTGATCGCAGCATCCCAGCAAGTGCAGGTGCAGCCTCCCTCAGACTCAGAACCTGAGCTGTCGGATGGTGCTGGGTTGGTCCAATCGTCTGTTCATGCAGATGCAAAGGACCTAGATTCGCAACTGATTCCCTCGGATGGTGAAAGGGATAAGGAAGAGGATTACCCTTCCCTTTCGGAACAGCACAGGGTTGTGATGGATTTCATCCATCAATACTACCCAAGATTTGTTCCGATGAATCAGAATGCTGTGACAATAAGAGGGAAACCGCTGGCGTCGTTGGATGCAGTCTTAAGACGGACAAAGGAAGAAGTTCTTTCTTTTCCAGTTCAGTCTAGCTTGGTGTCGCAGGCCTTCGGCCATGTAGACAATGCCGTATTCACCTCTCGAGTGCGAGGAAAAAAGGTGGTTTCTTAACTACATCTTCCATAACATACCGTTTCTTGGACCACGTTCATTTAAAACGGTTGGAGATGGTGTTCTGAGACCTCTTCTGCGTTTGGATGAGCAGGCTGGGGATCTAAATGTATCCTTGCCTGTATCATTCACTATTCTCTCAGACACAATTAAAACGGCAATTTCATCAAGTTTAGCAAATTTGGAGGCAATGTCTTACACAGATCACCTTACCAGATCTATGGCGCATCGTCTCAACGGGAAGGAATTTGAGGACGTTTGTACCTCTCTTAGAGTTCTTTCCAGGGCAATTTGTATACCACGTATAACTCTGCCCCAACGGTGGCTATTTGGAGTTAATCAGACATGATGCTGCTCTTGCGTCATCATCACTTATAGATGACAAGGTGAAAAGCTCTCTCCGGGTCGCTCTGGCCTCCGGACTTACTATTTTTGACGACAAGCTTTCGTTAGTCTAAGAAAACATCAAGTGCTCTGTTATTGAAGTCGGCATCTCAACAACCCACTTCAGCAGACAAGAGTAAGGAGGACATTCCAGATCTAAACGTCAAAAGGGAACTCCGCACAAGGGTACTAGAAACCCTCTTACAATTACTCTAGAGGTCGTCAATATAGCGACTCAGGAAAGGGGCATAAGTCCGATCGGGACTATTGGTCAGACGCCCCTAGGCCGACGGGACGAGGTTTGTTGCGGGGAGGATGTAGTTTCTCCTCTCGTAAGCCTCGCAGGTCATACAGGTGATGTTCAAGACGTCTATTGCTTGCCAGTTGGCAGAAGGGAATCAACCGCGAGAAACTGGATAGCAGTCACAGAAGATCAGTGGGTGAGAAGTGTAGTCTCGGATGGCCTACAGCTATCATTCCAAGCGAAACCCCCACTAACAAGATGTCTGCATTGGACAAATCTTCCGTCGGATCCTTTTAAAAGAGAGTCACTCCGAGCGGAGGTACAGGCTCTCTTACTAAGAAGTAATAGAGGTCGTCGAGAATTAAGATTCTCGGGTTTTTTACAGTCACCTGTTCCTCGTATCGAAGCCAGACAGCTCATTGCAACCGCTAATAGACTTGAGCTGGATAATAAGATTATCGTGGCTCCAAAATTCTATATGGAGACCATTCTGTCGGTAAGAGCAAGCATTCGAGTTAACGATGATGTGGCAAGCATAGATTTATGGGATGCATACTTTCATGTCCAGGTATATCTGGCATTTAGAAGATACCTTCGGTTCGCCATACAAAGGAAGGTTTATCAGTTCAGAACAATGTGCTTTGGTCTGAACCTGGCTTCCTGGGCATTCACTCGAATAATGAACTCAGTAATGTGAACCTTCCGAGCTCATTCGCCTGCGGTAAAGTTGGCTTACTTGGACAACATTCTGCAGAGATACAGCAATAGATTTATTCTTATGGTTGATGTTCAGAGTCTGCTTCTATTACTCCGACGTCTCGGTTTCATCGTAAACGAGAAAAAGTCTGATCTAGCTCCGTCCAAGTCATTCACTCCCTTGGGGATGAGCTTCGAGACTCACAACAATCTGGTTCATCTGCCGTTATCCAGAGCGAAATAAGTCAGTTGTTATACTTGCTTTTGTCTACACTCAGACGCATTAACAGCAAGGGAATTCATGTGACTGATGGGGTTGTGCAGATCTTATTCTGATGGGCCATCTACGCTCGCGTCCCCTCCGGATATGCTTTACTCAGAACTGGAGTGTGAAGACGCATTCGCTCGAAACCAGTATTGTTTTAACGGACCTAGTATACAAAGGGTCCAGATTTGGGCAGATCTTCAGTAGTTAACTCAGGGAGTTCCGCTGCAACTGCTGGATCCGGAATCTTCCTCCATGAGAGGACCTTCTTTATCGGGAGAAGTATTTGTTTTTCACGACCTTCTTTTCCCTTAGTGGCATTATGGAGTCAGACGTGAGGGAGCCTTGCGGTTTCTATATTATTTGATGACTAACACAAGAACAATTAAAGTAATGCGGGTGAGGGGGGTTCGATATGAATTTGAATCCCCCCCCCCCCCCCCTCTCTCACCGTCATTGTGTTAAGAGGCGATTACCAGACAAGACGTAGTTTTCTTCCTGTAAGCCTCGTATGATTTTAAGTACATACGTGTATTTCATGACTTCTCCATTAGCGACTGGGTCATGTTCTATGGCGACCTCATGGGCACATCCACTTTTTAGTTGGTTGGTTTCCTGTGGTTGTTCGTCTATATGTCATATACAAGCACATAATTCATCATCAATAAATTGCTAGTCTTTGGGTACCTGGGAGGCTGTCTAGTCAGTCAACTGGTATTCAGATGATTACATGTGGGATTTCAATACTCACATGCATAATAAATGAATTATTAGGCAGACACATTATTGTATGTTATGGAGCTTAGAAACAATGAATTATTTCGGGGGTGGTCCTTGTCGAGTCTGTTAATCATACCTCGTTCCATTTCTAGATCCAGGTTTCTATTCATGTCGGTACCCAATCGAATACACCTTGTCTTTTCACTCTCCTATATTTGCACGTTTCTAGAATCATAGATATCGGATAATACATGTCGAGGAGTGTTATTACTGGAATTTATTGTACACCTGAATGGGGTCACCTGTGGGTTACCTCGGAAGTGCGTTTACTCTCCAGAGATCGTCCATTGTGATTCTATTGGACATGTATATGTTATATATTATATCACCAGTTTTCGACCTATCTGCATATGCCGACTCTGGTATACGTTACAAGCTGGCAATATTAATTACCGGGATTGTCTCTAATAGGCGCTATAGCCTTAGCTTCTGATGTGGTATTAAGCATCAATTTATTAATAATAATTAATACCTGGGTGCCTGTTCGATGAATATTATATTGTTATTATACCCCCCCGCAAACAAAGTTTGGGGGTGGGGGTATATAGGAATCACCCTGTCCGTCCGTCTGTCCATCTGTCCATCCTCGTAAGTGCAACTCCTCCTAAACCGTTTGAAGAATTTTCATGAAACTTTACACAATGGAAGAACTCCATATGGAGATGTGCATGAAGCAATATAATTCCGTTTGGACATTTCCAAGGGGAGATAATCTGTCCATCTGACCATCCTTGTAAGCGCAACTCCTCCTAAACCATTTGAAGAATTTTCATGAAACTTTACACAATGGAAGAACTCCATATGAAGATGTGCATGAAGCAATATAACTCCGTTCTGACATTTCCAAGGGGAGATAATCTAACTTATACCGTCTGTCCATCCTTTTAAGCGCAACTCCTCCTAAACCATTTGAAGAATTTTCAAGAAACTTTACACATTGGAAGAACTCCATATGAAGATGTGCATGAAGCAATATAATTCCGTTCTGACATTTCCAAGGGGAGATAATCTAACTTATACATTTCAGGCTCGGGGGGTATCACTTTGTGAGTTTGCTCACAGTACCTCTAGTTTGGCACCGCTTTTACTGATTCCAGAGCGCTCCCCTCTTTCTTTTTGAAGAAGTTTCCTTCAAAAAGTTGGGGCTGGGGGGGGGGGGATTTTTTACCTCTCCTCCGGTTTGATAAGTATGTAACTATGAGTGAAGCTGTTTTGTCTGTAATTATATCCTGGATACAGCTTGTGTTTTATTGTATATGGCATATGCTTGTGGGGGATATCCTCTCATTCTCAAATACGCCATCCTAATTTTTGGGGCTTAGTCCGGACTAGCCTTAAAAATTGGGAACTCGTTACATCCAAATTAGCATAGTCTTCATGCTAAGAATATGGAATTACTTGAATTTGGCTCCTTATTTATGATATGTCTTCTCTATTACTGTATAGAGAGACATACATGTAATTCCTTTTAAATTTGATTTCCTTTCACCTTGGATTACAGGCTTGGAACTATGCTGGTCTACTAATTCTGAAGTCTTAGGTCCTCTGCCTTTTTACGATTCAGCTAGTCTGGGCCATTGGGTTATAGTACAAAAATATTACAAATTTAATGTAATTTGTTTATTTTTTATACTTACCAATGGCCCAGACGGAGATGGTCCTCCCATGAGTGGGCACTCATACCTCCCCGCTGAATTATTATGTAGTACTCTCTTCTACAAAGAATGATGTTAGCGCCAATTTCAGTCACTTCCTGGCGGCTGCGCATGCACAGAGAGTAAATGTATGGAGGACCAGATAGGACTTCTAATTTTTGGTTTTTGCAAGCAAATTTTGAGGATTGGGGAGGGTTCAAAATTTATGTTTGGCCCTTGATAACTTTGAGTTTGCACCAGCTAGTCTGAGACATTGGTAAGTATAAAAAATATACAAATTACTTTCAATTTATAATTTTTCATCTGTGTCTATATTGAGTTAAAAAAAACCAGCATGGTCTGATAATTTCATGTTGGTCCTCTAATTCTTGCATTACATTTTCTTATAATAGCCTTACATGTGCCAAAATACCTTGAACCCACGTCAGTGATGTGTAACCCTTGTTTTTTTCACATTTTTTTTTTAAATCGCCTGTTGCTCAGAGATATTTTGATGCTGTTCTTTTGATTTTTGTCCATTCATCAGACATTAGTCCACAACTTGGTTGCCCTCCCTCCTCCTCCCCCCCAAACCATAGGGACTGTTGCCTGATCACTGGCAGTCAGCATTGCACATGTTGACTTTATTACAGAAAACATTAGAGAGACACATCAAAGTTGAAACATGAACATCACATTCTGATACACCTGGGCATCTAATTGTCTATCACCCATTTACCTGCGGACCATGCAGGGACACAAGTTTACAACACATTTCAAATCCAAGTTATTATTAAATTGAGACACAGAATATAGGTGCTTAAAATATTTCTGGTTAACAGCTGAGTTTATTGAATTCAGTACACTAAACTATATTGACACTATTTACCAGCATAAACACAGCCATGGAGAACAATATCACAATTATATTGTTAATCACGATCTTCTTTCTGGAAAAAGTGGATTATTATTTTGGCTCACATCTTGCAGCATAACTAGTAGATTTAAGATTTAAACACCGCACATTTGGAAGCAAAATATAGGATAACCATAAAGAATATCTTTTATCACATATCACCATCAAATGACCTGTTATGAAAATATCGTCCACAATATGTGCAAAAAACACATGAACTCAAGAGATCATGGTGAGTCATATTGATTCAAAATGCAGATTCACTTTGTAAACTGGATATATACAAGGTGTCAAGTGAGATTATAAACAACAACAGACTCCTTTAAATGCTGCTGAATTATCATTAGTGAATCAGTTTGTGAAGAGTAATCCACTTTCTGTTTCCAGAATTAGATGACTTTAACTGATCAAAAGCTGACACTAAAAACTAGTGATGAGATGATTAATTGGTCTACAATCGGCCATGGGCCGATATCTAAACATCGGTTCACACTTCAGAAGTTGCGGTTTCCAAGCAGCTACATCTCAATTAATTGAACTATCACATGCTGTTTTAGGATAGATATATAAATACACAGAACGACACACGCATGTGAATCAGTTAATTGATATGGCACGAGTGCCAGTGCAGAAGGATAGAACGAGAGGCCGCAGGCCTCGAGTTTTATCCTTCCACGATGGCACAAGTACCATATCGATTAACACATTCACACACGTGTGTCGTTCTGTGTTTATTACACACCTTCACATCTATGAAAACAATTATTAGAAGGACACTCTGCAATTCATTTGACAACTATCATCAAAGAGAACACATGTTATTGCCAAACAAATTTGCGAGGGGAACCTGTGTTACTATTTCGTCCCCTGAGTTTCAATGTGTTCTATGTGCCTACTGGCACATAGAACACATTGGAACTCAGGGAACGATTTTTATCTATTGCTAGGGATTCAAATTGTAATTGCGGTGTACAATTTGTAGAAATTTCATTGAAATATTGCTTCTATTTAAAAATAGTTTATCAACGATTTCCGTTCAGCATATGTGTGCGGAATGGATTTTCAATTTCCGCATGGTTTAGTGTTGCTGTAGATGGGGATTTCATAGAACAGGTGTGTAATAATAAATAAGATATTTTAAGATATAAAAATGGCTCAACAGTGCAAATTTCATTTGAACTTGTTCCTCCAACTCAGGAGTTGGTTGATCACGGGACGACTCTTAAAGTTGGAATACTCATTTTGCACAGAATCGCCCAAATTTCAACTTTCATTAAATGGCTGCCCTTGTATTTTGAAATTGCATAAACTTCCAAGCTGATCAAAATACATGAGTTGGGGATGCAGGATAGTTGATAGAAGTGATACTATAGCAAAAATAACCTTTACTTTATATAAAAATGACAGTAGTTTTTGATTTAACACTGACCATCAGACATAAAATACTTCACATACAATACAGGTTTTTTTTCTCGTGCAGAAATTATGCAAATTAGATGAATTTTGATTTGTTCAGTTCTACACAATAAGTGCACATCTTAATTCGCCTCGGGCTAGAGTCTGTATTTATGAACTGATCTTCACAAAACTTTTTAGGGTACCTTTGTTATCACCTTGTGACAGGAACGAGTGTGTTTGGGTGCCTTTGTTATCACTGTGCTATGAGTCAGCACCACTCTGGGACTCAAAGATTTCTTTTCTAGTTTAACATCTAACTGTCGCCCACCTTTACAATACTTTACTTACACATTTGTTACAGGCTACAGTCAGCATTTATGTATAGACCGTTAAAATACTTTACATGTACCTTTGATATCAGGTCATTACCTAGATGTTTGTCTTTGCTGTGTCACATACTATACATGTACATGTCTTAAATTGAGCTACAGTGTCATTCACATTTTCATATATTTTGTTGTGGAGTTTGGAGGACTGATATCGACTTTAGTCGCATTCCTGCGGACTCGTCATTCTTGTGTTCACTTGGATGACTGATGTTGGATTCAGGTGTCGCGGTACGTTGTTGGTGAGGTTCTGAGTGCCAGGCCTCTCACCACATTATAATTCATTTTGTCAGTTTCTATTTCAGAGGAACATGAACATGTTGATATTCTGACACCCATCCAAGTGTGCTACTGTCGTTGCTCTCCATTGAGCATATAGAACTAGCTGCAGTGCTCATGATTGCAAGAGTTAAGACCTTTTGTTAAGGGTTTTAATCTCTTGCAAGCAGCTAGCTCGACCAGTGAAGCCGTACTCCGTCCATGGATGCCGTGATGCTGGGTAAGTCTGTTGCGGTCGAAGGAAGTATAGATGTGGGTAGAGTAAGCACTTAAATATAAATAGCACATCCAGCAACGACGGAAATGGGGAGGAAATCGGCAAGTTCTAGTACTCTGCGAGGTCTAATAGACTGCGAGTGGGAGAGGCCCCTCTCTATCCTAGCAACATTTGGGGCCAGATATTGTTATGAGAAACTTTCACAAGCTGGAGCATATGTCTGCCCTCCACTCGGGATGCTCTGTTTCAGCCGGCTTCAGTCACGGCTTCCTCCGCTACATTTCACAAGCCGAAACGAAGTTTTCTGGTTGGAAACTTGCACGAGACGGAGCATACGTCCGCCCGCTGCTTGGGCCGCTCTGTCTCATCTGCAGCCGGGGTCAGCTTCAGTCACGGTTTTCTCTGCTACGTTATTAAAGCACACACGACTGCATCCTAGCTACCCGACTTTGGATATCCAGCCTGCTGCATGAAGAAGGAACCACTCTTCGCCCGTGAAGTCGAACCATCTGGTAGCTTGGGAGACGAGGCCTCGATCATTGGGATGTTCGGAGAAAAGATCCATCTCCGACACACTGTCCCAGGAGCAGCAAGCAGCTAAGAAACAAGACCGCTGCTCCTCAGGCCTCGATGACGGACTTACTGACGCAGATTGCGCAGCTGATCGCAGCATCCCAGCAAGTGCAGGTGCAGCCTCCCTCAGACTCAGAACCTGAGCTGTCGGATGGTGCTGGGTTGGTCCAATCGTCTGTTCATGCAGATGCAAAGGACCTAGATTCGCAACTGATTCCCTCGGATGGTGAAAGGGATAAGGAAGAGGATTACCCTTCCCTTTCGGAACAGCACAGGGTTGTGATGGATTTCATCCATCAATACTACCCAAGATTTGTTCCGATGAATCAGAATGCTGTGACAATAAGAGGGAAACCGCTGGCGTCGTTGGATGCAGTCTTAAGACGGACAAAGGAAGAAGTTCTTTCTTTTCCAGTTCAGTCTAGCTTGGTGTCGCAGGCCTTCGGCCATGTAGACAATGCCGTATTCACCTCTCGAGTGCGAGGAAAAAAGGTGGTTTCTTAACTACATCTTCCATAACATACCGTTTCTTGGACCACGTTCATTTAAAACGGTTGGAGATGGTGTTCTGAGACCTCTTCTGCGTTTGGATGAGCAGGCTGGGGATCTAAATGTATCCTTGCCTGTATCATTCACTATTCTCTCAGACACAATTAAAACGGCAATTTCATCAAGTTTAGCAAATTTGGAGGCAATGTCTTACACAGATCACCTTACCAGATCTATGGCGCATCGTCTCAACGGGAAGGAATTTGAGGACGTTTGTACCTCTCTTAGAGTTCTTTCCAGGGCAATTTGTATACCACGTATAACTCTGCCCCAACGGTGGCTATTTGGAGTTAATCAGACATGATGCTGCTCTTGCGTCATCATCACTTATAGATGACAAGGTGAAAAGCTCTCTCCGGGTCGCTCTGGCCTCCGGACTTACTATTTTTGACGACAAGCTTTCGTTAGTCTAAGAAAACATCAAGTGCTCTGTTATTGAAGTCGGCATCTCAACAACCCACTTCAGCAGACAAGAGTAAGGAGGACATTCCAGATCTAAACGTCAAAAGGGAACTCCGCACAAGGGTACTAGAAACCCTCTTACAATTACTCTAGAGGTCGTCAATATAGCGACTCAGGAAAGGGGCATAAGTCCGATCGGGACTATTGGTCAGACGCCCCTAGGCCGACGGGACGAGGTTTGTTGCGGGGAGGATGTAGTTTCTCCTCTCGTAAGCCTCGCAGGTCATACAGGTGATGTTCAAGACGTCTATTGCTTGCCAGTTGGCAGAAGGGAATCAACCGCGAGAAACTGGATAGCAGTCACAGAAGATCAGTGGGTGAGAAGTGTAGTCTCGGATGGCCTACAGCTATCATTCCAAGCGAAACCCCCACTAACAAGATGTCTGCATTGGACAAATCTTCCGTCGGATCCTTTTAAAAGAGAGTCACTCCGAGCGGAGGTATAGGCTCTCTTACTAAGAAGTAATAGAGGTCGTCGAGAATTAAGATTCTCGGGTTTTTTACAGTCACCTGTTCCTCGTATCGAAGCCAGACAGCTCATTGCAACCGCTAATAGACTTGAGCTGGATAATAAGATTATCGTGGCTCCAAAATTCTATATGGAGACCATTCTGTCGGTAAGAGCAAGCATTCGAGTTAACGATGATGTGGCAAGCATAGATTTATGGGATGCATACTTTCATGTCCAGGTATATCTGGCATTTAGAAGATACCTTCGGTTCGCCATACAAAGGAAGGTTTATCAGTTCAGAACAATGTGCTTTGGTCTGAACCTGGCTTCCTGGGCATTCACTCGAATAATGAACTCAGTAATGTGAACCTTCCGAGCTCATTCGCCTGCGGTAAAGTTGGCTTACTTGGACAACATTCTGCAGAGATACAGCAATAGATTTATTCTTATGGTTGATGTTCAGAGTCTGCTTCTATTACTCCGACGTCTCGGTTTCATCGTAAACGAGAAAAAGTCTGATCTAGCTCCGTCCAAGTCATTCACTCCCTTGGGGATGAGCTTCGAGACTCACAACAATCTGGTTCATCTGCCGTTATCCAGAGCGAAATAAGTCAGTTGTTATACTTGCTTTTGTCTACACTCAGACGCATTAACAGCAAGGGAATTCATGTGACTGATGGGGTTGTGCAGATCTTATTCTGATGGGCCATCTACGCTCGCGTCCCCTCCGGATATGCTTTACTCAGAACTGGAGTGTGAAGACGCATTCGCTCGAAACCAGTATTGTTTTAACGGACCTAGTATACAAAGGGTCCAGATTTGGGCAGATCTTCAGTAGTTAACTCAGGGAGTTCCGCTGCAACTGCTGGATCCGGAATCTTCCTCCATGAGAGGACCTTCTTTATCGGGAGAAGTATTTGTTTTTCACGACCTTCTTTTCCCTTAGTGGCATTATGGAGTCAGACGTGAGGGAGCCTTGCGGTTTCTATATTATTTGATGACTAACACAAGAACAATTAAAGTAATGCGGGTGAGGGGGGTTCGATATGAATTTGAATCCCCCCCCCCCCCCCCCCCTCTCTCACCGTCATTGTGTTAAGAGGCGATTACCAGACAAGACGAAGTTTTCTTCCTGTAAGCCTCGTATGATTTTAAGTACATACGTGTATTTCATGACTTCTCCATTAGCGACTGGGTCATGTTCTATGGCGACCTCATGGGCACATCCACTTTTTAGTTGGTTGGTTTCCTGTGGTTGTTCGTCTATATGTCATATACAAGCACATAATTCATCATCAATAAATTGCTAGTCTTTGGGTACCTGGGAGGCTGTCTAGTCAGTCAACTGGTATTCAGATGATTACATGTGGGATTTCAATACTCACATGCATAATAAATGAATTATTAGGCAGACACATTATTGTATGTTATGGAGCTTAGAAACAATGAATTATTTCGGGGGTGGTCCTTGTCGAGTCTGTTAATCATACCTCGTTCCATTTCTAGATCCAGGTTTCTATTCATGTCGGTACCCAATCGAATACACCTTGTCTTTTCACTCTCCTATATTTGCACGTTTCTAGAATCATAGATATCGGATAATACATGTCGAGGAGTGTTATTACTGGAATTTATTGTACACCTGAATGGGGTCACCTGTGGGTTACCTCGGAAGTGCGTTTACTCTCCAGAGATCGTCCATTGTGATTCTATTGGACATGTATATGTTATATATTATATCACCAGTTTTCGACCTATCTGCATATGCCGACTCTGGTATACGTTACAAGCTGGCAATATTAATTACCGGGATTGTCTCTAATAGGCGCTATAGCCTTAGCTTCTGATGTGGTATTAAGCATCAATTTATTAATAATAATTAATACCTGGGTGCCTGTTCGATGAATATTATATTGTTATTATACCCCCCCGCAAACAAAGTTTGGGGGTGGGGGTATATAGGAATCACCCTGTCCGTCCGTCTGTCCATCTGTCCATCCTCGTAAGTGCAACTCCTCCTAAACCATTTGAAGAATTTTCATGAAACTTTACACAATGGAAGAACTCCATATGGAGATGTGCATGAAGCAATATAATTCCGTTTGGACATTTCCAAGGGGAGATAATCTGTCCATCTGACCATCCTTGTAAGCGCAACTCCTCCTAAACCATTTGAAGAATTTTCATGAAACTTTACACAATGGAAGAACTCCATATGAAGATGTGCATGAAGCAATATAACTCCGTTCTGACATTTCCAAGGGGAGATAATCTAACTTATACCGTCTGTCCATCCTTTTAAGCGCAACTCCTCCTAAACCATTTGAAGAATTTTCAAGAAACTTTACACATTGGAAGAACTCCATATGAAGATGTGCATGAAGCAATATAATTCCGTTCTGACATTTCCAAGGGGAGATAATCTAACTTATACATTTCAGGCTCGGGGGGTATCACTTTGTGAGTTTGCTCACAGTACCTCTAGTTTGGCACCGCTTTTACTGATTCCAGAGCGCTCCCCTCTTTCTTTTTGAAGAAGTTTCCTTCAAAAAGTTGGGGCTGGGGGTGGGGGGGATTTTTTACCTCTCCTCCGGTTTGATAAGTATGTAACTATGAGTGAAGCTGTTTTGTCTGTAATTATATCCTGGATACAGCTTGTGTTTTATTGTATATGGCATATGCTTGTGGGGGATATCCTCTCATTCTCAAATACGCCATCCTAATTTTTGGGGCTTAGTCCGGACTAGCCTTAAAAATTGGGAACTCGTTACATCCAAATTAGCATAGTCTTCATGCTAAGAATATGGAATTACTTGAATTTGGCTCCTTATTTATGATATGTCTTCTCTATTACTGTATAGAGAGACATACATGTAATTCCTTTTAAATTTGATTTCCTTTCACCTTGGATTACAGGCTTGGAACTATGCTGGTCTACTAATTCTGAAGTCTTAGGTCCTCTGCCTTTTTACGATTCAGCTAGTCTGGGCCATTGGGTTATAGTACAAAAATATTACAAATTTAATGTAATTTGTTTATTTTTTATACTTACCAATGGCCCAGACGGAGATGGTCCTCCCATGAGTGGGCACTCATACCTCCCCGCTGAATTATTATGTAGTACTCTCTTCTACAAAGAATGATGTTAGCGCCAATTTCAGTCACTTCCTGGCGGCTGCGCATGCACAGAGAGTAAATGTATGGAGGACCAGATAGGACTTCTAATTTTTGGTTTTTGCAAGCAAATTTTGAGGATTGGGGAGGGTTCAAAATTTATGTTTGGCCCTTGATAACTTTGAGTTTGCACCAGCTAGTCTGAGACATTGGTAAGTATAAAAAATATACAAATTACTTTCAATTTATAATTTTTCATCTGTGTCTATATTGAGTTAAAAAAAACCAGCATGGTCTGATAATTTCATGTTGGTCCTCTAATTCTTGCATTACATTTTCTTATAATAGCCTTACATGTGCCAAAATACCTTGAACCCACGTCAGTGATGTGTAACCCTTGTTTTTTTCACATTTTTTTTTTAAATCGCCTGTTGCTCAGAGATATTTTGATGCTGTTCTTTTGATTTTTGTCCATTCATCAGACATTAGTCCACAACTTGGTTGCCCTCCCTCCTCCTCCCCCCCAAACCATAGGGACTGTTGCCTGATCACTGGCAGTCAGCATTGCACATGTTGACTTTATTACAGAAAACATTAGAGAGACACATCAAAGTTGAAACATGAACATCACATTCTGATACACCTGGGCATCTAATTGTCTATCACCCATTTACCTGCGGACCATGCAGGGACACAAGTTTACAACACATTTCAAATCCAAGTTATTATTAAATTGAGACACAGAATATAGGTGCTTAAAATATTTCTGGTTAACAGCTGAGTTTATTGAATTCAGTACACTAAACTATATTGACACTATTTACCAGCATAAACACAGCCATGGAGAACAATATCACAATTATATTGTTAATCACGATCTTCTTTCTGGAAAAAGTGGATTATTATTTTGGCTCACATCTTGCAGCATAACTAGTAGATTTAAGATTTAAACACCGCACATTTGGAAGCAAAATATAGGATAACCATAAAGAATATCTTTTATCACATATCACCATCAAATGACCTGTTATGAAAATATCGTCCACAATATGTGCAAAAAACACATGAACTCAAGAGATCATGGTGAGTCATATTGATTCAAAATGCAGATTCACTTTGTAAACTGGATATATACAAGGTGTCAAGTGAGATTATAAACAACAACAGACTCCTTTAAATGCTGCTGAATTATCATTAGTGAATCAGTTTGTGAAGAGTAATCCACTTTCTGTTTCCAGAATTAGATGACTTTAACTGATCAAAAGCTGACACTAAAAACTAGTGATGAGATGATTAATTGGTCTACAATCGGCCATGGGCCGATATCTAAACATCGGTTCACACTTCAGAAGTTGCGGTTTCCAAGCAGCTACATCTCAATTAATTGAACTATCACATGCTGTTTTAGGATAGATATATAAATACACAGAACGACACACGCATGTGAATCAGTTAATTGATATGGCACGAGTGCCAGTGCAGAAGGATAGAACGAGAGGCCGCAGGCCTCGAGTTTTATCCTTCCACGATGGCACAAGTACCATATCGATTAACACATTCACACACGTGTGTCGTTCTGTGTTTATTACACACCTTCACATCTATGAAAACAATTATTAGAAGGACACTCTGCAATTCATTTGACAACTATCATCAAAGAGAACACATGTTATTGCCAAACAAATTTGCGAGGGGAACCTGTGTTACTATTTCGTCCCCTGAGTTTCAATGTGTTCTATGTGCCTACTGGCACATAGAACACATTGGAACTCAGGGAACGATTTTTATCTATTGCTAGGGATTCAAATTGTAATTGCGGTGTACAATTTGTAGAAATTTCATTGAAATATTGCTTCTATTTAAAAATAGTTTATCAACGATTTCCGTTCAGCATATGTGTGCGGAATGGATTTTCAATTTCCGCATGGTTTAGTGTTGCTGTAGATGGGGATTTCATAGAACAGGTGTGTAATAATAAATAAGATATTTTAAGATATAAAAATGGCTCAACAGTGCAAATTTCATTTGAACTTGTTCCTCCAACTCAGGAGTTGGTTGATCACGGGACGACTCTTAAAGTTGGAATACTCATTTTGCACAGAATCGCCCAAATTTCAACTTTCATTAAATGGCTGCCCTTGTATTTTGAAATTGCATAAACTTCCAAGCTGATCAAAATACATGAGTTGGGGATGCAGGATAGTTGATAGAAGTGATACTATAGCAAAAATAACCTTTACTTTATATAAAAATGACAGTAGTTTTTGATTTAACACTGACCATCAGACAATGGCATCGACAGTATGCTGATTGTGTAATCAAACCATCAGCATTCACCTGATGGGGCTTTTTTTTATCAGCTCATCACTGCAGTTCTTTTCTCTTCAATTTTGGTTTCTATTCAGTCTCCACATTTACAGAACCAAAAAGGGAAATAGGAATTAGTTGTATGGCACTGAAAAATGGGCCAACAATGGGTACTATTTTGTCCATTTTCTGTGATTGCAAAGTTCTGAAGAGTTTCCATGAGTTGGCTTCAGAAATAGAACTGACTTAATCTTCTCCATATTGGAAGTCTTTTATCTCATTTAATCAAACATTATATTAAAAAAAGCTTCTCAAATTTGGGACAGTTTGAAATAAAATTTCTGCAACTCATTCACCAAATTCGATCTGAATCTCAGTAAACCTTGGTTTTTAGTTCAGAAATTAAATCTCTTATATAATCATCTCTCGTAGAGATTCTGAATAAGTCAAACTTAACTGGTAGTTTAATGAAGGTGAGAGGACACGTGGGCGGATGGCTGAGTGGGCGTAAAGAATTTGTTTTCAAGTGATAACAGGCCATAACTTAAAGGGTTTTTAACTCTTAACCCATTGAGTATTTTCAAAATATTTATACCCCCCGCAAACAAAGTTTGGGGGGTATATAGGAATCACCCTGTCCATCCGTCTGTCCGTCTGTCCATCCTTATAAGCGCAACTCCTCCTAAACCGTTTGAAGAATTTTCATGAAACTTTACACAATGGAAGATCTCCATATGAAGATGTGCATGAAGCAATATAATTCCGTTCGGACATTTCCAAGGGGAGATAATCTAACTTATACCGTCTGTCCATCCTTGTAAGCGCAACTCCTCCTAAACCATTTGAAGAATTTTCATGAAACTTTACACAATGGAAGAACTTCATATGAAGATGTGCATGAAGCAATATAATTCCGTTCGGACATTTCCAAGGGGAGATAATCTAACTTATACCATCTGTCCATCCTTGTAAGCGCAACTCCTCCTAAACCGTTTGAAGAATTTTCATGAAACTTTACACAATGGAAGAACTCCATATGAAGATGTGCATGAAGCAATATAATTCCGTTCTGACTTTTCCAAGGGGAGATAATCTAACTTAAACATTTCAGGCGTGGAGGGGGGGGGGGGGGGGGGCGGGGGTATCACTTTGTGAGTTTGCTCACAGTACCTCTAGTTTCCATCAAATCTAATCATGGCTGCTGTAAAGCAGTCCTGACTTCACTTGATGAAGCATTCATCTAAATTTTATTTAAGAAATCATTGGTGAAAAATTCCATGCAATTTATAAGGGAAAATTTCACTACATGCGACAAATTATACTTATTTCAGTGGCAAGAGTAATCCTGCCTGGACAGGAATATCTGCCAGCAGCATGCAAGGATTTAAATGGTATTGTGCAACAACTTTAGGTAACTGTGACCAATATTTCCTAGTTGGCAGCACAGTTATGAAGAGTATATCTTTTTGCTTATCAAATTATTTTAGAAAAAAGTAAAAAAAAAAATAGTATGTTAATAAATTCAAGATCGAAAGCTGATTTCTATGATGTAAGATTATTTCAGTTCTTCAGAACTGAAATTTTGTCAAGAACATTAATTTTGTTTCACCACACCTAAGTATATCACTTTAACATGAAAGTTATGCATATTTTTCTCTTTTTAGTATACTTCTGACTCTCTTGTGTAGAAATCTTCATTGGATGTTTTTATTTTTTGATTTCATCATTGTAGACCAATATAAGAAACTGGACAGCCTCTCATAATTCCAACAGCATCTACTACAAACACCAGACACTTTGTGAAACAATAGCTGGAAATGCTGTTCCAGTCTTAACAATCACTGCTAAGCCAGAGTCTCAGGATGGTGAATGTATTCTGAAGTTCCGTAAGTGTAATAAAAAACAGAACTTTTGTAGAGATATGAAAATGAATAGACTGGGAGGGTAAATATATAAGTGTAGTAAATTAACCCTTTGGATCCTGATGGTATATTCCATGCCATTTCACAATGATCAACTGGTAGAGTCTACATTGGTTACATGAGGAAAGCTCAATCAATATTTTCACTGTGCAGCCTTGGGGCTGCATGCTGAAATCTTGATTGATCTACTACACAAATTCACTGAGCAACTATCCACTTGATGAATTCTGGTAGTATCCATGATCCTGAACTGGAAAAGCAGTTTTTTCGGTTCAAAGGATTAATATAGAAAATGTTTGTTTCTCTTCAACTTTTTACACCACAGATTTCTTAGAAAAGATAAAAAAACCTCAAGGATATACCTTGAAAACAAATTTCTGATACCAGTTTTCAAAACTGTTTGAGTGAAAAACCCTTCATATTTGAGCTTCATTCAGATGTGCTGGCGCTGCAATTAAAAGGCATCATAATCTGTGAATGGCTTTCATATTCTCTCTAGAGTGGAATTATTTTGTCTGTATGGCTTTGTCTTCTTGCAATTTATTGAAAAGTGCTCCAGTACATAGAAACAAATAAAACCCATATGAACAAATTCTGGCAACCAAAATCAACTTGGCACTCAACTGGTTAAAAATATGCTTGATGCCTCCTCATTCAAATGAATCTGCTGACTTCATTTGCATAACCTTGTATTTTAATACTCCCACTATCGATGAGAATGGGGTATACTGTATACTGGATTACATGCATCCATCTATCCATGCATTCATCTGTCCATGTGTCCAACCATCCCTGCATCCATCCGTCCATCTGTCCACAGCTATATCTCAGCAGTAAGTGGATGGATTTCAATGAAATTTAGTATGAGGAATCGTAACAAGCTGCTCCTGCACATGTTATAAAAAAAAGCTGCCTGTGTATTTTTCACCTGAGTATTGTCCTTACTTTGTCATTTTTTCATGATCTTTTTGTACTTACTTTGTTTTTAATTCATGCTTCATTGGTGCAGCACTGCAGTTGGGGTATAATTGCCTTCAGCGATAGCGCTTGTTTGTTTATTGCATATCTTTTCCTTTCAAATAAATTTGGTATTAAGGTAACAGTGCTATCCTGTAATTGCTTGGTACATCCACAATTTGAAGGTTGAGGTTAACCCATAAGTCCCCACACTGCCACAAACTTCCCCTTTTATATTGCTTTGAAAAAGTTGTCCAGAGTGTATTCTTCCTCGAGAACTTTACTGGTAGGATGTATTAATCTTGACAGCGTTTTTTACATCATTTTTGGCTGTCTGTCAGGCAGCCAACAATGACATAGAAACACTGTTAAGTCATCTGCTGCTGTGTACATGTATTTATTATGCCAGCTAATGAAATTCGCCAATCACAGCCCCCGAATAGTGGGACGGTACTGAGCCGTATTGGGTCACCTGCAGCCCGAGGTGACCTGATACGAACTTCGTATTAGGTCAGTACCGCCATTTTGTTTCGACATGGAAATTCCTCACCTCGTGGTGCTTTTATATCCATATTGAAGAAATTACAGTACAATCAAACGTCCCTCCATGTCTATATGTCTCATTTTCTCTCGTTTTATAATAAATTTATCTTGAAATTTATTTTCTAAATGTAAATTTAATTATTTGAAGTGAGAAATACTACTGTATTCGATATACCGATAATGGATAAGTCGGCCTGGCCCTAACTTGACATAGGGTCTAAGCTTATTGAGGCTAACACATAACAGTTTGGGTACGGTGTTCGCCTCGATATTTTAAAAGCTTTAGAAAAAATATATAACCCATAAATGCGTTGTTAGAAAGTTGAAAAATATATATAGTGTGAATAAATAAACTGAGAAAAAAATTGTCTTATCCCGGGAATAGATTAATTTCATTTTTTCTTGTTGAGCTCATTCTGTAGTCTCTGTTGTGGTAAATGGATAACGTCGCTTCGAAAATGGATTTAATTTTATTGAATAATTATAAGATTGCACAATGATGAAATTGTAGGAAAATGAATGAAAGTCAATGGGAAAAAATGTGAGATACATTTATTTTGATCGAATTGTATAAAATCGGATGTTTCGGGGCATTCAACACTCTCAAGACAAAGTATTGATTTGCGAAGAAAAGCGTTATTGTTGACTCGGTTGTCAAGGAAATTATACACATACAGGGAGACAACTGTGCACGTTTGTTACAACTTACATAGCGTTTTGCACCAGTTTTGAAAATGTGCCGGCGTTCAAATTTGATTGTTATTTTGTTTTCGCTGGCATAATAAATATGTTACAGGACGTTCAGGTGGCGGATACGGTTTCATATGAGGCTCGGCAAAAACAATATTGGACTCAGCGTACCGCCTCGTCCAATATTGTTTTCACCTTGCCTCATATGGTACCGTATCCGCCACCTGAACGTCCTGTAACTTGTAATACAGTAGTTATTAACGTAAAATTAATCTGAGGTCTTATGGGTTAATGGTCATTCCAGTTGCCTGCATGTAACCTGAAATCATATTCAGGTTTATGCTGTATCAGCTACCTGGCATTGAGACTTTCTTGTATATGGAATTTCTCATATAGGGAGATTGTCTACATTTTACAAAAAAAGTTTGTGAAAGAGAACATCCTTTTGCAGTGTGGCCAAAGAATTGATACCAGTACAAGCTTACACCTGGGTTCTCAGTCTGTAATTCAGGAAACTCTTCCAATATTATAAAAGGAGTCATAATGCTGTTGAACCCCTTTGCCAAAGAGGATTTCTGCTTGGCACCATGTATCAATATGAGAGCATGCACTAGAAGAAAATTGGGTAATTTAGCATAAATATGATGTGCCTGAGAGAGAACAGGGTGTGGTAATCACTTGTATACTATTTTTAAAATATTTATGTTCACATGATTGATAAATTTTAAATACTTTAAATACCAAGCCATATTTCTCTGTGACATAATGCTTTCAAATGGTGAACCCTATGTACAGGACAATAAAAAAAAAAGTTGCCATAGAAATACCAGGAAGCTGATCAAATCGATCACCATGGAAAAAGCTTGGAAATCAGTGCTCTGATTAACATGCTGTGTACAAATTTGTGTCCTGAAGTTCTTCAGTTGTTCCTTTCAAGTTTTTTGTTTTTTCAACTTTACACAGGTACCCCGAAATGCAATAAGCAGGAAGCCCTTCATACTACAGTGGACTTACCATGGCAGTGATTTCTAGTCATGTCTTGGCTGCCTGCAGCCAAGACTTAACTGGTAATCAATGTACCATCACTGAACTAGTAATCACTGTACCAGCACTGGATTCAAGAAGATTGAGTTGGTGAAGTTGAAATTCTTGAAAATTGTCTATGTCCTTAGAGGTTAATTTATTATGATGGATGTGTTCATTTATCACAACAAAATTTTGCACTTAGTGTTCATTTATTCCAACAGCAGTTCAGCTGATTAAGAACTGGCATTTCATTTGTCTTTTTTTTAGGAAGCAGACCATATATATTCTTATCAGCCAGAGTTCATCCCGGTGAAAGTAATTCTAGTTGGGTGATGAAAGGTGAGTTATTTAATGTTTTTAACCTTTGAATCCATGTACATACCAAATATCAAACACAAACTCTGCTAACCCTTTACCCAGTGCACAGGATGTCAAAATTTATTTTACTTATTTTTTCAAATTTTTAAAAAAATTTCAACAAACCATGGCATGTTAATTCTCATTGGAACAAGCTCAACATGATATGGTTTTACAGAAATGTTTTGAAAATAATTGTTTTTTCAACTGCTAAATGTGTAAATTATGAGGATGGATGCACCTGATTCATTCGGTAAAGGATTAATTGAAAAAAAAGCAAGGGAGCATGGTAGCTCAGTGGTAGACTGTTGGACTTCTATGCTAGAGGTTCTAAGTTTGATCCTCGTCCGGGATGACCTGCGTTGTGTCCTTGGGCAAGGCACTTTATCCCGGTTGCCTACATGTGGGCACAATGACACTGTGTACTAAGGCATACTGCATGTCGATGGTGCATATGTCATCAACCGCTGTAACCCTGATTGAACGGAGCTTGAACAAAGTTAGAATGTTGAGAAGGTGACAGTTGCTCGTCGATGCTCGGTGGTTCTCTCCAGGTATTATGGCTTCCTCCATCCATAAAGCTGTCATTGTCACGATTAGCCATTGTGCATAAGTATGTGACCTTAAACACCAATAAATAGATAAATAAACATCCGGAAAGTGTACTCATTGAGCATCAAAAGTCTTCAGATTTCCCAAGGGATTTGGGAAAAAAATGTGGTGCAAAAGCACCAAGAAAAAATAAGCCAAAACTGGGTCCCGTGCTACCAGCGCACACCCACTAGGGGGCACTCTTCTCCTAGTACTGATCCACGCCTTCCGGTACCAGTGCACAGTCAGTAACTAATGAATCATTCTTTTTTCGTCCGCCGGCATGGCAAGACGTCCATTTGCATTAAGAAATAGTGATATTTCAGCTCATTGATAATGGTTACCTGTGACTGGAATTATGGATCTGAGGATCGTATAATAACAGGACTGTGTTTTATATATTCTCGTTATTAATTTCAACCACATTTTCATTGTATTTTATATATTCTCTGTGTTCGCGTGTGACTTTCGCGTACCGTGCGGTTTCGGACATATAATGTTTTGGTTGATAAATTTATGTTATCCCTTTGGATATTATTATTATTATTGGAGTTAGTGTCAGTGGGGGGGTGCTATATGGACAGGATTTCTCCTCTCTGTTGAGGGCAGAATTTCTTTTTTATGGGTCCCTGTCGGCCGTCTGGGTTCAGTTGTGCTCCCGCCGGCCCTTTATTTTCTGCCACCTTTCTCTCGTAGTTGGGGGTGTTCTTCTACTTTCTACATCTGTTGAGTTCACCTTTTTTTCTACTGCTCTCACCTCTGTTATGCCCAGGACTGTTCCTTGAGGGCAATGCCTTTTGCCCAAGCATGTGGTGCATTCTCGTGGTGGTTCCTCCCACACCCGCGGGGAAGGGGAACGCTGTCATTCGGGGGCCTCCTGACGCGACCACGTCTGGTGAGAGTTATACCCCCTCCATGGGGGATGTGCAGTCTTTAACTGTGGTGGATACTGCGGGAGCTGTTGAGTTGTCTGGTGATGAAATGCCTGGTTCTGGGACTAGGGTCCCTCTCCAGTCGACATCTGAGGCTGTCACTAGAGTTGTGACTCCTCCTTTGGAGCCGAGCTCAGTTGCTCTCTCCACTTTTCCAATGGTTTCCACAGCTCCTGTTGTATCTGCTGCTACTGCTGTTCCGTCTGCAATGTCATCGGTCACCATTTCAGCCGGCCTTGGCTTAACCCTGCAGCGGTCTGCAGAGATGTCTGATAGTGTACACGTGGGATATCGGCCTCAGCCTTCCCGGACTTCAATTTGGCGAAGTTGGAAGGGGCTGCCGGCCGAACCCTCTGCTGTGGTCTCTCAGCCGTCGAGCCCAGCAGCCTTCTCTTTGGATTCGGATGTTCCTGGTGGGGTCACCATGGACTCTGTTGCGTTTCCGTCCACCCACTCTGGTCTGACGGCTAGTTCTGTGGGACCGACACTTTTTGTGCAACCTGTACCTTCTGTCCCTCAGAGGTCCACGGTGACTCTCCTGAGTTTCCGCACTTGATTCTCGGGGTCTGGTATACCCCTATGAGCATCTGCCTGCAGATGTTTCGGCTGCCGCCCGTCGCCCTGCGTCGGGTGTTCTAGAAGATCGTTGACTCTTCGTTGGTTCAGAGGGTCAGGAGTGAAGCCACTTTGCTGGTTCGTTCCCATGTCGAACCGGCTGCCACAGACCGTGAGCTTAGGGAGGCCCTATCCTTGCTCAATCAGGATCTTTCCAAGGGCCTTCCCATTGCCTCCACCGAGGCTACTAGTGGTTTCCAGGTGACCCCCACAGCGCTGAATTGGAAGCAGGCCACTTTCTGGTCCCCATGGGGGGCATCAGCTGGTTTGCCCGTGATGGGCTATGTGTCCTCCTGACATTGAGGGCCAACAGTCTTCTAACTTGGGGGCAACTCTTGACTTTGTCTCGAGTTTCAACCGGATCTCTAACGGTCAGACCAGCCGATGGTGTCAGCCAGGCCACGATCATCTATCGCGCGCCTCCAGCCTGTGGAGCAACTCGCTTTTGTGCGTCTTTCACCATACTAGTCGGTGCAGTTTGTTGAAGTGTTCCCAGCTTTGGACTCTAAACTGGGTTCCAAGGCTATGAAAACTTCATTCTTCGCCAGAGCTGACACCTTTTTGCCTGGCACCTTTTTGCCTCCAGTGCATTATCGTTCCTATGATTCCGCCAATCCATCAGTCTGCCCGACTGTGACGGTCTTGGATCAGGACTCCACCTCTCTTGGGCTTTCCAAGCCCAAGTCGGCCGTTATTCCTATGGCGACTCTCGAGTCCCTGTTGGGCTTATCGAGAGAGATGCTGGGCACACTTTCTCTCTCAGATCACGTCGTCTCTGCTTTGGCTGCTTATCTGCCTCCAGATAAGTTTGACAATGTACAGGCTCCTTTGCATGTGATTTACAAGGCGCTCATGCATCTTACTCATATGCATTCCTGTAACACGGCTAACTTGGAACTAGTTCACCTGGACACTGTGTTCCTGAGGGGCAGCGCGTTGCTCTTTGATCCGCTTCATTGCCGGGTCCGCAACTTTTCCATGGTTCCGTGGCGACGGTCCGGGATGACGTCCTGCGTCATTCCAAAGATCAGCTGCTGCTTTGCCAGCCTGATCAGCCTTCTGTTGAAGGCAGGGGCTGTTCGAAGCCTAACAATCACCCTTCTGCTTCCGCTGTGAAGCCAAGGGCTGATCCTCCTGCCGCCACTTCTACTTCTTGCACGGTAAGGGTAAGCGTCAGCAGACCAGAGGGAGGTCTCAGGATCATTCATCTAATAGAGGAGGTGGTTTCTCCTCTTATGGGCTTCCTAGGGCTCGAGATGAAGATCCTCACCTCGATTTGTACTAGGTTGGAGGAAGGATATCAGGGTTCGCAGACCATTGGGCCACCGTCACATCCGATCCTTGGGTGTTAGACTTTGTTTTGTCCGGGCTGCAAATATCCTTCCGAAGGCACCCCACTCTGTCGAGTGTGCCTCTTCCAACACCAGTTCCTTCAGACGTTTCACGTCAGGAGTTTTTGATCATTGAGATAGACAATCTCCTGTCAAAGGGGCGATTGAGGTCATCAAGAACATTCATTCCGCGGGATTTTATTCCTGTTTATTCATGGTGTCAAAGAAGGACGGTCGACTCTGACCAGTTGTCGATCTGCGTATCCTGAACCAGTCTATCATTGCTCCCAAGTTCAGCATGGAGACTTTCAGGTTGGTTCACCGCTTCATTCACCAGGGAGATTTCACTTCCAGCATCGACCTGCAAGACACTTACTTTAATGTTCCGATACATCAGACATCGCGAAAGTATCTCCGGTTTGCTTTTCTGGGATGAGTTTACCAGTTCAAGGCCATGCCTTTCGGCCTCAACCTGGCTCCTTGGGCCTTTATGCGACTGATGTCGCATGTGATAGCCTTCCATCGTACACATTCCAGGGTGACTACTTCGGTATATCTGGACGAACTCCTCTACAGGCACTCCAATGCTGCTCTTCTGAAGTCAGATGTCGGTACATTGTTGAGCTTGCTCATGTCGCTAGGGTTCAATGAGAAGAAGTCGGACCTGGTCGTTTCTCAGTCGTTTTGGCATCTGGGGATGGACTTCCGTACTCAACTGAATACAGTGGCGGTTCCCCGGGTAAGGGCTGTGATTCTCTCAGCTTTCGCCCTGACTCTGTCCCAGTCCACGTCTGCGACAGCTCGGTGTATTCTCCGGCTGCTCGGTCTCTGCGGTTCGGAGATGGATCTCATTCCTCTCGGTCGGCTGCATGTCAGACCTCTCCAACACTTTCTGCTCAGTCGTTGGAGGCCGAATGTCAATCCTCTGAATCTGGTGCTTCCGTTACCAGACTCTCTTCATCGTCACTGTCTTCCCTGGATGGAAGTTCAGTGGATTATGCAGGGAGTTCTGTTGGACTTGCCCACGTCCGATCAAGTTCTGATGGCAGATGCCAGCGATCTCGGATGGGGTACGACGTTGGATCCTCTAGGTCTTTCCCTTTATGGTGTATGGGACCAGGATCAAGCAGCTCTTCACATCAACCAGAAAGAGCTTCTTGCTCTTCTTCTGAGTTTCCAGCAGTGGATCCCCCACCATTCGAATTGTCCAACAATTCGACAGTGGTCTCTTACATTCGGAAACAGGGTGGCATGCACTCGGTTCCCATGTACGAATTGGCTCGGGGTCTTCTACTGCTAGCTCTGTATCCGACATCGGAGTGGTTGTTCATCACATTCCTGGTCATCTGAACGTCCTAGCCGACTCCCTGTCCCGATGGGGCAGGGTCATTTCCACCGAGTGGATGCTTCACAGGGCAGTGTTCCAGTCGCTTTGCGATCTGTGGGATCGTCCCCACATCGATCTCTTTGCGACCCGTTGGAACCATCAGGTGGACACTTTCGTGTCCTGTGTCCAGATCCTCTGGCTTTCGCTGTGGATGCTCTGTCACGCGATTGGAATGGTCTAGACGGCTACGCCTTCCCACTGGTTCTGATTCTGCCTCTGGTTCTGACCAAGATCAGAACCTGCAGTTGTCATATCATCTTGATTGCTCCCCTGTTGCCTCAACGGGTGTGGATCAATCAGCTCTGCTCTCTGTTGGTTCTGGCATGTCTCCCTCTACGTCGTGACTTTTGCCAAGGTCACCCGAGGAGGTTTCACTTCAACCCGACTCCATTGTGCCTTCATGCATCTCTTTTGTCAGGTCCTGCCTCCTCTGTAGAGGTTTTTCAAGACGAGCAGTGGAGCTCATTTCTTCAAGGCGGCACTCCACTGGTTTTGCCTATGCGGCCAAGTGGAAAGTCTTCTGTTGATGGTGTGCTGTTTACTCTGTTGATTATGCCAATCCTTCGATTACACAGATTGCGGAGTTTCTGGTATATGTGTTTGATTCTCCAAGTCTCCAGCCTGTTACCATCAAAGGATACAGGTCCATGCTTTCGGAAACCGTTTCATATGTAGGAAAGCGTCGTATCGGCAGTAATCCATACCTCTCCAAGCTTATTTGGCACTTTTTTTTTAAAAGGCCTAGGATGGATTTTGCAGCTTACCCCAAGATGGAATCTTTCTTGGGTGTTGATTTGCTTTTGGGGGGGGGGGGGGGGGCGGGGGGGGGGGGGGGGAGCGTTCAATCTTTTATCCCAGGTGGATATGAGTTTTCTCACATACAAGACTGCTTTTTGGATGGCTTTGGCTTCAGCCAGACGGGTTAGTGAGCTTCACACCCTCTCTGTTGATCCGGCCTTTTTCAGGAGCTCCACCAACAGTGTTACTTTTACCACTGATTGCTCCTTTCTGGCCATGAATCAGATACCAGGAACAACTCCACCTCCTATCTGTATCAGGGCTCTTCCTTCGGCTGAGGGTAATCGCCCTTTGCTCTGTCCGGTTCGTGCACTTCGCATTTATCTCATCCGGACACAGTTCATTAGGTAAAGCAGGAAATGATTCTTTCTGTCTCTTATTTCTGGTCAACAGAGGATCTCTCCTCAATCCATTTCTCGATGGATTTGTCTTGCTATTCGTGCGGCTTATGCTCGTCTAGCG
The DNA here is from genome assembly GCA_031216915.1 of Pictodentalium vernedei. Classification (NCBI taxonomy): domain Eukaryota; kingdom Metazoa; phylum Mollusca; class Scaphopoda; order Dentaliida; family Dentaliidae; genus Pictodentalium; species Pictodentalium vernedei. Next base: position 557,811,535 of record CM062297.1, read on the forward strand.
ACTGATGATTGTATAACCAATCATATTTCTGCCCACGAGGTGCATGCCTTGTCTACCTCCTAAGCTTATACTAACTTCGGCAAGTTGTTGGATGTTATGCAGGCAGCCTTCTGGAGAAATGCTTCTACTTTCTCCACCTTCTATCTGCGTGAGTTGCAAGAGCAGTCTGTGGACCTTTTTTCTTTGTGCCCTGTTTCTTCTGCTCAGGCTGTTGTCTACCCTAGCCGTTAGGCTTCACGGTCAGTTCCAGCCATGTGCTGCTTTACTGTCCTTTCTGTCTGTGCATCATGCAGTGCCATATGCCTCATCTCTCATTGTCTTTTACTAATGTTTGTGATGCTATGGTTTGATAGGCCTTGGGAACTCTTCTTCTGTCCACGGTTTCAGTGCAGTCGTGTTATGTGGGGGTTGGTTATGTGATTCCCTCCTCTTATTGTCTATTCAGCCTGTAGTAAACAGTTGTAAGGTAGGTTGATAAGAAATCTAAATTTTATAGTAAATTTCCTTTCTTATTATATCTACCACAATTGTTTACATGGAGGCCCTCGCGTCTTCTTATTCGGGTTAGAATCCTTCCTCCCTGCTGATCACATAACTCCAATGTTGGTGGATTCAGAAAAATGATTCATTAGTTACTGACTGCGCACTGGTGCCGGAGGCCGTGGATCTGTACTAGGAGAAGAGCGTCCCATACTGGGTGTGCACCGGTAGCACGCGACCCAGTTTTGGCTTATTCTTTCTTGGTTCCTTTGCACCACTTTTCTTTTCCCAAATCCCTTGGGAAAGGTCAAAATAGAGAGTATATTTTCCGAGGTAGGGACTTCTACTGTAGTGCAAGCCTGTAGTAAACAATTGTGGTCGGTATAATAAGAAAGGAAATTTACTATAAAATTTAGATTTCTGTAGTACTCCAATCAAAATAACTGTGTATAAGATGATACTTGAAATCCCAATTACTGATCACAAGAAAGTGTGTAATTTTGGGGTGAAAATTTTGAAAATGTAAATAAAAGGTATGAAAATTGGAATTTCATCACTACTCGTTCAAACAATTCCAAGCTCAAACACTGTCATCGTATTATACACTAAATCGGTATGATTAACACCTCTCTTAAACTACAAATAAATGGTATGAAAAAAAATGTGATTCTGGGGGGTAAAAAGTTTTAAAAATTACTGTTATTTGTCAATGATTTTCATTACGTGTACAGTTCCTGTAAAAGTAGTCTTCCAAATTACCCCAGTTGTTACATATGATTACATAATGCAGTCACTGTTAATCTGGTTCAATTTAGATCTCTGTGTCTATTTATAGAGGAACTTTTTATGAGTGGGTGGAGCTAATTAATGGGTTTTTTCAGCACTGGTCTGATAAAGCACAACACTTTTGAGATGTTGTTTATAACTTTCTGACAACGTTTATTTATCAAATGAAATTTATTCTGTATTTTGTTATAATTTATTGGGAATGCATATATATCAATATATTCAATTAATTGTAATTTTTAACAAAAACAAAAAATCACATCAAAATAATCTTGGCATGCAATGTTCAAATGGAGAAATATTCAAGTCTAATCACTGTGTAATATTCATTTTTGTATTTAACACTTTACGTGACATAACTGTAAAAATCAGCCAGCGCTATACACGAAATTCGTCATTCCCATTTTTTTTTAGGTTTTTATCTTAATTTTTTGCATATCTTATTACTTCTGATTGAAACAAGCGTGTAGCGTCCGTTTCAATCAGGGGTCAAAAGCTGTGTTTTGGAAGCAAAAAATATTTTGACAACTGTTGTCTTCTACTTGAACCAAGGTTAGATAAACGTTTTATCGGTCAACCCTTTACACACCAGTTCATCAGTACTGTCCAGATTATTGCACAAAAGCCTACATCTTTGATTCTGAAAATAGCTTATGCTCCCTCCTTTGCAACTAGTCTGAGGGACTGGGCTAGTTTCAGTTAGGGGTCATAAACTATATTTTGAAACAGAATCATGTAAAAAGTACTGTCCGGATCAATGCTTTTTGGCCGATTTTGCCTGCGCTTTAAGTTTTGCACTTTTCGACCCACGCTTTTTGGCCTCGCCGGGTCTGGCGCCCTTCGGCCTCAGGATGTTCAGATGGGTTAATGTAATAATATATAAAGAAAATAAATTCATTTTTATGATTTATTTCAAGTTATCGACTAAAACTATTCAACACATATTTACATCATCAACACAAACAAGACTGACAACAAATCGAGGTACAATTGATCGCCTTCTATTTCAGTTATGACCGCTTATGATCTGCCCATATGAAAACTGTTGAAATTAATTTGAATGATTTTATTTACAATGTCAGTTTCCGTTTTTGAATGCACTGGAATTAAATTTCGTTCCGGCAACAACATAATTATGCCGAAAAATAACTTTTTAACTTTCTGTGGAACTAGAGGTGTTTTCAGTAGGCCTATCTCTGCGATAGGTGACATGTGATCTCCGACATGTTTTTGTTTTGTTTTTTTGGGGGGTGGGGGGGGGGGGGGGGCACTTACATCTGTTATTTATGGGGAGGGACTTTAAACTATAAGAGTGTCGAATGCCTGCTCTTACTGGACGTCGACTCTACACATGTACATACGGCAATCTTAGGTGGAAAAGACAGCTATCCAGTATGAAAAAAACAAAACTCGAACACATGGTCTCTCAGTGTGCTGCAAGACACGGGCCTGTATAAATTGTTTTTTTTTTTTCTCTCATTTTTTGCAACTATCTATTCAAAACACCGCTGGATGTTTTCCAGTGAATTGTTGCGAAAAAAAAAATTCAAGCTTTGTTGTTGTGGTATAAAGTCTACAAAGAGTTAAATGATGGGAATTCATCCCAAATGAAGTCGCCCATCGGAAAAGTCGGCCAAAAATGAAGTCAGCAACTGAGGTATGCCCCTAAGTCGGTCCATGGATTAAATCAGCCCAGGGCTTTTTCGTTGTGCTAATATACATGTGCACTGTTAACTTAAGTGACAGGCCGAATGTTAGAAATTAAATTTTTTCTCATTGTGTTGCAACTATTTGTTGGAAAACACCACAAGAGTGCCGTCTTTTCCTATAAATAGATTCAAAATAATTTCAATATTTGTCGTAGTGCTAATAAAATTGTTAAATGGTAGGTTGAATGTTAGAAACAAAACTTTCTTTACAAGTCACAGTGCAAATATAGAAGTATATAGATATACATTATTGTAATTCATTTTAACCAGTTTCTGATGTTGGAAATCTCAAAACAATAAATTTCATAGGAGTAATTTATGCTTTATCTATTGTCACCAGTCAATGTTTTCATTGCAATCAGAGGCTGATTCAGAAACAGTCAGTAGCTATTGTCGGCTCTTGTTTTACATCTTTAGAAGGGTAATTAAAGGATTAGTTCAGATTAGGAAATGTTATTGCTACCAAATTTTATTGCTGCCACGAGAACTCAATAATTGATCATGTTAAGTGTTGTGTTATATTCAGTTATATTACAACAGCCCGGGTCTACTTTTCTCAGTGGTCCAAAGCAACAAACCTCAAGTTATATGCATCGTTTTTTAATGAAATATAAAATTTATATATATGTTTCTTCTAATTTTGCTGAGTTCAGACGGGAAACTGAAAAATCTCCCAAATTCTGCCAATTTATAATTTTTTGACTGATCTCAGTTACATTCAAGCACATCACGTCCCATCACGCAACATTTTTTTTTTTGGTGGGGAGGGGGGGGGGGGGGACAGATTAACATTCTGCACCCGTCTTTTGGGTATTCTTTTTATATTTTTGCCCCACCAAGTTGAGTGGGAACATCGACTTGTAAAACATGGATGCTTTGCCGCATCACTGGGGCGAGTTCGAAATGGACCGGCTTGTTCTCTGCACACCTTGAAATCCAACATTACCTGTTGAACGCTTATTTTTTTATTGAGAATTGTTGTATATCATCCTCGGATTAAAGCGGATGTCGTAATTCGGTGTTGCTGTGCATCCCGCCCCCAGGTCCCACTGCCTAGTCTAACCACTGACGTCTGGAGACCTGATTAATATCACATCACCCCATCGTAACACCTCCCTCTTATATATGCTCCCCCCCCCCCCCCACACACACACACACTTCCAAAATAAATAACACACAAATCTGTAATCTGTATATTATATATTTCTGTTATATGTTATATGTTATCTGGATTGACATTACAGCAGTTAATATATTTTTATACTGTACCAATGACCCAGACTTAGCTGGTGCCAACTCTAAAATGCAAATTTTACCCCCCAATCCCCCAAATTTGCATCTAAAACCGAAAAATACATGTCCTATATGGTCCTCCATATGTTTACTCCACTGCGCATGCGCAGTGTCAAGGAGGTCTCGAAACTGCCGCCAAAAGTCATTCTTTGTTTGGCCCTCAATACAGTTACACTTCACTGTTATTTGTGCTTGTATATCTCAGTTTTAAAGATGCCAGACACATATTTATGAGAGAAATGGTGGATATATGGTGGAAATAGAAGGTGGAGAGGAGAAAACAGTGGAAACAAATGTTCAGGGCTGTAACTTATAATTATTTTACCAAATTGTTACATGTTACCTATATTTTTATACTGTACCAATGACCCAGACATAGCTGGTGCTAACTCTTAAAATATAGGGCCAAATACAAATTTTGCCCCCCAATCCCCAAAATTTGCATCTAAAACCAAAGAAAACATGTCCTGAATGGCCCTCCACACTTCACCTCTACTGCGCATGCGCAGTGTCAAGGACGTTCCGAAATTGGCGCCATTAAGCATTCTTAGTTTGGCCCTTCATCAGTTAACATCTGACTGATCTTTGTGCTTGTAAATCTCAGTTTAAATGATGCTAGACACATAAATATTAGAGAAATGGTGATTCTAAGGAGGATATAGAAGGAGGAGAGGAAAAATGTGTGACAGAAAATTATCAGGGCTGTAACTTAAAATTTTTTAATGAAATTATGTTAAGTTACCTATTTTCGAGGCAACAGCCATTTTGTTGTCATTCTTGTTATCAAGTTACACTGTTTGTTCAAGTGTTTTCCTCTCTCCCTTTCTTTTAAGTCCCCTCTTGCTATTCTCCCATGCTTTTGGCATATTTTCTGTAATTTTATTACTAAAATTTCTTGGGAGTTTTAGCTGAATAACAGAATGAATTCTGTTCTTTTCTCCATGTTTACGTCTTCATCTACGGGTGGTTAGGCGTAGTGTTCTGCATCTACCATCTGATGTTCTACAGTTTCTTCCCTGGAAGTCTCTGTTTTGCATCAGATAGTGTATTATTGGTAACTGATTTCGGGCCAGGGTGCCTGGAGTCTTATTCTAGTGTTTTTACACTTATTGTTAGCTCACCTGACTTTCAGTCAGGAGAGCTATAGTGATCACTCACCGTCCGTCGTCCGTTGTCCTGCGTCTGTCGTCCGTCATCCGTGAACATGGTGTTTGCGTCTTCTCCTCCCAAACCGCTGAACCAATTGAATTGATATTTGAGATAATAGTTTGTTATGACATCGCAATTTGATTTTGTTCAAATCAAGTTTCCCCGCCTGTGGGTAGGGCCACACCCAAAAAGTGTGCTGAAATCTTAAAAAATCTTCTTCTCATGAACCAGCAGTAGCAGAGACTTGATATTTGGTGTGCAGCTTCCTTTTGAGGTGTAGACTCAGATTTGTTCAAGAGAAGTTTGTGGGGCTATACTTGGCGTCGTTATGGGAGGGGCAAAATTTTTGGCCCCGCCCAAAATTTCTATTTTCCAAACCGAGAGGCTAATTTGAACCAAATTTTATGTGAGGGCTTATTGGGTCATAAGTAACTAATTTATGCTGATTTTTTTTTTCCGTAGCCCCATGGGAACCGCAGGAGCTAAAAATAGAAAAAAATTAAAACGCCCATATCTCCAAAACTGCACGGCACCGAGAATTTTTATTTGGTGTGAAGCTTCCTTAGGACCAACAGAAAGAATTGGTAAAAAAAAATTGCCATCGGTTTTATCATTGGGTACAGTTTCGGGACATTGAAAAGTGTTGAGTCAGCACTTTTTAACACTGTAGGCAATGGGAAAAACATTAAAAAATCTTCTTCTCCAGATCCAGCAGGCAGAATCTTTTGATATTTGGTATGCAACATTGGAGGGTGGATCTGATTCAAGTTTGTTCAAATCGGCCCCCTGGGTTCATATTTGGGCTCAGTATAGGAGCCTGATTTCGAACTTAGTGCATTTCAGGCAAATTTCTTAAAAAATCTTCTTCTCCAGATCCAGCAGGCAGAATCTTTTGATATTTGGTATGCAACATTGTGGGGTGGATCTGATTCAAGTTTGTTCAAATCGGCCCCCTGGGTTTATATTTGGGCTCAGTATAGGAGCCCAAATTTGAACTTAGTGCATTTCAGGCAAATTTCTTTGAAAATCTTCTTCTCCAGATCCAGCAGGCAGAATCTTTTGATATTTGGTATGCAACATTGTGGGGTGGATCTGATTCAAGTTTGTTCAAATCGGCCCCTTGGGTTTATATTTGGGCTCTGTATAGGAGCCCAAATTTGAACTTAGTGCATTTCAGGCAAATTTCTTTGAAAATCTTCTTCTCAAGATCCAGCAGGCAGAATCTTTTGATATTGGGTATGAAACATTGCGGGGTGGATCTGATTCAAGTTTGTTCAAATCGGCCCCTTGGGTTTATATTTGGGCTCAGTATAGGAGCCCAAATTTGAACTTAGTGCATTTCAGGCAAATTTCTTAAAAAATCTTCTTCTCCAGATCCAGCAGACAGAATCTTTTGATATTTGGTATGCAACATTGTGGGGTGGATCTGATTCTATTTTGTTCAAATCGGCTCCCTAGATTCATTTTTGGGCTCACTATAGAAGCTCGAATTTGAAATTAATGCATTTCAGGCAAATTTCTTCAAAAATCTTCTTCTCCAGATCCTTCAGGCAGAATCTTTTGATATTTGGTATGCAACATTGTGGGGTGGATCTGATTCCATTTTGTTCAAATCGGCCACCTGGATTCATATTTGGGCTCACTATAGAAGCCCAAATTCGAACTTAGTGCATTTCAGGCAAATTTCTTTGAAAATCTTCTTCTCAAGATCCAGCAGGCAGAATCTTGTGATATTTGGTATGCAGCATCCTTAGGGGGGTGAGATTCAAGTTTGTTCAAGCCATGTCCCTAGGTCCATATTTGGGCTCAATGTGGGAGCTTGAATTGTAACTTTGTTCGAAATTAGGAATTTTCTTAAAAAATCTTCTTCAGATCCAGCAGTCGGAATGGTTTGATATGTGGTGAGTAGCATCCTTGGGGGGAGGGGGGATTCAAGTGTGTTAAAGCCAAGTCCATGGGTCCATATTTGGGCTCCCTGTGGGAGCCCAAATTATAACTTAGTCAATATGAGGAATTTTTCTTTAAAAATCTTCTTCTTCAGATTCAGCAGTTGGAATGTTTTGATATTTGGCATGGAGCAACCTTAGGGGGCTGAGATTCAAGTTTGTTCAAGCTAAGTCCCTTGGTTCATATTTGGGCTCACTATGGGAGCCTGAATGACAACTTAGTTCAAAATGAGGAATTTTATTTAAAAATCTTCAGATCCAGCAGATGAATGCTTTTGATATTTTTTATGCAGCATCCTTAGGGGGGTAAGATTCAAGTTTGTTCAAGCCATGTCCCTAGGTCCATATTTGGGCTGATTGTGGGAGCTCGAATTGTAACTTGGTTCAAAATGAGGAATTTTCTTTAAAAATCTTCTTCTTCAGATCCAGCAGTCGGAATGTTTTGATATTTGGTGTGCAGAATCCTTAGGGGTGTGAGATTCAGGTTTGTTAAAGCCAAGTCCCTGGGTTCATATATGGGCTTCCTGTGGGAGCCCAAATTATGACTTAGTTCAGTATGAGGATTATTCTTTAAAAATCTTTTTTTGGATCCACTGGTCAGAATATTTGGATATTTGGTTTCAGCTTTTCTTAGGAGGAGCAGATGCAACTTGTGGAAATCAATTCTCTGGGTTGATATTTAGGCTACCATGTCAGGTGAGCGCCCTCAGGCCCCCTGGGGCCTCTTGTTTACATTTACAACAGCCCTCTGTGTGAGGGGGGATTTCTTGAAAATAATATCTTGATGTTAATTTAATCATAACTAGATACATTATTATTGTTCGTAAGTGTTGCATAAATTGTTTAAAATATTTTTAAAATTTTTGTCCACACTTAGGCTTGGGATCCATTGGGGCTCAACATTACTTTTCAGAAACTTGGGCTGTTCTGAAAAAATATTGTTTCAAAATTTTTTGATTTCAATTATTTTTTCTATGTTAATGGATCATATTATTATGTATTTTGATAGTCAGGGGTTGGTGCGAGTACTAGGACTTTGTTTTCTTTTCACATTGAAAGGATTTTGGTCAATTGTAATAAGAGGAAATTTTCCTCTGACTTTTATAATCATTGTATATGTAGTCAGTGTACTCGCACTAACTCCTGTTCTGTATGTGATAATTTCGATGATAACATGGGAAGTGTGTGTCTCGGTATGTTAGTGGGGAATTGGACATTCCGGTCCTTTCCCCGCAGGGTCACTCTACTTTATCAATTTCTATTTCAGACGATCAAGATTAGGGTGATGTATCCGTGATGTCTTCCAAAAGTGTGCCTCCGTCGTCACAATTAATGAAGAGCTAGCGGAAAAGTGCTTATGTAAATACGCCAATTGCCTAAGAGGACCCTAGTAGGTTCGACGGCCTTTGACGTCCGCTAGCTCGCCCGGTGTAGCGTCCATTCATTGAATGGTTCGGCAGCCGGGTTCGTCCGTTGTGGTCTAGAAGGAGTTTTGGGGTGATGCGAGCACTATAAATCAACCAAATGCACACCCAGTGACGGCGGATTAGAGGGAGAACGGAGGAAGCCTTTTAGTCCGGTTCCTAGCTCGTCCAGGTCCATCCGGATGGCGAGCGAGAGAGGCCCCTCTCTCGTACAACAACATCTGGCCCCAGATGTTGTGGTACAAAATGTTTCGCATTCGGAGCATACGTCCACCACTCGGGACGCTCCGACATATAGTCAGTCTGGAGAGACTGTCAATAAGGCTTCCTCATTCTCATGGTAGTGCGCACGACCGCTCTTGGCTACGTGACCTCGGATATCCAGTCAGCTTCGCCAATCAGAGAATCATCGGCGACCAGGTCACACCATCCGGTAGCCAGGGACACGAGGCCTGCAGACTCCGGACGTTCGCATAAGAAAGTGTGCGGGAGTCAACGTACACAGAGCTTCCGGCGGCAATGCATCGTAAGACCGCTACTGCACAGGTCTCGGTGACGGACGTGCTATCCCAAATAGCACAGCCTATCGCAGCATCCCAGCAACGACTGAATCTGTCGCATCTTGTATTATCCGACGATGCTGGGTCGGGACGCTCCTCGCAAAGCAGGTACGGACGTCCGAAAATTTCATCCGGTCCGACGGGATGCCGAAAGGGATTCGGAGGATTTCGAGCTTTCCCTTTCGGAACAACATATGCTGTTGTGTATGTCATCTGACTTTATCTTCTACAGGTTCTTTCGTCGGACCAGAATGCTGCGATGCCGGATAAGAAACTGATAGCGTCGATGGACTTAGAAATTTTTGGTTCGGTTCAGGGACATCGTCCCTCAGTTCCGACATAGTCCAATAATGTCACACAATCTTTCGAATTATTGAACGACGCTATATATATTATTATATGCTTGCTATTACCAAGCATTTCTGGTTTCTTGTTCGCAAAGTTACGGAGATGTCTTTCAAAGTGTGCCTCTGTCGTCATAGTTAATGAAGAGCTAGCGGCAATAAGTGCTCATGGAATATGTCTATCGCCTAAGAGGTCCCTTGTAGGATCGACGGAGTGACATTCGCTAGCTCACCCGGTGTAGCATCCATTCATCGAATGGTTCGGCAGCCGGGTTCGTCCGTTGCGGTCTAGGAAGGAGATTTGGGTGATGCGAGCACTATAATAACTTTAGTACTCACCCAGTGACGACGGATTGAGGACAGATCGGAGGAAGCCTGTTAGTCCGGTTCCTGGCTCGGCCAAGTCCGTCCAGGCTCTGAGCGAGAGAGGTCCCTCTCTCGTACAACAACATAGGGGACCGCATGTTGTGGTTCAGATATTTCGCATTCGGAGCATATGTCCGTCGCTCGGGACGCTCCATTATATTGACAGTCCGAGAGACTGTCAGTAATGCTTCCTCATCCTCTCAGCAGCACACACGACCGCACATTGGCTATGTGACCTCGAGTATCCGACCAGTTTCGTCCTTCAGTGATTCCACGGCGAACAGGTCACGCCATCCGGTAGCCAAGGGACACGAGGCCTATACACTCCGTTCGCTCGCATAATAGAAGTATGCACGGGGGTAACGATCACGGAGCTTCCAGCGGCAATGCATCGTAAGACCGCTTCTCCACAGGCCTCAGTGATGGACATGCTATCCAAGTTAGCACAGTTTATCGCAGCATCCCAGCAATCGACAGATTCTCAGTCGGATCAGGAATTATCCGACGGCGCTGGGTCGGTGCGCTCCGCTGTTGCATCAGGTTCGGACGACCGAACGCTTTATAGGGTCCGACAGGATGGCGAAAGGGATTCGGACGATTTCGAGCTTTCCCTTTCGGAACAACGGAAGCTGCCATACATTTCTTCCGGCATTATCTTCCAGAGGTTGTTCCTTCGGACTACATTGCTGCGATGTTGGATAAGAGACTTATAGCGTCATTGGACACGGAATTTTGGATCGGTTCAGGGACATTGTACCTGACTTACCGACACAGTCCAATAATGTCATTAGAACATTTGTATTATTTATCGACGCTATATATATATATAAGCCTGCTACCAAGCATGATAGTTTAGTTTCTTGTCCGCAATGCTCTATTCTGCCTTTTTTCATTCCTAGGAATAATTTATTTTTGCAGAACAGGGCATACCGAGAGTTCATATGCGTCTAGACGGCGGGGTTAAAGACTGGAATTTATCTTTTTCGCCGTCTATGTCTTTTCCAACCACTATGTTGGAAACGACAATGATGTCTAATAGACTTAACTTAGACGCTTTATCATACGTAGTCCACCTTACTGAGGCGTTATCATTACGTCTTCAAGAGAAAGAATTCCGGGATATGATCCTCAATGTGATTTCTTTCAAGGGCAGTAGTTTTTCCGCGTATAACTCCGCCCTTCATTGGCAACCTGGAGTTGGTTAGACGTGACACAGCCCTAGCTACATCCACGCGCGTGGATAGTAAGGTGAAGAACTCTCTCAGAGTCGCTTCGGTCTCGGAGAAGCTTCTCTTCACCGGCAACTTTTCAGCAATCCATGAATTGCTCGATATACACGTTCTCTTGTCTATCAAGTGTAGCAAGAGATTCAGACTGGGGCAAACATTCGGTGGTTGACTCAGAGAGTGCCACTGCAGTTGCCGGATCCGAGTTTTATAATTATGACGGTTGCCAGTCAAACGGGTTGGGGTACAATATTGATCCCAACGGATTCGAAGTGCCAGGGTCTTTGGGTTCTGCAGTCTCTAGGCAAGCACTTATCTTCCACGGAATAATGTTATTTAGGCTTGCTTTATGTCATTGGATGAACATTATTCAGAAACGCATGTCCAAATCCTGTCCGATAATACGACAGTGGTTGCGTATCTCCGGAACCAGGGAGGCACTCATTCGATTCCGTTATTCAATTTAACGGAAAGAATCCTTCCGTTTGTTTTAGTACACCAAGTTCTGCTTCGGTCCGTCATATTCCGGGTCGTCTGATTGTATTAGCGGACTCCCTTTCACGTATGGGTCGCTTGTTGCTGTCAGAATGGACTCTCAACAAACAAGTATTCAATCAGATTTGCTATCAATGGGAGCGCCCAATGATAATTTTTTATGACACAACTTGCTAATCAATTGCAGACGTATGTGTTTGCATGTCCGGATCTCTGAGCTTATGTTGTTAACGCTCTATTGATCTAATAGGACGGAATGATAGGATATGCGTATCCTCCTGCGCTGTTGTTTCAGCAGGTATTGCTAAGATAAACAACCACAATACATTTCTGTTGATAGCATCTCTGTCTTCACAGAGACCGTGGGTAAATTTACTCAGATGTCTACTGTGGGACTTAACGCGAAAACTTCCTCTATGAGAGGATCTTCTTTCGTTGGGGAAAATCGTGTCATCTTCATCACAACCCGCAAGGTCTCAACCTTCACGTATTCCGTTGTGTGGTCCTTATTGCATTGTAAGCATTGTACTGGACGAGCTTTGGACGCGATTTTTTACTGTAGGAGAACCTCTTCTTCGCTATACTATGCGGCCAAAGTGGAGGCTCTTCCGTCGTTGGTGTAGGGATCACTATGTTGATATTGTTGATCCCTACATACTAGTCATTGCAACTTTCTAGTATACTTGTTTGACAAGATCTACTGCAGCCTGTTACTATTAAGGTTATAGGTCTATGTTATCTCATACCTATGCACTCTATGATAGTTTACAATTGAGTCTTATGTCTCTTTATCTAAGTCAGTTAGTAACTTTTCGATAAATAGACTTAGAATCATTAGATTAAATTTCTATATGGAATTTAACTTCGGTTCTTTTTTAGCTAAGTAATCATTTGAGCCTCTGGAAACAGTAGTTTTCAAATTCTGACCTTTTAGACAGTAATTCTGTTGGCTTCTCTTTTACTGAAGAGTCAGTGGGCTTCATGCACTATCGGTGGATGATTCTCACTTTCGTAGTATCAGAATCACTACTTCCTTTACTATTTAGGTTGGATTTTTGGTTAAGAGTCAGGCTCCTAATAAATATCTGGAACCTATTGTTATTAAGGTCCTTCCGTCTTCGTACGGGCATAGGCCTTTACTCTGTCCGGTTAGAGTTTACGTATTTATAAACAGATATCTGTTTATTACTACGGACATAAGCTTCTTCTGTCTTTGATGCCTAATAGAAGGACGTTACGCTCCATTCTATTGCTAATGGATTCAATTAACTATCGGTACTGCTTATGGTATATCATTGACTCAGCAGTTGTGCTTGAGATTTCGGCTCATGAAGTAAGAGTTTTTTCTACATCTTGGGCTTACATTAATAGTGTCGCTATTATAGATTTTTGAAGGCTGCTCATGGCGCTCAGCCATCCACATTCATGAATTTTTTATCTCAGAAATATCGAGTCCATTTCTGGAGGCCTCTATTGTTAGGTCTATTATCTACTGCTCAGAATGTCATTCACTTAACAGTTGCTACTATAGCTAGGTAGGCTTTCTGTTTCGGCAGTGACTCCGTTCTGCTGCCCTCTTCGCTCTGGGCTATTTGACCCAGGGCAAGAAAAAGGGGGGGGGGGGAGGGTGTTCCCTTGGGTCACCTGTTTTACTATGAAAACAAGGGGATACCTCCTCCGGAGTTAGTAATTCTGAGCTGTTACTGGTGTGGCTTTTTAGTGAGAAGTTTATGTTTTAAAAATTCATTCAGGTCTTAGTTTTTAAAGTATAGCTTTTGAATATAGCTCGTGTCATACGGACGTTATTATACATTCCTCATACACTTTTAAGGAGTATAAAGAGTCTCTATTCTCTAGACTTTCTTTATTTATTGGCTTACTTTAAAAATTATTAGTATAAGGATTATACTAGATATTAATAGAGTACATGGATGTATGATGCTCAATTTTGGAAGGTGTTGTATCTTTCTAATTTATCATAAATAAGAAAGATACATGTAAGGCCTAATACTTCTTTTTCTCTAGAGGGGATGACTCTATTTTATATATTTGAGCGTATTCCAACTTGCTCTATGTCCTAGGCCCTCCAGCCTTTTTACTATTCAGCTATGTCTGGGTCATTGGTACAGTATAAAAATGTTAAAAAATTTATAGTAATTTATATATTTTTTATACTTACCAATGACCCAGACGGGGATGGCCCTCCCAGGAGTTGGGAACTCATACCTCCCCGCTGAGTACATAGCGCTTACCAGGCACTGGTTATAAGAATGATTAATGGCGCTAATTTCGGAACGTCCTTGACACTGCGCATGCGCAGTAGAGGTGAAATGTGGAGGGCCATTCAGGACCTGTTTTCTTTGGTTTTAGATGCAAATTTGGGGGATTGGGGGGCAAAATTTGTGTTTGGCCCTATATTTTAAGAGTTAGCACCAGCTATGTCTGGGTCATTGGTAAGTATAAAAAATATATAAATTACTATAAATTTTTTAACTTTCGTGGCATGACCTTATTGTGATCATTCTTGCTATGAATGTTCCATTGTTTAATCAGTGTTTCCTCTCTCCCTTTCCTTTATTCCCCCCTAGCTATTCTCCCATTCTTTTGGCTTATTTTTTATAATGTTTATTGCTAAAATTTCTTGGGAGTTTTGGCTTGGAAACAGATTTATTTTCTGTTTTTTCCCCATGTTTACGTTCTCACCCTTGGGTGGTTAGGCGTTTTGGTCTGCATCTACCATCTGATGTTCTTCAGTTTCTTTTCGGGAAGCCTCTGTTTTGCATCAGATAGTGTTTAAATTGGTAACTGATTTCGGGCCATGTTTGTTTCAGTGCCTGGAGTCATGTTTCCCTGTTTGTTGACACTTTTGCTTATGTTGACAACTGTTACTTCTGACAATGATTACTTGTCTTCGGCTTAATTTAGTTCATAGCAAGACACATTAATATTGTCCGTAAGTGTTTCATTAATTTTTCAAAATGATTGCAAATTTTGTCCACACTTAGGCTTTTTTGGGATCCTTTGGGCTCAGGGTTCCCATTGGGAACTTGGGCTCTTCTGAAAATTTTTTCAAAAAATTTGTTTTTTGAAAATTATTTTCTTTTGAAATGTTATATTGAATTATAATATATTATGTATATTTATTTCAAGAGTTAGTGCGAGTAATATGATGGTGTATATTTTTTCTGGTTGACAAAATATTCTTCAATCGTAATGCGAGGATATCTTCCTCTAATTCACAAGTTCATTGTGTTTCTAAAAGTCAATGTAGTCGCATTAATTCTTGCTCTGTGTGTGTTGATTGATATGACAACGTTGGAGACATGTATCACAGTATATTGTTGCGGTGAGAGGTCCATTATGGTCCTCGCTTCGTAGGGTCACTATATGTTATCAGTTTCTTTTTCAGAACTCATAGAGTGATGTTTCCATGATGTCTTCAATAAGTGTGTCTCCGTCGTTGCAATATTAGGGCTAGCGGGAAGTGCTCAAGGTATTACGACAATTGCTGGGAGTTAGCAAGTTCTATCAAAGGCATTGTCGGTCTGCTAGTCTGCCCGGTGTTGCGACCATTCACCAGGAAAGAATGGCTCAGCACCCGAGTTAGTCCGTTGCGGTCCAGGGAAGCAGATTGGGTGATGCGAGCACTATAAAACTTCAGATCTGCACACCCAGCAACTACGGATCCGAGGATAGTACGGAGGAAGTCTGTCAGTCCGATAGTAGCTCGTCTGGACCCCCGGACCGCGAGCAAGAGAGGCCCCCTCTCTCTTGAATCAACATCTGCGCCACGATGTTGTTGTATGTTGTTCGCTTAGTCGGAGCTTACGTCCACTCCTGCTCGGGACGCTCCGGCGCATGACAGTCCTACACGGCTGTTATATTGGCTTCCTCATCCTCGTCAACACACACGACCGCACCTTGGCTATGTGACCACAGATTTCCAGGGGACGTTCGCATATTATATAAATGCAGGATTGAATGTCCCTGGTGCTCCTGCTTCGCCGACCAAGGAATACACGTCGACCAGGTCACTCCATCTGCTAGCCAAGGATACAAGACCTTTCCAGTTGGGATGTTCTCATATTATATAAATGCAGGAATGAATGTCCCGGGAGCTTCCAGCGGATATTCACGTAGGACTGCGGCTCCACAGGTCTCATAGGGTAACATGAACTAGGTATTGTTACTGTGATGTCTTCGTAAGTGTGCTTCCGTTGTCACAGTCAAATGAAGAGTTAGCGGCAAAATGCTCATGTAGATACGTCAATTGCCTGGAGTTCCCTAGTAGGATCGATGGCGTTGGCGTTGGCGTCCGCTAGCTCGCCCGGTTTCGCGACCATTCACCGAATGGCTCATCACCCGGGTTCGTCTGTTGCGGTCCAGAGAGGAGATTTGGGTGATGTGAGCACTATAAAATACAACGTGCACACCCAGTGACGACTGATATGAGGATGGTACAGAGGAAGCCTTTTAGTCCGGTTCCTAGCTCGTCCAGGTCCATCCGGGCTGCGAACGAGAGAGGTCCCTCTCTCGTATTACAACATCTGGGACCAGATGTTGTGGTACTAAACGTTCCTCAGTCGGAGCATATGTCCACCGCTCAGGATGCTCTGTTATATAGGCAGTCCGGAGAGACTGCTTTTTCGGCTTCCTCATCCTCACGGCAGCACACGCGACCGCACCTTGGCTATGTGACCTGTGATATTTAATCAGTATTGCCGACCAGGGATTCTACGGCGACCAGGTCACGCCATCCAGTAGCCAAGGATACAAGGCCTTCATTCTCCGGACATTCGCATATTAGAGGTATGCAGGAGTGAATGGCCAAGGAGCTTCCAGCGGCTAAATCTATAAGACTGCAGCTCCACAGGCCTCTGTTACAGACATGCTATCGCAGATAGCACAAATTATCGCAGCATCCCAGCAACCGACAGTAACTCGGTCAGATCAGGAATTATCTGAGGAAGCTGGGTTGGTACATTCCGCTGCAGGTTCAGGCACGGACGACCTAGAATTTCAAGTGGTCCGACAGGATGGTGAAAGGGATACGGATGAGTTGTATTTTCCCTTTTTGGAACAACATAATTTCCGTAGAGTGCATCCGGCATTATCATCGGACGTTGTTCCTCTGGACCAAAATGCTGCATTGCCGGATAAGAGACGGATAGCGCCACTGGACACAGAATTCTTAATCGGTTTAGGGACACCATCCCTCAGTTTCCAACATAGTCCAGATATGTTCACGGACATTTTCTCTGTTGAATGACGCTATATTTATATAACTTGCTACCTAAATGGGCAGGTCAAAAGGTTTCTTATCGGCAATGTGCTCTACATCTGCCTTTCATGAATTCATCGAATATTTTGAAACGGCAGGACAGAGCATTCTGAGAGTTCTCTGCGTCTAGACGACCAGGTCAGGATCTAGTATTGTTTATCTGTCCTGTATGTCAATTCCAACCATGATGTTGGAAATAACAATATCGTCTAGCAGGGACAGCTTAGACGCATTATCGTACACAGATCACCTTACCAGAACGTTATCATTACGTCTCAAAGCAAAAAGAATTCTAGGATGTACAACCTCCTTAAGAGTTCTTTCAAGGGCCTCACGTAAACTCCGTCCTTTAGTGGCATTATGGAGTTGTTTCGACATGACGCGGCCCTGGCTACATCCACGCGTGTAGATAGTAAGGTGAAAAACTCTCTCAGAGTCGCTCTGGTCTCCGGAGAGTTTTCTTCGACGACAAGCTTTCCGCAGTTTATCATCAATTAACTAAGAAAGCTTTAGACTCTCTGCTATTTAAATTCGCTTCCATGTAGTCGGATTCAGCAGAGAAGAGTAGGACAGGCACTTCTCGGACAAATACGTCCAAGGGAAGTTCCTATAGAGGTTCCCATGCGTCCTCTAGGTCTTATTCTAGAGACCGTCAGAGTAGCGACTCAGATAGGAGCCGTAATTCTGGTCAGATGCCCCTAGGTTGATGAGGCGAGGTGCGGGCCGTAGAGAACATGGCTTCTCCTTCCGCAAGCCTTGCAGAACCAGGAGGTAATGGTTTTATCCTCTATCATGTATTAGTGAGCGGAAGATTATTGAGTTTCTCAATTATTTGAGATTAGATTACAGACGTACCTTGGATTCAAGGGGTGTTTTCGGAAGGACTATATTGTTCCTCAAACAAAATCCTCTGTTATCTCGGAGTCCAAGATGGACTCAGCTTCCGCCAATCAGTAGAATAGAGGCTCGCTTTCATCAGAAGTCCAGTCTCTTCTGGAATGATCGCGATAGAGATTGTAGAAATCCAGGATTTTAAAGGTTTCTACAACCATCCTTTTCTGGTTCCAAAACCAGATGGCTCGTTTCATCCACTCATAATCTGAGCTGGACAACAAGCTGATCGTGGCTCTAAGTTTCTATATGGAGTCCATCCGATCGGTCAGAGCGAGTATTCGGGTGTACGACTATGCTACATGCATAGATTTCTAGTTTCATACTTTCACGTCATGTTACATCAGGCATTCAGAAAGTATCTTTGCTTCTTTATCATAGGAATTGTGTTTCAGCACCGACCAATGTGTTCCGGTCTGAATCTAGTTCCTGGGCTTTCACTCGAATAACGAAGTCGGTAATGACTCATTTCTGAGCTCATTCGTCTATGGTATCGTCGGCCTTCCTGGACGACATTCTTAGAGGTACGGCAACGAGTTAACGCTTCAGAATGATTTGCAGATTCTGCTTCTTTTGATCCTTTGTCTCGGTTTCGTAAGTAAACGAGAAGTCTCATCTGGTTTCGTCCAAGTCATTTACCCATCGGGGGATGAGCTTCGAGACGCATAACATTCTCGTTCATCTGCCGTTAACCAGAGCGAAATTAATCAGTCGTTATGCTCGCTATTGTCTTCGCTCAGACAGGTCTCAGTGAGAGATCTCATGTGACTGATACGTTGTGCGGATCTGCCATGATTTTATTCCAGTGAGGGTTATGCATTTGTCCTCTCCAAATTTCTTTTAATTCAGAATTGGAGGATGAAGTTTCTTTCGCTCGATACGGACATCTTCTTGTCAAATCAAGTGAATAAGAGATTCAGACTTGGACAAGTTTTCAATGCTTAACTCAAGTAGTTCCACTGCATTTGCTGGATCCGAGTTTTCAGTTTTGACGGATGCCAGTCAAACAGATTGGGTAGTTTCATTGAACCCAACGGATTGAAGTGCCAGAGTCTTTTGTTTCCATAGTTCCTTATCAAGCACACAAACATCAAGATTGATGTCATTTTGGCTTGTGCTACGTTATTGGAGGAACATTATTCAGAATGTTCATATGCTAATTCTGACCGATAACTCGACAGTATTAGCGTATTTTCGGAATTATGGAGGCACTCATTCCATCCTGTTAGTTATGTTAACAGATTGAATCTTTCGGTTGGTACTAGAACATCAGGTTCTCCTATTCGTCCTTCATATTCTGGGTCGTCTGAACGTATTAGCGGACTCCCTTCACAGAGAGGCCGTTTGTTGCCACCAGAATGGACTTCCAACAAACAAGTATTCAATCAGATTGCTACCAAGGAGAGCGGCCAATGATCAACTTATTTGCGACGCATCTCAACAATCAGTTGCAGGCGTATGTGTCATAATGTTTCGATCTTTGAGCGTTTGCAGTAAACACTCTATCGTTCTTGTGAGATAGAATAATATGATATACGTATCTTCCAGCGCCGTTGATTCAACAGATATTGCTCAAATGTAATTTTTTCAATGCAAATTCTGTTGGTAGCTTCTCTAGATCCACAAAGACTGTGGATTAATTTACTCAGGCTTCTGTTGTGGGACATGCAGTGGAAGCTTCCTCCACATTTCGGTCCATTCTGTGGTCAGATGGATTCAATCTACTATCAGTTCTGCTTATGATTATATCTTCATTCAGCAGTCTGTGCTTTAGTTTTAAGCTCATGAAGTAAGAGTTCTTCTACATCATGGGCTTAGACTAATAATGTTGCTATTACAGATCTATTGAGGGCTGCATATTGGTTTTAGCCCTCCATTTTCACGATTTTGTATCTGAGAATTTTGAGTCCTTTCTGCAGATCTACATTGTTTAAGCCCGTTATTTTTTACTCAGAATGTCGTCTACTAAACAGTGGCAACTATATGTGTATAGGCCTTCGGTTCCGGCAGTGACTCTGTCCTGCTGCCCTCTTTGCTCTGGAGTATTTGATCCAGGGCAAGGGGAATGGGGGGGGGGGGGGGGGGGGGGGGGCAGGTGTTCCCTTAGGTCACCTGCTTTATAGTGTAAAGCAAGTGAATACCTCCCTTAGAGTCAGTAATTCCGAGTCGGTTCCGAGATGATTTTAAGGGTAAAGCCTATTTTTACTCATCTGTGTAATATTTTTTAAAGTGTTGATTGGTGTGAAGTATCTGTATATATCACGTGATTAATTGGGTGTTAATATACAATCCTCGAACACTTTTAAATGAGTATATAGAGTCTCATTTCTCTAGACTTCTGTATTTATTGGCTTTCCTTTTAAAAATATTAGTATAAAGGGTTATACTAATAATGTAGAGATCATTGATATTATTGTGCTCAATTACAGAATGGTGTTGTGTTTTTCTTTTTTGTTACAAATAAGAAAGATACATGTAGCCTATCTCTCCTTTTCTCATTGAGGGGATAGGTCTGTTATAGGTAATTGAGTCTATTGAATTTTCCTTATGTCCTAGGCCCTCCAACCTTTTTACTATTCAGCTAAGTCTGGGTCATTGGTACAAAAACAGTATAAAAATGTTCAAAAATTTATAGTAATTTATATATTTTTTATACTTACCAATGACCCAGACGGGGATGGCCCTCCCAGGAGTTGGGAACTCTTGCCTCCCCGCTGCGTACATAACGCTTACCAGGCACTGGTTGTAAGAATGACTTTTGGCGGCAGTTTCGCGACCTCCTTGACACTGCGCATGCGCAGTGGAGTAAAAGTATGAAGGACCATATAGGACATGTATTTTTCGGTTTTAGATGCAAATTTTGGGGATTGGGAGGTAAAATTTGCATTTTGCCCTAAATATTTTAGAGTTGGCACCAGCTAAGTCTGGGTCATTGGTAAGTATAAAAGATATATAAATTACTATAAATTTTTTAACTTTTCTGACATTTCCCGCACGCATTCTGTATTGGTGAAGAGGAAAGCAAGGATATAACAGTGGGGGAAATGAGAGAATATGAATATTTGGGAGTGAATATATGTGTTACATGTAGAGGCATATACAGCAACCTCATAAATAAACTTAAGACGCAGGGGGAAAGGATACTCAATCAGTTAAAACAACTTGGAAGTAATAGACTTAACAAGGTAGTCGTTGGAAAAATCATTTGAGAGAGAGTGGAATTATCATGTATAGCATATGAAACGGATGTGATCCCTCCAAATCAAACAGAAGTGAGGAACTCTGAAGTTCTACTCAATGATGCGGGTCAGTGGATAACCAGACCAAGAGATGCAGCTGCGCTGGAAGCGGTCAGAGGAGAACTTGGGTGCCGGTTAAAGATAGAATAGATATGGGAAAATTATACTACCTAAATTATCTGGAAAACTTCCCAAACAGCAGATGGTGTAAAACAATGTTTAACCATGTATGGAACAATAACATACAGACAGGATGGATGGATAAGCCAGATGAGGGAGCTAATGGAGAATTACTCTATAGAGACTGAAGATTTAGGGGGTCTTGAGAAGGACAGTAGCCTTATCGGGGAAGGATTCTCATAGAAACTGGCAAGCTGGAATTAGGACCAAGAGCTCTTTAGACGACAAAACAGATGCCCCAGCCTTTGAGGAGTACCCAGATGGATCTTATGGGGGGTGGGGTGGGTTGGGGGCTTTGTTGTTTAAAGTGAGATCGAAGTCACTGGAGTTTAAGGGGGAGAATCTGAAAACAAGAGGAAAGAGTGTGCCATATGTGTAATAATTTAGGAGCAGAGACCCCGGAACACTTCATTCTAGAATGCCCCAAATATTTGCCTCATAGAACAAGACTCCATAGAATACTAATGGAGAAATGTGAGGAAAACCTGACGGATAAGTGGGTGGGGAATGACATGAGCGAGAGAGTCAATTTTATAGTTAGGAAGATCGAGAAAGCGCCGATAATTAGAATTATAAAACAATTTTTGATTGAATGCTGGGATATTACCAGGGAGAGTTGGGGGGAGGAATAGCCCGACAGTGAGCTGGGTTAATGTAGGCCTCCTCGTTAGAGGACCGTGACAAATAAGTGGAGGGCTGAAGAATTATTTTGATTTGAACAGGTGAGTCTTTTTTTGGCAACTACATCTTGACACCTCGCAACCTGTGGCACAGTTACATCTTGTCATCTTTAGTAAGGTATTTTGTGCAGGTGGAAAGTCAGTAGTGATTGGCACAATCTTTCTTTCTTTACTTCACTTAACGTATTATTATTTGAGAGACGAGTGACTTTGTTCAAGTCTTGAAGTCACCGGGTTTGCAAAACTTTAAGTGACCGTTACTTTTAGCGCATGCGCCATCCACAGAAACATAATTATCTTGAAATATTTTGTAACTCCATGGAAATTTCTCAATCCATCATTGACACTTGGAGAAGTTGAATGTTTAGGCTGCGAAGCTATGGTGTTGGTATTTGGAGGGAAAGAATCTTAAAATCTCCATATTTGTCAATATAGACTACTGGTTGATAAAGAGGCATCAACTTGCTATTTCATAAAGCCAGAAAGCCTGCCCGAGCACAGTCTGCTGTGAAGTATCATAGTTTTCAAACACACCATCAAGTGCAAATTTGGCCAGGGAGAAGTGCAGATGCTTGTCAGTGGGGGTAGTTCTAGATGGAAAGTTTGTGCCACTCACTACTGACCTTCCAACTGCACCAAAGACCTTGCTGAAGATGATAAGTTGTATCTGTGACACAGGTTGCGAGATGCCAAGGTGCAGTTGCTAAAAAACCCAGACTCACCTGTTCAATTACATGTGGGAAATCCCAGGAAACTAATAACTGCTGCAATGTCAGTGCAGATAATCTGGAAATCTAATGTGGAAATCTGATTTCACATAGCAGCAGAACCATTTATCTGATCTCTAGATTATCTGGATTGACATTGCAGCAGTCATTATTTTATGTTTATTATATATGGCATTGATATATAACAGTAATTTTTAAAACTTTTTACCCCTAAAATCACATTTTTCTTCATACCATTGATTTGGAGTTTAAGAGAGGTATTAATCATACCGATTTAGTGTATAATACGATGACAGTATTTGTGTTTTGAACTATTTGAATGAGTGGTGCTGAAATTCCAATTTTTGTACATTTTATTTACTTTTTCACAATTTTCATCCCAAAAGTACACATTTTTATGTGTTCAGTAATTGGGATTTCAAGTATAATATTATACACGATTATTGTGATCTAATTTCCACGAAAATGATTGTTGTGTGAACTCTTTTAATGAGTATTAAGCAAATTCCAATTTTCGCTGATTTTCTTTAATTTTTCAATGTTTTCATTCCAAAATAACCATTTTCCTGTGATGGAATTAATGGGGATATTTCATATGCTATTTTCCATACTAATTCCTGCCCCAAAACAATACAAACATTTGTATAGCAATTTCTTGGCAGTTGGGGTATAATTTGACTATTGTTATTTTCTCGCGAAGAAATAAGTCATCAAAAACATAATTTCCCATTGTGGGATTTGGGGAGATTTTTAGTATGTTGTTATTTAGACATATATGCTTCATTTAAAAGCAAAATCTTTTGTACAGCAATTTCTTGTGAGTTAAGTAACAGATTGATTGTACTATCAAGTGATGCCTGCATGAGGAGATAGCTAACATGTGACTAGAAGCAACTACTCAGGTTATACAACATTTTTGTACCATTTATTAAATGAACCCTCAACCTTAGATCATCCTCTATACATCAGAGGTGTGAAAAGTTGACTTTAGACTCTAAAGTGTTAAGGCATTTATCTTACAAGAATGTATTTCTGCCAATACAAGTAAAAATGTCTAGACAAAATACAAATCTTGACTGAAGATAGCAACTGTACTTACGATCATTTGATTCAGAAAGAGAATGTTTTATCTACATTCATTTGGCATCAATTTATTACACATGTCAAGGACACATGTAATTAAATGATGAATAATTACATATGACAGTATTTAAATGATAAATAAATCATCAGGTCAACGAAATACATTAGACTTGATGACTTTTTTTGCCTGATATTTTTTTAGCCTATCATGTGTTAAACATGAAAAATAAAACAAAGAAACACACAGTTGAAACTTCAGTGGCTTTTGTACTAGTAGAACAATAAATGAGGATTACATCAGGCATAGTGCAAGAACGTAAAAGTATGATGTCATGATCTTCAGTCATAAAAATTAATTCACAGATGCTGAATGATTGTCAAAACAGATGCCTGTAAAAAGTATGCCCAACACCTTCATTACGCGAACAAGTCAAGGAAGTGGGGAATCTTGTTATATACACCTTTATTATGCGAACAAGTCAAGGAAGGTGGAAATATTGTAAGATAAATTAGTTCTTACCACCATGTGGCCTTCCAAGATGGTGTATTAAAGTATCAACCTCACCTCTGGATCATATAGCCAGTGATGAAGTCTTGACTTCAATACATCATCTTGCAAACCCACATGGCGGTGATAACAAAATGAGTAAACATGTAAACAAAATTAATAGAAGGCTCTGAGAGTACCATGTATCCCATGTAATCAAATCCTGAAATCAAGATGTTTCTGAGTTGAAGATAACATTAGTAATGGAGTTAAGGTCAAGGGGATTAGATGTTTATAACTACATGCTTCAAAATCCTCTTAAAGATTTGCGCCAACCCTTTACCAAATGTAATAGTCATATCCAGCCACTGCATTCACAAAATCACCATTCATATTTTATCACTTTTTTAATTTTTACCTCTGAAGTACACCTTATGACCACTCATTGTAGTAAACTCAAAGAATTTGCTAAAAATGAAGGGTCATAAGTTGTGTTTTTGAGGTAAAAAATGAAAAATTGTTTTTGCATGTTTTGTTTGCTAGTCATGTTAGATAAAGAACTAAGTGATTGTCCAAGTTTGATAAGAAAAATGCTGGAGGCATTCACCATCCTTCACTATCTGGACCACTGAATGAAACTTCGTGGTCTGGATGTTGAAAAGTTGCTATTGCTTCTCTTGCATTTCTAAAGAACTGTAAGTATGGAAAATCCACCATTCAGAGTTCTAGTGGTAATCCACAATCCCTATGAACTATATAATGGGAAAACTTGGCCCATAAGAATATTATCCGTTAGTTTCTAGCTACACCCCAAATGGATATGGTTTAGCATACCTTTTATTAGCTCACCTGACTTTCAGTCAGGAGAGCTATAGTGATCACTCACCGTCCGTCGTCCGTCGTCGTCCGTGAACATGGTGTTTGCGTCTTCTTCTCCCAAACGGCTGAACCAATTTAATTGATATTTGAGATAATAGTTTGTTATGACATCGCAATTTGATTTTGTTCAAATCAAGTTGCCTCGCTCGTGGATAGGGTCACACCCAAAAAGTGTGCTGAAAACTTAAAAAATCCTCTTCTCATGAACCAGCAGTAGCAGAGACTTGATATTTGGTGTGCAGCTTTCTTTTGAGGTGTAGACTCAGATTTGTTCAAGAGAAGTTTGTGGGGCTATACTTGGCGTCGTTATGGGAGGGGCAAAATTTTTGGCCCCACTCAAAATTTCTATTTTCCAAACCAAGAGGCTGATTTGAACCAAATTTTATGTGAGGGCTTATTGGGTCATAAGTGCCTAATTTATGCTGATTTTTTTTTCCCGTAGCCCCATGGGAACCGCAGGAGCTAAAAATAGAAAAAAATTAAAACGCCCATATCTCCAAAACTGCACAGCACCGAGAATTTTTATTTGGTGTGAAGCTTCCTTAGGACCAACAGAAAGAATTGGTAAAAAAAAATTGCCATCGGTTTTATCATAGGGTACAGTTTCGGGACTTTGAAAAAGTGCTGAGTCAGCACTTTTTAACACTGTAGGCAATGGGAAAAACATTAAAAAATCTTCTTCTCCAGATCCAGCAGGCAGAATCTTTTGATATTTGGTATGCAACATTGTAAGGTGGATCTGATTCAAGTTTGTTCAAATCGGCCCCCTGGGTTCATACTTGGGCTCAGTATAGGAGCCCGATGTCAAACTTAGTGCATTTCAGGCAAATTTCTTAAAAAATCTTCTTCTCCAGATCCAGCAGGCAGAATCTTTTGATATTTGGTATGCAACATTGAAGGGTGGATCTGATTCAAATTTGTTCAAATCGGCCCCCTGGGTTCATACTTGGGCTCAGTATAGAAGCCCGATTTCGAACTTAGTGCATTTCAGGCAAATTTCTTTGAAAATCTTCTTCTCCAGATCCAGCAGGCAGAATCTTTTGATATTTGGTATGCAAAATTGTGGTGTGGATCTGATTCAAGTTTGTTCAAATCGGCCCCTTGGGTTTATATTTGGGCTCAGTATAGGAGCCCAAATTTGAACTTAGTGCATTTCAGGCAAATTTCTTTGAAAATCTTCTTTTCAAGATCCAGCAGGCAGAATCTTTTGATATTGGGTATGCAACATTGTGGGGTGGATCTGATTCAAGTTTGTTCAAATCGGCTCCCTGGGTTTATATTTGGGCTCAGTATAGGAGCCCAAATTTGAACTTGGTTCTTTTCAGGCAAATTTCTTAAAAAATCTTCTTCTCCATATCCAGCAGGCAGAATCTTTTGATATTTGGTATGCAACATTGTGGGGTGGATCTGATTCTATTTTGTTCAAATCGGCTCCCTAGATTCATATTTGGGCTCACTATAGAAGCTCGAATTCGAACTTAGTGCATTTCAGGCAAATTTCTTCAAAAATCTTCTTCAGATCCTGCAGGCAGAATCTTTTGATATTTGGTATGCAACATTGTGGGGTGGATCTGATTCCAGTTTGTTCAAATCGGCCACCTGGATTCATATTTGGGCTCACTATAGAAGCCCAAATTCGAACTTAGTGCATTTCAGGCAAATTTCTTCAAAAATCTTCTCCAGATCCAGCAGGCAGAATCTTGTGATATTTGGTATGCAACATTGTGGGGTGGATCTGATTCAAGTTTGTTCAAATCGGCCCCCTGGGTTTATATTTGGGCTCAGTATAGGAGCCCAAATTTGAACTTCGTGCATTTCAGGCAAATTTCTTTGAAAATCTTCTTCTCAAGATCCAGCAGGCAGAATCGTGTGATATTTGGTATGCAGCATCCTTAGGGGGGTGAGATTCAAGTTTGTTCAAGCCATGTCCCTAGGTCCATATTTGGGCTCACTGTGGGAGCTTGAATTGTAAATTTGTTCGAAATGAGGAATTTTCTTAAAAAATCTTCTTCTTCAGATCCAGCAGTCGGAATGGTTTGATATGTGGTGAGTAGCATCCTGGGGGAGGGGGGGGAGGGGGATTCAAGTGTGTTAAAGCCAAGTCCATGGGTCCATATTTGGGCTCCCTGTTATAACTTAGTCAATATGAGGAATTTTTCTTTAAAAATCTTCTTCAGATTCAGCAGTTGGAATGTTTTGATATTTGGCATAGAGCAACCTTAGGGGGCTGAGATTCAAGTTTGTTCAAGCCAAGTCCCTTGGTTCATATTTAGGCTCACTATGGGAGCCTGAATGACAACTTAGTTCAAAATGAGGAATTTTCTTTAAAAATCTTCAGATCCAGCAGAGGATTGCTTTTGATATTTTTTATGCAGCATCCTTAGGGAGGTAAGATTCAAGTTTGTTCAAGCCATGTCCCTAGGTCCATATTTGGGCTGATTGTGGGAGCTCGAATTGTAACTTGGTTCAAAATGAGGAATTTTCTTTAAAAATCTTCTTCTTCAGATCCAGCAGTCAGAATGTTTTGATATTTGGTATTTAGGCTCACTATGGGAGCCTGAATGACAACTTAGTTCAAAATGAGGAATTTTCTTTAAAAATCTTCAGATCCAGCAGAGGATTGCTTTTGATATTTTTTATGCAGCATCCTTAGGGAGGTAAGATTCAAGTTTGTTCAAGCCATGTCCCTAGGTCCATATTTGGGCTGATTGTGGGAGCTCGAATTGTAACTTGGTTCAAAATGAGGAATTTTCTTTAAAAATCTTCTTCTTCAGATCCAGCAGTCAGAATGTTTTGATATTTGGTGTGTAGAATCCTTAGGGGTGTGAGATTCAGGTTTGTTAAAGCCAAGTCCCTGGGTTCATATATGGGCTCCCTGTGGGAGCCCGAATTATGACTTAGTTCAATATGAGGAATATTCTTTAAAAATCTTTTTTTAGATCCACTGGTCAGAATATTTGGATATTTGGTTTCAGCTTTTCTTAGGAGGAGCAGATGCAACTTGTGGAAATCAATTCTCTGGGTTGATATTTAGGCTACCATGTCAGGTGAGCGCCCTCAGGCCCCCTGGGGCCTCTTGTTAAACAGAATGGTTGGATGAATCCAGTGATATGTATTCCAAGACATGTTGAAATTTTCCTTTGTCACTTCCAATGCATATCTTATGAAACCACATTGGAATACAGTGAGCAGGCTTATTCCAGGGAGTGTCATGAGCTAAGTTATCGAATCAAAAACTTTAAAAATGCATGAGATGCATGTACATGTATTTGTTGAGTTTTATTCCCACAACAGTGTGCTGTAATTGGATTCCCATGTTGATTACACCTGTAGTCATTTCATACATTGTAAGAGCAATGACCCAGAGAGTTGGCTTTTCAGTGTGCACTGATATTTTAATTGGCAATTTTGCATTGAAAACAAAAGAGAATTACTACTATTAGTTACTCACAGCTACATTATGGCCAGCAACAGTATTTTGATTGATTTGTTTGCACCCAAGAAGGCGTTTTTCTCCACCGCCTTTCCATCTTGCATGGTTGCTCTTATGCTTTTGTTTATCTGGAGGTGTTTTTCTCCACTTCCTTTGCATTTTAATTTGTGTTCTGATTTAGATGTATATAATAATGTAGTTACAAATCTGTTTCTCAGACCCTCCCACATGGTCCTTTTGGCTGCCACTGCCCTCTGTTTATAACCAATGCAAACTTAAATAAAAATTAAATGGTTTATGTCTGATATTTTAGCCAAGTTAACCCTTTACCCAACGCAGCGATATTAAACTTTATTATTTTAAATGTCATTTATAAAAAATGTTCAACAAATTTCAACAAAACCATATCATGTGAGTCCTCTTTGGAACAAGCTCGTTTCAAAGAGGGGTCACATGATATGGTTTTGTTGAAATTTTTTGATTAATAGTATTTTTTCAGCTGCTGAATTTGCATATTACGCGGGCGGATGTGGCCGATTCGTTGGGTAAAGGGTTAATAAAGTTGATAAATTTGTCCCTTGAGTGCAACAAGGTTTTGCGATGCTTGAGCATTGCAAAGCCTTCTTGCACTCAAGGGGCGAAATAAACCACCATCCATGCTATTCTGTACATTATCAGTCCTGGAAATGAGATGGGTGCGAGTGCAATTGCTCCTGTCAGCACCCATGTTTTCTATATTTTTATACTGTACCAATGGCCCAGACATAGCCAGTGCTAACTCTTTAAATGCTAGGGTCAAACACAAATTTTGCCCCCCCCCCCCCCCTCCCCAAAATTTGCATCAAAATCCAAAAAATAAATGTCCTATGTGGTCCTCCATACTTTTGTCCACTGCGCATGCACAGTGTCAAGGAAGTACCGAAATTGGCGCAAAATCTTCATTCTTTGTTTGGCCCTTCAATCAGTAACATCTCTCTGATATCTGTGCTTATAATCTCAGTTAAAATGATGCCAGACACAAAATCATGAAAGAAATGGTGGATCTAAGGATGAAATAAGAGGATGAGAGGAAGAAACAGTGGAAGGATCTGTTCGGGGCTGTAACTTATAATTTTTATGCAAAATTATTTCATGTTCCCTAATTTCGGGGCATGGGCCTGATGTTTTCATTCTTGCTATGAAATTTCCACTGTTTGTTCAGTGTTTCTTCTCTCCCTTCCCTTGATACCCCCCTTGCTATTCTCCCATGCTTTTGGCATAATTTTTGTAATTTTTTTACTGAAATTTCTTGGGAGTTTTTGGCATTGTAACAGAATGTTTATTCTGTTTTTCCCCATGGTTACGTCCTCACCCTAGGGGTGGTTAGGCATTTTGGTCATGCATCTACCATCCGATGTACTGCAGTTTCTTCTGTGGAAGTTTCACATCGGATAGTGTTTAAAATTGGTTACTGATTTCAGGCCATATTTTCAGTACCTGGAGTTTTGTTTCCGGTTTTTATTCACTTTTGTTTATGTTGACAACAGTTACTTCTGACAGTGATTCCTTGTCTTCTATTTAGTTCTGTTCATAGCCAGATACATTAATATTGTCCGTAAGTGTAACATTAATTTTTAGATATGTTTTAAAATTTTTGTCTACACTTAGGCTTTTTTGGGATCCATTTGGGCTCATCGTTCCCTGTGGGAACTTGGCCTCATCTTGAAATTTTTTCGAAAAAATTTTTCTTATGAATTATGTAATGGATTATATTATTATTATGTATCTTTGTTTTTCAAGGGTTAGTGCGAGTACGATGACTGTTTAATATTTTTTCAAAATGAAAGACTATTGTTCAAATTGTAATTCGAGGAAGTCTTCCTCTGATTCTCATGTTCATTGTATTTGCTGCAGTCAGTGTACTCACACTAATTCTTGCTCAGTGTGTGCCAATTGGGATGACAAACATTGGAGACGTGTGTCACGGTATATTGTTAGTTGTGAGAGGTCCATGCCGGTCCTCTCACCACAGGGTCACTCTAGTTTTTCAGTCTCATTTTCAGAGGAACAAGAACAGGGTGATGTTTCTGTGATGTCTTCAAGAAGTGTGCTTCTGTTGTAGCAGTCAAATGAAGAGCTAGCGGGAAAAGCGCTCAATGAAATTCGGCAAGTGCCTAAGAGGTCCCTACTAGGATCGACGGCCTTGTCGCCCACTAGCTCGCCCGATGAAGCAATCACTCGAGAAATGGTAATGATGCCGGGTTCGTCCTTTGCGGTCCAGGGAAGGAGATCGAGTGTTGCGAGCATTATAAACTCGGATCGTGCACACCCAGTGACGATGGATCGGAGGATGGAACGGAGGAAGCCAGTCAGTCCAGTAGCTAGCTCGTCCAGGTCTACCCGGACCATGAACGACAGAGGTATCTCTCTTACATCAACATCTGGGCCCAGATGTTGTTGTATGTAACGTTCGTCAGTCGGAGCATACTGTCCACTCCTTGTACTTGGGACACTCCATCGCATAGACAGTCCGGCATGGCTAGTCTAATGGCTTCCTCATCCTCACGTCAGCACACACAACCGCACATTGGCTACGTGACCGCAGATATCCAGCCTGCTTTGCAGGGCTTGCCTTGAGTCAGGACCGATCGGCATCGGCTCTGAAAGGCCCTTTCTCGGGGCTTTTTTTTTCGGACCCGACTTTTTTTTCTGTCTTGACTCCTGAAATCTCAGTGTTGGTAGTTTGGGCAACAAAATTTTGCGAGATTAACATTTCCATTCACGTCTCATTCACGCAAGTTTGATTGCAATAGAAGAAGCAGCAAATAACAGATAAAATAATAATACAAACTGTTTTTGTCTGATTCGAATTAACATCCACCTAAATCCGCATGAAAACTGAGAAAATCGCAAGATTAAACAAAAAAAAAAACAAACACATTTACGAGACCTCGAAAGCACGCTTGTCAACTGATGGGGGAATTCCCTTCAATCCCACAATACTATGCACGGGTACATCCGATCCTAACATCTGAATAAATGCAACACTAGACACAGAAACTGCCGTCAAAATAAATGTACAAAATAAAATAAAATGTGTACCTGTGTCTACGTGGTGCGGTGGGGTGCATTCCATTTCTGAAATATCCAAAACTGTGGGGAATTTTCATGGATTGAAATTATTCAAACGGTAAACTGAAATGTTGTTTTTTTTTCAATTTTTTTCTTTGAGACAACCCTTGCATCGAAAATACACACCCCACACTATGTACGAAACGTCCTAAAATTTTATCAACAAAAAATCCAAAATGTCTATGTATGAAACGTCCAACACCCACATGATGGGTCCAAGTCATTTCGTCCCCGGGATTTTTTTTTCTGAGCAAAAGCAATCAACTAAGGTCGCCATTGGAAAGAATGTAACAACATAAAATTACCCCAATAGGCCCGACCGCAATATCTGGGGGACTTTTTTCAGGCGCCCAGCAGGCCCCGACCTCAACATCTGGGGGACTTTTTTTAGGCCCCGAACATTTTACTCAAGGCAAGCCCTGCTTTGCCGACCAGGGATTCCACGTCGACCAGGTCACGCCATCCAGTAGCCAAGGACACGAGGCCTTACCAGTCTGGACGCATAAGAGAAGTATGCAGGAATTAATGGCCCAGGAGCTTCCAGCGGCTAAACTACAGAAGACTGTGGCTCCATAGATCTCTGTGATGGACTTGCTATCACAGATAGCTCAACTCATCGCAGCATCCCAGCAGCCTTCAGAAACTTTTTCAGAACAGGAACTGTCTGAGGAAGCTGGGTCGGTTTGCTCCCCTGCAGAGTCTGAAAGGGACGACTGAGATTCACATGTGGTCCAGTCGGATGGTGAAAGGGAATCAGCGGAGCTGGAATTTTCCCTTTCCGAACAACATAAGGTGGCCGTAGATTTCATCCGGCAACACCTTCCAGAAGTTGTTCCTCCAGACTAGAGTGCTGCGATACCTGATAAGAGACTGATAGCATCACTGGACACAGACATTTTCGGCCGGAATAAGGACATTGCGCCTGAGTTTCCGGCCCAGTTCAGAAATGTCACATGGACATTTGAACTTCTTAATGACGCTATATTCAAGCTAGCCTCTAAGACTGGCAAATCCAGTTTCTTACTGTCTCATTCTCTACAGCTGCCGTTCATCAACAATAGAAATAGATTTGAAACTGCTGGACAGGACGTGCCAAGAGTTCCTTTGCGTTTAGACGACCAGGCAGAAGACTTGGAGTTGTCAATGCCGGCGTCTATGTTGATTCTCTCCAGTATGTTGGAGACGCCAAACTCGTCTAACAGAGCCAGTTTAGGCATCTTATCTTTCGCAGATCACCTTACCACATTACGTGTACGCTCCCTGTAAAACACTGCCAATCAACTCCCCACTAACTGCTTTATGAGGTGGGATATCAAAACCCAACCACGTGACTTCAATAAGACGTACTATCGGTTATAATTAGCACAAAGTGTTTCCCAGTGTTGTGACAAGGTTATGCTTCTGACCCAAAATAGGACCTCCAAACATAATTTCTCTGCAAAACGGCCGTTGATAATCAGGGAAAAAAGCGCATTGGTCCCAAACTACACAAACAAAAATAAAAACGATAAAATTTATTTCGAAATATCGTACAAAATGACTTTTGAGGGCAGTTTCGATCTCGCATGAATATTTGTGAAGACCTTCTCGTTACTTTTTGTCGATGTCGGTGTTTCTTTGATCCCGTAATTTTTGGATACCAATTAGCACAATTTTCCAACCAGTCAGGCAAATACTATTTTTAATATCATGGGGAAATTTTAAAAATGCGTTTCGTTTCGAATATACTGAGTAAACATCAGACCAATTTCGTCCTTGAATTTTTACAATCCGACTATTATTAGCGAAGTTATGCCAAAAATGGAAATAATAAAAAATCTCATTTGTAACAGGTTGAAGAACCTTTCAAAAAGAGTCATTCAAATACACACCTTTTTTATTCTGCATTGAACTAAGTGTCCTTTGAATGACAACCTACGGTCCATCTGCAGAAATATGTTGTGTTCGGTGTCCCTTTTCCACCGAAGCTGAGAGCATATTTTGTGAGTGAAAACCTCACTCCTCGAGTGTTTTAGCAGAGACCCTTCTTTATGTGGCGAGATGGGACGCAATGTGTCTGAATGTATCTTAGATCAGTTAAAAATTTTAAATTGGCAGAAATTGGGAGAGTTTTCAGTTTCCCGTCTGAACTCAGCAAAATTAGAAGAAACATGTACATATATTTTATATTTCGTTAAAAAAAACGCTGCGTATAGCTTGAGGTTTGTTGCTTTGGACCACTGAGAAAAGTAGACCCAGGCTGTTGTAATATAATTGAATATAACACAACACTTAACATGATCAATTATTGAGTTCTCACGGCAGCAAAAAAATTTGGTAGCAATAACATTTCCAAATCTGAACTGATTCTTTAATTACCCTTCCAAAGATGTAAAGCAAGAGCCGACAATAGCTACTGAAAGCCTCTGATCGCAATGAAAACATTGACTGGTGACAAGAGATAAAGCATAAATTCTATGAAGTTTATTCTTTTGAGATCAGAAACTGGTTAAATTGAATTACAATTATGTATATCTATATACTTTTATATTTGCACTGCGACTTGTAAAGAAAATTTTGTTTCTAACATTCGTCCTACAATTTAAGAATTTTATTAGCACTACGACAAATATTGAAATTATTTTGAATCTATTTATAGGAAAAGATAGCGCTCGTGTGATGTTTTTCAACAAATAGTTGCAACACAATGAGAAAAAATTCAATTTCTGACATTCGGCCTGTCACTTAAGTTAATCGTGGACATGTATATTAGCACAACGAAAAAGTCCTGGGCGATTTAATCCGTGGACCGACTTAGGGGCATACCTCATTAGCCGACTTCTCCCATGGGCGACTTCATTTGAAGGCGACTTCCCACCATTTAACTCTTTGTAGACTATATACCACAACAGCCATGTTTTTTTGCGACAATTTATTGGAAAACATCCAGCAGTTTTTTGAATAGATAGTTGCAAAAAATGAGAAAAAAAAACAATTTCTACAGCCCCGTGTCTTGCAGCACACTGAGAGACCATGTGTTCAGTCGAATGTTGTTTTATTAATACTGGATAGCTGTCTTTTCCACCTAAGATCACCTTATGTAATGTGCCAAGTCGATGTCCAGTAAGAGCAGGCTTCGACACCCTTATAGTTTAAAGCCCCCCCCCCCCCCCCCCCGAACCCATAAATAACAGATGTACCCCAGCCCCCCCCCCCCCCCCCCCCACCACATGTCGGGGATCACATGTCGCCTATCGCTAAGATAGGCCTACTGCCACCACTTCTAGTTCCACAGAAAGTTAAAAGTTATTTTTTGGCATAATTATGTTGTTGCCGGAACGCAATTTAATTTGAGTCCATTCAAAAACGGAAACCGGACATTGCAAATAAAATCATTAAAATAATTTTCGACAGTATTAATATGGGCAGATCATAAGCGGTCATAACTGAAATAGAAGGCAATCAATTGCATCTCGATTTGTTGTCAGTCTTTTTTTGTGTTGATCATTGATGATGTAAATAAGTGTTGAATATTTTTAGTCGATAACTTGAAATAAATCATAAAAATGAATTTATTTTCTTTATACATTATTACATTAACCCATCGGAACATCCTGAGGCCGAAGAGTGCCAGACCTGGCGAGGCCGAAAAGCGCGTGGTCGAAAAGTGCAAAACTTAAAGGGCGGGCCAAATCGGCCAAAAAGCTTCGATCTGGGCAGTACTATTTACATGATTCTGTTTCAAAATATAGTTCATGACTCTTAACTGAAACTAGCCCAGACCCTCAGACTAGTTGCAAAGGAGGGAGCGTAAGCTATATTTCAGAAGCAAAGGTGTAGGCTTTTGTGCAATAATCTGGACGTACTGCTGAACTGTTGGGTAAAGGGTTGACCGATAAGCCGTTTATCTAACCTTAGTTAAAGTAGAAGACAGCAGTTGTCAAAATATTTTTTGCTTCCAAAACACAGCTTATGACCCCTGACTGAAACGGACGCTACGCGCTCGTTTCAATCAGAAGTCATAAGATATGCTTTGGAAGCAAAAAATTAAGATAAAATCCTAAAAAAAAATGGGAATGATGAATTTCGTGTATAGCGTTGGCCGATTTTTACTGTTATGTCACATGAAGTGTTAAATGCAAAAATGAATATTACACAGTAATTAGACTTGAATATTTCTCCATTTGAACTTTATATGCCAAGATTATTTTAATGTGATTTTTTATTTTTGTTACAAATTACAATTAATTGAATATATTGATATATATGCATTCCCAATAAATTGTAACAAAATGTAGATTAAATTTCAAAAAGATATTTAATAACATTTGATAAATAAAAGTTGTCAGAAAGGTTATAAACAACATTCTCAAAAGTGTTATGCTTTATCAGACCAGTGCTGGAAAACCCCATTAATTAGCTCCGCCACTCATAAAAAGTTCCTCTATAAATAGACACAGAGATCTTAATTGAACCGGATTAACAGTGACTGCATTATGTAATCATATGTAACAACTGGGGTAATTTGGAAGACTACTTTTACAGGGACTGTACACGTAATGCAGAGCGTTATCACAACGTCTCTATGGAAAAGAATTCCAGGATGTTCAAACTTCCTTGAGAGTTCTTTCGAGGGCCATATTCATCAACATATTCTACATATAACTCTGCCATTTCAGTGGCAAATTTGGAGTTGGTCAGACGTGATGCTGCCCTGGCTTCATCCACAAGAGTGGATACTAAAGTGAAAAACTCTCTTCGAGTCGCTCCGGTCTCAAGAGAGCTTCTCTTCGACGGTAAGCTTTCGCTAATCTATGATCAGATTACTAAGAAAGCTTCGGACTCTCTGCTTTTTAAGTCCGCTTCGAAAAAAACGGACTCAGCAGAGAGGAGTAAGGCAGGGACTTCTGGGGCAAGTACGTCCAAGGGAAGTTCCTATAGAGGATCTAAGAAAGCCTCTACGTCTTACTATAGAGACCGTCAGAGTAGCGACTCAGGTAGGGGTTGTAATGCTGGCCGAGACAACCGGCCAGACGCCCCTAGGTCAACTGGTCGAGGTACGGGTCGGGGAGGACGTAGTTTCTCCTCCCGCAAGCCTTGCAGGTCCAGGAGGTGATGGTCTAAACCTCTATTGCACTCCAGTGGGCGGAAGGCTGTCGAGATTCTTAACCAATTGGTTGTCAATTACGGACGACCCATGGGTGCAGGGGGTTATTTCAGAAGGTCTAAAACTGTCCTTCAAGGAAAAACCTCCATTAACTCGAAGTTCACGTTGGACTCAGCTTCCATCAAACCTTCAGAAGAGAGATTCGCTTCTATCAGAAGTCCAATCTCTTCTGGAGAAGAACGCAATAGAGGTCGTAGAAAACCTGGAATCTCCAGGTTTCTACAGTCACCTGTTCCTGGTTCCAAAACCAGACGGCTCGTTCCGTCCAGTTATAGATCTGAGCTGGATAAACAAGCTGATCGTGGCTCCGAAATTTTATATGGGGACCATCCGATCGGTCAGAGCGAGCATTCGAGTGAACGATTATGCTGCGAGCTTAGATCTCAAGGATGCGTACTTTCACATCATGGTACATCCGGCATTCAGAAAGTATCTTCACTTTGCTGTCCTAGGGGTCATTTATCAGTTCCTAGCAATGTGCTTCAGTCTGAATCTAGCACCCTGGGCTTTCACTCGAATAATAAACTCGGTAATGACTCATTTCCGAGCTCATTCATCTGCGGTAACGTCAACCTACTTGGACGACGTTCTTCAGAGGTACGGCAACAGGTTAACGCTTCAAAACATGTTCAGAGTCTGCTTCAACTGCTCCAACATCTCGGTTTCATAGTAAATGAAAAGAAGTCGGATCTATTTCCATCCAAGTCATTCACCCACTTGGGAATGAGCTTTGAGATGCACAACAATCTGGTTCGTCTGGCATTACCCAGAGCAAAATTAGTCACTTGTTACGCTCGCTTTTGTCTTCACTCAGATGTAGTAACAGCGAGAGAATTCAAGCGACTGATAAGTTTGTGCGGAGCCGGTGCGGATCTTATTCGGATGGGGCGACTACGGACTCATCCACTATATATATATAACACACATATATATATATATATATATATATATTTTTAACTCAGAATTGGAGTGTGAAGATTCATTCGCTCGAAATGAACAGCGTCTTGTCGAAACAAGAGATTCAGACTTGGGCAGATATTCAGTGGTTAACTCCGGGCATGCCACTGCTACTGCTGGATCCGATTTTTACGATTATGATGGATGCGAGTCAAACAGGTTGGCGCGCAACTTTGAGCCCAACAGGTTCGAGGTGCCAAGGTCTTTGGGATCCACAGTTCCTAAACAAGCACATAAACATCAAAGAGATGATGTCAATTTGGGTTGCGCTATGTCATTGGATGAACATTATTCAGAATTCACATGTTCAAATTCTGTCCGACAATTCGACAGTAGTAGCGTATATTCAGAACCAGGAATGCACTCATTCCATTCCATTGTTCAACTTAATGGAAAGAATCCTTCTGTTTGTTCTAGAGCATCAGGTGCTTCTGTCGGTCCATCATATTCCGGGTCGGCTGAACGTTCTAACGGACTCCCTTTCTCGGAAAGGTTGCTTCTCAACAATCAGTTGCAGATGTATGTGTTTCCATGCCCAGATCCTCGAGCATTCACAGTAGACGCTCTCTCGATCTCTTGGGATGAAATGATAGGATATGCTTATCCTCCAGCTCCATTGATTCAACAGATATTGCTAAAAATCAAGCAATCTCCCTGCAAAATTCTGTTGGTAGCATCTCTGTCACACCACAGACCATTGATAAATCTACTCAGGTGTCTGTTGTGGGACATTCCTCGGAAGCTTCTTTCGCAAGGGAAATCGCACACACTGCATCACAACCTGCAAGGTCTCAACCTTCACATATTTTTTTGTGCAGTCCTCTTTGCACGGCAAGCATTTTACAGGACGGTTTCCTAACTGTAGGAGGACCTCCTCTTCGCTAAATTATGCTCCTAAGTGGAAGGTTTTCTTTTGTTGGAGGGGGGATCATTCTATTGATATTTATGATCCCTCCATTCCAGACATTGCTAATTGTTTGGTCTACTTGTTTGACGAGATCAAACTGCAGCCTACTACTATTAAGGGTTATAGGTCTGTGCTATCGGATACTTATGCTCATCATGATAGCTTTCAAATTGGATCTAATGTCTCTTTATCAAAGTTAGTTAAAAACTTTTCGATAAATAGACCTAGAACCCTTAGGTTAATTCCTAAGTGGAATTTAGCTTGGGTTCTTCTGAAGCTAAAGGAAGTGCCATTTGAACCCCCTTGACACAGTTGACTTCAAATACTTATCTTATAAGATAGCTTTTCTCTTCTGCCAGAAGAGTTAGTGAGCTTCATGCACTATCTGTTGATGATTCTCACTATCGTAGTGTTGGTCATACTATTACTTTGACTACTAATGTTGGATTTTTGGCTAAGAATCAGGCTCTTAATTAATAAGTACCCTGAACCTATTGTTATTAAGGCTCTTCCTTCTTCAGATGGTCATAGGCCTTTGCTATGTCCAGTTAGAGCTATCCATATTTACAAATGTAGATCTGAGTTTATCAAAAAGGGACCTAAACGTTTCTTTCTGCCTAATAGAAGGGACATTACGGTCCATTCTGTTTCAAGGTGGATTCAATTAACTATTCGTACTGCTTATGAAAAATTATCTTTAACTCAGCAGTCTTTTCTTAAGATTTCGGCGCATGAAGTAGGGGTGCTATCTACATCTTGGGCTTATGCTAATAGTATTGCCATTACCGATTTGATGAAGGCTGCATACTGCTCTCAGCCTTCTACGTTCACAAATTTTTACCTTAGAAATATTGAGTCTATTTCTGGTGACCTGCGTTGTTTAGGTCCATTATCTGTTGCTCAGAATGTTGTCCACTAAACAGTTGCAACTATATTTATGCAGGCTTTCTGTTCCAGCAGTGACTCTCCTGCTGCCCTCTTCGTTCTGGGCTGATTGACCCAGAGCAAGGGGAAGGTGGTGGTGGGGTGGGGGGGTGGATGGTGTTCCCTTACAACACCTGCTTTATAGTGAAAAGCAAGGGAATACCTCCTCTGGAGTCAGTAATTCCGAGTCGGTGATGGGATGGTTTTAAAGTGTAAAGTTAATGTCTATTCATTTATGTAATATTTTTAAAGTGCAGCTAGGTGTGAAGCATTTGTATATGTCACGTGTCATACGAGCATTAATATACAATCCTCGGACACTTTTAAATGAGTATAAAGAGTCTCATTCTCTGGACTATCTTTATTTACTGGCTTTCCTTTAAAAAATTAGTATAATGGGTTATACTGGATGTTAATAGAGATCATCATTGATGTTATTGTGCTCAATTACGGAATGGTATTGTGTCTTTCTTTTTTTGTATAAACAAGAAAGATACATGTAAATCCTGTTTCTCCTTTTCTCCTTGAGGGGATAATTCTGTTTACATGTAATTGAGCTTATTGGATTTTCCTTTATGTCCTAGGCCCTCCAGCCGTTTTTCTGTTCAGCTAAGTCTGGGTCATTGGTACAGTATAAAAATGTTAAAAAATTTATAGTAATTTATATATTTTTTATACTTACCAATGACCCAGACGGAACTCATACCTCCCTGCTGATTACATAACACTTACCAGGCACTGGTTGTAAGAATGAAGATTTGGCGCCAATTTCGGTATTTCCTTGACACTGCGCATGCGCAGTGGACAAAAGTATGGAGGACAGCATAGAACATTTATTTTTTGGATTTTGATGCAAATTTGGGTGATTGGGGGGGGGGGGGGGGGGGGGCGCAAAATTTGTGTTTGGCCCTAGAATTTAAAGAGTTAGCACCAGCTAAGTCTGGGTCATTGGTAAGTATAAAAAATATATAAATTACTATAAATTTTTTAACTTTACAGGAGCTAAAAAATGCACTCATTGAAAAATATTGTGGAGCACTAATATACTGTGAAGGCATATAAATGTGTGTTGTTTTGAGAAAGCAGCACTCTGCAGCCAGTGGCAAGGTACTGTCATAATTCAGCAATTCCTTATACATTTACTTATAGCACCTTGAACCCGATCGGCCACTTTTCTGGCCAGGAACATGATATGTCATAATGTCATTAAATAGGATGGCTGTTCAGTAAATGTGGGGGTAAAGCAATCAATATTTTCAACATGCAGCCCTGAGGCTGCCCGTTGAAAATGTTGATTTGTCTACCCCAAATAATGAATATGGACTCTTCTAATTGCTGCCATTGAACTGACATGGAAGATACCACTAGAGTTCCAAGGGTTAAGGTTTCTGGTGTTTGGTGACAGTATTCCCTCAGAAATTCATATACTAACATTTTACGGGTGCAATTTACTCCCATTTCTGAATTCACAGGAGCTTAAAACTGCACCCGTCAATTTTGTTCATTTCTAGCACTGCATTATGAGGCTTAAAATATAAAACAAACCAAGAACATGAACTTTTGATGACAAAGAAATATTACAAAATTAAAAAATAAAATAAAAAACTGCCCGCCCACATGTAATTTTACAAATAATTTGCCTGAGAAACGGAAGATCTATTTTGTGGGGTCTTACCACCATAGTATTTTGAAATTGTAGGAAGATATTAAAAGTATAGAATACCTCATTTCAACATAATACATGTTCATGTTGTTCTTGCAGAGTTTCACCTCTGTGTCGCTACCTGTTGACCTTCTGGACACTGCAGGGGGCATAACTATTTCACCTAAGGATTTTGGTGTACAGTAGTGGAGTGGTTGGATGATTGGTTAGCTGAAGAAGTTAACAATAAGTAATATATCAGCAGTAGAACAAAACTATTTGTAGATTGACTATTTTGTTTTTGACAGTATTTTTATTTTGTTTTTTAGGCATTATTGACTATCTTTTGAGTGACAGACCAGGTGCCCAGAGTTTGAGAGAGCTTTTCATTTTCAAGATTGTGCCCATGTTGAATCCAGATGGAGTTATAAATGGAAAGTATGTACAAGGACAGTAGATTCATGCAGAGGAAATCATCAAATTGTCAGCAAAATATAACAGATATGTTCTGCTATCCAGAGTTTTTTCAAGTTCCCTGGATTGAGTTGATAAATTAAGCCCTTACCTTACGAATTGGGTTACATCCACTCGCATAATTTTAAAAATAAGAAATTGAAAAAAAATTATTCTTAAAAAAATTGAAAATTTAAACAAATATAAAATAAACTAATAAATTTTGACATCGCGTGCATTGGATAAAGTGTTAAGAATTTAATTAATCCCTGTGCTGGTGAGGAGGGCTTTCACTGGCATCTATATGCATGTGCAGTATGCTGGTTTGCACTCTTGTTGCAAAATGGATACATTGCTTCTTGCTAAACTTTGTACAAGTATGGTATGTGGTAAGATCTGAACACTTATTATACCCCCAGGAAACAAAGTTTGGGGGGGGGGGGGGTATATAGGAATCACCCTGTCCGTCTGTCCTCCGTCTGTCAGTCCATCTGTCCATCTGTCCATCCTTATAAGCACAACTCCTCCTAAACTGTTTGAAAAATTTTCATGAAACTTTACACAATGGAAGAACTCCATATGAAGATGTGCATGAAGCAATATAATTCCTTTCTGACATTTCCAAGGGGAGATAATCTAACTTACACATTTTAATGTACCAAAAAGGGTCCATCCTTATAAGCGCAACTTCTCCTAAGCCGTTTGAAGAATTTTCATGAAACTTTACACAATGGAAGAACTCCATATGAAGATGTGCATGAAGCAATATAATTCCGTTCTGACATTTCCAAGGGGAGATAATTTAACTTATACATTTTAATGTACCAAAAAGGATACAACTGAGGCACGGGGGTATCACTTTGTGAGCTTGCTCACAGTACCTCTAGTTGTTTTTGGAAGATGAAGGTCACAGGTTAAAGGTCAACATCTTAGAGTTACAAAATTCAAGATCTAATTAATTGAAAAATAATTAATTGAATATTTAGTTTTTCAATTTTGATGCACAAAATATTTTATATTGGCATGATTCTGTGAAACAAAATATATTAATAATTAATTAACAAGAATTTATATTATAACTAGTATTCAATCAAAAGGTAATTTTTTTCTTGAATATATACTACATAAATTAATGCTTTCACAATAGGCTGTAAACTGAAATAGTCTATTAACCAGCATCCAAGCAAGTGGAGTATTTTTAGCTAAACTTGACAAAATCAAGATAAGCTATTGCCATAACGCATGGGGAAGTCTGTTAGTCTGTGAACATTTTCCTTTAGCGCAGACTACACCCCGTAGTTCTTGTCCGATCATCACAAAATTTCATATGCCGGTTTGAGGACATGTCTAGATGAGAACATCCCCTTTTGGTCGCGATCAGTCAACTGTGATGGCTGCCCGAGCCCAAAACCCGAAAACCTTTAGCATGGTCTACAGGTTTTCTTTATGAAGGGATTCCATTGTAACTTAGTAGGGTGTCTCTGTATAACATCTAGATGAGAACGTACCCTTTTGGTCATGATCTGTCAACCGTGACGGCTGCCCAAGCCCGAAACCTAAAAACTTTTAGCACTGTCTACAGGTCGTATTTAATATGGAGGGATTTCATTGTAACTTGGTTGGATGACTCCATATGATGTCTAGATGAGAACTTCCCCATTTGGTTGCGATCTGTCAACCGTGACAACTGCCCGAGCCCAAAACCTGAAAACCTTTAGCACAGTCTACAGGTCGTATTTATGGAGGGATTTCCTTGTACCTTGGTAGGATGACTCCATATAATGTCTAGATGAGAATGTCCCCTTTTGGTTGCGATTGGTCAACTTTCATGGCTACAGGGGCCTGAAGCCCGAAAACCTTTAGCACAGTCTACAGGTTGTATTTATGAATGGATTTCATTGTAACTTGGTAGGATGACTGCAGATAATGGCTAGATAAGTATGTCCCCCTTTGATCACGATCATTCAACCAAGACGGCTACCCGAGCCCAAAACCCGAAAAACTTTAACACAGATTACAGGTCATATTTATAAAGTGATTTCATTGTAACTTTGTAGGATGATTCAGTATAATGTCTAGATGAGGATGTCCCCTTTTGGCTGCAAACGGTCAACCGTGATGGCTACATAGGCCTTAAGCCCGAAAACTTTTAGCACAGTCTACAGGCTATATTTATGAAGGGATTTCATTGTAATTTGATAGGATGGCTTGTTTTGGAATAATTTCACTGTAACTTGGTAACTTTCGTTGACATACGTTGACTGTGAGGGCCACATACATTAACTTGGAGGGCCACATTAACTGACCCCCGCAATTCTTCAGTACAGTCTACACCTCATATTATTTTTATTGAAAACATAGCCTACAGGGAACAGAAATTAACATATTCCCAATTATCACAATTCTTGTCTTATTTCATAATCCTTTCATAAACATTGAACATTATCCTTTTCATCAAACACAACACACAAACAAGCTAAGCTACAGTGTCATTGACACTTTCATGATACTCCCTGCCTGCTTGGCAGGGGTATATAGTATTCCTTGTGTCCATCAGTCCATCAGTCTGTCTGTCCATCCCAAAGTTGAATCATATTGTACACTCACTTACATCCTTCAAGACAGCCATCTGAAATTTTGCACAATGGAAAACTACATTCAGCACATTGTCATGTTAGAAGG
This sequence comes from Pictodentalium vernedei, assembly GCA_031216915.1. Lineage (NCBI taxonomy): Eukaryota > Metazoa > Mollusca > Scaphopoda > Dentaliida > Dentaliidae > Pictodentalium > Pictodentalium vernedei. The sequence goes on from CM062297.1 coordinate 557,856,016, forward strand.
TCAGATGACTCAGTATGTTTTTGTCACAGTTATTGCCCTTTATCAACTTAGAATGGTGTTTTTTTAATTGAGGGTACATTCCTGGTGTAATCAACACCTCCCACAGTTTCTAATGTAGTGAGTTGAAATTGCAGAATATGGTTACACACACACTGAAGATGTGTAACATCTATAAAGTTTGCCCCAAAACATTTTTTTCACAAAATTGTTGCCTGTTTTCGACTTTTAGAAAATTTCCTATGTTTTTTAATTGAGGGCTGGTGTAATGTAATCAACTCCGCCCTCAATTTGTAATGCAGAGGGTTGAAACTTTAGGATTTGGTTACACATTCCTTGAAGATATGCAATATCTATAAAGTGTGCCAATAAAAATTAGTTTTTAACAAACTTATTGCCTTTTATTTAATTAGATTTCCAATGTTTCTAAATTAAGGGTACCTTATTGAAGGTACCTTCATGGTGTAATCATCTCCTTCCACAGTTTGTTCTGTAGAGATTTGAAACCTTAGTATACTGTTACACACACAATGAAGATGTGCAATATCTAAAAAGTTTGCCAATTTTTTTTTTATTCCCCCCTCCCCCCTCCCCCCCCCCCCCCCGACTTCAGTCGGATGGCATATAGTGATTGAAGTGTGCATGTGTCCGTCCATGTGTGTGTGTGTGTGTGTCCGTGTCCGAGCCAATAACACAAAAACTCCTAGGGCCACAGTCATCAAACTTCACAAAAATATTAAGGACCATGGGAGGATGTGTCACACACCATTCAAGGTCAAGGTCACATTTCAAGGTCACACTAAAAATCGGTCAATATTCGAGTCTCAGCCATAACTCAGAAACATATCATAGTACAATTGTTAAACTTTTTACAAATGTTAAGGACAGTCAGAAGGTGTGTCGCGTATAATAGTTTCCGCTGCATCGGCAAGGTGAAGGTCACAAATTGTGTCTCAAGCATAACTCTTAAACTATTAGGGCTACAGGGGCCCGAAGCCCGAAAACCTTTAGCACAGTCTACAGGTCATATTTATGAAGGGATTTCATTGTAACTTGGTAGGATGACTCCAAATAATGTCTAGATGAGAATGTCCCATTTTGATCGCGATCATTCAGCTTTGATGGGTGCCCCGAGCCCAAAAACCTTTAGCATAGGCAAAAGGTTATATTTATGAAAGGATTTCATTGTAACCTGTTAGGTTGACTCCATATAGTGCCTAGATGATGACATCCCCTTTTGGTCGTGATTAGTCAGCTGTGAAGGCTACAGGTGCCTGAAGCCCGAAAACCATGAGCACAGTCTACAGGTCATATTTATGAAGGGATTTCATTGTAACTTCGTAGGATCACTCCAGATGATGCCAGGTGAGAATGTCCCCTTTTGGTTGCGATCATTCAACCATGATGGCTGCCCGAGCCCAAAGCCTGAATACCTTTAGCACAGTCTACAAGTCATATTTATGAAGGGATTTCATTGTAAATTGGTAGGTTTGACTTCATATAATGTCTAGATGAGAGCATCCCCTTTTGGACATGATTGGGCAACTGTGACAGCTACAACGGCCTAAAGCCCAAAAACCTTTATCATAGTCTATAGGTGATATTTATGGAAGGATTTCATTGTAACTTGTTAGGTTGACTTCATATAATGCCTAGATGATGACATCCCCTTTTGGTCGTGGTTGGTCAACTGTGATGGCTGCAGGTGCCTGAAGCCCCAAAATCTTGAGCACAGTCTACAGGTCATATTTATGAAGGGATTTCCTTGTAACTTCATAGGACCACTCCAGATGATGTCCAGATGAGAATGTCTCCTTTTGGTTGTGATCATTCAACCATGATGGCTGCCCGAGCCCAAAGCCCGAAAACATTTTGCACAGTCTTCAGGTCATACTTATGAAGGGATTTCATTGTAACTTGGTAGGTTGACTTCATATAATGTCTAGATGAGAACAGCCCCTTTTGGACACCATTAGGCAACTGTGATAGCTACAGGGGCCTGAAGCCTGAAAACCTTTAGCACAGTCTACAGATGATATTTATGAAGGGATTTCATTGTACCTTGGTAGGATGACTCCAAATAGTGTCTAGATGAGAATGTCCCCTTTTGGTCGCGATCATTCAGCCTTGATGGCTGCATGAGCCCAAAACCTTTAGCATAGTCTATATGTCATATTTATGGAAGGATTTCATTGTAACCTGTAAGTTTGACTCCATATAATGCCTAGATGATGACATCCCCTTGTGGTCATGATTGATCGACTGTGATGTCTTCAGGGGCCCGAACCCCGAAAACCTTGAGCACAGTCTACAGGTCATATTTGTGAAGGGATTTCATTATAACTTCGTAGGATCATTCCAAATGATGCCCAGATGAGAATGTCCCTTTTTGGTTGCGATCATTCAACCATGATGGCTGCCCGAGCCCAAAGCCCAAAAACCTTTAGCACAGTCTATAGGTCATATTTATAAAGGGATTTCATTGTAACTTGGTAGGTTGACTTCATATAATGTCTAGATGAGAACGTCCCCTTTGGATGCAATTGGGAAACTGGCAGCTACAGGGGCCCGAAGCCCAAAAACCTTTAGCACAGTCTACAGGCCATATTTATGAAGGGATTTCAATGTAACTTGATAGGATGACTTATTTTGGAATAATTTCACAGTAACTTTGTAACTTTCATTGATATACATTAACTGTGAGGGCCACATACATTAACTGTGAGATCATATTAACCCACCCCTCAGCTCTTTAGTACAGTGTACACCTCATATTATTTTTATCAAAAACATAGCATACAGGGAACAGAAATGAACATTCTTCTCAGGTGTCTGTTATGGGATGTTCCCTGGAAGCTTCCTCCACGAGAGGATCTTCTTTATCAGGGGAAGTATTTGTTCTTCACATCCTTCTCCTCCCTTAGTGGCATTATGGAGTCGGTCAGACGTGAGGGAGCCTTGCGGTTCCTATACTATTTGATGACTAACACAAGAACAATTCAAGTAATGCAGGTGAGGGGGGTTCGATATGAATTTGAATCTCCCCCTCCCCACCACCAATGTGTTAAGAGGTGATTACTGGGCAAGATGTAGTTTTCTTCCCGTAAGCCTTGTATGCATATAAGTATATACATGCATTTCATGTCTCCTTGATTGGCAGCTGGGTCGTGTTCTATGGCGACCTCATGGGCACATCCACTTTTTAGTTGGTTGGTTTCCTGTGGTTGTTCGTCTATATGTCATATACAAGCATATGATTCATAATCAATAAATTGCTAGCCTTTGAGTACCTGTAAGGCTGTCTAGTCAGTTAACTGGTATTCAGATGATTACATGCGGGATTTCTATGCCCACACGCATAATGATGCATTATTAGGCAGACGTATTATTGTATGTTATCGACCTTAGAAACAATTAATTATTTCGGGGGTGGTCTGTAACGAGTCTGTTAACAATCATAGCTCGTTCCATTTCTAAATCCAGGTTTCTATTAATTTCGGTACTCAATCGAATACAACTTGTCTTTACACTCTCGTATATTCGCACGTTTCTGGGAGCATAGATATCGGATAGAACACGTCTGGGGGTGTTATTTATTTGAATTTATTGTACACCTGAATGGGGTCGCCCGTGGGTTACCTCAGAAGTGTTTTTACTCTCCAGCGATCGTCCATTGTGATTCTATTGGACATGTGTATGTTATATATTATATCACCAGTTTTCGACCTATCTACGTATGCTGACTCTGGTATACGTTTCAAGCGGGCGATATTAATTACCGGGATCGCCGCGATAGCCTTAGCTTCTGAAGTGGCGTTAAGCACCAATTTATTATTAATAACTAATACCTGGGTGCCTGTTCGACGAATATATATTGTTATTTGGTACCTCTTTTACTGATTCCAGAGCGCTCCCCTCTTTGTTTTTGAAGAAGATTCCTTCAAAAAGGGGGCGGGGGTGATTTTTTACCTCTCCTCTTGCTTGGTAAGTGTGTAACTATGACTGAAGCTGTTTTGTTTGTAGATTATATCCTGGATACAGCTTGTGTATTATTGTATATGGCGTATGTTTGTGAGGGATAACCTCTCATTCTCAGATACGCCATCCTAATTTTTGGGGCTTAGTCCGGACCAGCCTTAAAAATTGGGCACTCGTTACATCCAATTAGCATAGTCTTCATGCTAAGAATACGGAATTACTTGAATTTGGCTCCTTATTTATGATATGTCTTCTCTATTACTGTATAGAGAGACATACATGTAATTCCTTTTAAATTTAATTTCCTTTCACCTCAGATTACAGGCTTGGAACTATGTTGGTCTACTAATTCTGAAGTCCTAGGCCCTCCGCCTTTTTACGATTCAGCTAGTCTGGGCCATTGGTTTATAGTATAAAAATATGATAAATTTAAAGTAATTTGTATATTTTTTATACTACCAATGGCCCAGATGGGTATGGCCCTTCCATGAGTGGGCACTCATACCTCTCCGCTGAGTTATTATGTAGTACTCTTTTCTATGAAGAATGATGTTGGCGCCAATTCCGGTCACTTCCTGACGGCTGTGCATGTGCATAGAGTAAAAGTATGGAGGGCCAGATAGGACTTTTAATTTTCAGTCTTAAAGGCAAATTTGGGGGATTGGGGGTTCAAAATCGTGTTTGGCACTTGATAACTTAGTGTGCACCACGTAGTCTGGGCCATTGGTAAGTATAAAAAATATACAAATTACTTTACATTTATCATATTTTTGAGTTCAATAAAACTTTCTCAGTGCAATTGTTGAGGGTTAAATTTCCATTTTAATCAATTATATGTTCTCCAAACAGGTGATGTCACATGCAGTTAAATTTGCAGCTGATATTGACAGTATAGGACCCTCCAAACCTTCGAGCTTTCATTCAATTCAGTACTGTAGAACCTTTTGAATTATCACGTTTCCAGTAAAAATTATGGAATTAACCATCAAGAGTCAATCACTTTTGCTGCAGCTAAATGGGTGCTGCAACATGCAGTCTCTCAACTCGCAAGTTACATTCTAAGTACCTTGGCAATTGTTTTTATGTAATCTTGGCTGCCAGACAGCCAAGACTTGACTAAAAAAACTGCCAAGTCACAGTTTGGATGAGAGCTGTCAATGTATAGTAGAAATGTATCAAAATCAAGGCCCCCTAAAGGTTAACATGAGTATTCAGTTCACATAGATTTGCTCACTTTTCAGCCTACTTGGGATAAACTGAACATTTCTATAATCCATCTTCAATTAAGAAGTCAAATTGTACTGTTTGTACAAGAAAAAAGAAGAAAATGCAATGAAGTTGAAAAGTTGAAAAGATATGTTTTTACTATCGTTTTTTTTTTTTTCCTTTTTTTTCAGCCATAGGTGCTCATTAGTTGCTGAAGATTTGAACAGAAGATGGATGTTGCCCTGTTCTAAACTGCATCCTACTATTTATCACACGAAGGGCTTATTGCAGTATTTACAGTTAATAAACAAAGCTCCTCTGGTAATTCATTGAAATTATTATAAATTTGTACTGTTATGCCATTAACCCTTTACCTGCACCCACCCGAATAATTTATAAATTGAGTCATGGATATAAATTTTTTGTGCTGTCACAGTTCTGTTAATTGTTAGAGTGTTGAATTATTTTTAGTCATCAGAATTTATTCCCATGTCTTTGCCTTATTACAGTTTATGGGAGAGTGCCTACAGGTGAGAAGGAAAATTCATGCAGACTAAATAATTTCACTTCAAAGATAATAACGAAGTACATCCGCAGAATATGAAGCCTTTTAGTTGTGGCATCTTCACCAGGAAAAAGCCCAAATTTGGGTAAAATTAGTATTTATCCATGACTGGCTCATGAAAATACCAGTTACAATTGTAGAGCACACCTTTGCATGCTTTCAAAGTGACATTTGGGCTTTAAACTACTTGGTCCTGGCAGAATGGAAGAAACAACAACATCAAAGTCAGTCAAATTGTTATAACCCCCCCCCCCCCCCCCCCCCCCCCCCCCCCCCCCACACACACACACACACAAAACAAAGTTATGGGAGGGATTTTTTAGGAGTCAACTTGTCCGTCGGGTGGTCTGTCGTCCTCGATCTGTTGCACGTGTAAACTTATGGAGTTAACTACTTTTCTTGAAACTTCACAAAAATGAAAAAATGATCAACATGATGAGGGGAAGTGCGTGACATAATATTTTTATACTGTACCAATGACCCAGACATAGCTGGTGCTAACTCTTAAAATATAGGGCCAAACACAAATTTTGCCCCCCAATCCCCAAAATTTGCATCTAAAACTAAAGAAAACATGTCCTGAGAGGCCCTCCACACTTCGCCCCTACTGCGCATGCGCAGTGTCAAGGACGTTCCGAAATTGGCGCCATTAATCATTCTAAGTTTGGCCCTTCATCAGTTAACATCTGACTGATCTTTGTGCTTTTAAATCTCAGTTTAAATGATGCCAGACACATAAATATTAGTGAAATGGTGATTCTAAGGAGGATAGAAAAGGAGGAGAGGAAAAGAATGTGTGACAGAATATTATCAGGGCTGTAACTTAAAATTTTTTAATGAAATTATGTTAAGTTACCTATTTTCAAGGCAGCAGCCATTTTGTTGTCATTCTGATTATTTAGTTACACTGTTTTTTCAAGTGTTTTTCCTCTCTCCCTGTCCTTTAAGTTCCCCCTTGCTATTCTCCCATGCTTTTGGCATAATTTCTGTAATTATTATTACTAAAATTTCTTGGGAGTTTAGCTGAATAACAGAATGAATTCTGTTCTTTCCCCATGTTTACGTCTTCACCTACAGGTGGTTAGGCGTTGTGTTCTGCATCTACCATCTGATGTTCTGCAGTTTCTTCCCTGGAAGTCTCTGTTTTGCATCAGATGGTGTATTTTTGGTAACTGATTTCGGGCCTGGGTGCCTGGAGTCTTATTTTAGTGTTTTTACACTCATTGTTTACATTTACAACAGCCCTCTGTGTGAGGGGGGGATTTCTAAATAATAATATCTTTATGTTATTTTAATCATAACTAGATACATTATTATTGTTCGTAAGTGTTGAATAAATTGTTTTAAATATTTTTAAAATTTTTGTCCACACTTAGGCTTGGGATCCATTGGGGCTCAACGTTACTTTTCAGAAACTTGGGCTGTTCTGAAAAAATATTTTTTCAAAATATTTTGATTTCAATTATTTTTTCTATATTAATGGATCATATTATTATTATGTATTTTGATTGCCAGGGGTTAGTGCGAGTACCAGGACTTGTTTTCTTTTCACATTGAAAGGATATTGATCAATTGTTTTAAGAGGAAGTCTTCCTCTGACCTTATTTTCATTCTATGTGGTCGGTGTACTCGCATTAACTCCGGTTCTGTATCGTATGATTTCGATGACAATATGGGAAGTGTATGTCACGGTATGTTGTTGGGGATTTGGACACTCCGGTCCTTTCCCCGCAGGGTCACTCTACTTTATCAATTTCTATTTCAGACGATCAAGATTAGGGTGATGTATCTGTGATGTCTTCCAACAGTGTGCCTCCGTCGTCACAATTAATGAAGGGCTAGCGGAAAAGTGCTCATGTAAAACGCCAATTGCCTAAGAGGACCCTAGTAGGTTCGACGGCCTTTGACGTCCGCTAGCTCGCCCGGTGTAGCGTCCATTCACCGAATGGTTCGGCAGCCGGGTTCGTCCGTTGCGGTCTAGAAGGAATTTTGGGGTGATGCGAGCACTATAAAATTAACTTAATGCACACCCAGTGACGGCGGATCGGAGGGAGAACGGAGGAAGCCTTTTAGTCCGGTTCATAGCTCGTTCCGGTCCATCCGGACGGCAAGCGAGAGAGGCCCCTCTCTCGTTCAACAACATCTGGCCCCAGATGTTGTGGTACAAATGTGTCGTTAGCGGAGCATACGTCCGTCGCTCGGGATGCTCCGTTGTATAGGCAGTCCGCTAAGACTGCTAAGGCTTCCTCTTCTCGTCAGCGCACACGACCGCACCTTGGCTGCGTGACCGCCGATATATTACCAGCTTCGCCGATCAAGGATTCTTCGGCGACCAGGTCACACCATCCGGCAGCCAGGGATTCGAGACCGATGGACTCCGGACGTTCGCATAGGAAAAGTATGCGGGAGCCATCTGATGCGGAGCTGCCCTCGGCGAAGCAGTGATAGACTGCGCCTCCGCAGGTCTCGACGCCGGACATTCTTGTGCACATAGCACAGCTTATCGCAGCATCCCAGCAGCCGACAGGAACGGTGTCGGATCGAGAATTATCCGACAGTGCTGGGTCGGTAGCCGGGGACTCGAGGCCTGCAGACTCCGGACGTTCGCATAGGAAATATGCGGGAGTCAACGTACACGGAGCTTCCAGCGGCAATGCATCGTAAGTCCGCTACTGCACAGGCCTCGGGACGGACGTGCTTTCCTTATTAGCACAGTTTATCGCAGCATCCCAGCATCAACTGAATCTGTCGCATATATTTTATCCGACGATGCTGGGTCGGGACGCTCCGCGGAAGCGGGTACGGACGTCCGAAAGTTTCATCCGGTCCGACGGGATTCCGAAAGGGATTCGGTGGATTTCAAGCTTTCCCTTTCGGAACAACATATGCTGCGATGCCGGATAAGAAACTGATAGCGTCGGTGGACTTAGAAATTTTTGGTTCGGTTCAGGGACATCGTCCCTCAGTTCCGACATAGTCCAATAATGTCACACAAACTTTCGAATTATTGAACGACGCTATATATATTATTATTTTATGCTTGCTATCCAAGCATTTCTGGTTTCTTGTTCGAAGAGTTATGGAGATGTCTTTCAAAAGTGTGCCTCTGTCGTCATAGTTAATGAAGAGTTAGCGGCAATAAGTGCTCATAGAATATGTCTATCGCTTACGGAGTGACATTCGCTAGCTCACCCGGTGTAGCGTACATTCATCGAATGGTTCGGCTGCCGGGTTCGTCCGTTGCGGTTTAGGAAGGAGATTTGGGTGATGCGAGCACTTTAATTACTTTAGTACTCACCCAGTGACGGCAGATTGAGGACAGATCGGAGGAAGCCAACAACATAGGGGACTGCATGTTGTGGTTCAGATATTTTACATTCGGAGCATATGTCCGTTGCTCGGGACGCTCCGTTATATTGACAGTCCGAGAGACTGTCTTTAATGCTTCCTCATCCTCACAGCAGGGCACACGACCGCACATTGGCTACGTGACCTCGAGTATCCGATCAGTTTCGGCATTCAGTGATTCCACAGCGAATAGGTCGCGCCATCCGGTAGCCAAGGGACACGAGGCCTATACACTCCGTTCGCTCGCATATTGGAAGTATGCACGGGGTAACGATCTCGGAGCTTCCTGCGGCAATGCATCGTAAGACCGCTGCTCCTCAGGCCTCAGTGACGGACGTGCTATCCGAGTTAGCACAGTTGTTTCGCAGCATCCCAGCAATTGACGGTTTCTCGGTCGAATCAGGAATTATCCGACGGCGCTGGGTCGGTGCGGTCCGCGGTTGCATCAAGCTACGGACGACCGAACGCTTTATAGGGTCCGACAGGATGGCGAAAGGGATTCGAAAGATTTCGAGTTTTCCCTTTAGTAGTATCGGAAGATGCCTTTCATATCTTCTGGCATTTCTTCCAGTGATTATTTTTCGGACTTCATTGCTGCGATCTTGGATAAGAGACTTATAGCGTCATTGGACTCGGATTTTTCGATCGGTACGGGGACTTTGTCCCTGACTTACCGACGCAGTCCAATATTGTCATTACAACATGTGTTTTATTTTTCGACGCTATATATTTATATATATATACAAGCTTGCTACTAAGCATGATAGTTTAGTTTCTTGTCCGCGTGGCTCATTTCTGCCATTTTATCTTTTTTACATATAGTTTATTTTGGCAGAGCAGGGCATACCGAGAGTTCATATGCGTCTAGACGGTGTGATTAAAGACTGCATATATTCTTTTTCGCCGTTTATGTCTTTTCCAATCTCAATGTTGGGAACGACATTATGTATAGTAGACTTAACTTAGACGCTTTATTATACGTAATCCGCCTTACTGAGGCGTTATCATTACGTCTTCAAGAAAAGATTTACGGGATATTATTCTCAATGTAATTTCTTTTGAGGGCAGTAGTTTGTTCACGTATAACTCCGCCCTTCAGTGGCTGATTGGAGTTGGTTAGACGTGATGCAGCCCTAGCTACATCCACGCGTGGATAGTAGGTTAAGAACTCTCTCAGAGTCGCTTCGTTCTCGGAGGAGCTTCTCTTCGACGGCAACTTTCCGGCATTCCATGAATTGCTTGATTTATACATTCTCTTGTCTATCTAGTGTTACAAGAGATTCAGACTGGGGCAAACATTCGGTGGTTGACTCAGAGAGTGCCGCCGCAGTTGCCGGACCCGAGTGTGGCTGTTATGACGGTTGCCAGTCAAACAGATTGGGATATATACTGATCCCTACGGATTCGAAGTGCCAGGGTCTTTGGGTTCCGCAGTCTTTTAGCTATCAGTTTAACTTCCGCGGAATAATGTTTTTTAGGCTTGCTTTATGTCATTGCATGAACATTATTCAGAAACGCATGCCCAAATTCCTGTCCTTTAATTCGACAGTAGTGGCGTATCTCCGGAACCAGGGAGGCACTCTTTCGTTTCCGTTATTCAATTTAATGGAAAGAATCCGTCTGTTGGTTATAGTACACCAAGTTCAGTTTTGGTCCGTCATATTCTGGGTCGTCTGATTGTTTTATCGCACTCCCGTTCTCTTACGGGTCACTTGTTGCTGTCAGAATGGACTCTCAACAAACAAGTATTCAATCAGATTTGCTATCTATGGGAGCGCCCAATGATGTTTTATTTATGACACAGCTTGCTAATCAATTGCAGACGTATGTGTTGGCTTGTCCAGATCTCTGAGCTAATACTTTTAACGCTCTATTGATCTATAGGACGGAATGATAGGATACGCGTATCCTCCGGCGCTGTTGTTTTAGCAGGTATTGCTAAGATAAACAACCACAATACATTTCTGTTGATAGCATCTCTATCTTCACAGAGATCATGAGTAATTTACTCTCTTGTCTACTGTGGATCTTAACGTGAAATCTTCCTCTATGTGAGGATCTTTTTTCACTGGGTAAATCGTGTCATCTTTATCACAACCAGCAAGGTCGCAACCTTCATGTATTCCGTTGTGTGGTCCGTATTGCATTGTAAGCACTGTACTGGACGAGCTTTGGACGCGATTTCTTACTATAGGAGATCCTCTTCTTCGCTATTCTATGCGACTAAAGTGGAGGCTCTTCCGTCGTGGTGTAGGGATCATTATGTTCATATGGTTGATCCCTCCATACTACTCATTGCTATTTTTTAGTATACTTGTTTCACAAGATCTACTGCAGCCTGTTGTTATTTAGGTTATAGGTTTATGTTACCTCATACCTATGCACTCTACGATAGTTTACAATTGAGTCTTTTGTCTCTTTATCTAAGTCAGTTAGTAACTTTTTGATAAATAGACTTAGAATCTTTAGATTAAATTCCTATACGGATTTTAACTTCAGGTTCTTATTTAGCTAAGTAATCATTTGAGCCTCTGGAAACAGTAGTTTTCAAATTCTGACCTTTTAGACAGTAATTCTGTTGGTTTCTCTTTTACTGTAGAGTCAGTGAGTTTCATGCACTATCGATGGATGATTTTCACTTTCATAGTTTCGGAATCAATACTTCCGTTACTATTTAGGTTGGATTGTTGCTTAAGAGTTAGGCTCCTATTATCCGGAACCTATTATTTTAAGGTCCTTCCGTCTTCGTATGGGCATAGGCCTTTACTCTTTCCGGGTACGGTTTATGTATTATAAACAGATATCTGTTTATTACAAGGGCGTAAGCTTCTTCTGTCTTTGATGTCTAGTAGAAGGACGTTACGCTCCATTTTATTGTTAATGGATTCTATTAACTAGCGTACTGCTTATGGTATATCATTGGCTTAGCAGTTGTGCTTAAGATTTCGGCTCATGAAGTAAGAGTTCTTCTACTTCTTGGGCTTACATTAATAGTGTTGCTATTATAGATTTTTGAAGGCTGCTCATTGCGCTCAGCCATCCGTTCATGAATTTTATCTCAGAAATATCGAGTCCATTTCTGGAGGCCTCTATTGTTAGGTCTATTATCTACTGCTCAGAATGTCATTCACTTAACAGTTGCTACTATAGCTAGGTAGGCTGTCTGTTTCGGCAGTGTCTCCGTTCGGCTGCCCTCTTCGCTCTGGGCTATTTGACCCAGGGCAAGAAAAAGGGGGGGGGGGGGGAGGGTGTTCCCTTGGGTCACCTGTTTTTACTATGAAAACAAGGGGATACCTCCTCCGGAGTTAGTAATTCTGAGCTGTTATTGGGATGGTTGTTTAGTGAGAAGTTTAAGTTTATAAAATTCATTCAAGTCTTAGTTTTTAAAGTATAGCTTTTGAATATTGCATATGTCAACGGACATGATTATGCAATTCTCACACACTTTTAGGAGTATAAGAGTCTCTATTCTCTAGACTTACTTTATTATTGGCTTACTTTAAAAATTATTAGTATAAGGATTATTGGATATTAATAGAGTACATGGATGTATGAAGCTCAATTTTTGGAAGGTGTTGTATCTTTCAAATTTATCATAAACAAGAAAGATACATGTAAGGCCTATTGCTTCTTTTCCCTACAGGGGATGACTCTATTTTATTTTATTGAGCGTATTCCATTTTGCTCTATGTCCTTGGCCCTCCAGCCTTTTTACTATTCAGCTATGTCTGGGTCATTGGTACAGTATAAAAATGTTAAAAAATTTATAGTAATTTATATATTTTTTATACTTACCAATGACCCAGACGGGGATGGCCCTCCCAGGAGTTGGGAACTCTTGCCTCCCCGCTGAGTACATAGCGCTTACCAGGCACTGGTTATTAGAATGATTAATGGCGCCAATTTCGGAACGTCCTTGACACTGCGCATGCGCAGTAGGGGCGAAGTGTGGAGGGCCTCTCAGGACATGTTTTCTTTAGTTTTAGATGCAAATTTTGGGGATTGGGGGGCAAAATTTGTGTTTGGCCCTATATTTTAAGAGTTAGCACCAGCTATGTCTGGGTCATTGGTAAGTATAAAAAATATATAAATTACTATAAATTTTTTAACTTTTCCCCCACTTGGTTTCAAGATGGCCGACTGATGGCCATATTGGATTTTTTTTTATGTAAACTTGTGGAGTGAACTACTTCCACAGTTTTAGCTGCATTTTCACGAAACTTCTCAAAAATGATCAACATGATGAGGGGAAGTGCGTGACATAATTTTTTTCCCACTCGGTTTCAAGGTGGCCGACTGATGGCCATATTGGATTTTTTTTTACTTAGAAAAATTGAATGCCCCTTTTCAGTCATCCACACTAGGTGGTATGCCACGGCGGGGGTACAGACCATCTCTAGTTTTTAGCTCAACTTTGACGAAGTCAAATTTGAGCTATTGTCATGGCCCGTCGTCCGTCTGTCCGTCTGTCCATCTGTCCGTCTGTCCGTACGTCAACAATTGGCTATGGCTCCGGCTAGAGGTCGTATTTATGAACCGATCTTTACGAAACTTCTTGGGTACCTTTGTTATGACCGTGGGACGAGAACGAGTGTTTTTGGGTGCGGTCCGAAATTCAAGATGGCTGCCAGCCTCCATTTTGTACCGATGATGCAGAAATCTGTTTTTTGTACAGAACTTCCATATTAAAGCTCTGATTTGAATAATTTTTTGTATGAATGTTTAGTACCATGGGGTACATCACATATAATACGGGTTTTTTTCTTGTGCGTAAATTGTGCAAATTAGACTAATTTTGATGTTTTTTGGTGTTAATTTCAGCACTGTAAGTGCAAATGCCAATACGGCTCGGGCTAGAGGCCGTATTTATGAACCGATCTTTACGAAACTTCTTGGGTACCTTTGGTATCACCGTGGGACGAGAACGAGTGTTTTGGGGTCCGGCCCAAAATTCAAGATGGCCGATGGCAGCCATTTTGTACAAAATTAGGTGCAATCAGATTTTTGCACAGAACTTCCATATGAAAGCGCTGATTTGAATAATTTTTTGTGTGAATGTTTAGTACCATGGGATACATCACATATAATACGGGTTTTTTTCTCGTGCAAAAATTATGCAAATTAGATGAACTTTGATATTTCAGTGCGACTTACACACATTAAGTACACATGTCAATACGGTTCAGACTTGAGTCTGTATTTATTAACTGATCTTCACGAAATGTCTTGGGTACCTTTGTTATCACCTTGGGACGAGAACGAGTGTTTCTGGGTGCGGTCTAAAATTCAAGATGGCTGCCAGTGGCCATTTTGTACCGAAATTAGGTCTAATCAGTTTTTTGTACACAACTTCTATACAGCTCAGACTAGAGGCCATATTTATGAACCAATCTTTACGAACCTTGTTGGGTACCTTTGTTATCACCGTGGGATGAGAGCGAGTGTTTTTGGGTGTGGTCCGAAATTCAAGATGGCCACCAGCAGCCATTTTGTACCAAAATTAGTGCAATCAGTCTTTTGTACAGAACTTCTGTATGAAAGTTCTGATTTGAATAAATTTTTGTATGAATGTTTAGTAACATGGAATACATCACATATTCTAAGGGGTTTTTTTTCGTGCAGAAATTATGCAAATTAGATGAACTTTGACTTATTCAGTGCTACTTGCACAATGTGAGCACACATGTCAATACGGCTCAGGGTAGAGGCTGTATTTATGAACCGATCTTCACAAAACTTCTTGGGTACCTTTGTTATCACCTTGGGACGAGAATGAGTGTTTCTGGGTACGGTCCAAAATTCAAGATGGCTGCCAGTGGCCATTTTGTACCAAAATTAGGTCCAATCAGTTTTTTGTCACAAGTTCTATACAGCTCGTATTTATGAATTGATCTTCACAAAACTTCTTGGGTACCTTTGTTTTCACCTTGGGACAGGAACGAGTGTGTTTTGGGGTGCCTTTGTTATCACTGTGCTATGAGAACAAATATTTTGGGGTTCAGTCAGACCCACTCTGGGACTCAAAGTTTTCTTTTCTAGTTTAGCATCTGACTGTCACCCACCTTTACAATACTTTACCTATACATTTGTTACAGGCAACGGTCAGTATTTATGTACAGACCATTACAATACTTTATATGTACCTTTGTTATCAGGTCATTACCTAGATGTTCGTCATTGCTGTGTCACATACTATACATGTGCATGTCTTTGTCTTGACAAGTTGAGCTACAGTGTCATTGACACTTTCATTATTGTTGTAATTTGTTCAAACACTTTACTTAACGAACTATTCATGCTAACTTGGCTCAAAATAGTGTACAGTAAAATAAATCAGACACTTCACTTAACGAACTACTCGTGCTAACTTGGCTCAAAATAGTGTACAGTAAAATAAATTGATGGGCAGATGTGACATCATAATGTAGAACTGAGAGCAAAAACAGGAGTTTTAGCATCTAAAAAGGGTCTGGAAGTTATTGGGCTGTACTGGATTAAAAGTGTCTGTGCTCCCATCCATCTGTCTGTCCATCTGGCTGTCCATTTCAATGAAATTTGCTATGACGAATCCTTATGAACAGCCGGCTTGTGGTTTGATATGGTTTTGTTGAAATATTTTGAAAAATTAATTTTTTTCAACTGCTCAATTTGCAAAATATGCGGTGATTCGTTAGGTAAAGGGCTAAAGTTGGTAGCACAAGTATACACAATTGGCTGAACTTACTTGTGTGACAGTCATAATGTAGTTGGAGATGCTGAAAGTGACCTTAAAACACCATTGAACATAAATTGCCTTGATGAGTATTTAACCTCCAGATTTGTCACTGATTCCTGAATGATTGTAGGAGCCTGAAATATTTGTGTCTTTGATGAAAATATTATGTATTTTGACATGTTGGAAAGAGCTCTCTCAGATGATATACTGCTATGTGACATACTGTTGGAAAGGACTCTTGAGTGATTGCCTTCTCTCTGACTTCATTTTACAGAAAATGTAGGTTATAAGCAACATGAGAAACTTTTCTCCAGGAAATTATATATGCGAATAACTTTTACTGTTACAGCAGTTACAAGTCCTTTTTACCCATAAAAGACTACAAATAGGATTAGAGTGCCAACATGTATTGGATGTTACAGAACGTAAACTTTTTAGTACTATTAGCCTTTCTATCAGATGTTTTATCTACAGCTGTTTGTGCACCTGTGCAACTTATATAGGTTGGAGTGCCAACATGTATTGGACATTACAGAAAGTATACTTTTTAGTACTATTACCCTTGCTATCAGATGTTATTATCTACAACTGTTTGTGCACCTGTATAACATTTTGCATTGAGAATAGGGTTTAATTGGAGACAGGAATTACTGGTCATAGCAATTACAGTGTTTTCCCCCAAACTATCTGTGATTTTCTTTACATTTCATGGCCTTTTTACCCATTGATCCTTGATGACTCCAGCTGATGATATCCCTGTCTTTAGCATTAGCATTAGTGAGCATCAGTATTTAGATCTGCATGCTTCCAAAATTGCATGCCCAAAGGAAAGTCAATAGTTTGTTCCACTATATACTAGCTGCCAACTTGGAAATTCTCACTTTCACAATCTCATTGATAATTACCACTACCATCCTACTGATTGTAATTATCAATGAGATTTGTGAAAGTGAGAATTTGCAAGTAAATGAATTTTAGGTTTAAAAAAATTACTGTTCATGATTCCATGAAAACCAGGGAAAATATTAAACCCTAATTAAGAACCAGTTGTGTAAACATACTCTTTCTCCTATGTTCATGCATTCATTAGTGACAAAATGTGTATGTGTAAGCAATGATTCAAGTACAAAAATGTTATTGGACCAGAAGAGGTCATCAAGCCAACTAGAAATCAGTACCACAGAGAAATGTTACCAATAACTATGTACTTTGATTCCTTGGCACATAGTGCTCAAAATACACATGAAGTTAAAACAGTATAAAAGGGGGTGCGGTGGCATCGTGTAACTGGTTCTCATCAGATCATCGAAGTTAAGCAACATCGAACCCGGTTAGTCCTCGGATGGGTGACCGCCTGAGCGTTCGATTTGGACTCTTGTGTTGTGTCCTTGGGAAAGGCACTTAACCCTGATTGCCCACACAGGGGCACGGTGACGCTGTGTTCTAAGGCGTACTGCACATCGATGGTGAGCATGTCTTCAACCAATCTAACCTGTCTGTGCTGCTGTGCGGAGTTAACGTTTCTGGGGAGCTGACAGCTGCTCGCCATTGCACGGTGGTTCTCTCCAGGTACTCCGGCTTCCTCCACCTGTAAAACCGTCACCGACACAATATGACATTGGCTGTTAAAGTGTCGTTAAACCTTAATAAATAAATAAATAAATAAATACAGTATAAAATCTTACAGATATTTTTATACTGTACCAATGACCCAGACATAGCTGGTGCTAACTCTTAAAATATAGGGCCAAACACAAATTTTGCCCCCCAATCCCCAAAATTTGCATCTAAAACCAAAGAAAACATGTCCTGAAAGGCCCTCCACACTTCACCTCTACTGCGCATGCGCAGTGTCAAGGACGTTCCGAAATTGGCGCCATTAATCATTCTAAGTTTGGCCCTTCATCAGTTAACATCTGACTGATCTTTGTGCTTGTAAATCTCAGTTTAAATGATGCCAGACACATAAATATTAGTGAAATGGTGATTCTAAGGAGGATAGAGAAGGAGGAGAGGAAAAATGTGTGACAGAATATTATCAGGGCTGTAACTTAAAATTTTTTAATGAAATTATGTTAAGTTACCTTTTTTCGAGGCAGCAGCCATTTTGTTGTCATTCTGATTATTTAGTTACACTGTTTTTTCAGTGTTTTCCTCTCTCCCTGTCCTTTAAGTTCCCCCTTGCTATTCTCCCATGCTTTTGGGTTAGTTTTTGTAATTATTATTACTAAATTTTCTTGGGAGTTTTAGCTGAATAACAGAATGAATTCTGTTCTTTTCCCCATGTTTACGTCTTCACCTATGGGTGGTTAGGCGTTGTGTTCTGCATCTACCATCTTATGTTCTGCAGTTTCTTCCCTGGAAGTCTCTGTTTTGCATCAGATAGTGTATTTTTGGTAACTGATTTCGGGCCTGGGTGCCTGGAGTCTTATTTTAGTGTTTTTACACTCATTGTTTACATTTACAACAGCCCTCTGTGTGAGGGGGGGATTTCTGGAAAATAATATCTTGATGTTATTTTAATCATAACTAGATACATTATTATTGTTCGTAAGTGTTGAATAAATTGTTTAACCCTTTACCTAACATGAAAAGCAGACGACACTTGCAAAAATAATTCTTGAATAACTAATTTTTTTCATTTTTTGTCTCAAAAACATAGGTTATGACCCCTCGTTGGAACGAGCTCGACGAGCTCGTTCCAACGAGGGGTCATAACCTATGTTTTTGAGACAAAAAATGAAAAAAATAGTGAAAATGAATTGGCGATTTTTGAGAATAGCGCTGGCCGGTTTTGGCCGTTACGTTAGGTAAAGGGTTAAAATATTTTTAAAATTTTTGTCCACACTTAGGCTTGGGATCCATTGGGGCTCAACGTTACTTTTCAGAAACTTGGGCTGTTCTGAAAAAATATTTTTTCAAAATATTTTGATTTCAATTATTTTTTCTATATTAATGGATCATATTATTATTATGTATTTTGATTGCCAGGGGTTAGTGCGAGTACCAGGACTTGTTTTCTTTTCACATTGAAAGGATATTGATCAATTGTAATAAGAGGAAATCTTCGTCTGACTTTTATAATCATTCTATATGTGGTCAGTGTACTCGCATTAACTCCTGTTCTGTATCGTATGATTTCGATGACAATATGGGAAGCGTATGTCACGGTATGTTATTGGGGAATTGGATACTCCGGTCCTTTCCCTGCAGGGTCACTCTACTTTATCAATTTCTATTTCAGACGATCAAGATTAGGGTGATGTATCTGTGATGTCTTCCAACAGTGTGCCTCCGTCGTCACAATTAATGAAGGGCTAGCGGAAAAGTGCTCATGTAAATACGCCAATTGCCTAAGAGGACCCTAGTAGGTTCGACGGCCTTTGACGTCCGCTAGCTCGCCCGGTGTAGCGTCCATTCACCGAATGGTTCAGCAGCCGGGTTCGTCCGTTGCGGTCTAGAAGGAATTTTGGGGTGATGCGAGCACTATAAATCAACCAAATTCACACCCAGTGACGGCGGATCGGATGGAGAACGGAGGAAGCCTTTTAGTCCGGTTCATAGCTCGTTCTGGTCCATCCGGACGGCGAGCGAGAGAGGCCCCTCTCTCGTACAACAACATCTGGCCCCAGATGTTGTGGTACAAAATGTTTCGCATTCGGAGCAAACGTCCGTCGCTCGGGACGCTCCGACATATAGTCAGTCCGGAGTAGACTGTCAATAAGGCTTCCTCATTCTCATGGTAGCACACACGACCGCTCTTGGCTACGTGACCACGGATATCCAGTCAGCTTCGCCAGTCAGAGAATCATCGGCGACCAGGTCACACCATCAGGGACACGAGGCCTGCATAGGAAGTGTGCGGGAGTCAACGTACACGGAGCTTCCGGCGGCAATGCATCGTAAGACCGCTACTGCACAGGCCTCGGGAACGGACGTGCTTTCCTAAATAGCACAGTTTATCGCAGCATCCCAGCATCAACTGAATCTGTCGCATATTTTTTATCCGACGATGCAGGGTCGGGACACTCCGCGGAAGCGGGTACAGACGTCCGAAAATTTCATCCGGTCCGACGGGATACCGAAAGGGATTTGGAGGATTTCGAGCTTTCCCTTTCGGAACAACATATGCTGTTGTGTATGTCATCTGACTTGGTCTTCTACAGCTTCTTTTGTCAGACCAGATTGCTGCGATGCCGGATAAGAAACTGATAGCGTCGGTGGACTTAGAAATTTTTGGTTCGGTTCAGGGACATCGTCCCTCAGTTCCGACATAGTCCAATAATGTCACACAAACTTTCGAATTATTGAACGACGCTATATATATTATTATTATATGCTTGCTATAACCAAGCATTTCTGGTTTCTTGTTCGCAAAGTTACTGAGATGTCTTTCAAAAGTGTGCCTCTGTCGTCATAGTTAATGAAGAGCTAGCGGCAATAAGTGCTCATGGAATATGTCTATCGCCTACGGAGTGACATTCGCTAGCTCACCCGGTGTAACGTGCATTCATAGAATGGTATGGCTGCCGGGTTCATCCGTTGCGGTCTAGGAAGGAGATTTGGGTGATGCGAGCACTTTAATTACTTTAGTACTCACCCAGTGACGGCAGATTGAGGACAGATTGGAGGAAGCCTGTTAGTCCGGTTCCTGGCTTGTCCAGGTCCGTCCGGGCTGTGAGCGAGAGAGGTCCCTCTCTCGTCCAACAACATAGGGGACCGCATGTTGTGGTTCTGATATTTTACATTCAGAGCATATGTCTGTTGGTCGGGACGCTCCGTTATATTGACAGTCCGAGAGACTGTCCATAATGCTTCCTCATCCTCACAGCAGGGCACACGACCGCACATTGGCTACGTGACCTCGAATATCCGATCAGTTTCGTCATTCAGTGATTCCACGGCGAATAGGTTGCGCCATCCGGTAGCCAAGGGACACGAGGCCTATACACTCCGTTCGCTCGCATATTGGTAGTATGCACGGGGTAACGATCACGGAGCTTCCAGCGGCAATGCATTGTATGACCGCTTCTCCTCAGGCCTCAGTGACGGACGTGCTATCCGAGTTAGCACAGTTGTTTCGCAGCATCCCAGCAATTGACAGTTTCTTGGTCGAATCAGGAATTATCCGACGGCGCTGGGTCGGTGCGGTCCGCGGTTGCATCAGGTACGGACGACCGAACGCTTTATAGGGTCCGACAGGATGGCGAAAGGGATTCCAAAGATTTCGAGTTTTCCCTTTCTTAGTATCGGAAGCTGCCATTCATATCTTCTGGCATTATCTTCCAGTGATTGTTATTTCGGACTACATTGCTGCGATGTTGGATAAGAGACTTATAGCGTCATTGGACTCGGAATTTTCGATCGGTTCGGGGACATTGTCCCTGACTTACCGACGCAGTCCAATAATTTCATTACAACATGTGTTTTATTTTTCGACGCTATATATGCATACAAGCCTGCTACCAAGCATGATAGTTTAGTTTCTTGTCCGCGTTGCTCATTTCTGCCGTTTTATCATTTATACGAATAGTTTATTTTGGCAGTGCAGGGCATACCGAGAGTTCATATGCGTCTAGACGGTGTGGTTAAAGACTGGAAATATTCTTTTTCGCCGTCTATGTCTTTTCCAACTTCAATGTTGGAAACGACAATGATGTCTAGTAGACTTAACTTAGACGCTTTATCATACGTGAGGCGTTATCATTACGTCTTCAAGAAAAGATTTACGGGATATTATTCTCAATGTAATTTCTTTTGAGGGCAGTTGTTTGTTCACGTATAACTCCGCCCTTCAGTGGCTGATTAGAGTTGGTTAGACGTGACGCAGCCCTAGCTACATCCACGCGCGTGGATAGTAAGGTTAAGAACTCTCTCAGAGTCGCTTCGTTCTCGGAGAAGCTTCTCTTCGACGGCAACTTTTCAGCAATCCATGAATTGCTCGATTTACACGTTCTCTTGTCTATCTAGTGTTACAAGAGATTCAGACTGGGGCAACATTCGGTGGTTGACTCAGAGAGTGCCACTGCAGTTGCCGGACCCGAGTGTTGCTGTTATGACGGTTGCCAGTCAAACAGATTGGGATATAATACTGATCCCAACGGATTCGAAGTGCCAGGGTGTTTGGGTTCCGCAGTCTCTTAGCAACCAATTATCTTCCGCGGAATAATGTTTTTTTAGGCTTGCTTTATGTCATTGCATGAACATTATTCAGAAACGCATGCCCAAATCCTGTCCGTTAATTCGACAGTAGTGGCGTATCTCCGGAACCAGGGAGGCACTCTTTCGTTTCCGCTATTCAATTTAATGGAAAGAATCTGTCTGTTGGTTATAGTACACCAAGTTCTGTTTTGGTCCGTCATATTCCGGGTCATCTGATTGTTTTACCGGACTCCCGTTCACTTAGGGTCGCTTGTTGCTGTCAGAATGGACTCTCAACAAACAAGTATTCAATCAGATTTGCTATCTATGGGAGCGCCCAATGATGATTTATTTACGACACAGCTTGCTAATCAATTGCAGACGTATGTGTTGGCTTGTCCGGATCTCTGAGCTAATGTTGTTAACGCTCTATTGATCTATAGGACGGAATGATAGGATATACGCGTATCCTCCGGCGCTGTTGTTTCAGCAGGTATTGCTAAGATAAACAACCACAATACATTTCTGTTGATAGCATCTCTATCTTCACAGAGACCATGGGTAATTTACTCTGTTGTCTACTGTGGGACTTAACGTGAAATCTTCCTCAATGTGAGGATCTTTTTTCACTGGGAAAATCGTGTCATCTTTATCACAACCCGCAAGGTCGCAACCTTTTTGTATTCCGTTGTGTGGTCCGTATTGCATTGTAAGCATTGTACTGGACGAGCTTTGGACGCGATTTCTTACTATAGGAGATCCTCTTCTTCGCTATTCTATGCGGCTAAAGTGGAGGCTCTTCCGTCGTTGGTGTAGGGATCATTATGTTCATATTGTTGATCCCTCCATACTACTCATTGCAATTTTTTAGTATACTTGTTTCACAAGATCTACTGCAGCCTGTTATTATTAAGGTTATAGGTTTATGTTACCTCATACCTATGCACTCTAGGATAGTTTACAATTGAGTCTTATGTCTCTTTATCTAGTCAGTTAGTAACTTTTTGATAAATAGACTTAGAATCTTTAGATTAAATTCCTATATGGAATTTAACTTCGGTTCTTATTTAGCTAAGTAATCATTTGAGCCTCTGGAAACAGTAGTTTTCAAATTCTGACCTTTTGACAGTAATTCTGTTGGTTTCTCTTTTCTGAAGAGTCAGTGAGTTTCATGCACTATCGATGGATGATTTTCACTTTCGTAGTTTCGGAATCACTACTTCCTTTACTATTTAGGTTGGATTTTTGCATAAGAGTTAGGCTCCTAATATCCAGAACCTATTGTTATTAAGGTCCTTCCGTCTTCGTATGGGCATAGGCCTTTACTCTTTCCGGTTAGAGTTTATGTATTTATAAACAGATATCTGTTTATTACTACGGGCGTAAGCTTCTTCTGTCTTTGATGCCTAGTAGAAGGACGTTACGCTCCATTCTATTGTTAATGGATTCTATTAACTATCGGTACTGCTTATGGTATATCATTGACTCAGCAGTTGTGCTTAAGATTTCGGCTCATGAAGTAAGAGTTCTTCTACATCTTGGGCTTACATTAATAGTGTCGCTATTATAGATTTTTGAAGGCTGCTCATTGCGCTCAGCCATCCACATTCATGAATTTTTATCTCAGAAATATCGAGTCCATTTCTGGAGGCCTCTATTGTTAGGTCTATTATCTACTGCTCAGAATGTCATTCACTTAACAGTTGCTACTATAGCTAGGTAGGCTGTCTGTTTTGGCAGTGTCTCCGTTCTGCTGCCCTCTTCGCTCTGGGCTATTTGACCCAGGGCAAGAAAAGGGGGTGGGGGGAGGGTGTTCCCTTGGGTCACCTGTTTTACTATGAAAACAAGGGGATACCTCCTCCGGAGTTAGTAATTCTGAGCTGTTATTGGGATGGTTGTTTAGTGAGAAGTTTATGTTTTAAAAATTCATTCAAGTCTTAGTTTTTAAAGTATAGCTTTTGAATATTGCATATGTCAACGGACATGATTATGCAATCCTCAGACACTTTTAAGGAGTATAAGAGTCTCTATTCTCTAGACTTACTTTATTTATTGGCTTACTTTAAAAATTATTAGTATAAGGATTATATTGGATATTAATAGAGTACATGGATGTATGAAGCTCAATTTTGGAAGGTGTTGTATCTTTCTAATTTATCATAAATAAGAAAGATACATGTAAGGCCTATTACTTCTTTTTCCCTACAGGGGATGACTCTATTTTATTTTATTGAGCGTATTCCATTTTGCTCTATGTCCTTGGCCCTCCAGCCTTTTTACTATTCAGCTATGTCGGGGTGATTTACAGTATAAAAATGTTAAAAAATTTATAGTAATTTCTATATTTTTTATACTTACCAATGACCCAGACGGGGATGGCCCTCCCAGGAGTTGGGAACTCTTGCCTCCCCGCTGAGTACATAGCGCTTACCAGGCACTGGTTATTAGAATGATTAATGGCGCCAATTTCGGAACGTCCTTGACACTGCGCATGCTCAGTAGAGGTGAAGTGTGGAGGGCCTTTCAGGACATGTTTTCTTTGGTTTTAGATGCAAATTTTGGGGATTGGGGGGCAAAATTTGTGTTTGGCCCTATATTTTAAGAGTTAGCACCAGCTATGTCTGGGTCATTGGTAAGTATAAAAAATATAGAAATTACTATAAATTTTTTAACTTTTAAGAGACATTTCTTGACATTTTTCTCACATGGTGTATGCCATATACATCAAGTTCATAAGATATCAAATAATGTAAAGGGGGTGTGGTGGCATTGCGGTAATCAGTTCTTCTGAGATCATTGAAGTTAAGCAACGTTGAGCCCGGTTAATCCTCGGATGGGTGGGTGACTGAGCGATCGATTCAGACTCCCGCGTTGTGTCCTTGGGCAAGGCACTTAACTCCAATTGTTCAAATGGGGGCTCAATGATGCCGTGTACTAAGGCGTACTGCACGTCAATGGTGTGCATGTCTTCAACCAGTCTAACCCTGCCTGTGCTGCAGTGCAAAGTTACAATGTTGGGGAGCTGACGGCTGCTTGTTATTGCTCGGTGGTTCTCTCCGGGTACTCCGGCTTCCTCCACCCATATAACTGTCATGGTCATGATTAGCTATTGTACATAAGTATGTGACCTTAAACACCAATAAATAAATAAATGAATAAATAATCTAAATTTAAACATTTCATGATATTCTGCTTCCTTATCTTTCTTTTAGGTATTTTGTGATCTGCATGGGCATTCAAGAAGAAAAAATATTTTTCTGTATGGCTGTGCACCAAGTTTATCATGGGTAGCAAACGATACACAGAACCCATCAGTTAAACCAAATCAGCAGGAAGACACTTCTTACCAGGTAAAGTGCAGCCACGTTTAATTAAAACCTATTTTGTGGGTGTGAAATATGTAGTTAACTGGGATATTCAATTACTCTGGTGTGAAACTGAGGACTTAATCCATGGTATCTTGATTGACAGAGTTATATAAACTCTTTCAAATGGGATATAATGACTTAAATGTTCACATTGAAAGTAGTGAGGCCAGAAAAAATCTGTAACTATTTTTGGTCATCTCTAAGAATCGTTTGTGCATCAACGCACTTTCATAATTGATTTGGTGTTTAACAATATTTTTATACTAGAACGAATGGCCCAGACTTAGCTGGTGCAACCTCAATAACATCTAGGGCAAAACACTAATTTTGAACCCTCCCCAATCCCCAAAATTTGCATACAAAACCAAAATTTGAAAGTCCTATCTGACCCTCCATACTTTTAGTACTGCGCATGCACAGTACCCAAGAAGAGACAGGAATTGGCACCAAGCTTCATTCTTTTGTTTGGCCCAGGTCAGTAAACATTTGAACTGACATCTGTGCAATAAATTCTCTTTTTTGAAGATGCCAGACACAAATCAATGATGGTTTTCATGGAATCAATAGTGTAGCAGGATGTTGGAAAAATGGTGGTTTTGGATGTTCAGGGCTGTAACTTTATAATTTTTATATAAAATGATTCATGTTTCCCACTTTTGGGATATGCATCTGAATGTCATCATTTTTACTATGACTCCACTGTTGTTTTGTTAGTGTTACTTCCCTTTCCTCTCCTGAACACTTCTGTTATACTTCCAAGCTATTTCGGCTTTTTTATTGAGAATTTTTTATTAAAATTCTTGGGAGTTTAACTTGTTTTACAGAATGGGTATTCCGTTTATCCCCCGTGCTTACATCCTGTTCATTTACTGTTCAGGACGTTTTGTATTCTTGCATCTTCTGCCAGATGCATTGTTTTTTCTTCCTATGAAGATCTAGCTTTGCATCGGGTGGTTGCTGATTGGTTACTGACTATGGTCCTCTGTTGTGCCTGTTTATTGGTTAGTTTCTGGTTTTTCCTCTTGACTTCTGTTCAACAATGTTTTTGATACGTATTAATTCAGTGTTTAGTTTAAAACAGTTATTGTTTTTTCTATTAGGATACATATATCTTATTCCAGTAGTTTAGCTTCAATCATGTAGTGCTTGTCCACACTTAGGCTCTGTCGGGATGCCCTTTGGCTCATGAGGTTCCCTTGGGGTACTTAGGCGTCATTCAAAATTTTTCGAAAAAATTTATTTTATTTGTTTTGAAATTTTTTTTTATTGTCTATGTTATGTATCCTTGTGATGTTTGTTCTGTATTATTATTTGGGAGTGTCGCGGACTTATGATTTTAGCTTCTTTATTATTATATCTATTATAAATAATTTGGTACCTAGCATAACTCCAGGAAGTCTGTCTCAGATTTACATGCTTGTCTGGCTGTAGTCACTGCACTCCTTCGATACTTATACTATGGATGCGAACATTGGAAAAGGGTGTTGACCTGTGTGGTGGGCGGTGACGTTCTGATATCAGAATTTTCACCGCAGGCTAGTACTAGTCTTTCAGTCTCTTTTTCAGAGGAACAAGAACATGGTGATGGTACTTTGACACCTGTCCTTTACGTGATGCTGTCGTTACACTCTGATGAGTAAACAGAGCCAGCTGCCAAGGTGCTCATGATTATTAGCAGGAGATTGAAGTCTCTAGTTAGTTCTCTTAATCCTCTGCATGCAGCTAGCTTGACCGGAGAAGTGGTTTCCCTATTGTGGGAGCCGGGTAGGGCCGTTGTAGTTGAGAAGTGTAGACGTGGGTAGAGCGAACACCTCAAAAACAAAAGCTCACCTAGCGATGATGCCAAAAGGGAAGAAGCCTGAAAGTTTCTCTACGGGGCGCTCGGCGAGATCTGGAGTCAGATCACAGATTGGAGAACCCTCTCTGTCCCGTCAGCAGTTGGGGTCGACTGTTTCCGTCACAGGAAACTTCAGTGAGTCGGAGCACCTGTCCTCGTTTGCGGTTCGGGACGCTCCTTCCACTCTGCTGCTGGATAATCCTTCTGTGCAGCTCATTGCATTGTATACGGCATGAGTCTGTGGGTGTTAGTCTCCAACTCTCAGACACTCTTTTCCTAATTTTAAGCGTCTTCTTCTGGACAAGCCTTAAAATTGGGGTCTCATTACACCCAATTAGCGTAATCATTTATGGGAAGTAATAATGATTCACTTGGATATTGCTCCTTTATATCAGTGGTATGTCCTTCTCTATTGTTATATAGAGAGGGATATATGTAATTCCTCAAATTTTAATCTCCTATTCACCTTTGGGACTCTTCCTGCAGGCTTAGGAGCTGAAATTTAGTCTGCTATTCCTTAAAGTCCTAGGCCCTCCAGCCTTTCTACTATTCAGCTAAGTCTGGGCCATAGATTCTAGTATAAAAATATGAAAAACTTGAAGTAATTTGTATCTTTTTTATACTTACCAATGGCCCAGATGGGGATGGCCCTCCCATGAGTGGGCACTCATACCTCCTCTCTGAGTTATAACATTAGTAGGCACAACTAGGAAGAATGATGCTTGGTGCCAATTCTGATCTCTTCCTGGGTACTATGCATACGCAGAACTAAAAGTATGGAGGGCCAGATAGGACTTTCAAATTTCAGCTTTGTATGCAAATTTTGGGGATTGGGGGGGTTCAAAATTTGCATTTGATATTATTGAGGTTGCACCAGCTAAGTCTGGGCCATTGGTAAGTATAAAAAATATACAAATTACTTTAAATTTTTCAATTTATGCAATTACTTAAATTTTCTTGTACTCAGTATACATGTAAGTGGCAGCATGCTGTTCTGTCTTGTATAACGTCAACTATTGTAAATTTAAAATAAATTCTCAACATGTCATGATTTTCTGAAATATTGTATTAGTTTTTTCCATACCTTAATGTAGTTAGGATGGGTGTGTGGAATTCTGGACCATGTATACAAAAAATTTGTTGTCATTTCCAAAATATTTGTGAGACTTTATTTTTTTAGCTCACCTGAGCGAAGCTCAAGGGGAGCTTTACTAATCACTTTCTGTCCGGCGTCCGGCGTCCGTCGTCCGTCGTCATCCGTCCGGCGTTAACTTTACATTATCGACTTCTCCTCCTAAACCACTAGCCCAATTTTATTCAAATGTTGGCTAAATGTTTATTACCTAATGCCAATTCAGATTTGTTCAAATGAAGTTGCCCCTCCTCCTGGGTGGTGCCACGCCCCCAAGGGGCACCAAAATCTTTGTAAATCTTCTTCTCATGAACCAGCAGTAGCAGAGACTTGATATTTGGTGTGCAGCTTCCTTTTGAGGTGTAGACTCAGATTTGTTCAAGAGAAGTTTGTGGGGCTATACTTGGCGTTGTTATGAGAGGGGCAAAATTTTTTGCCCCGCCCAAAATTTCTATTTTCCAAACCGAGAGGCTGATTTGAACCAAATTTTATGTGAGGGCTTATTGGGTCATGAGTACTTGATTTATGCAAAAAAAAATTTTCCCGCAGCCCCGTGGAAACCGCAGGAGCTAAAAATAGAAAAAATTTAAAACGCCCATATCTCCAAAACTGCACGGCACTGAGAATTTTTATTTGGTGTGCAGCTTCCTTAGGACCAACAGAAAGGATTGGTAAAAAAAAATCGCCATCGGTTTTATCATAGGGTACAGTTTCGGGACTTTGAAAAAGTGCTGAGTCAGCACTTTTTAACACTGTAGGCAATGGGAAAAACATTAAAAAATCTTCTTCTCCAGATCCAGCAGGCAGAATCTTTTGATATTTGGTATGCAACATTGTAGG
Organism: Pictodentalium vernedei; assembly: GCA_031216915.1. Classification (NCBI taxonomy): domain Eukaryota; kingdom Metazoa; phylum Mollusca; class Scaphopoda; order Dentaliida; family Dentaliidae; genus Pictodentalium; species Pictodentalium vernedei. The sequence goes on from CM062297.1 coordinate 557,885,143, forward strand.
GTGGATCTGATTCAAGTTTGTTCAAATCGGCCCCCTGGGTTCATATTTGGGCTCAGTATAGGAGCCCGATTTCGAACTTAGTGCATTTCAGGCAAATTTCTTAAAAAATCTTCTTCTCCAGATCCAGCAGGCAGAATCTTTTGATATTTGGTATGCAACATTGTGGGGTGGATCTGATTCAAGTTTGTTCAAATCGGCCCCCTGGGTTTATATTTGGGCTCAGTATAGGAGCCCAAATTTGAACTTACTGCATTTCAGGCAAATTTCTTTGAAAATCTTCTTCTCCAGATCCAGCAGGCAGAATCTTTTGATATTTGGTATGCAACATTGTAGGGTGGATCTGATTCAAGTTTGTTCAAATCGGCTCCCTAGATTCATATTTGGGCTCACTATAGGAGCTCGAATTCGAATTTAGTGCATTTCAGGCAAATTTCTTCAAAAATCTTCTTCTCCAGATCCAGCAGGCAGAATCTTTTGATATTTGGTATGCAATGTTGCGGGGTAGATGTGATTCAAGTTTGTTCAAATCGGCCCCCTGGATACATATTTGGGCTTACTATAGAAGCCCGAATTCGAACTTAGTGCATTTCAGGCAAATTTCTTAAAAAATCTTCTTCTCCAGATCCAGCAGGCAGAATCTTTTCATATTTGGTAAGCAACATTGTGGGGTGGATCTGATTCAAGATTGTTCAAATCGGCCCCCTGGGTTAATATTTGGGCTCAGTATAGGAGCCCGATTTCGAACTTAGTGCATTTCATGCAAATTTCTTAAAAAATCTTCTTCTCCAGATCCAGCAGGCAAAATCTTTTGATATTTGGTATGCAACATTGTAGGGTGGATCTGATTCAAGTTTGTTCAAATCGGCCCCCTGGGTTCATATTTGGGCTCAGTATAGGAGCCCAATTTCGAACTTAGTGCATTTAGGCAAATTTCTTAAAAAATCTTCTTCTCCAGATCCAGCAGGCAGAATCTTTTGATATTTGGTATGCAACATTGTGGGGTGGATCTGATTCAAGTTTGTTCAAATCGGCTTCCTAGATTCATATTTGGGCTCACTATAGAAGCTCGAATTTGAACTTAGTGCATTTCATGCAAATTTCTTAAAAAATCTTCTTCTCCAGATCCAGCAGGCAGAAACTTTTCATATTTGGTAAGCAACATTGTGGGGTGGATCTGATTCAAGTTTGTTCAAATCGGCCCCCTGGGTTTATATTTGGGCTCAGTATAGGAGCCCAAATTTGAACTTAGTGCATTTCAAGCAAATTTATTAAAAAATCTTCTTCTCCAGATCCAGCAGGCAGAATCTTTTGATATTTGGTATGCAACATTATGGGGTGGATCTGATTCAAGTTTGTTCAAATCGGCTTCCTAGATTCATATTTGGGCTCACTATAGAAGCTCGAATTCGAACTTAGTGCATTTCAGGCAAATTTCTTAAAAAATTTTCTTCTCCAGATCCAGCAGGCAGAATCTTTTGATATGTGGTATGCAACATTGTGGGATGTATCTGATGCAAATTTGTTTAAATCGGCTCCCTAGATTTATATTTGAGCTTACGAAAGAAGCTCGAATTCGAACTTAGTGCATTTCAGGCAAATTTCTTAAAAAATCATCTTCTCCAGATCCAGCAGGCAGAATCTTTTGATATTTGGTATGCAACATTGCGGGGTGGATCTGATTCAAGTTTGTTCAAATCGGCCCCCTGGATTCATATTTGGGCTTAATATAGAAGCCTGAATTCGGACTTAGTGCATTTCGGGCAAATTTATTAAAAAATCTTCTTCTCCAGATCCAGCAGGCAGAATCTTTTGATATTTGGTATGCAACATTGTGGGGTGGATCTGATTCAAGTTTGTTCAAATCGGCTTCCTAGATTCATATTTGGGCTCACTATAGAAGCTCGAATTCGAACTTAGTGCATTTCAGGCAAATTTCTTAAAAAATCTTCTTCTCCAGATCCAGCAGGCAGAATCTTTTGATATTTGGTATGCAACATTGCGGGGTGGATCTGATTCAAGTTTGTTCAAATCGGCCCCCTGGATTCATATTTGGGCTCACTATAGAAGCTCGAATTCAAACTTAGTGCATTTCGGGCAAATTTCTTCAAAAATCTTCTTCTCCAGATCCAGCAGGCAGAATCTTTTGATATTTGGTATGCAACATTGCGGGATGGATCTGATTCAAGTTTGTTCAAATCGGCCCCCTGGATTCATATTTGGGCTTAATATAGAAGCCCGAATTCGCACTTAGTGCATTTCAGGCAAATTTCTTCAAAAATCTTCTTCTCCAGATCCAGCAGGCAGAATCTTTTGATATTTGGTATGCAACATTGCGGTTTGGATCTGATTCAAGTTTGTTCAAATTGGCCCCCTGGATTCATATTTGGGCTTAATATAGAAGCCCGAATTCGCACTTAGTGCATTTCGGGCAAATTTATTAAAAAATCTTCTTCTCCAGATCCAGCAGGCAGAATCTTTTGATATTTGGTATGCAACATTGTGGGGTGGATCTGATTCAAGTTTGTTCAAATCGGCTTCCTAGTTTCATATTTGGATTCACTATAGAAGCTCGAATTCGAACTTAGTGCATTTCAGGCAAATTTCTTAAAAAATCTTCTTCTCCAGATCCAGCTTCAGAATTTTTTCATATTTGGTAAACAACATTGTGGGGTGGATCTGATTCAAGTTTGTTCAAATCTGCCCCCTGGGTTTATATTTGGGCTCCGTATAGGAGCCCAAATTTTAACTTAGTGCATTTCAGGCATATTTCTTAAAAAATCTTCTTCTCCAGATCCAGCAGGCAGAATCTTTTGATATTTGGTATGCAACATTGTAGGGTGGATCTGATTGTGATTCATGAACGTATTTATTTGTAAAGTTGATAGAATCTTAGACAAAATTTGCAGAAAAGATCTACTATAGAAGGGGTGGTATCCAGGGTGAACCGTTTACCCAAATCTAGCAGTACTAATGCATTATTCACACAAATCTTCGTTCAAATTTTATGACCCCTCATTGGAACACACGCATTCAGCTCATTCCAACAAAGGTCATATGCCATGTTTTCGAGACAAAGGAATAAAAATTTTAGTTATTCATGAAATTTTTAGGCAACTGTTGTCTGTTATTCACATTGCTTCATGAAATTTCAGTACTTTTAGAAGTTACCTCAGTAATCAAGGGTTAATTCCCCTTAATTAAATGTCGCCTCTAAAAAACAACCACTTTGTATATCTTACCTTTTTACCAGCATAACTGCCAAAACTTGTCAGCGTTCTTCGCAAAAATCGCTATTCAAATTTTAATTTTTGTCTCTTAAACATACATGTACTTATCGCTTGTAAATACCCCATTGGAATGAGCTTTTTGAGCTCATTCCAATGAGAGGTCGCACACCATGCTTTTTGAGTCAAAAAAGCAATTTTTTTAGTTATTCCAGAATTTCGTACGTAAAACACAGCTTTATGACTTCACATTAAAATGAGCTCTCTAAGCTTGTTCCAATCAACATTCACGCACTATGTCTTTCACACAAAAAATAAAATTTTCCATTTATTCAGGAATTTTGTTTGCAAGAACACTCTTAACCCACCCCCCCCCCCCCCCCACACACACACACAAACACACACACACACACAAACACAGACACACACATCTAAAAGTTCGTCAGCAAAAAAACAGTTACTTCAATTTTTAAATGCATTATAGGAACAACTTGCCTAATCAAATTTAAATACTTTTGCATCATTCTGTATCTTGAACAAACCATTTACCATATCTTTACGCAAAATTCTCCAGCATCATTCACAAAAAAACACCATTATTTATATATTCACATTTCTGTCTCAAAAATATACCTGATCTTCCCATACCCCTATTGGAATAAGCTGTTTGAGCTTGTTCCAATGATGATAAAAAAAAATAAAATTTGTGAAAATTTTTGTTTTCTTGCATGCAAATATATACATGTAGCACATGGAAGATATCCACAGTTGGGGAGAGATGTCCAAGGCTATCTCTTCACATTCCTTGTTTGTGCTTCATGCTAAACCAGTTTGTCTGCAGAGATAAATTTGCTTTATTAAAAATCATTGGAGATTGGCCACACACCAATGATTTTAAATAAAACTAATTTTAGGTAACAAATGTTGAACTTCAAACAAAATCTATCACTCAACCAGTTAATGTTGATGAGGCATGACATGGTGAAGGTGACCTAAAATACTTCTTAGAGTCACTTTGTCAGGTGAGCGATTAAGGCCACGTGGGGCCTCTTGTTTCCTATATCCTGCCTATCATTCATCTCATTTGTGCATATATGATGTTTGTCAACTGTGTCAGTAGTGGAGGCTGTCAAGGCTATATCAACCCTTTCCTTAATTTTACTGCCATATCCAGCCAGCACTTCAAGGCTGTATCAACCCTATAATTAACTTTACCGCCATATCCATCCATCACTATTCACAGGTTGAAGCTTGAGGACCATTGCAGTTGGTTTGTGTTTTTTTCATATTTTTACACAGAAATTAAAACTTATTGTTATGGTGGAAATTTCACACCACATGTGTTTTATTGGTAATCTTGTCTCTTTTTGGCTCACCAACGATAGTTATGTGAGCCTATGGCATAGCCCTCATGTCGTTGTCGTCGGTGTCGCCATCTGCGTTGACGTCCGGATTCATTCATTTTGAACTTTTGTGTGCAGGTTTTGATATTTTTATACTGTACCAATGACCCAGACATAGCTGGTGCTAACTCTTAAAATATAGGGCCAAACACAAATTTTGCCCCCCAATCCCCAAAATTTGCATCTAAAACTAAAGAAAACATGTCCTGAAAGGCCCTCCACACTTCGCCCCTACTGCGCATGCGCAGTGTCAAGGACGTTCCGAAATTGGCGCCATTAATCATTCTAAGTTTGGCCCTTCATCAGTTAACATCTGACTGATCTTTGTGCTTATAAATCTCAGTTTAAATGATGCCAGACACATAATTATTAGTGAATTGGTGATTCTAAGGAGGATAGAGAAGGAGGAGAGGAAAAGAATGTGTGACAGAATATTATCAGGGCTGTAACTTAAAATTTTTTAATGAAATTATGTTAAGTTACCTATTTTCAAGGCAGCAGCCATTTTGTTGTCATTCTGATTATTTAGTTACACTGTTTTTTTAAGTGTTTTCCTCTCTCCCTGTCCTTTAAGTTCCCCCTTGCTATTCTCCCATGCTTTTGGCATAGTTTTTGTAATTATTATTACTAAATTTTCTTGGGAGTTTTAGCTGAATAACAGAATGAATTCTGTTCTTTCCCCATGTTTACGTCTTCACCTAGGGGTGGTTAGGCGTTGTGTTCTGCATCTACCATCTGATGTTCTGCAGTTTCTTCCCTGGAAGTCTCTGTTTTGCATCAGATAGTGTATTTTTGGTAACTGATTTCGGGCCTGGGTGCCTGGAGTCTTATTTTAGTGTTTTTACACTCATTGTTTACATTACAACAGCCCTCTGTGTGAGGGGGGGATTTCTAAAAAATAATATCTTGATGTTATTTTAATCATAACTAGATACATTATTATTGTTCATAAGTGTTGAATAAATTGTTTAAAATATTTTTAAAATTTTTGTCCACACTTAGGCTTGGGATCCATTGGGGCTCAACGTTACTTTTCAGAAACTTGGGCTGTTCTGAAAAAATATTTTTTCAAAATATTTTGATTTCAATTATTTTTTCTATATCAATGGATCATATTATTATTATGTATTTTGATTGCCAGGGGTTAGTGCAAGTACCAGGACTTGTTTTCTTTTCACATTGAAAGGATATTGATCAATTGTTTTAAGAGGAAGTCTTCCTCTGACTTTATTATCATTCTATATGTGGTCAGTGTACTCGCATTAACTCCAGTTCTGTATCGTATGATTTCGATGACAATATGGGAAGCGTATGTCACGGTATGTTGTTGGGGATTTGGACACTCCGGTCCTTTCCCCGCAGGGTCACTCTACTTTATCAATTTCTATTTCAGACGATCAAGATTAGGGTGATGTATCTGTGATGTCTTCCAACAGTGTGCCTCCGTCGTCACAATTAATGAAGGGCTAGCGGAAAAGTGCTCATGTAAATACGCCAATTGCCTAAGAGGACCCTAGTAGGTCGACGGCCTTTGACGTCCGCTAGCTCGCCCGGTGTAGCGTCCATTCACCGAATGGTTCGGCAGCCGGGTTCGTCCGTTGCGGTCTAGAAGGAATTTTGGGGTGATGCGAGCACTATAAACTAACCTAATGCACACCCAGTGACGGCGGATCGGAGGGAGAATGCAGGAAGCCTTTTAGTCCGGTTCATGGCTCGTTCCGGTCCATCCGGACGGCAAGCGAGAGAGGCCCCTCTCTCGTTCAACAACATCTGGCCCCAGATGTTGTGGTACAAAATGTGTCGTAAGCGGAGCATACGTTCGTCGCTCGGGACGCTCCGTTGTATAGGCAGTCCGCTGAGACTGCTAAGGCTTCCTCTTCTCATCAGCGCACACGACCGCACCTTGGCTGCGTGACCGCCGATATATTACCAGCTTCGCCGATCAAGGATTCTTCGGCGACCAGGTCACACCATCCGGTAGCCAGGGACACGAGGCCTGCAGACTCCGGACGTTCGCATAGGAAGTGTGCGGGAGTCAACGTACACGGAGCTTCCGGCGGCAATGCATCGTAAGACCGCTACTGCACAGGCCTCGGGAACGGACGTGCTTTCCTTAATAGCACAGTTTATCGCAGCATCCCAGCATCAACTGAATCTGTCGCATATATATTTTATCCGACGATGCTGGGTCGGGACGCTCCGCGGAAGCGGGTACGGACGTCCGAAAGTTTCATCCGGTCCGACGGGATACCGAAAGGGATTCGGAGGATTTCGAGCTTTCCCTTTCGGAACAACATATGCTGTTGTGTATGTCATCTGACTTGGTCTTCTACAGCTTCTTTCGTCGGACCAGAATGCTGCGATGCCGGATAAGAAACTGATAGCGTCGGTGGACTTAGAAATTTTTGGTTCGGTTCAGGGACATCGTCCCTCAGTTCCGACATAGTCCAATAATGTCACACAACTTTTGAATTATTGAACGACGCTATATATATTATTATTTTATGCTTGCTAACCAAGCATTTCTGGTTTCTTGTTCGAAGAGTTATGGAGATGTCTTTCAAAAGTGTGCCTCTGTCGTCATAGTTAATGAAGAGTTAGCGGCAATAAGTGCTCATGGAATATGTCTATCGCCTACGGAGTGACATGCGCTAGCTCACCCGGTGTAGCGTACATTCATCGAATGGTTCGGCTGCCGGGTTCGTCCGTTGCGGTCTAGGAAGGAGATTTGGGTGATGTGAGCACTTTAATTACTTTAGTACTCACCCAGTGACGGCAGATTGAGGACAGATCGGAGGAAGCCTGTTAGTCCGGTTCCTGGCTGGTCCAGGTCCATCCGGGCTGTGAGCGGAGAGGTCCCTCTCTCGCCCAACAACATAGGGGACCGCATGTTGTGGTTCAGATATTTTACATTCGGAGCATATGTCCGTTGGTCGGGACGCTCCGTTATATTGACAGTCCGAGAGACTGTCTTTAATGCTTCCTCATCCTCACAGCAGGGCACACGACCGCACATTGGCTACGTGACCTCGAGTATCCGATCAGTTTCGGCATTCAGTGATTCCACGGCGAATAGGTCGTGCCATCCGGTAGCCAAGGGACACGAGGCCTATACACTCCGTTCGCTCGCATATTGGTAGTATGCACGGGGTAACGATCACGGAGCTTCCAACGGCAATGCATCGTAAGACCGCTTCTCCTCAGGCCTCAGTGACGGACGTGCTATCCGAGTTAGCACAGTTGTTTCGCAGCATCCCAGCAATTGACATTTTCTCGGTCGAATCAGGAATTATCCGACGGCGCTGGGTCGGTGCGGTCCGCGGTTGCATCAGGTACGGACGACCGAACGCTTTATAGGGTCCGACAGGATGGCGAAAGGGATTCGAAAGTTTTCGAGTTTTTCCCTTTAGTAGTATCGGAAGATGCCTTTCATATCTTCTGGCATTATCTTCCAGTGATTATTATTTCGGACTTCATTGCTGCGATCTTGGATAAGAGACTTATAGCGTCATTGGACTCGGATTTTTCGATCGGTTCGGGGACATTGTCCCTGACTTACCGACGCAGTCCAATATTGTCATTACAACATGTGTTTTATTTTTCGATGCTATATATATATATACAAGCCTGCTACTAAGCATGATAGTTTAGTTTCTTGTCCGCGTTGCTCATTTCTGCCATTTTATCATTTATACAAATAGTTTATTTTGGCAGAGCAGGGCATACCGAGAGTTCATATGCGTCTAAACGGTGTGATTAAAAACTGCATATATTCTTTTTCGCCGTTTATGTCTTTTCCAATTTCAATGTTGGGAACGACATTATGTATAGTAGACTTAACTTAGACGCTTTATTATACGTAATCCGCCTTACTGAGGCGTTATCATTACGTCTTCAAGAAAAGATTTACGGGATATTATTCTCAATGTAATTTCTTTTGAGGGCAGTAGTTTGTTCACGTATAACTCTGCCCTTCAGTGGCTGATTGGAGTTAGTTAGACGTGACGCAGCCCTAGCTACATCCACTCGCGTGGATAGTAAGGTTAAGAACTCTCTCAGAGTCGCTTCGTTCTCGGAGGAGCTTCTCTTCGACGGCAACTTTTCGGCAATCCATGAATTGCTCGATTTACACGTTCTCTTGTCTATCTAGTGTTACAAGAGATTCAGACTGGGGCAAACATTCGGTGGTTGACTCAGAGAGTGCCGCCGCAGTTGCCGGACCCGAGTGTGGCTGTTATGACGGTTGCCAGTCAAATAGATTGGGATATATACTGATCCCTACGGATTCGAAGTGCCAGGGTCTTTGGGTTCCGCAGTCTTTTAGCAATCAGTTTTCTTCCGCGGAATAATGTTTTTTAGGCTTGCTTTATGTCATTGCATGAACATTATTCAGAAACGCATGCCCAAATTCCTGTCCTTTAATTCGACAGTAGTGGCGTATCTCCGGAACCAGGGAGGCACTCTTTCGTTTCCGTTATTCAATTTAATGGAAAGAATCCGTCTGTTGGTTATAGTACACCAAGTTCAGTTTTGGTCCGTCATATTCCAGGTCGTCTGATTGTTTTATCGGACTCCCGTTCTCTTACGGGTCGCTTGTTGCTGTCAGAATGGACTCTCAACAAACAAGTATTCAATCAGATTTGCTATCTATGGGAGCGCCCAATGATGATTTATTTATGACACAGCTTGCTAATCAATTGCAGACGTATGTGTTGGCTTGTCCAGATCTCTGAGCTAATATTCTTAACGCTCTATTGATCTATAGGACGGAATGATAGGATACGCGTATCCTCCGGCGCTGTTGTTTTAGCAGGTATTGCTAAGATAAACAACCACTATACATTTCTGTTGATAGCATCTCTATCTTCACAGAGATCATGAGTAATTTCCTCTCTTGTCTACTGTGGGTCTTAACGTGAAATCTTCCTCTATGTGAGGATCTTTTTCACTGGGTAAATCGTGTCATCTTTATCACAACCTGCAAGGTCGCAACCTTCATGTATTCCGTTGTGTGGTCCGTATTGCATTGTAAGCACTATACTGGACGAGCTTTGGACGCGATTTCTTACTATAGGAGATCCTCTTCTTCGCTATTCTATGCGGCTAAAGTGGAGGCTCTTCCGTCGTGGTGTAGGGATCATTATGTTCATATTGTTGATCCCTCCATACTACTCATTGCTATTTTTTAGTATACTTGTTTCACAAGATCTACTGCAGCCTGTTATTATTTAGGTTATAGGTTTATGTTACCTCATACCTATGCACTCTACGATAGTTTACAATTGAGTCTTTTGTCTCTTTATCTAAGTCAGTTAGTAACTTTTTGATAAATAGACTTAGAATCTTTAGATTAAATTCCTATACGGATTTTAACTTCGGTTCTTATTTAGCTATGTAATCATTTGAGCCTCTGGAAACAGTAGTTTTCAAATTCTGACCTTTTAGACAGTAATTCTGTTGGTTTCTCTTTTACTGTAGAGTCAGTGAGTTTCATGCACTATCGATGGATGATTTTCACTTTCATAGTTTCGGAATCAATACTTCCGTTACTATTTAGGTTGGATTGTTGCATAAGAGTTAGGCTCCTATTATCCAGAACCTATTATTTTAAGGTCCTTCCGTCTTCGTATGGGCATAGGCCTTTACTCTTTCCGGGTACAGTTTATGTATTTATAAACAGATTTCTGTTTATTACTATGGGCGTAAGCTTCTTCTGTCTTTGATGTCTAGTAGAAGGACGTTACGCTCCATTTTATTGTTAATGGATTCTATTAACTATCGGTACTGCTTATAGTATATCATTGACTTAGCAGTTGTGCTTAAGATTTCGGCTCATGAAGTAAGAGTTCTTCTACTTCTTGGGCTTACATTAATAGTGTCGCTATTATAGATTTTTGAAGGCCGCTCATTGCGCTCAGCCATCCACATTCATGAATTTTATCTCAGAAATATCGAGTCCATTTCTGGAGGCCTCTATTGTTAGGTCTATTATCTACTGCTCAGAATGTCATTCACTTAACAGTTGCTACTATAGCTAGGTAGGCTGTCTGTTTCGGCAGTGTCTCCGTTCGGCTGCCCTCTTCGCTCTGGGCTATTTGACCCAGGGCAAGAAAAAGGGGGAGGGGGGGGAGGGTGTTCCCTTGGGTCACCTGTTTTACTATGAAAACAAGGGGATACCTCCTCCGGAGTTAGTCATTCTGAGCTGTTATTGGTATGGTTGTTTAGTGAGAAGTTTAGGTTTTTAAAATTCATTCAAGTCTAGTTTTTAAAGTATAGCTTTTGAATATTGCATATGTCAACGGACATGATTATGCAATCCTCAGACACTTTTAGGAGTATAAGAGTCTCTATTCTCTAGAATTACTTTATTTATTGGCTTACTTTAAAAATTATTAGTATAAGGATTATATTGAATATTAATAGAGTACATGGATGTATGTAGCTCAATTTTGGAAGGTGTTGTATCTTTCTAATTTATCATAATAAGAAAGATACATGTAAGGCCTATTACTTCTTTTTCCCTACAGGGGATGAATCTATTTTATTTTATTGAGCGTATTCCATTTTGCTCTATGTCCTTGGCCCTCCAGCCTTTTTACTATTCAGCTATGTCTGGGTCATTGGTACAGTATAAAAATGTTAAAAAATTTATAGTAATTTATATATTTTTTATACTTACCAATGACCCAGACGGGGATGGCCCTCCCAGGAGTTGGGAACTCTTGCCTCCCCGCTGAGTACATAGCGCTTACCAGGCACTGGTTATTAGAATGATTAATGGCGCCAATTTTGGAACGTCCTTGACACTGCGCATGCGCAGTAGGGGCGAAGTGTGGAGGGCCTTTCAGGACATGTTTTCTTTAGTTTTAGATGCAAATTTTGGGGATTGGGGGGCAAAATTTGTGTTTGGCCCTATATTTTAAGAGTTAGCACCAGCTATGTCTGGGTCATTGGTAAGTATAAAAAATATATAAATTACTATAAATTTTTTAACTTTTTTTTTATTTTTCTTTTTTTTTATGTCAGCATGCTTTTTAGGGACAGTAATATTTTATTCAACACTTTCCATGCTTAGTTAGTTGAATTTTAGACTTTTGTGTATAGGTTTTTCACTTTTTCTGTGCAGGTTTTTGACTTTTGTGTACAAGTTTAGAAATTTTGTCTTCGAGTGGAGTTTTACCTTACTGGCATATTGCCATGGTGGTACCTTAACATTTCAGGGTATTTTTCTCAATTTTAACCCTTTGAAACAAATATGATACTTTTTTGACTTATGTGCAGCTTTTGAGGTTTGTCTCTCTTTTCTTCCAAGTGGATATTTTTCAAGTAGAGTTCCACCTTACTGGCATATTGCCATTGTGGTTACTGTGACATTTGCAGGGTATTTTTCTCAATTTTAACCCTTTGAAACAAATGTGATACTTTTTTGACTTTTATGTGCAGGTTTTGAGGTTTGTCTTTCTTTTTTTCCAAGTGGCGACTTACCTTTTAGCATATTGCCATGGTTCCTATTTTATATTAGGATGCTTCTTGGGGCTATTATTATATTATTTAACCCTTTAGCTGCTTATTTACCTTAATTTTGGACTTTTGTGTGCAGGTTTTTGACTTTTGTGTACAGGTTTTGATATTTTTTTTAAGTGGAGTTTTACCTCACTGGCATATTGCCATGGTGGTTACTGTAACATTTTTAGGGTATTTTTCTTAATTTTAGCTCTTTGAAACAAATGTGATACTTTTTGGACTTTTATGTGCAGGTTTTGAGGTCTTTCTTTCTTTTCTTCCAAGTGGATATTTTTCAAGTAGAGTTTCACCTTACTGGCATATTGCGATGGTGGTTACTGTGACATTATCCAGGTATTTTTCTCAACTTGAACCCATTGAAACAAATGTGATGCTTTTTTTTTTTACTTTTATGTGCTGGTTTTGAGGTTTGTCTTTCTTTTCTTCAAAGTGGAGACTTACCTTGTAGCATATACCCATGGTTCCTATTTTTTGTTAGCAAGCTTCTTTGGACTATTATTATATTATTTAACTCTTTAGCTGCTTATTTACTTTAATTTTGGACTTTTGTGTGCAGGTTTTGGACTTTTTTTTTTACTCCAGCCACCCCTTTACATTGGCCACCTGTCGGTGAGCCACGGGGTACTGATACCCCCTCTAGTTAATTTATACCATGGACTATCACTCCCCAAAGCACTAATGTTCTTTTGAATATCGACTGGAAGGATCCTTGATTTTTGGTTTGGATCACAGAATTTAATTTAAAAAAATTTGATTTCTTTGAAAAAGTTTGTATTTTTATACTGTACCAATGACCCATACTTAGCTGGTGCTAACTCTTTAAATTCTAAGGCCAAACACAAATTTTGCCCCCCCCCCCCCCCCCCAATCCCCAAAATAAATGTCCTATGTGGTCCTCCATACTTTTGTCCACTGTGCATGTGCAGTGTCAAGGAAGTACCGAAATTGGTGCAAAATCTTCATTCTTTGTTTGGCCCTTCAATCAGTAACATCTCACTGATATCTGTGCTTATAATCTCAGTTAAAATGATGCGAGACACAAAATCATGAAAGAAATGGTGGATCTAAGGATGAAATAAGAGGATGAGAGGAAGAAACAGTGGAAGGATGTGGTCAGGGCTGTAACTTATAATTTTTATACAAAATTATTTCATGTTCCCTAATTTCGGGGCATGGGCCTGATGTTTTCATTCTTGCTATGAAATTTCCACTGTTTGTTCAGTGTTTCCTCTCTCCCTTTCCTTGATACCCCCCTTGCTATTCTCCCCTGCTTTTAGCATAATTTTTGTAATTTTTTTACTGAAATTTCTTGGGAGTTTTTGGCATTGTAACAGAGTGTTTTTCCCCATGGTTACGTCCTCACCCTAGGGGTGGTTAGGCGTTTTAGTCATGCATCTACCATCCGATGTACTGCAGTTTCTTCTGTGGAAGTTTTTGTTTTACATCGGATAGTGTTTAAAATTGGTTACTGATTTCGGGCCATATCTTCAGTGCCTGGAGTTTTGTTTCTGGTTTTTCTTCTCTTTTGTTTGCATTGACAGCGGTTACTTCTGACATTGATTCCTTGTCTTCTATTTAGTTCTGTTCATAGCCAGATACATTAATATTGTCCGTAAGTGTAACATTAATTTTTAGATATGTTTTAAAATTTTTGTCCACACTTAGGCTTTTTTGGGATCCATTTGGGCTCATCGTTCCCTTTAGGAATTTGGGCTCATCTTGAAATTTTTTCGAAAAAAATTTTTCTTTTGAATTATTTTTCAAAATTTTTGTGATGGATTATATTATTATTATGTATCTTTGTTTTTCAAGGGTTAGTGCGAGTACGATGACTGTTTAATATTTTTTCAAAATGAAAGAATATTGTTCAAACTGTAAGTTGAGGAAGTCTTCCTCTGATTGTCATGTTCATTGTTTTTGCTGTAGTCAATGTACTCAGACTAATTCTTGCTCAGTGTGTGTCAATTGGGATGACAAACGTTGGAGGCGTGTGTCACGGATTATTGTTAGTGGTGAGAGGTCCATGCCGGTCCTCTTGCCACAGGGTCACTCTAGTTTTTCAGTCTCTTTTTCTGAGGAACAAGAACAGGGTGATGTTTCCGTGATGTTTTCAAGAAGTGTGCTTCCGTCGTCGCAGTCAAATGAAGAGCTAGCGGCAAAAGTGATCAATGAAATTCGGCAAGTGCCTAAGAGGTCCCTAGTAGGATTGACGGCCTTATCGCCCTCTACCTCTCCCGGTGAAGCAATCATTCGAGAAATGGTTGTGACGCCGGGTTCGTCCGTTGCGGTCCAGGAAAGGAGATCAGGTGTTGCGAGCACTATAAACTCGGATCATGCACACCCGGCGATGACGGATTGGAGGATGGAAGGGAGGAAGCCAGTCAGTCCGGTAGCTAGCTCGTCCAGGTCTACCCGGACCACAAGCGAGAGAGGTACCTCTCTCTTACAGCAACACCTGGGCCCAGATGTTGTTGTACGTAACGTTTGTCAGTTGGAGCATACGTTCACTCCTGCTCGGGACGCTCCGTCGCATAGACAGTCAGGCGCGGCTAGTCTAACGGCTTCCTCCTCCTCACGTCAGCACACACGACCGCACCTTGGCTACGTGACCGCAGATATCCAGCCTGCTTCGCCGACCAGGGATTCCACGTCGACCAGGTCACGCCATCTGGTAGCCAAGGACATGAGGCCTTACCAGTCTGGACGTTCGCATAAGAGAATTAACGTCCCAGGAGCTTCCAGTGGTTAAACTACGTAAGACCGCGGCTCCACAGGCCTCCGAGACGGACTGGCTATCACAGATAGTTCAACTCATTGCAGCATCCCAGCAGCCATCAGAAACTTTTTCAGAACAGGAAATGTCTGAGGAAGCTGGGTCGGTTTGCTCCCCTGCAGAGTCAGAAAGGTGCAACCGAGATTCACATGTGGTCCAGTCAGATGTTGAAAGGGAATCAGCAGAGCTGGAATTTTCCCTTTCTGAACAACATAAGGTGGCCGTAGATTTCATCCGGCAACACCTTCCAGAAGTTGTTCCTCCGGACCAGAGTGCTGTGATACCTGATAAGAGACTGATAGCTTCACTGGACACAGACTTTTTTGGCCAGAATAAGGATATTGCACCTGAGTTTCCGACCCAGTCCAGAAATGTCACACGGACATTTGAACTTCTTAATGACGCTATATTCAAGCTAGCCTCTAAGACTGGCAAATCCAGTTTCGTATCATCTCATGCTCTACAGCTGCCGTTCATCAACAATAGAAATAGATTTGAAACGGCAGGACAGGGCATGCCGAGAGTTCCTCTGCGTTTAGACGACCAGGCAGAAGACTTGGAGTTGTCATTGCCGGCGTCTATGTCGATTCTCTCCAGTACGTTGGAGACGACAATCTCGTCTAACAGAGCCAGTTTAGACGCCTTATCTTACACAGATCAACTTACCAGAGCGTTATCACAATGTCTCGATGGAAAAGAATTCCAGGATGTCCAAACTTCCTTGACAGTTCTTTTGAGGGCCATAGCATATTCCAAGTATAACTCTGCCCTTTCAGTGGCAAATTTGGAGTTAGTCAGACGTGATGCTGCCCTGGCTTCATCCACAAGAGTGGACACTAAGATGAAAAACTCTCTTCAAGTCGCTCCGGTCTCAGGAGAGCTTCTCTTCGATGGTAAGCTTTTGCTAATCTATGATCAGATTACTAAGAAAGCTTTGGACTCTCTGCTTTTTAAGTCCGCTTCGAAAAACCGGACTCAGCAGAGAGGAGTAAGGCAGGGACTTCTGGGGCGAGTACATCCAGGGGAAGTTCCTGTAGAGGATCTAAGAAAGCCTCTATGTCTTACTATAGAGACTGTCAGAGTAGCGACTCAGGTAGGGGTCGTTATGCTGGCCGAGACAACCGGTCAGATGCCCCTAGGTTGACTGGTCGAGGTGCAGGTCGGGGAGGACATAGTTTCTCCTCCCGCAAGCCTTGCAGGTCCAGGAGGTGATGATCTAAATGCTCTGCGCTCCAGTGGGCAGAAGGCTGTCGAGATTCTTAACCAATTGGTTGTCAATTACGGATGACCCATGGGTGCAGGGGGTTATTTCAGGAGGTCTAAAACTGTCCTTCAAGGAAAAACCTCAGTTAACTCGAAGTCCATGTTGGACTCCGCTTCCGTCAAACCTTCAGAAGAGAGATTTGCTTCTACCAGAAGTCCAATCTCTTCTGGAGAAGAATGCAATAGAGGTCATAGAAAACCAGGAATCTCCAGGTTTCTACAGTCACCTGTTCCTGGTTCCAAACCCTGACGGCTCGTTCTGAACAGTTATAGATCTGAGCTAGATAAACAACCTGATCGTGGCTCCGAAATTTTATATGGAGACCATCCGATTGGTCAGAACAAGCAACTCGAGTGAACGATTATGCTGTGGGCATAGATCTCAAGGATGCGTACTTTCATGTCATGGTACATCCAGCATTCAGAAAGTATCTTCGCTTCGCTGTCCTAGGGGTCGTTTATCAGTTCCGAGCAATGTCCTCCGGTATGAATCTAGCGCCCTGGGCTTTCACTCGAATAATGAACTCGGTAATGACTCATTTCCGAGCTCATTCGTCTGCGGTAATGTCAGCCTACTTGGACGACATTCTTCAGAGGTACGGCAACAGGTTAACGCTTCAGAACGATGTTCAGAGTCTGCTTCAACTTCGTCTCGGTTTCATAGTAAACGAAAAGAAGTCAGATCTAGTTCTGTCCAAGTCATTCATCCACTTGGGAATGAGCTTCGAGATGCACAACAATCTGATTCGTCTGCTGTTACCCAGAGCGAAATTAGTCAGTTGTTACGCTCGCTTTTGTCTTCACTCAGATGTAGTAACAGTGAGAGAAGTCATGCGACTGATAGGTTTGTGCCGAGCCGCCGTGGATCTTATTCTGATGGGGCGACTCCGCACTCGTCCACTCCAGATATTTTTTACTCAGAATTGGTGTGTGAAGATTCATTCGCTCGAAATGAACATCATCTTGTCGAAACAAGTGAAACAAGAGATTCAGACTTGGGCAGATATTCAGTGGTTAACTCAGGGAGTTCCACTGCAACTGCTGGATCCAATTTTTATGATTATGACAGATGCGAGTCAAACAGGTTGGGGCGCAACTTTGAGCCCAACAGATTTGAGGTGCCAGGGTCTTTGGGATCCGCAGTTCCTAAACAAGCACATAAACATCAAAGAGATGATGTCAATTTGGCTTGCGCTACGTCATTGGATGAACATTATTCAGAATTCACATGTTCAAATTCTGTCCAACAATTCAACAGTAGTAGCGTATATTCGGAACCAGGGAGGCACTCATTCCATTCCGTTGTTCAACTTAACGGAAAGAATCCTTCTGTTTGACCTAGAGCATCAGGTTCTTCTGTCGGTCCGTCATATTCCGGGTCGTCTGAACGTTCTAGCGGACCCCCTTTCTCGGAAAGGTCGTATGTTGCCGTCAGAATGGGCTCTCGACAAATGAGTATTCAATCAGATTTGCTACCAATGGGATCATCCTATGATAAACTTGTTTGCGACGCATCTCATCAATCAGTTGCAGACGTATGTGTTGCCATGCCCAGATCCTTGAGCATTCGCAGTAGACGCTCTCTCGATCTCTTTGGACGGAATGACAGGATATGCTTATCCTCCAGCTCCATTGATTCAACAGATATTGCTAAAAATCAAGCAATCTCACTGCAAGATTCTGTTGGTAGCATCTCTGTCACCCCAGAGACCATGAATAAATCTACTCAGGTGTCTGTTGTGGGACATTTCTCGGAAGCTTCCTCCATGGGAGGACCTTCTTTCGCAGGGGAAATCGTGCACACTGCATCACAACCCGCAAGGTCTCAACCTTCACATATTTCTGTTGTGCGGTCCTTCTTGCACGGCAAGCATTTTACAGGATGAGCAGTGGACGCAATTTCTAACTGTAGGAGGACCTCCTCTTTGCTAAATTATGCAGCTAAGTGGAAGGTTTTCTCTCATTGGTGTGGGGATTATTCTATTGATATTTATGATCCCTCCATTCAAGACATTGCTAATTTTTAGCTCACCTGACTGAAAGTCAGGGTGAGCGTTTCTTATCACTCTTCATCCATCGTCCGTCCGTCGTCTGTCGTCCTGCGTGAAGGTGGTGTTTGAGCCTCTTTCTCCTAAACCTCTGGCCACATTTTAATTAAATTTCATGTAAGTAGTGGTTATATAGGGGCATTTTGATTTTTATGCAAATTTGGTTTCAGCTCATATTGAGCAGAGGGGTGGGGAAAAAATGGCCAAATTTTTTGAAAATCTTCTTCTAATGAACCACCAGTAGCAGAGATTTGATACGTGGTATACAGAGTCCTTTTGAAGTTTAGAATCAAGTTTGTTCAAGAGAAGTTTGTCGGGCATTATTTGCCTTCGTTATGGGATGGGCAAAAATTTTGGCCACGCCTAAAATTTCTATTTTCAGAACCGTGAGGTCGATTTGAACCAAATTTGATACGAGATGATAATGGGTCCTAAATATTTGATTGATGCAAAAAAAAATTTTCTCCTTGCCCCTTGGGAACCTCGGGAGCTAAAAATAGGAAAAACCTTAAAACTGCCATATCTTCAAAACTACACAGCACAGAGAATTCTTATTTTGTATAAAGCTTACTTTTATCCAGTAGAATAGAATGGTTAAAAAAATCCCTATCGGTTTGATCACAAGGTACTTTTTTTCAGGACTTTGAAAAAGTGCTGAGTCAGCACTTTTTAACACTGTAGGCAATGGGAAAAACATTAAAAAATCTTCTTCTCCAGATCCAGCAGGCAGAATCTTTTGATATTTGGTATGCAACATTGTAGGGTGGATCTGATTCAAGTTTCTTCAAATCGGCTCCCTAGATTCATATTCGGACTCACTATAGAAGCTCGAATTCGAACTTAGTGCATTTCAGGCAAATTTTTTCAAAAATCTTCTTCTCCAAATCCAGCAGGCAGAATCTTTTGATATTTGGTATGCAACATTGTGGGGTGAATCTAATTCAAGTTTGTTCAAATCGGCTCCCTAGATTCATATTTGGGCTCACTATAGAAGCTTGAATTCGAACTTAGTGCATTTCAGGCAAATTTCTTCAAAAATCTTCTTTTCCAGATACAGCAGGCAGAATCTTTTGATATTTGGTAAGCAACATTATGGGGTGGATCTGATTCAAGTTTGTTCAAATCGGCTCTCTAGATTCATATTTGGGCTCAGTATAGGAGCCCAATTTCGAACTTAGTGCATTTCAGGCAAATTTCTTCAAATCTTCTTCTCCAGATCCAGCAGGTAGAATCTTTTGATATTTGGTATGTAACATTGTGGGGTGGATCTGATTCAAGTTTGTTCAAATCGGCCCCCTGGATTCATATTTGGGCTCACTATAGAAGCCCGAATTTGAACTTAGTGCATTTCAGGCAAATTTCTTAAAAATAAAAAAAATCTTCTCCAGATCCAGCAGGCAGAATCTTTTGATATTTGGTATGCAACATTGTAGGGTGGATCTGATTCAAGTTTGTTCAAATCGCCCCCCTAGGTTCATATTTGGGCTCAGTATAGGAGCCCAATTTCGAACTTAGTGCATTTCATGCAAATTTCTTCAAAAAATCTTCTTCTCCAAAACCAGCAGGCAGAATCTTTTGATATTTGGTATGTAACATTGTGGGGTGGATATGATTCAAGTTTGTTCAAGTCGGCTCCCGGAGTTTATATTTGGACTCAGTATAGGAGCCCAAATTTGAACTTAGTGCATTGGCTAATTTCTTTGAAAATTTACTTCTCAAGATCCAGCAGGCAGAATCTTTTGATATTGGGTATGCACCATGCTTGTGGGGAGGGGGAGGGGGATTCAAGTTTGTTCAAGCCAAGTCCCTGGGTTCATATTTGGGCTCACTGTGGTAGCCGGAATTATAACTTAGTTCAAAATGAGGAATTTTCTTTAAAAATCTTCTTCAGATCCAGCAGTCGGAATGTTTTGATATTTGGTATGCAGCATCCTTAGGGGGGTAGGATTCAAGTTTGTTCAAGCCATGTTCCTAGGTCCATATTTGGGCTCACTGTGGGAGCCCGAATGATAACTTAGTTCAAAATGAGGAATTTTCTTTAAAAATCTTCTTCTTCAGATCCAGCAGTCGGAATGTTTTGATATTTGGTATGCAGCATCCTTAGGAGGGTGAGATTCAAGTTTGTTCAAGCCGTGCCCCTAGGTCCATATTTGGACTCACTGTGGGAGCTCGAATTGTAACTTAGTTCAAAATGAGGAATTTTCTTTAAAAATCTTCTTCTTCAGATCCAGCAGTTGGAGTGTTTTGATATTTGGTCTGCAGCATCCTTAGGGGGGTGATATTCAAGTTTGTTAAAGCCAAGTCCCTGGGTTCATATATGGGCTCCCTGTGGGATTAAATATGAGGTATATTCTTTAAAAATTCTTTTTTTTAGATCCACTGGTCAGAATCTTTGGATATTTGGTATAAGCTTTTCTTAGGAGGAGCAGATGCAACTTGTTGAAATCAATTCCCTGGGTTGATATTGAGGCTACCATGTCAGGTGAGCACCCTCAGGCCCCCCTGGGGCCTCTTGTTTGGTCTACTTGTTTGACGAGATCAAACTGCAGCCAATAACTATTAAGGGTTATAGGTCTATGCTATCGGATACTTATGCTCATCAAAATAGCTTACAAATTGGATCTAATGTCTCTTTATCTAAGGTAGTTAAAAACTTTTCGATAAATAGACCTAGAACCCTTAGGTTAATTCCTAAGTGGAATTTAGCTTGGGTTCTTCTGAAGCTAAAGGAAGCACCATTTGAACCCCTTGACACAGTGGACTTCAAATACTTATCTTATAAGACAGTTTTTTTTTTTAGCCTTCTCTTCTGCTAGAAGAGTTAGTGAGCTTCATGCACTATCTGTTGATGATTCTCAGTATCGTAGTGTTGGTAATGCTATATTACTTTAACTACTAATGTTGGATTTTTGGCTTAGAATCAGGCTCCTAATAAGTACCCTGAACCTATTGTTATCAAGGCTTTTCCCTCGTCAGACGGTCATAGGCCTTTGCTATGTCCAGTTAGAGCTATGCAGTTTTACAAACGTAGATTTGAGTTTATCAGAAAGGGACGTAAACGTTTCTTTCTGTCTTTGCTGCCTAATAGAAAGGATATTATGGTCCATTCTATTTCAAGGTGGATTCTATTAACTATTCATACTGCTTATGAAAAATTACCTTCAACTCAGCAGTCTGTGCTTAAGATTTTGGCACATCAAGTGAGGGCCCTATCTACACCTTGGGCTTATGCTAATAGTATTGCTATTACTGATTTGATGAAGGCTGCATACTGGTCTCAGCCTTCTACGTTCACGAATTTTTACCTTAGAAATATTGAGTCTATTTCTGGTGACCTGCATTGTTTAGGTCTGTTATCTGTTGCTAAGAATGTCATCCACTAAACAGTTGCAACTATAGTTATGCAGGCTTTCTCTTCCAGCAGTGGACTCTGTCCTGCTGCCCTCTTCGTTCTGGGCTAATTGACCCAGAGCAAGGGGAAGGGTGGGGGGGGGGGGGGATGGTGTTCCCTTATATCACCTGCTTTATAGTGAAAAGCAAGGGAATACCTCCTCTGGAGTCAGTAATTCCGAGTCGGTGATGGGATGGTTTTAAAGTGTAAAGCTAATGTCTAGCTCATTTATGTAATATTTTTAAAGTGTAGCTCAGTGTGAAGCATTTGTATATGTCACATGTCATACAAGCATTAATATACAATCCTCGGACACTTTTAATGAGTATAAAGAGTCTCATTCTCTGGACTATCTTTATTTCTTGGCTTTCTTTTAAAAAATATTAGTATAATGGGTTATACTGGATGTTAATAGAGATCATTGATGTTATTGTGCTCAATTACGGAATGGTATTGTGTCTTTCTTTTTTTGTATAAACAAGAAAGATACATGTAAATCCTGTTTCTCCTTGAGGGGATAATTATGTTTACATGTAATTGAGCTTATTGGATTTTCCTTTATGTCCTAGGCCCTCCAGCCTTTTTTCTATTCAGCTAAGTCTGGGTCATTGGTACAGTATAAAAATGTTAAAAATTTTATAGTAATTTATATATTTTTTATACTTACCAATGACCGTACAGGGAAGGCCCTCCCATGAGTTGGTAACTCATACCTCCCCGCTGATTACGTAACACTTACCAGGCACTGGTTGTAAGAATGAAGATTTGGCGCCAATTTCTGTACTTCCTTTTCACTGCGCATGCACAGTGGACAAGAGTATGGAGGACCACATAGGACATTTATTTTTTGAATTTTGATGCAAATTTGGGGGATTGGGGGGGGGCAAAATTTGTGTTTGGCCCTAGAATTTAAAGAGTTATCACCAGCTAATTCTGGGTCATTGGTTAGTATAGAAAATATATAAATTACTATAAATTTTTTAACTTTTCCACTAATCCATGTCTTTTTCAGATATTACCTAGAATTTTGAACTTTCTGGCACCAGCATTTAGCCTCCAAAATTGTAGTTATGTTGTTGAGAAGGCCAAAGAATCATGTGCTAGAGTGGTTGTGTGGCGACAAATAGGAGTTATAAGAAGCTATACAATGGAAAGCAGTTATTGTGGATTTGATCAAGGAAAATATAAAGTAATTAACAATATAAATTTTATACTCTTAAATTCTGAATTCTTTTTTTACTTGCTCATTTTACTCCTGGGTATATACACTATAAAACTCGTACTGTAATCAGTTATGCAACACATGGATAGTTATTAACACAGAGAGACTGTTCCACCTCTTAACCCTTTACCCAACACAAAGACATACAACACTTTCAAACAAAATTCTTGAATAACTAAATATTTTCAATTTTTGTCTCAAAAACATAACTTATGACCCCTCATTGGAATGCAGTAAATGAGCTAGTTCCAATGAGAGTCATAAGCAATGTTTTTGAGACAAACAATGAAAAACATATTGAAAATTGAATGGTGATTTTTGTAAATAGCGCTGGCCAGTTTTGACCATTACATTGCGTAAAAGGTTATCTGGTAGAGGGCTAAATTATTTTTCAAAGGTAATTTGTAACAAGAATATGTTTTTTAAAAATATACCATACTACCAGAAAGGGGAGCCTTTGTTTAGCAGGTCATATGCCCATTTGTCTTAGGGTTTAAAACAGCAATTTCATTGCTAGAGTTCTTCACTGATCTCTTCTGTATTCTCTAATGTTCAAGTGGTATATAAAGGATATCTAGTGTTTTTGAGTGGATACCAAAAATTATCTCAGGAGTGACCGAGACAAATGTTTATTTTTGTGAGCGCTTGCGCAAGCGAAAATAGCCATTTGTCTCAGTCGCAAGTGAGATAATTTTTGGTATCCACTCAAAAACACTAGATTTTCTTTTTATTACATGCTTTTTAAAGGAATCTGATAATTCCACTTGTTTCAACCTTGAAATGATGCAAGAAAGTAAACAGCGTATTGAATCATTGATACGCGGAAGCCATTTGATCGATACTCAGAACAGATAGTGTCTTGCAATCTGAGGTTTCTAGTCCAAACATGTGAAAAAGGATGTACCAAACCAAAAACTTATATTACAGACTTTCAGGCCATGTTTGACTAGTGGGTTTCATGCCTCAATTCAAGGTGAATACGGGTTGAATTATTGCTGGAAATTATCAGTATCCACTCAAAAACACCAGATTTTCTTTTCCTTATACGTTTTTAGAACAAATTGATCATTTCCAGTGATAATTTGACTCATATTAACCTTGAAGTGATGCTTTGAAAACCGCCTTTTTATACGCCCGTTTGAAAAACGGGACATATTATAGTATGGCGTTGTCCGTCCATCTGTCCATCCGTCCGTCTGTCCGTCCGTTTGGTTTCCGAACAATAGCTTTAGTATTAGTTTTCTGATCGGCTCCAAATGTGATATGCGGTTTAATCACAACAAAATACAGGTTAAGTTCGAATATGGGGTCGGTCCGAACATTTTTCGCCTGAATTATGGCCCCAGTTGGACTTAGAATTCGTCAAATATTTGGTTTCCGGATGATAACTTTAGTATTTGTTTTCCGATCGGCTCCAAATTTGGTATGTGGTTTAATCACAACAAAATACAGATCAAGTTCGAATATGGGGTCGGTCCGAACATTTTTCGCCTGAATTATGGCCCCTGTTGGACTTAGAATTTGTCAAATATTTGGTTTCCAGATGATAACTTTAATATTTGTTTTCCGATCGGCTCCAAACTTGGTATGTGGTTTAATCACAACAAAATACAGGTCAAGTTCGAATATGGGGTCGGTCTGAACAATTTTTGCCTGAATTATGGCCCCTGTTGGACTTAGAATTCGTCAAATATTTGGTTTCCGGATGATAACTTTAGTATTTGTTTTTCGATTGGCTTCAAACTTGTTAGTCTTTTTCTCAAATGACTGAAAAATTTAGTCATTTCACAAAATCACTGATTTCAGAGTCTGACCGTAACATATATATATATGCCAGTATAAAGTTCTCGCACTCTAAAAAAATTGCAAATGTGTTAAAATGGTACAATTTGAACAGTTCACGGGCGTATGATGCAATGCCCAGTGGTGCTCTTGTTGATTGATACCGTGAAAGTTAAAATTTCTATATCTTCACAGTGGGGGATACGATTTCTATCTTTCTCCAGTTTCTTCGATAATCTACCGTTTAGCATATAATAAAATCCCCATCCACTAGGAAGATTTTTTATCGCTGCCATTTCGACAAAGTATGATACTTCGCAGTTGGACCTTGCAGGCTCAAAGTTGAGGTTTCACCCTGCGTAGAAATTGTTACTGAAATAAAAAAAAATTGTCAATCATTTCCCAAATGCAGATTTTTCCCCAGCAGAGGCATGCTTAATCATTTTTTTCACACCTCAGTTCTCAATGATACAGCCAATGCATGGCCCCAGACATAACAATGTGTGTTCTTTATCTACAGATTGCTTTACTATCTTCTCTTGATATAATGTAGGCATTGGAGTGGTTTCTTCTCTGGGTCTCTTTCTAATGTTGCGTAGAAATTTTGTTTTCTCCGATTCTGCTGGTACATGATTTTGAGGGGTAGTATCTGTCACATAGTTCCCAACTGTATAGTAACCCTACCTCGGTCTGATCTTATACTTTTGTAGTGTATGCAGTGGTTTTTTTGTAGAGTTTTTGTTATGCAGGTATCCTTCATGGAGAAATTGTGTACCCTTTTTTGAAATCACGTATTCAACTTCTGTCATTCCAGCCATGTTGCAACTGTGAAAGAGTAACAATTATAGTTATAAACTTACCTTTAAAGACCAGCAACATTTAGCAGATTTAAGTTAAGAAAGCGAGTTATGAAAATTAATTGGACTATTGTATCAAAATAGGGATTAGTTTTTCAATTATCTTCAGTAACAGTATGACAAATAGGCATATAACATACATATTGTTTATAAATAATTGTTTTATTACTATTACTGGAGAGTGCCTGTTTGCACTGTCCAGTTAATTGCAACAAAACTATTTTATATAATAAAATGTTTGCACTGCTGGCCAGACAAGCTAATGCACAAAGTGTAAAACCTCTAAATTGGCTTTCAGCACTCACCAGTAGTGCCATGATAGTAGCTTCTATCACTTGGCCAGTTATCTTTGAATATGTTTTAAAAGCATGTGATTTTGGCCAGATTTCCTTCATGTTTGACAACTAGAAAGCAATTTGATCAACTTCTCATACTCTGTTGAAATCCCATGCATATAATCTCGATGATATATTGTTTGACAGAGCTTCATCAAACAAGACATAATGCCACCAATGCTTATATTGAATGTGCTTTGGGGCAAAAGTAAAAGAATTTTGAGGCTTGTATAAATTTTGAGGCATCATAACATTACATGTCCAATCAACAGGAGCTAACTCAATATGCAGGGTTTCCTCTGAGCCTCGGATTCAAGGGATGGCCTTGAATTTGACTAGGGGTCATTCCAGGTCTGGAAATCCTGGAAAATGTGTCAGGTCGGCCTTGAAAAGCCTTAACTGGTAGAGAGCTATATTTTTTTTGGTTGTCAAAATTTCGTTCACATGTTATTGCCCTGTTACAATTTATGGGAGAGTGCATATAGTAACAGAGCAAGTCCATCAAGACTAAATAATATCACATCAAAAATTAATTGAAGTTCAACTACAGAATATGAAGCCTTTAAGCTGTGGTACCCTAACTTCAGGATAAAGTCCAAATATGGGCTTCCAGCACTCAACCTGGAAAATGTGTCAGGAGACCTTGAAAAGCTTTGAATATTCACAAAATAAAAATGCTGATGAAGCATGTAATCATAAATATATAGTTTTATATGCCAGAGTTTGTGATGGCATAGTTCTAACTGGGACCCTCTGATCATTACGCACTCCTCCCACTTCCCTTGTAGGGAAGTGGGAGGAGTGGGTAATGACCATATGTCCAAGTTATGACTGGTAAAGGCAGGGCCTTCAAAATCCTTGAATTGGCTATTGCAGAGCCTTGGAAAATTCTTCAATATATTGAGAAATGGCCTTGAATAGTCTTGAATTTTATCAGTCCTTGCCTGCAGGAACCCTGAATTATCCCACATGCTGTCAGGGGATAAAATTTAAAATGGAAGTGTCAAAAATAGTTTTTGTGTTTTACAGTTATGTAGGGCTGGGCGGTTTTGAAATTTGCATTTCGGTTTTGGTTTTGTACAAAAACTCGGTTTTTGGTTCGGTTTTTGTCTTTTCAAAATATATTGTAGAAATCCACATTTTAGAGGGTAATAAACACATAAAATCTGTCTGTATTTGTCATCCAAGTCATGAGGCTCTTATAGCATGTTGAGTCATTCGGGTTACTCAGTGTTTACCACTTTTCTCAGCTAATGGACATATTGTGTTGGGCTACTGTAGTGGGCAACAGTGGTGGAGCCATGAGGTATCTAGGGAGGCCACCCCCCCCCCCCCCCCCCAATCAAAATCCCACTTGCTTCTCCCATCCCCAAATTTGAAAAGATTCTTTTTGATTTCCTGCCCTCAGTACAAGTACAGTACCCTCAGTCCTGAGATCCCCCCCCCCCCCCCCAAGAAAAAAAAAAAAACAACTCTTTACCAGCATGGTCCACAGGATTTCAAACCATGGTTCCACCACTGGTGGGAGCTGCCTTGTTCTGTCAGTGAGATTTGGGGCCTTGTCAAGACCAGATGCAGAAATTCACAAGAAAAGCTACATTTTAGCAAAAATCAACATTTCCTTATTTTTTATGGAGTCTCTAAGCTCTCACCCTGGTTTTGGTGGATAATTTGCAATTGTTGTGCTTATTTCGGTAATTATCACATCGCTTGAAAATAGACGTGCCCCGTGTTTCTTGATGGTTCCTGCTTCAAATGACAGTGGAATAAGAGGAACACTAATCATATTTCTTCTGATTTTGATAACTATTATTGAAATAAGTCGTGATATACGAATCACTTTTATTGGTAACTCACTCCAATGCTTTCACAATATCTCTCCTAATTTCGACTGTAGAGGTTCGTTTTTTACTTTGATTTTGCCCAAACATAGAAATTGGGCGAAATGAGCAGTGCCTAGGCGAAGATATTACCAACTTTTTACTGTGCCCTCTTGGCTGATCCCTGCTTTGATTTCATCTCCGTCAAGACAGGTGATTGATGTTTTTGAAGGGAGACGGCTGCATAATGGGATTTGAAAGAAAGTTTGCAATATTGCATCTTGGGATTTGTTGTGTTTACAAAATGCACATGGTCATGGGAAAACACGTGTTGATTATAACATCTTCGTATTGGGAATGAAGTGTGTGTACCTGACAGACCTGCAGTACTGTGCAATTCCTTAAAGTAAGTTCAAATAGTATACAAACAATTCCCAACAAGTTTTAAAAAATCTTTCAATAGTTACCTGCCATCCATTTAATAGGACGTGTTCTATTTTAATTTAACCATTTTATTGTTGACAAAAAACATAACTGCCAATGCGCAGCGTTATCTATGAGCATGTGACTTCAGAGAACGTGCCAGTAGTCGGTTAATTAACATAATTTACTCGTTATTTTTCCCATGTGAACTTTGAGGTATTAAAACTCAATAAATTTTATGTTTACCTCCAATCTAATTTACAACGTGCCATACGCAGATGATTTTGGGTCAAAGGTAATTTATAATACTTTTACACCATATATTGTCAGGTAACTTGCAATACCTCTTTGTCGAATATACCCGGTTCATTAAATTTACTCAACGATTCTTGAATTGCATGTGTGGATTTTTACGTAAGACTTTTTAATTTTTCATATTCCATCTGCTGGTGTTTCTGTAGATATTGTTTAAGATACAAGAAATTTGCTATCACTATTTGTGGGGGGAGGGGGTGGGGGATTTGTTGTCAGTCCTCACGAAGTAAGCATAAATGGCACAGCATTTACCTTTGTCCGACATTTTAGCCTTTGGCGTGTGGAAAGCAAGTGATTGAGTGGTCATAAACTTAACCAATTCTGGGAAATTTGTTGAAACCAAATGTCGCGTTTTTTTATTAAGGCAGCGGTTCGGTTTCAGTTTAAAAAAAAAAACGAACCGAACCGAAAAACCGATAAACCGCCCCCAGCCCTACAGTTACGTAGAATTGAATGGGCAAGGTTATGTTTGTCCTTCAAAGTGCTCAAGTTGTGTGAATGCATTTGTCAATATGGCACAAGTGCAGCACAGACAGATAGAACGAGAAGTGTATCCTCAGGTCAAGCTTGTGATGGTATGAGTGCTGTATTGACAAATGCATTCACACATCGCGGCATTCTGTGTTTATTACACACCTTTATGACATATAGTCCATTAATTTAAAAATTTGTCGTATTTATTTATTTATTTATTTATTTATTTATTTATTTACTTCTGACATCTGCTTGAAGTAAAAACAAAACTCAGGTGTGATTGGCATGCACGTGGGACAGATTGATGCATAAACAGAAAAATGTTAATGAAAATTGTGTCCAAATAGGTTATTTATTTGTATTTTTAAGAAATTAGCTGCCATTATCAGAGATATATTTTCTTCAAATTCAGAACTTGAGTGTTATAAACTCACTGCCCATTTTGAGAATAAGTTAAATTTTTATACTGCAACCAATGGCCCAGACTTAGCTGGTGCAAACTCAATATATTTTGAACCCTCCAATCCCCAAAATTTGCATACAATACTGAAAATTAAAAATCCTATCTGGCCCTCTATACTTTTACTACTTGCAAATGTGCAGTACTCAGGAAGAGACTGGAATTGGCGCAAACATTATTCTTTGTTTGGCCTTAAGTCATTAAACATCTCCACAGACATCTGTGCTTTAAATCTCTCTTTTGGTGGATGCAAGGCACAAATCAATGAAGTATATGGTGGATTCAAGGCAGTAAATGGATGATGGAAGTGAACAACGGTGGTTTGAGACGTTCAGGGCTATAACTTTTAAATAAAAAAATTATTTCATGTCACCCAATTTCGGGATATACGTCTTGATGTCATTAGTTTTGCTAATGATTTACCTACTGTTGGTTATGTGTTCCTTCCCCATCCGTCCATGAACCCTCCAGTTAAACTTCTAAGCTTTTTGGCTGTTTTTTATTTCAATTTTTTATTAAATTTCTTGGGAGTTTAACGTGTTGTATAGAAGGTTTATTCTGTTTATCCCCACTGTTACATCCTCACCCAAGGGGTGTTGAGCCGTTATTGTCTTGCATCTCCTACCAGATGCATTGTTTTTTCTTCACATGAAGATCTAGCTTTGCATCAGTTAATTATTTACTGACTTGGGCCTTTTGTGTACCTTTTGTCTAGTTTTCATTTTTTCTATCTTGATGTTGCTTACTTTTAACAGCGCCCTTAACAGGTAATATTCAGGGTTTTTTTCCTTCACAATTATATTAGAATACATTTATTAATATTCTGGTAGTGTAGCTTTAATATTTTGGTGTTTGTCCGCACTTAGGCTCTATCGGGATGCCCTTGGGCTCGTGTGGTTCCCTTGGGGAACTTAGGCATTTTCAAAAAAAATTTTTTTCGGAAAAACTTTGTTTTGATTTATTTCGAAATTATTTTAAATTGTTTTTGTCACGTATCCTTATATTGTATGATTATGTGTTAGATGTTAGGAGTGCAGTGAACTTGTTCAGATTATAATTATTTATGAAATTACTGCTCTCAGGGTAGGGCGAAGTAGTCTACATCGATTTACATGCTTATTGTCTTGCCTGCAGTCACTGCACTCCTACTGATTTAGGTCCTACTTGTGTGGTCGGGGTCTCATTAGGACACTAACATTGAAAGCGGGTGTCGCATCATGTATTTGTGGTGAAGTTCTGATGCCGGGAGCTGTCGCTGCAATATGATTCAAGTTTTCAGTTTCTTTTCCAGAGGAACAAGAACATGGTGATGGTATTGTGACACCCGCCCAGAATGTGCTGCCGTCGTCGCACTCTGAGGAGCAAACAGAGCTAGCTGCTAAGGTGCTCTTGAATATAAAGGGAATAAGGCCTCTTATTCCAGCAGCTAGCTTGACCGTTCAGGTGGTTACCCGATAGTGGGAACCGTAATACCGGGTATGTCCGATGCGGTCGAGGAGAGTGTAGATTTGAGTAGAGCGAGCACCTTCTGATCAAAAGCTCACCCAGCGTTGATGGGAAAATAATTGGAAGAAGCATACAAGTTTCTCTTTGGGAAGCTCGGCGAGGTCTGGATCAGACCACGAGTGGGAGAACCTTCTCTAACCCAGTAATAGTCTGGGTCGACTATTGCTTTGAGGAACTTGCACTGAGTCGGAGCAAACGTCCTTCCTGGCCGCTCGGGTCGCTTCTTCTACACTGCAGCCGATCTAGCTACCTGACTCCAGATGTTCATGCAGCCGAGCGAAGATGCTCCAGTCTTTGCCCTGTAGCTAGTGATTCGAGGCTTGATTCATTGAGAAGTTCAACAAAGAGATCGGCAGCCAGATCTCCATCCCGGGAGCAACATGTGGCAGAGAATATAAGCTGCTGCTCCACAAGCCTCCATAACAGACTTGCTCGCAACTTGAGCAGCTTATTGCAGCTTAAAAAAACCAGCAAGGGGTACCCATCAGCAGACTATGGTAGTGAGCCCTTCGGAAGGTGCTGGGTCGGCCCGGTCATCTGTGCATGTAGAAGAAGCCAGAAGTTTCTCTACGGGACGCTGAGCTAGATCTGGGGTCAGATCACCGATTGGAGAACCCTCTCCATCCCTTTAAGAGTCGTTGTGAGAAACCATATTGAGTTGGAACACACATCAGAATGTTCCTTCCACACTGCATCTGGGGCCGTGTGGCAGTTATGGCTTCTTACATGGAAGCGCATGAAAGGGGATTAGCCCAGAAGTTTCTAAGCAGGATACTCTGCGAGATCTGGGGACAGATCACGATTGCAGAGCGTTTTTGTTCTTGTTAGCAGTTGGGGCCGACTGTTTTGTGGTGTAAGAAACTTCAATGAGTAGGAGCATCCCTTCAAAATGTGACGAGTTTGGATGTTTCTTCTGCACTTCAGCTGGGTCAGCTGTTGTTACGCCTTCCTCTTCTTCCATGGATATGCCCGCTAAGAGGTAGATGCCTACAAGTTTCAAACGGAACGCTCAGTGAGGTATGGAGTAGACCGCAAGCTGGAGAACCCTCTCCTTTTCCGTCAGCAGTTGTGGGTCGACTGTTTTTGATTCAAGGAACTTTAGTGAGTTGGAACGCCCGTTCACGCTTGCGGATCGGGATGCTCCTTCAGCAGCCAGATCCGGTTGCACTATGTCATCTTCCCCTGCTTCATTTATGAAGCATGTTGACTGCAGACTAGCTATCCGACATCGCATGTTCAGGTTGATAGCTAGTTGTTCGAGGCATTTTTATACGGGACATGTGTCGAGGATCTGGGGCCAGATCTCCATCCCTTGAGCAGCTTATGGTAACAAGCGGATTATTATTACTCTGCTAGCCTCGTTCACGGACCAGCTGCCGCAGATTGCTCTGGGTATCACAGCATCTCAGTAGTCGCTGGTACTACCATTAACAGCCTCCGATGGCGAGCTGTCGAACAGTGCTGCGTTGGTCCAGTCATCCGTTCAGTCGGATGGTGTTGACCATATTTTCAGATGGAACATTTAGATGGTCAGAGGGCTACTGAGTGTGAGACTCCATCCCTCACAGAAGGGCACCTTAAGACGATGAAATTTTAGTCAACATCTCTTTGAATCTTGTTCCATCTGAATTTAAGTCTGCATAAGCTAGGCAAAAAACAGCTTATCATACCGGTCGATGGAAAGACAAAGCTCTTTCCTACCCAGATCTTTTGGTTCAGGTGTCGAGGGCTTTTTGTCCCGATTAACAACGCCTTCCTTGCCTTAGCAATAGTATAAGAAATGTTATGCCCTATTCCTTATGAATAGAGGTTCGATAGTGCATAGATAGGCTGAGACAGCTGTCTTGTTTGGAATAGAGCCATTTGAGGGAATAAGTACGTCGTATCCTTCTAGCTGTTGTATTCTTTGGCGTCAAGACATTTAATGCTATTGTGGATGCCATAGTAGCCTTATGTATTGTTACAGCAGTCTTTTATTATACATTAGCGGCTAGTGTTGTAAGTCTCCATTTATTGAGCTTTCAGAGGCCGCAGATGACACAGATATGTCTTCACTCAGATGAACTCACATAACTGTGTAGCTGCCTTGAGACTACTGTCTCTTTGGGAATTACGGCTGTTAGAATAGCAGCTCGTCATTCCCTACCTTGTGCGACGATAGTTGTAAGTCTCCATTCAGTGAGCTTTTAAGGTCGCAAGTTACACTGAGATATCTGTCTTCATGGAGATGAAGGTTTCTAAGTTACATTAGCTGGGCTCAGATCGCTGTCTTTTGGGAATAAAACCGCTAAAGAAAGGGTGCTTTTCGGTTTGTTTTCCTAGGTGTCAAAGACTTGAGTCTTATTGTTTACACTATAGTAGCCTAGCTAGAATCATGAGCGATGTTTTTCAGCAATTATGCAATAACATAACTGAAATAATTATCTCTTGAGACTACTGTCTCTTTGGGAATTACGGCTGTTAAAAATAGCGGCTCGTCATTCCCTACCTTGCTCGATGATAGTTGTAAGTCTCCATTCAGTGAGCTTTCAAAGTCGCAACTTACACCAAAATATCTGTCTTTATGGAGATGAAGACTTCTAAACTATGGCTGGTGTTTAAGTCTCCTTAGTGAGCTTCTAAGGCCGCAGTTATCAGCCTTAGAATTGTCTTCACTAACAGGAAGACCTTCAGCTAGGCTGAGTTCATTGTTCAATCGGACATGATACCGTTATGTTAGAGGTTATTGTCTTCCTACCGGTATGGTTTGGTGTTAGTTATCTGAGGCGATAAGCCCTATTCATGACCCCTCCCCCCCCCCCCCCCCCCCCCAATATGTTAAAAGGTGATTACAGGACAGGTCATTGTTTTCTTCCTGTAATCCTCGTATGCATTCAAGTATATGCATGCCTTTCACGGCTCCTTGATTGGCGGCTGGGTTGTGTTCTAACGACGCACTCATGGGCACATCCACTATTTAGTTGGTTTGTTTCCTGTGGTTGTTCGTTTATGTCATATACGAGCATATGATTCCTGGACAATAAATTGCTGGCCTTTGTGTACCTGTGTGGCTGACATGTCGGTTATCTGGGCGACATTCTCCAATGTGGCAATTAGTCCACTCAATTAGTTTCGCTCAGAGCGGACTGCCCTTTTCTTACGCCGCATGAGTTTATAACTCAGTTTAACTGCATTAATGTCATATTATTCATTCTGTTTCCTGGTTACACTTGTATCACTCGGTCATACCATAGATAAAGGCTGTATTCAGATGAGTACATGCAGGATTCTGTTGCCCGCGTGCATAATATGTATATTTATTATGCCAGCTAATGAAATTCGCCAATCACAGCCCCCGAATAGTGGGACGGTACTGAGCCGTATTGGGTCACCTGCAGCCCGAGGTGACCTAATACAAAACTCGTATTAGGTCAGTACCACCATTTTGTTTCGACGTGGAAATCCTCACCTCGCGGTGCTTTTATATCCATATTGAAGAAATTGCAGTACAATCAAACGTCCCACATGTCTATATGTCTCATTTTCTCTCGTTTTATAATAAATTTATTGTGAAATTTATTTTCTAAATGTAAATTTAATTATTTGAAGTGAGAAATACTACTGTATACGATCTACCGATAATGGATAAGTCGGCCTGGCCCTAACTTGACATAGGGTCTAAGCTTATTGAGGCTAACACATAACAGTTTGGGTACGGTGTTCGCCTCGATATTTTAAAAGCTTTAGAAAAAATATATAACCCATAAATGCGTTGTTAGAAAGTTGAAAAATATATAAAGTGTGAATAAATAAACTGAGAAAAAAATTGTCTTATCCCGGGAATAGATTAATTTCATTTTTTCTCGTTGAGCTCATTCTGTAGTCTCTGTTGTGGTAAATGGATAACGTCGCTTTGAAAATGGATTTAATTTCATTGAATAATTATAAGATTGCACAATGATGAAATTGTAGGAAAATGAATGAAAGTCAATGGGAAAAGATGCGAGATACATTTATTTTGTTCGAATTCTATAAAATCGGACGTTTCGGACATTTTCTGCATACTCAAGACAAAGTGACAGTACGAAGAAAAGCGTCTATCGCTGTTGTCAGGGAAATTATACACAAACAGGGAGACAACTGTGCACGTTTGTTGGGCCCCAAAAAAAAAAGGAATTGATTCTCAGGCACCGCCACGTTGAAAAAAATGGCCCGCATTGGGCCTTTTTATTTGGACCGTCATTGCACGAAAATAGGAAACAGGGAAATTGAAAAGGGACTATTGGTTTTAAGGCCCAAAACCAACGAATAAACAGGCTTACATTGGGAATGGGGGCGAAATTCAAGTCGCCCTCCCAAACTTCCTTGGGAGACATGGCAGTTTACTGTATTTTCTTATGTTTTATTTTTTAAAAACACACGCTTCCGCAAAAAACAGTAAACACGGTTGCTGTTAAAGTCCGTCACACGGCTATGAAAATAGCCTAAACTAGCCCAATTTTATATTTCTGAAAAGAATTGCAATGGCATAGTTGTTCGAACAATTCGCCCCAACTGAAGGCAACCAGCACAAAATGGCTATTTAAAAACAAAGTACCAGACAAAACAACGAATCACACAAGACACGTATCGAGTTAATTAGAATTTATTAAAAGTTAACCACCGTTTCAAAACAAAAAAAATGTATTGGAGACAGTTCGTCCATATCGAAATTGCTTGCGGTTACGCTCTGTTCCACTGAAAAATTGGCTGCATTGAAATTCGCCCCGCAGTTTGCATTGAATGTTTTTCTTTGAAAACTTGTGAAGTTTGTTGGAAGGGGGTTAAATGTAATAAGGCTACAATAGAAATCACAGGTTTTTGGATGGATAAGAATATCAGACCTTCAAAGCACCAATCGCACGTGTCAGTGAAAGATGGTTGGCAGAAACTGTCAGTTTTCTGAACAGTGTATTATTACCCAGCGCAGCCGGGAAGGGAGACAACTGAAATGTTTTGTCATTTACCAAAGAAATTAATTAACTCAAATTGTTAATAACGCTTAATTTACGAAGGATATCGAAAACTTTTTTAACTACGCTTTTCAACTCAGTTAGGGTATTCAGAAACCATGAATGACCCAGCTTCTTATATGAACTTAAAATTTATTTTAAACACTTTAAATATTTTTTTAAAAAGAATATACCTTCTGTTACAGAGAAGAAACTCTCACCATGGGTCATACTAAAAATCAAAATAACTCACAATGATGCCAAAATAATACGAGGGTGGTCAATAATATCTAGTATTCATAAAATAGTTCTGCTTTGTAAAAGTTTAAAAGTGAAGTCAGAGTTCTGTTTCTAAATACAAAAAGTGGTGATATCAGAAAATAAAGAAAAACAGTTTTAGTTTTCAATAAAATGAGTTTTATTTGTATATCATTTTACAATATGCACTTTCCATGCTTTTCAGGTAAAAACAGACATCAGAAAGTGACTTTTGCCTCTCAATCCTTTCTCACCATCTGGAAGAAATAAAAATAAAAAATAAAAATAAAATCCTCCCTCCCTCATTGATTTGAAAAAAAAATTGCCTGAGAATCAATTGATTTTTTTTTTTGGCCTTACAACTTACATAGCGTTTTGCACCAGTTTTGAAAATGTGCCGGCGTTCAAATATGAATGTTATTTTGTTTTCGCTGGCATAATAAATACGTTATAGGACGTTCAGGTGGCGGATACGGTATCATATGAGGCTCGGCAAAAACAATATTGGACTCGGAGTACTGCCTC
Source organism: Pictodentalium vernedei (assembly GCA_031216915.1). Classification (NCBI taxonomy): domain Eukaryota; kingdom Metazoa; phylum Mollusca; class Scaphopoda; order Dentaliida; family Dentaliidae; genus Pictodentalium; species Pictodentalium vernedei. The sequence goes on from CM062297.1 coordinate 557,921,716, forward strand.
GTCCAATATTGTTTTCACCTCACCTCATATGATACCGTATCCGCCACCTGAATGTCCTGTAACTTATATTATTAGGCATACGCATTATTACTTACATTCTGTAAAATTTTGCTCTGCTTATAGAACTCATGAGAATTTGGGGGCTATTTGTATCAGTTATGCAATTTCCAATAGGCCATCTATGCATACGTTCTCAATTTTTGGCTTCATTATTTGGAGTAGTATATTCTTTTTTTGAACAGTCATTGGTTGTAACAGACCTAGGGAACAATGAATTATTTGGGGGCCGGTCTGTTATTCATAGCCCGTTCCATGTTCTGAATCCAGCTATATTTTTATACTGTACCAATGACCCAGACTTAGCTGGTGCTAACTCTAACAAAACCAGGGCCAAACACAAATTTTGCCCCCCAATCCCCAAAATTTGCATCCAAAACCAAAAGAAATCATGTCCTATAGGACCTCCATACTACGCCCCCACTGCGCATGCGCAGTGTCAAGGACGTCCCGAAATTGGCGCCAATTATCATTCTCTGTTTGGCCCTTCATCAGTCAACATCTCACTGATCTTTGTGCTTGTAAATCTCAGTTTAAAGGATGCCAGACACGTAATTTTTGGAGAAATGGTGATTCTAAGGAGGATATAGAAGGAGGAGAGGAAAAAGGAGTGACAAAAAATAATCAGGGCTGTACTTAAAATTTTTTATGAAATTATGTTAAGTTGCCTATTTTCGAGGCATGGGCCTCTTGTTGTCATTCTTGCTAAAATGTTGCACTGCTTATTCAGTGTTTCCTCTCCCCTAGCCTTCTAAGTCCCCCCTTGCAATTCTCCCATGCTTTTGGCATATTTTTGAGAAAGTTCATTTCTAAAATTTTCTTGGGAGAGTTGCTTGGATACAGAATGTTTTCTGTTATTTTCCCCATAGTTACGTTTTCACCCATGGGTGTATAAACGTTGTGTTCTGCATCTTCCATCTGATGTTCTGCAGATTCTCCCCTGGGAGTCTCTGTCTTGCATCAGATAGAGTGTAATTTTGATGACTGATTTCGGGCCAGTTTTTTCAGTGCCTGGAGTCATGTTTTCTGGTGTTTTACACTGTTTGTTTACATTGGCAACAGCCTTTTTTGAGGGGGGCTGTTTGCCTTTGGTGTAGTTTATCTCACTATAAGATACATTTATATTATCCGTAAGTGTCTCATTAATTATTTAATATAAATTTAAAATTTTTGACCACACTTTGCCATCGGATCCATCGGGGCTCAACGTTACTTTTCAGAAACTTGGGCTTCGCTGAAAAAATATTTTTTCAAAATTATTTTGATTTGCAATTGTTTTTTCATTTATTAATGGATCATGTTATTATGTATCTTTATGTCAGGGGTTTGTGCGAGTAACTAGGACTTGTTGTTTACTTTTCACAATGAAAGGATATTGTTCAAATTGTAATGGGAAGAAATCTTCCTCTGACTTTCATGATCATTGTATTAATTGTAGTCAGTGTTCTCGCACTAATCCCTGTTCTATATGTCAATATTGGGATGACAAACATTGGAAACGTGTGTCACGGTATGTTGTTACTGGAGAAAGGGCTATGCCGGCTCTTTCTCTGCAAGGTCACTCTTCTCTCTCAGTTTCTATTTCAGAGGAACAAGAACAGGGTGATGTTTCCATGTTATCTTCTGCAAGTGCGCTTCCGTCGTCACAAATGAATTCAGAGCTAGCGGCAAAAGTGCTCATGGAGATTAGACAAATGTCGTCCGCTAGCTCGCCCGGTGTAGCGTCCATTCACCGAATGGTTCGGCAGCCGGGTTCGTCCGATGCAGTCCAGGAGGAAATGTTGGGTGATGCGAGCACTATAAACATTCAATGTGCACACCCAGTGACGGCAGATAGTAAACGAGATCGGAGGAAGCCTTTGAGTCCGGTTCCTAGCTCGTCCAGGTCCAGCCGGGCCACGAGCAAGAGAGGCCCCTCTCTCGTACAACATCTGGGACCAGATGTTGTGGTACAAAATGTGTCGCAAGCGGAGCATACGTCCGTCGCTCGGGACGCTCCGTTGTATAGGCAGTCCGCGGAGACTGCTAAGGCTTCTTCTTCTCGTCAGCGCACACGACCGCACCTTGGCTGCGTGACCGCCGATATCTTACCAGCTTCGCCGATCAGGGATTCTTCGGCGACCAGGTCACACTATCCGGCAGCCAGGGACACGAGGCCGATGGACTCCGGACGTTCGCATAGAAAAAGTATGCGGGAGCCATCTGATGCGGAGCTGCCCTCGGCGAAGCAGCGAAAGACTGCGCCTTCGCAGGTCTCGACGCCGGACATTCTTGTGCAGAGCACAGCTTATCACAGCATCCCAGCAGCCGACAGAAACGGTGTCGGATCGAGAATTATCCGACGGCGCTGGGTCGGTACGCTCCGCCGAAGCATCGGGGGCGGACGACCGGGAGCATCATGAGGTCCGACCGGATGGTGAAAGGGATACGGATGATTTGGAGCTATCCCTTTCGGAACAACATAAAGCTGCCGTGGACTTCATCCGGCACTTTCTCCCTCAAGTTGTTCCGTCGGGCCAGACTGCTGCGGTTCCAGACAAGAGGATTATAGCGTCATTGGACTCTGAATTTTTTGAGCGGTTCAGGGACATCGCTCCCGAGTTTCCGTCGCAGTCCAATAATGTTGCAAGAACATTTGAATTATTGAACGACGCTATATTTAAACTTGCTTCCAAGATGGGGAAAGCAGGTTTCTTGTCCGCCGATACTCTCAGCCTGCCTTTCATTAATGCAAGGAATAAATTCGACACGGCAGGACAGGGTATACCGAGAGTTCCTCTGCGTATGGACGATGAGGCGGAAGACTTAGAGCTATCATTACCGTCGTCGGCTTCTATTCCAACCGCGGTGTTGGAAACAGCTATTTCGTCTAACAGAGCCAATTTAAATGCCTTATCTTACGCAGATCACCTTACTAAGGCGTTATCACTGCGCCTTCAAGGGAAAGAATTTCAGGATATACAATCCTCTTTAAGACTTCTTTCAAGGGCAGTAGCTTATTCCACGTGTAACTCCGCCCTTTCTGTGGCAAACCTGGAGTTGGTTAGACGTGACGCAGCCCTAGCTACATCCACACTCGTGGATTCTAAGGTGAAGAACTCTCTTAGAGTCGCTTCGGTCTCCGGAGAACTTCTCTTTGACGGCAAGCTTTCTGCTATTTATGATAAAATTACAAAGAAAGCTTCGGATTCTCTGTTGTTCAAATCTGCTTCTAAGAAGTCGGATACAGCAGACAAGAATAAGACAGGCACTTCTGGGTCTAATGCGCCCAAGAGAGGTCCCTATAGAGGTTCCGGTGCGTCCTCTTGGTCTTATTTGAGAGACCGTCAGGGTAGCGACTCTCGTTCGGGACGTCCTTCGAGCCGGGACAACCGGTCGGACGCCCCGAGGTCGACGGGACGAGGTGCGGGTCATGGAGGACGTGGTTTCTCCTACCGCAGGCCTCGCAGGTCCAGGAGGTGATGGCTTAAACCTCTATCGCGTACCGGTTGGCGGAAGGTTGTCAAGCTTTTCACAAGAATGGGCGTCGATTACGGACGACCCTTGGGTGAGAGGAGTGACTTCGGAAGGCCTAAAGATATCCTTCAAACGAAAGCCTCCATTAACTCGAAGTCCAAAGTGGACTCAACTTCCGTCAAATCCGCAGAAAAGAGACGCTCTGTTATCAGAGGTGCAGTCTCTTTTAATGAAGAATGCGGTAGAGGTCGTAGAAAACCAGGAGACTCCGGGATTCTACAGCCATCTGTTTCTGGTTCCGAAACCAGACGGTTCGTTCCGTCCAGTCATAGATTTGAGCTGGTTAAACAAGCTGATCGTCGCTCCGAAATTTTATATGGAGACGATTCGGTCGGTCAGAGCGAGTATTCGGGTGAACGATTATGCAACAAGCATAGATCTCAAAGATGCGTACTTTCACGTCTTTCACGTACTTTCACGTCATGGTACATCCGACATTCAGAAAGTATCTATGCTTCGCAGTCCTAGGAGTGGTGTATCAATTCCGGGCGATGTGCTTCGGACTGAATCTAGCTTCCTGGGCTTTCACTCGGGTAATGAACTCGGTAATGATCTATTTCCGAGCTCATTCGTCTGTGGTAACGTCGGCCTACCTGGACGACATTCTTCAGAGGTATGGCAATGAGTTAACGCTCCAGAACGATGTTCAGAATCTACTTCTATTGCTCCGACGTCTCGGTTTTATAGTAAACGAGGAGAAGTCAGATCTGGTGCCGTCCAAGTCATTCACTCATCTGGGAATGAGCTTCGAGACGCACAACAATCTCGTTCGTCTGCCGTTAACCAGAGCGAAATTAGTCAGCTGCTCGCTATTGTCTGCACGCAGACAAAGTCACAGCGAGAGAATTTATGAGACTGATAGGTCTGTGCGGAGCCGCTGCGGATCTCATTCCGATGGGGCGGTTACGCACGCGTCCTCTCCAAATTTTCTTGACTCAGAATTGGAGTGTGAAAATTCATTCGCTCGACGTAGACGTTCTCTTGTCAGATCAAGTGAAACAAGAGATTCAGACTTGGGCAAACATTCAGTGGTTAACTCAGGGAGTTCCGCTGCAGTTGCCGGATCCGAGTTTTACCATTATGACGGATGCCAGTCAAACAGGTTGGGGTGCATCATTGATCCCAACGGATTCGAGATGCCAGGGTCTTTGGGATCCGCAATTCCTGTGCAAGCACATAAACATCAAGGAAATGATGTCAATTTGGCTTGCGTTACGTCATTGGATGGACATTATTCACAATGCTCATGTCCAACTCCTATCCGACAATACGACAGTAGTGGCGTATATACGGAATCAGGGAGGCACTCATTCAGTTCCGTTGTTCAATCTAACGGAAAGAATCCTTCTGTTTGCGCTAGAACATCAGGTTCTTCTATCGGTCCGTCACATACCGGGTCGTCTGAATGTGCTAGCAGACTCCCTTTCACGAAAGGGTCGCTTGTTGCCGTCGGAGTGGACTCTCAACAAACAAGTATTCAATCAGATTTGCTACCAATGGGAACGGCCAATGATAGACTTATTTGCGACACATCTCAACAATCAGTTGCAGACGTATGTGTCTCCGTGTCCGGATCCAAGAGCATTTGCAGTAGACGCTCTGTCGATCCCTTGGGACGGAATGATAGGATATGTGTATCCTCCAGCGCCGTTAATTCAACAAGTATTGCTAAAGATAAAACAATCTCAATGCAAGATTCTGTTGGTAGCATCTCTGTCGCCACAGAGACCGTGGATAAATCTACTCAGGTGTCTGTTGTGGGATCTACCGCGAAAGCTTCCTCCACGGGAGGATCTTCTTTCGCTGGGGAAATCGCGTCAACTCCATCACAACCCGCAAGGTCTCAACCTTCACGTTTTTCCATTGTGTGGTCCTTCTTGCATGGCAAGCACTTTACAGGACGAGCAGTGGACGCGATTTCTAACTGTAGGAGGACCTCCTCTTCGCTAAACTATGCGGCTAAGTGGAAGGTTTTTCGTCGTTGGTGTAGGGATCATTCTGTAGATATTTTCGATCCCTCTATACCAGACATTGCAAACTTTCTAGTATACTTGTTTGACGAAATCAAACTGCAGCCTGTTACTATTAAGGGTTATAGGTCTATGTTATCTGATACCTATGCACATCATGATAGTTTACAAATTGGATCTAATGTCTCTTTATCTAAGTTGGTTAGAAACTTCTCGATAAATAGACCCAGAACTCTTAGATTAATTCCTAAATGGAATTTAGCTTGGGTTCTTCTTAAATTGAAGGAAAAGCCATTTGAACCTCTTGGGACAGTAGATTTCAAATTCTTATCTTATAAGACAGCTTTTCTCTTAGCTTTCTCTTCTGCTAGAAGAGTCAGTGAGCTTCATGCACTGTCGGTGGATGATTCTCACTATCGTAGTGTCGGGAACACTATCACCTTCACTACTAATGTGGGTTTTTTAGCTAAGAATCAGGCTCCTAATAAATATCCGGAACCTATTGTTATTAAGGCTCTTCCGTCTTCAGACGGGCGTAGGCCTTTACTCTGTCCTATTAGAGCATTACGTATCTATAAACAGAGATCTCAGTTTATCAGAAAGGGACGGAAACGTTTCTTTCTGTCTTTGATGCCTAATAGAAGGGACATTTCGGTCCATTCTATTGCTAGATGGATTCAATTAACTATCCGTACTGCTTATGAGAGTTTATCTTCTTCTCAGCAGTCTGTGCTTAAGATTTCCGCTCATGAAGTAAGAGCTCTTGCTACTTCTTGGGCTTATGCTAATAGTGTTGCTATTACAGATTTAATGAAGGCTGCTTATTGGTCTCAGCCATCCACATTCACGAATTTTTATCTCAGAAATATTGAGTCCATTTCTGGAGACCTGCATTGTTTAGGTCCGTTATCTGTTGCTCAGAATGTCGTCCACTAAACAGTTGCAACTATAGTTATGCAGGCTTTCTGTTCCGGCAGTGACTCTGTCCGGCTGCCCTCTTCGCTCTGGGCTATTTGACCCAGGGCAAGGGGAAGGGGGGGGGGGGGGGGGTGTTCCCTTAGGTCACCTGCTTTATAGTGAAAAGCAAGGGAATGCCTCCTCTAAAGTCAGTATTTCTGAGTCACTTCCGGGATGGTTTTAAAGTGTAATATTAATGTTAAATTCATTCATGTCTTATTTTTAAAGTGTAGCTCGGTGTGAAGCATTTGTATATGTCAAGTGTCAAACGGGCTTTAATATACAATACTCGGACACTTTTAAAAGATTATAAAGAGTCTCAATTCTCTGGACTACTTTATTTATTGGCTTACTTTAAAAATAATTAGTATAAGGGTTATACTGGATGTTAATAGAGAACATGAATATTATTGTGCTCAATTATTAAGGGTATTGTATCTTTCTAATTTAATATTAAATAAGAAAGATACATGTAAAGCCTAATACTCCTTTTCTCCTTAAGGGGTTACCTCTTTATTATATAGTTGAGCTTATTGGATTTTCCTCTATGTCCTGGGCCCTCCAGCCTTTTTACTATTCAGCTAAGTCTGGGTCATTGGTACAGTATAAAAATGTTAAAAAATTTATAGTAATTTATATATTTTTTATACTTACCAATGACCCAGACGGGGATGGCCCTCCCAGGAGTTGGGAACTCTTGCCTCCCCGCTGAATACATAGCGCTGACCAGGCACTGCCAGTAAGAATGATAATTGGCGCCAATTTCGGGACGTCCTTGACACTGCGCATGCGCAGTGGGGGCGTAGTATGGAGGTCCTATAGGACATGATTTCTTTTGGTTTTGGATGCAAATTTTGGGGATTGGGGGGCAAAATTTATGTTTGGCCCTGGTTTTGTTAGAGTTAGCACCAGCTAAGTCTGGGTCATTGGTAAGTATAAAAAATATATAAATTACTATAAATTTTTTAACTTTTATACTATAAACCAATGGCCCAGACTAGCTGGTGCAAACTCAAAGTTATCGAGGGCCAAACACAAATTTTGAAACCCCCCCCCCCCCCCCCCCCCCCCAATCCCCAAAATTTGCTTGCAAAACCAAAAATTAAACGTCCTATCTGTGCCTCCATACTTTTACTCTCTGCACATGCGCAGCCATCAGGAAATGACCGGAATTTGCAGAAACATCATTCTTTGTTTGGCCCTAAAGTCAGCATCTTACTTTAAAACCTCCTTTTTTGAGGATGCCAGACACAAATCAGTGCAAGAATTGGTGGATCCAGAGCTGTTATTGGATGATGGAAATGTTCAATGGTGGTTTTAGGCATTCAGGGCTGAAAATTTATAATAATTATAAAATTATTTCATGTTTCCCAATTTCGGGACATACACCTGACGTCATCATTTTTAGCTCAACTTTGGCAAAGCTAAATTTGAGCTTTTGTCATGTCCCATCGTCCGTCTGTCCGTACGTCAACAATTGGATACGGCTCGGGCTATAGGCCGTATTTATGAACCGATCTTCACGAAACTTCTTGGGTACCTTTGTTATGACTGTGGGACAAGAACGAGTGTTTTTGGGTGCAGTCCAAAATTCAAGATGGCTGCCAGCTGCCATTTTGTACCGACGATGCAGAAATCTGTTTTTTGTTCAGAACTTCCATATGAAAGCTCTGAGTTGAATAATTTTTTGTATGAATGTTTAGTACCATGAGATACATTACATATCATACGGGTTTTTTTCTCGTGCTTAAATTATGCAAATTAGACTAACTTTGATTTTTATAGACTTACTTTAAGCACTGTCAGTGCAAATGCCAATACAGCTCAGGCTAGAGGCCGCATTTATGAACCAATCTTTACGAAACTTCTTGGGTACCTTTGTTATCACCGTGGGATGAGAACGAGTGTTTTTGGATCCGGTCTGAAATTCAAGATGGCCGTTGGCAGCCATTTTGTTCAAAATTAGGGGCAATCAGATTTTTGCTCAGAACTTCCACATGAAAGCTCTGATTTGAATAATATTTTGCATGAATGTTTAGTACCATGGGATACATCACATATAATACAGGTTTTTTTCTCGTGCATAAATTATGCAAATTAGACTAACTTAGATTTATTCAGCACTGTAAATGTAAATGCCAATTCAGCTCGGGCTAGAGGCCGAATTTATGAACTGATCTTCACAAAACTTCTGGGGTACCTTTGTTTTCATGGTGGGATGAGAACGAGTGTTTTGGGGTCCGGTTCGAAATTCAAGATGGCCACTGGCAGCCATTTTGTACCGAAATTAGGTGTAATCAGTTTTTTGTACAGAACTTCTATATGAAAGTTCTGATTTGAATAAATTTTTGGACAAATGTTTAATACCATGGGATAGATCACATATAATACAGGTTTTTTTTCTCATGCGTAAATTATGCAAATTAGACTAACTTTGATTTATTCAGTGTTACTTTCAGCACTGTAAGTGCAAATGCCAATACGGCTCGGCTAGAGGCCGTATTTATGAACCGATCTTCACAAAACTTCTTGGGTACCTTTGTTATCACTCTGGGACAAGAACGAGTGTGTTGGGTTCGGTCTGAAATTCAAGATGGCCACTGGCAGCCATTTTGTACAAAGTTAGGTGCAATCAGATTTTTGTGCAGAACGTCCATATTAAAGCTCTGATTTGAATAATTTTTTGTATGCATGTTTAGTACCATGGGAGACAACACATATAATACAGGTTTTTTTCTCGTGCATAAATTATGCAAATTAGACTTACTTTGATTTATTCAGTGTTACTTGCAGCGCTGTAACTGTAAATTCCAATATCGGGCTCGGGCTAGAAGCCGTGATTATGAACTGATCTGCACAAAACTTCTTTGGTAGCTTTGTTATCACCGTGGGACGAGAACAAGGGTTTTGGGGTCCCGTCGGAATTCATGATGGCCACTGGCGGCCATTTTGTACCAAAATTAGGTGCAATCAGTTTTTTGTACAAAACTTCTATGTGAAAGTTCTGGTCTGAATGTTTAGTAACTTGCAGGCTTCTCAACAATACCCAGTACCGGTGCCGGAATCAGAGGTACTCTGGCATTTTCGTGGTACCTGTTCTGATTCTCAGTACCGTCCGTACTCGGTACCAAAGATGCATATACAGACACCCGTAGATTGGCAGGATTTTTAACTAAAACTATTGGTATAGTATACAAGTTCTGCTTTACTGGTACAATAGGACGCAGTCACCAGTGCTTGGGGTGGAAGTCCTCTAAAATGGGCAGCGTGGGGTATGACTAAACTGGACTTTATCTCCATGTTATGTCACGATTTGCCATTGTGCATAAATATGTGATGTTAAACACCAATAAATAAATAAATATTAGTATAGTATAGTTTGTAGAGGTAACTGTATGCATATTGTGCCTGCGTTCACTTTGAACATAAATTCAGTATCAGAAGTGTGTGGGGGGGGGGGGGGGGGGGTCATGTATCAATCATGACATTTTCTGCCAGTTACTGTGGTTGGAGTCTGGTGCTTTAAAATTGAAACTTGAAAGCGGGACATCTGACATTACTTCAGTCTTCAAAGGAACAGAGGCTGCTTAGCATTTTAGTGCTGACGTTGTAACTTCCATACCATGGCTTAGTCTGTCTGATCATTGCTGACCATGAAGTTGGCTTGACCATTGATCGACTCGTGAAGATGCGTTTGTAAAATGGAAATAATATATAATACTGAATTGTCCATTGGATTGTGACTATGCTGGGCACGAGTGCCCTGTCCGCGACTAGTGTCCATCGGACATTCCCCCCCCCCCCCCCCCCCCTTCAAGGACCCCCCCCCCCCCCCCTCTCACACACACACACCATAACTATTTTAATTCTTTGGAATATCGAATAACCAGTTTCATTTTAATTTTTTTATTTTTTATTTCATATTATGTTTTGCTAAGCATTAAGCATGTCATATTTTTTCTACCTGGACAACTGCCCCACACCAACCCTTGTTATATTATTCCTCACTATATTATTTCTTTGAATAGATGAATGATATGTTTTGCTATGCATTAACCATGCCGCCTTTTGGTGGTTCTATCAAAGAAATTGGAAATTATGTGAAGTGATGCTGGTGGCTGGATCACTGAGTCATCGCAACCACACTGGAAGTGGTCAGGGGTGAATTTGGGTGGATGCCAGTCAAAGATAGGAAATGTATGGAATATGGAAAATTATGCTTCCTAAATTACTTGGTAAATTTTCCAAGCAGATGTTGTAAAACAACGTTTAGTTGTGAATGGGACTCCAACATTCAAGCATGATGAACAAGGCAGGGGAGGGAGCTTGTGGATAATTTTTCGATTGCAACTATGGATCTATAGGGCAGATATATGGATCTGCTGTGGGAGGAATGAGGGCCTCATATTGGGTCTTACTGTCTACAGGTGGAGAGGGCGCATGTTCAAAACTGCTGATGATATAAGTGGCAAATGTCCGGGTGGGTAGTGACATGAAGGGGGTGAGGGGCGAATATCCAGGCACCTCCATGGTCAACTAGGTTTTGGGATGGAAAGATTACAAGCTGATTGTCGTTATTTCATTGGATTTCATTGAGAGTTGCTTGAAAAACTGAGGTTTGAAAAGGCCAACCGACTCTGCAAGTACGCCATTTGTAGTTGGATACTGTGTACTGAATGCCACCAATTTACACCAACAATTGATTGTCTATGTTGCAACGTCGCACATCACAATTTATTCTTCGAGAGAGATTGTTTGTAAGTTGTAAAGATAATTCTAATGTTCCAAAATGTTTCCCGTACTATGGTATCAAATTATCAATAGTTTCAATGTAGAATTAAGTACATGGACTGCTCTGTAATTATTAACACTCTATGGCATCCAGGTATACCAAGCCTAGGAAGATAGGATGGCATGCCAGTACCGGTACCAGAACTGCGGTACTAACCCCAGAACCATATCGGTACCGACAAGTATGGTACCGGTGGTGCTTTGAGAAGTCTGGTAACATAGAACACATCGGATATAAGAAGGATTTTTTTTCAAGATGGTTGCCAGTGGCCATTTTGTACCGAAATTAGGTCCAATCAGTTTTTTGTCACAACTTCTATACGTCTCGTATTTATGAACTGATCTTCACAAAACTTCTTTAGAACCTATGTTATCACCTTGGGACAGGTACAAGTGTGTTTTGGGGTGCCTTTGTTATCACTGTGCTATGAGAACAAATATTTTGGGGTTCAGTCAGACCCACTCTGGTATTCAAAGATTTCTTTTATAGTTTAGCATCTGACTGTCACTCACCTTTACAATACTTTACCTATACATTTGTTACAGGCTACGGTCAGTATTTATGTACAGACCGTTACAATACTTTATATGTACCTTTGTGGGCAAGACACTTCACCCCGATTGCCTACATGGGGGCACGATGACGCTGTGTACTGAGGCGTACTGCACGTCGATGGTGCGCATGTCTTCAACCAATCTAACCCTGCCTGTGCTGCGGTGCAGAGTTCAAAGTTCCGATGTTGGAGAGCTGACAGCTGCTCGTCGTTGCTCGGTGGTTCTCTCCGCGTACTCCGGCTTCCTCCACCCGTAAAACTGTCACGGTCACGATTAGCCATTGTGCATAAGTATGTGACCTTAAACACCAATAAATAAATAAATAAATATGTACCTTTGTTATCAGGTCATTACCTAGATGTTTGTCATTGCTGTATCACATACTATACATGTACATGTCTTAATAAGTTGAGCTACAGTATCATTGACACTTTCATTGATAATGATTATTCCGCTGTTTGTTAAGTATTCCTTCCCTATCCTTCCATGAATCCTTCCTGTTCAACTCTTAAGCTTTTTTGGCTATTTTTTTATTGAAATTTTGTATTAAATTTCTCAGGAGTTTAACATGTATTACAGAATATTTATTCTGTTTTTCCCCATGGTTACGTCCTCACCCTCGGGGTGTTAGGTTGTTTAGTCTTGCATCTTCTATCCGATGTATTGTTTTTTCTTCATATTAAGATCTAGCTTTGCATCTGGTAGTATTTAAATTGGTTTCTGACTTTGGGCCTTTTTGTGTGCCTGATGTCTTTTTTCCGTTTTTTTCATTGACATTGTTCACATTGACAAAGTCCTCATAGAAAGGTAGTATTTTATATTCTATTACTGTAGAATTACAGTAGGATACATGGATTATTATTCCAGTAGTGTAGCTCAATAAATTTGGATTTTGTCCACACTTAGGCTCTGTCGGGATACCTTTGGGCTCTTAATGTTCCCTTTTAAACCAAAAAATATTTTGAATTTAATTTTGATTGCTATTATTCATGTATCTTAATTATATATTTTGTTGTGGAGTTTGGAGGACTGATATCAACTTTAGTCGATGCACTCCTGTCGACTCTTGTCATTCTTGTGTTCACTGGGATGACTAGTGTTGGAGACGGGTGTCGCGGTACGTTGTTGGCGATGAGGTTTCTGAGGACAGGCCTCTCACCACGTTATAATTCATTTTTTCAGCTTCTATTTCAGAGGAACATGAACATGGTGATGATATTCTGACACCCATCCAAGTGTGCTACCGTTGTCGTGCTCCGTTGAACAAATAGAGCTAGTTGCAGTGCTCATGATTGCAAGGGTTAAGGGTCTTAATCTCTTGCAAGCAGCTAGCTCAACCGGTGAAGCGGTTGTTCCGTCAGTGGGAGCCGTGACACCGGGTAAGTCTGTTGCGGTCGAAGGAAGTGTAGATGTGAGTAGCGCGAGCACTTAAATATAAATAAGCTCACCCAGCGACGACGGAAATAGGGAGGAAGTCAGCACATTTCTTGTACTCAGATCTAATAGATCACGAGCACATTTCTTGTACACAGTCAGATCTAATAGATCGCGAGCGGGAGAGGCCCCTCTCTAACCTAACAACATTTGGGGCCAAATGTTGTTATGAGAAACTTGCACAAGTCAGAGCTCATGTCTGCCCACCACGCGGGATGCTCTGTCTAGTCTGCAGCCAGGTTTGGCTTCAGTCACGGCTTCCTCTGCTACATTTCACAAGCCAGAAAGAAGTTTTCTGTTTGGAAACTTGCACGAGACGGAGCATACGTCCGCCCACTGCTCCGTCTAGTCTGCAGCCGGTGGCAGCTTCAGTCACGGCTTCCTCTGCTATGTTATTAAAGCACACACGACCGCATGCAGTATACCCAACTTTGGATATTCAGCCACCTGCATGAAGACGGAGCCAGTCTTCGCCCGTGAAGTTGGACCATCCGGCAGCTAGCGATTCTAGGCTTCGATCATCGGGACGTTTGGAGAAGAGATCTATCTCCGGTTCTTTGTTCTAGGAGCAGCAATCGGTGAAAAAAACGGAAGACTGCTGCTCCTTAAGCCTCAGTAACAGACTTGCTGTCGCAGATTGCGCAGCTATTCATAGCATCCCAGCAAGTGCAAGAGCAGCCTTCCGCAGACTCCGGTGGTGAGCTGGCGGACAGTGCTGGGTTGGTCCAGTCATCTTCACACACAGATGTGATGGACCGAACGTCACAGCTGAATCAGTCGAATGGTGAAAGGAAGAGGATTACCCTTCCCTTTTGGGAATAACATACGGTAGCGATGGATTTTATTCATCAATACTATCCTGAATTTGTTCCACCTGATCAGCAAGCTGTGACTACTAGAGATAAACTGCTGTCGTCTTTAGACACAGACTTAGTGCAGAGGAAAGAGGACGTTCTATCCTTCCTGACACAATCTGGACAGGTGTCGCAGGCCTTCAGCCATGTTGACAACACCATATTCAACCTCTCCAGTGCTAAGAGGAAAGGCAGTTTCTTATCGACATCTTCCATAAATGTACCGTTCCTTGGGCCACGTTCATTTAAAATGGTTGGAGAAGATGTCCAGAGAACTCCTCTGCATTTAGATGAGCAGATCAGGGATTTAGATATGTCCCTACCTGCATCATTCAATATACCCTCGGAAGTGATGGAATGTGCTATTTCATCGAATAGAGCAAATATCTGGACGCGATGTCCTATGCAGATCACCTTACCAGAGCCTTGGCGCAACATCTCAATGGGAAGGAATTTGAGGACGTGTGTACCTCACTTGGAGTTCTTTCCAGGGCAGTCATTATGCCACGTACAACTCCACCCTGACAGTGGCAAATTGATCAGACTTGATGCTGCCCTTGCGTCGTCATCATTTGTAGATGACAAGATGAAAAGCTCTCTCCGAGTCGCTCCAGTCTCTGGACATAATCTGTTTGATGACAAGCTTTCGCTAGTCTACGAGCAGGCTACAAAGAAAGCTTCCAGTGCACTGCTATTGAAGTTGGTGTCTCATCAACATGCTTCAGCAGACCGGAGTAAGCAATATCGTTCCACTTCTAAGTCATCTAAAGGGAACTCCCCACACAAGGGTACAAGAAACCCTCTTATAATTACTCCAGAGGTCGTCAGTGTAGCAACTCGGGAAAGGGACGTAGGTCTGATCAGATGCCTCTAAGCCGACGGGATGGGGTTCTTCACGGGGAGCATGTAGTTTCTCCTCCCATAAGCCTTGTAAGTCATTCAGGTAATTGACAAGACCTCTCTTGCTTGCCCATTGGCAGAAGGTTATCAAACTTTACAAGAAACTGGATAGAAGTCACGGAAGATTAGAAGGTGAGAAGTGTAGTCTCGGAAGGCCTGCAGCTATCATTCCGAGTGAACCCCCCCCCCCCCCCCCCCCCCACTTACAAGATATCTGCGTTGGACAAATCTTCCGGCGGATCCTTTTAAAAGAGAGTCTCTCCTAGCAGAGTTACAGGCTCTCTTATTAAAGGAAGCAATAGAGGTTGCCGTGAATCAAAATTCTCAAGGTTTTTACAGTTACCTGTTCCTCGTACCGAAGCCAGACAGCTTGTTCCGACTGGTAATAGACTTGAGCTCGATAAACAAGTTGATTGTGGCTCCAAAGTTCTATATGGAAACCATTCGGTCGGTAAGAGCGAGTATTCGTGTGGACGACTCTGCGGCAAGCATAGATCTAAAGGACGCCTACTTTCATGTACATCCGGCATTCAGAAAGTACCTGCGTTTTGCTGTGCAAGGAGAAGTTTATCAGTTCAAAGCAATATGCTTTGGTCTGAACCTGGCTCCTTGGGCTTTCACTCGAGTAATGAACTCGGTAATGTCATACTTCTGAGTTCATTCATCTGTGGTAACGTCGGCTTACTTGGACGACATTCTTCAGAGATACGGCAACAGAATTATTCTTCAGAACGATGTTCAGAGTCTGCTGCAATTATTCCGACATCTCGGTTTCATAGTAAAGTAGAAAAAGTCGAATCTGGCTCCGCGCAAGTCGTTCATTCACTTGGGAGACTCACAACAATCTGGTTTGTCAGCCGTTACCCATAGCAAAATTAGTCAGTTGTTATGCTTGGTTTTGTCTAAACTCTCCCACAATAACAGCGAGGGAGTTTAAGCGACTGATGGGGCTGTGCAGAGCGGCTGCGGATCCTGCTCCGATGGGCCGCCAATGCAAGCGTCCTCTTCAGATATTCTGTACTGGAGTGTGAAGACGCATTCACTCGATACCAGTATTGTTTTAACGGACCTAGTAAAACAAAAGGTTCAGATTTGGGCAGATCTTCAGTGGTTAACTCAAGGAGTTCCACTTCAACTGCCAGATCCGGCTTTCAAAATTATGCCGGATGTGAGTCAGATGGGCTGGGGCACATTTCGAAGTCTCGCAGACTTGAAGTGCAGGGTCTTTGGGACTCTTGGTTCCCAAAAAAACACATAAACATCAAGATGATGTCATCTGGCTTGCACTACAACATTAGATTCGTCAAATAGCGAATGTCCATCATCAAAATCTGTCGGACAACTCGACAGTAGTTGCTTACGTCAGGAACCAAGGTGGCACTCACTCGATTCCGTTATGCGAATTAATGAAGAAGATTTTCCTATTCGTTTTGAATCATCATGTTCATCTCTCAGTCCGTCATATACCAGGTCGTCTGAACGTACTAGCAGACTTGCTCTCTCAGAAAGGTTGCTTTTGCCATCAGAGTGGACTCTCAACAAGCGAATATTCAGTCAGATCTGCTACCAGTGGGATGGGATAGTCTCATGATAGATCTTTTTGCGACACACCTAAACAATCAGTTACCGACATTCGTGTCACCATGTCCAGATCATCGAGCGTACACAGTAGACGCACTGTCAATCTCATGGGATGGAATGTTAGGATATGCTTATCCTCCAGCTCCATTGATAACGCAGATTCTGTTAAAGATCAAACAGTCTGACTACAAAATCCTGCTAGTAGCATTGGATCAATCTCAGGTGTCTGTTATGGGACATTCCCCAGAAGCTTCCTTCTTGAAGGGATCTTCTATTTCAAGGGAAGTCACGCGCACTGCATCACAACCCGGAAGGTCGCAACCTTCACGTATTTCCATTGTGTGGTCCTTCTTGCACGGAAAACATTTTACAGGACGAGCAGTGGATGCAATTTCTAACTGTAGGAGGGCCTCCTCTTCATTGAATTATGCAGCGAAGTGGAGGGTTTTCTTCCATTGGTGTATGGATCAGTCGATAGACATATATGATCCGTCCATTCCACAGATTGCCAATTTCCTTGTCTACCTGTTTGATGAACTCAAACTGCAGCCCGTCACTATTAAGGGCTATAGGTCTATGTTATCAGACCCTTACACTTATCACGATAACTTGGCTATTGGATCAGATACTTTATCCAAGCTAGTTAGAAATTTCTCTATTTATAGACCCGGAACCCTCAGATTAATTCCTAAGTGGAATTTGGCTTGGGTTCTGTTGAAGCTTCAAGAAGCTCCTTTTGAGCCATTAGACGATGTAGAGTTCAAATTCTTGACCTATAAAATGGCGTTTCTCTTAGCCTTTGCATCTGCCAGAAGAGTTAGTGAACTTCATACATTATCTGTTGATGATTCCCATTACCGTAGTGGGGGTACAGTAAAACCTGTTTTGAGAGACCACTGTCCTGAGAGACCACCTGTCTTGAGAGACCGGTATGACCTTGTACCATTCAGCTGATTTACTCTGTATAGGACCTGTCCTGAGAGACCACCTGTTTCGAGAGACCACTTTTGCCTGGCTAAAAGGATGGTCTCTCAAGATAGCTTCCACTGTAATACTATTACACTCACTATAGAAGTGGGATTTTTGGCTAGGAATCAGATTCCTGATAAGCAGCCAGAGCGTTTTGTCATTAAGGCTATACCGTCTTCGGATAACCGTAGACCCTTGCTGTGTCTAGTTAGAGCAATGTGCATTTATAAACGTCGATCGGATTTTATTAGAAAAGGAAGAAAACGATTCTTTCTTTCTCTGATTCCTAACAGGAAAGATATTTCTGTTCATTCTCTCGCAAGATGGATTCAGTTGGCAATATGTATTGCGTACGAAATCTATCTTCGGATCAATGTTCTGTCAACAAGATTTCAGCGCACGAGGTCAGAGCACTGTCCACTTCTTGTACTTATTCTAACAGTAGAGCTATTACTGATATTATGAAGACTGCCTACTGGACACAGCCCTCTTCATTTACTAAGCTTTACCTTAGAAATTTAGAGTCCATCTCCAGTGACCTTAGATCTTTGTGTCCTCTTTCTGTTGCTCAGAATTTTGTCCACTATATTACATCTATAAGGTCTTTAGGCAGTCTGCTCGAGCACTGACGCCGTTCCGCTGCCCTCTTCATTCTGAGGAATTTTACCTCAGAACAAGGGGAGGGGGGGGGGGGACAGTTTTTCCCTAATTTATCTGGCTTTATAGTGAAAAGCAAGGGAATACATCCTCCAGAGACAGTAGTCCATCGTCGGTGCTGGGTAGTTTTAATGTGTAGCTCGGTGTGAAGCAATAACTGTCCCATTGTTTTTACTGTTTTTAGAGTGTAGCTCACTGTGAAGCATTTGTATAAGTTATGTGTCATACGCGCATTAATATACAATCCTCGGACACTTTTAAATGAGTATAAAGAGTCTCATTCTCTGGACTATCTTTATATATTGGTTTCCTTCATTAATTAGCATAACGGATTATGCTGGCATTAAATGGAAAAATTATGTAATTCCCAATTACATTATTGGTGTTATGCCATTCTCTTTTCTTGTAAAAGAGGACATATGTAATTCCTATGTCTTCTCCTGTTCTGTAGGAACTATCCTTTATCGAAGTAATTGAGAGATTGGATTTTCATTTAAATCCTATGCCCTTCAGCCTTTTTATGATTCAGCTAGTCTGAGCCATTGGTTGTGGTATAAAAATATAAATTTTAAGTAATTTTATATTTTTTTAAACTTACCAATGGCCCAGACGGGGATGGCCCTCCCATGAGTGGGCACTCATACCTCCCCGCTGATTATAACATTTAGCTGACACTGTAGAAATAATGATGGTTGGCGCCAATTTCGGTACCTTCCTGAATACTGTGCATGCACAGATAACAAAAGTATGGAGGACCAGATAGGACTTATTTTTTTAGGTTTTATATGCAAATTTTGGGGATTGGGGGGCAAAATTTGCGTTTGGCCCTGAATTAAATTGAGTTAGCACCAGCAAATCTGGGCCATTGGTAAGTATAAAAAATATACAAATTACTTGAAATTTATCATTTTTCAGGATTTCCATATTAGTACAAATATATTGGAAGAAACAGGACAAAAGTTCTGTGAGTCATTAAGACACATAGTCAAGGGGAAATACGCTGCTGATTATGCTGCTAACCTTCCTGAAAACTTGGAGACTAATCAACCTGGAAGATCTGAGACAGAGGACTCAAGGTAGATATTACATAATTTGTTAGATATATTTTTAGTACAAAATTTGAAAATTCTTGAAAAAAAAAAAAAATTTCTGAAGTTATTTAAGTCCACACAAAGTAGACCTTCTGTTTTTTGGGACATTCTTTAGAAAATGCTGAGAAGCGGGCATTTTTTACTTTCCTGTTTATTAAACATTTACACAAAAATAACTCTTGGTTCTCTGGCATTTTTTCTTCAGTTTTATGGATGAAGGGTATTTTTTTTAATCCGTAATATAGTACTGAAAACTATTGGGAGTTGTTCAGAAATTAAAGACCTTCCACTCAATCGGACACCATTAATAAAAATAACCCTGCAGGGTCTGTGCACCCGCAGAGAAAAAGTTTACAACTCTCCAGGACATTTTGAAGTGTTTTCCAGGAACTTTGTCTTTAATTATTTTAATTAACTCTGATGTTTATATACATACAGTTCACATTTCTTATTTATATATTCCAAACTATTAATATCTGCACTTGACAGTGGGCCTTGGGAATCTCTTTTGGTGCAGATATTATTTTAGTCCATGAAAAAATTGAAATTTTATCCATGCCTATTACTTTTCCTCTAGTTCCAAATTTACAAATCAATGTGGAACATGTACATTCTCAATCTCAAAACTAACACTTTCAGAAGAAAACATTTTCCAGAGCAAGGCTGGATATTTAACTTTTTCTTGTTTCACAGCTCATCGGTGATTTTTATGAGCACTGAACAGATATGGCCTCTAAACTAAACCTCTGATACAGATGTCAAAAAGCCAAAATTTTTAAGCAGCTAATTTTTCCCACAAAGCAGCCAGTTACGAATAATTCAATAATGAGCTCTGTCAAACATGATTGAATTGGTTAACCATAAAAGGCCTATTTCTGACTTTTACAACCGCAGAACGGGTGACCTTAACATGCCATCATCATGGGATTCTGCTGACAATAGGAAAATTATCTAGGCAGTGGTTTCTAGTTACAGGCTTGGCTGCCTGTTATGTAACTAGAAATCACTGCTAAATCTCTGGACGTATAAAGGCTATGGGCTGTGGGAATTCAGGACCCTTGTCCGGGCCCAAGGGTTAAATTTATATTTGCATTGTGGGAAACATTTGCCGCTCAAAGTAAAGGGATGATTGAAAATGTTTTTTGCTGCCAATTAGTTTCCTTCCAAAGCTGCACCAATGGAAGGGTTAAGAGGACTAAATGTTGTTAAAAAATTGGAGGGATAAAAAAGGTCAAATTTATAACAAACACATTGAGATACAGTTTTTATAGTTGCCTTAAAATAAATATTTGCAAAAAAAAGCTTATTACTTATTTGATGACATTATTTATTTTCCAGATCTTTGAAAAATATGTCAGAAGACAGTGTTAATAATTCTCCTGAGGATGACACAGATTTGGACAATATGAGTGCTTTTGACAAAGATGATGTGTTGTCGGATGCATCACTTGACAGTGACTTTGACATTTTCAAGGATGACTAACCTCATATTCCTCTGGATAGTATCAAAAAGTTTTAGGTTTTTTTTTAAACTTTCAGTGTTTCAAGGCTTGTATAGTATAGTATAGTACTAAACTGTGAAAACAAATACATTTCAAAACAGTTTTTTTACAACATGACGTTGACCTTTTTCCTGCATAACTAAAAATATTCATTTTTTTTTAAAACAAGTGTAGCCTGTTATCTGCTCTTCATTGAGTTCAGTGAGTTTTTCAAGTTGGGGCATAAGCTGAATTTTCAAAGAAAAACTGAAGAATGAGAAATTTAATGTTAATAATGGTATACAGCTTTTTTGTGCAGCTTTTTAAATAGTTGAGTTCTAGAAGCCACTCTCAGGGTGGAAAGTACTGAATGCCACTATAGTGGCTTTACAGTGTATACATAACCTTGTTATTTGTGCAGTAGTCTGCAGTAGTAGGAAAAGAAATGTCCACATAAAAATTGTTTTGTTACCATTTATTGGAGAGGGCCATAGGCACTCTCCAATAAATAGTAACAAAACATTTATGAACAAAATCATGATGAATTAAGACCAGACATATTAATCTCCCAGAATGCCCAGGCAAATCCTGTAATTCTAGTGTACCTCCCGGAAGGGAATAAATTTTGAACAAAAATTCCAGAAAATAGTACAGTTCAAACTTTTTCTGTTTTGAGACGTTCAGTCTTAAATCCTAGGCCTTCGAAGCGGTGATATAACTGAAACAAAAATTTATGCATACAAGTGAATTATATTTAAGCAAGTCTTTCATTACAAATATTTCACTTATATCCACATGTTTGTTTCTGTTTTATTTATTTCAGTTTAGCTGCATGGTCAGTTTACGAGTGCCGAAGTGAAAATAGGTGTCTTAAGCACATCACTTGTTGACATCCACCATCACTTAAATAATGATTCCAGATGAATAAAGTGTACGAAAAAGAAGATATATTTCTTTATTTAGTTCAGATATCCACTCAGTTTTATTCAGTTATCCACTCGATCTGTGATTCACTTCAGCAAAGCAGATCACAGTTTAAAAATAGGTAAAATTTGCACCCAGAAATTCGCCTTGCTTCCATGATATACCAAAAAGTTACGGTTGAAAATCAATACACAACACACGTATTTTTGAATAGTCAATAACACTGATTTTTGTTCTGCTTTACGAGTCATAGTTGAAGCATCTATTCCTGGAAAGTTCCAAATGGTATTTGCACAGGTAATAACACAATTATGAATTACCAACGATGAACGAAATGTTGCCTTACAGAAATTGGTGCATGTAAAGAAACACCACATCTAAAAGTTGGATTAAATTGCATGCATCATAAAAAATGGAATTACACTTTATTGCCCATTCCAGAAGGGAATTGTATGCTTTGTGCACTTTGAACAAAATGTAACAAAAGGTGGTGGTGGTGGTTGTAGGGGATGGAGAGGGGTGGGTTATGAGGGGCTTGAAGGAAAAAAGGAGTTGTGAGGATATTCAATGATGGCATAAAGGGCATCAGCAAATTTTTTGCCTATGAATCACTGGGTGTTGCCTGGTGCCAGTGGTGGTCCAGGAGATGATATTTTTTAGTTCTTCCCATGTGTATTGTTTGCGCATGTACTTTTCCTGAAATTCATCCAATTTCCCCGAAAATCCCCCTCAGTTTCCTTCAAAAAAATTTCTGCGGTAAACATATCTGATTAAGACTACTATTGCTGGTAGCATTGTATCTTTGAAAGAAATACTCATGTTTCAAATCACCTTTGAAAAATGATTTAGCACTTAAAATATAGTGACATATTTCATATTTTTATACTGTACCAATAACCCAGACTTAGCTGGTGCTAACTCTAACAAAACCAGGGCAAAACACAAATTTTGCCCCCCAATCCCCAAAATTTGCATCTAAAACCAAAAGAAATCATGTCCTATAGGACCTCCATACTAAGCCCCTACTGTGCATGCGCAGTGTCAAGGACGTTCCGAAATTGGCGCCAATTATCATTCTCTGTTTGGCCCTTCATCAGTCAACATCTCACTGATCTTTGTGCTTGTAAATCTCAGTTTAAAGGATGCCAGACACGTAATTATTGGAGAAATGGTGATTCTAAGGAGGATATAGAAGGAGGAGAGGAAAAAGGAGTGACAAAAAATAATCAGGGCTGTACTTAAAATTTTTTATGAAATTATGTTAAGTTGCCTATTTTCGAGGCATGGGCCTCTTGTTGTCATTCTTGCTAAAAAGTTGCACTGCTTATTCAGTGTTTCCTCTCCCCTGGTCTTCTAAGTCCCCCCTTGCAATTCTCCCATGCTTTTGGCATATTTTTGAGAAAGATCATTTCTAAAATTCTCTTGGGAGAGTTGCTTGGTTACAGAATGTTTTCTGTTATTTTCCCCATAGTTACGTTTTCACCCATGGGTGTATAAACGTTGTGTTCTGCATCTTCCATCTGATGTTCTGCAGATTCTCCCCTGGGAGTCTCTGTCTTGCATCAGATAGAGTGTAATTTTGATGACTGATTTCGGGCCAGTTTTTTCAGTGCCTGGAGTCATGTTTTCTGGTGTTTGACACTGTTTGTTTACATTGGCAACAGTCTCTTTTGAGGGGGGCTGTTTGCCTTTGGTGTAGTTTATCTCACTATAAGATACTTTTCTATTATCCGTAAGTGTTGCATTAATTATTTAATATAAATTTAAAATTTTTGACCACACTTAGCCATCGGATCCATCGGGGCTCAACGTTACTTTTCAGAAACTTGGGCTTCGCTGAAAAAATATTTTTCAAAAATTATTTTGATTTGCAATTGTTTTTTCATTATTAATGGATCATGTTATTATGTATCTTTATGTCAGGGGTTTGTGCGAGTAACTAGGACTTGTTGTTGACTTTTCACAATGAAAGGATATTGTTCAAATTGTAATAGGAAGAAATCTTCCTCTGACTTTCATGATCATTGTATTAATTGTAGTCAGTGTTCTCGCACTAATCCCTGTTCTATATGTCAATATTGGGATGACAAACATTGGAAACGTGTGTCACAGTATGTTGTTACTGGAGAAAGGGCTGTGCCGGCTCTTTCTCCGCAAGGTCACTCTACTCTCTCAGTTTCTATTTCAGAGGAACAAGAACAGGGTGATGTTTCCATGTTATCTTCCGCAAGTGCGCTTCCGTCGTCACAAATGAATACAGAGCTAGCGGCAAAAGTGCTCATGGAGATTAAACAAATGTCGTCCGCTAGCTCGCCCGGTGTAGCGTCCATTCACCGAATGGTTCGGCAGCCGGGTTTGTCCGGTGCGGTCCAGGAGGAAATGTTGGGTGATGCGAGCACTATAAACATTCAACGTGCACACCCAGTGACGGCGGATAGCAGGCGAGATCGGAGGAAGCCTTTGAGTCCGGTTCCTAGGTCGTCCAGGTCCAGCCAGGCTGCGAGCGAGAGAGGCCCCTCTCTCGTACAACAACATCTGGGACCAGATGTTGTGGTACAAAATGTGTCGCAAGCGGAGCATACGTCCGTCGCTTGGGACGCTCCGTTGTATAGGCAGTCCGCGGAGGCTGCTCAGGCTTCTTCCTCTCGTCAGCGCACACGACCGCACCTTGGCTGCGTGACCGCCAATATTTTACCAGCTTTGCCGATCAAGGATTCTTCGGCGACCAGGTCACACCATCCGGCAGCCAGGGACACGAGGCCGATGGACTGTGGACGTTCGCATAGAAAAAGTATGCGGGAGCCATCTGATGCGGAGCTGCCCTCGACGAAGCAGCGAAAGACTGCGCCTCCGCAGGTCTCGATGCCGGATGTACTTGTGCAGATAGCACAACTTATCGCAGCATCCCAGCAGCCGACAGAAACGGTGTCGGATCAGGAATTATCTGACGGCACTGGGTCGGTACGCTCCGCCGAAGCATCGGGGGCGGACGACCGGGAGCATCATGAGGTCCGACCGGATGGTGAAAGGGATACGGATGACTTGGAGCTATCCCTTTCGGAACAACATAAAGCTGCCGAGGACTTCATCCGGCACTTTCTCCCTCAAGTTGTTCCGTCGGGCCAGACTGCTGTGGTTCCGGACAAGAGGATTATAGCGTCATTGGACTCTGAATTTTTTGAGCGGTTCAGGGACATCGCTCCCGAGTTTCCGGCTCAGTCCAATAATGTTGCAAGAACATTTGAATTATTGAACGACGCTATATTTAAACTTGCTTCCAAAACGGGGAAAGCAGGTTTCTTGTCCGCCAATACTCTCAACCTGCCTTTCATTAATGCAAGGAATAAATTCGACACGGCAGGACAGGGTATTCCGAGAGTTCCTCTGCGTATGGACGACGAGGCGGAAGACTTGGAGCTATCATTACCGTCGTCGGCGTCTATTCCAACCGCGGTGTTGGAAACAGCTATTTCGTCTAACAGAGCCAGTTTAGATGCCTTATCTTACGCAGATCACCTTACTAAGGCGTTATCACTGCGCCTTCAAGGGAAAGAATTTCAGGATATACAATCCTCTTTAAGACTTCTTTCAAGTAGCTTATTCCACGTGTAACTCCGCCCTTTCAGTGGCAAACCTGGAGTTGGTTAGACGTGACGCAGCCCTAGCTACATCCACACTCATGGATTCTAAGGTGAAGAACTCTCTCAGAGTCGCTTCGGTCTCCGGAGAACTTCTCTTTGACGGCAAGCTTTCTGCAATTTATGATAAAATTACAAAGAAAGTTTCGGATTCTCTGTTGTTCAAATCTGCTTCTAAGAAGTCGGATATGGCAGACAAGAATAAGACAGGCACTTCTGGGTCTAATGCGCCCAAGAGAGGTTCCTATAGAGGTTCCGGTGCATACTCTTGGTCTTATTCGAGAGACCGTCAAGGTAGCGACTCACGTTCGGGACGTCCTTCGGGCCGGGACAACCGGTCGGACGCCCCGAGGTCGACGGGACGAGGTGCGGGTCGTGGAGGACGTGGTTTCTCCTACCGCAGGCCTCACAGGTCCAGGAGGTGATGGCTTAAACCTCTATCGCGTACCGGTTGGCGGAAGGTTGTCGAGCTTTTCACAAGAATGGGCGTCGATTATGGACGACCCTTGGGTGAGAGGAGTGACTTCGGAAGGTCTAAAGATATCCTTCAAACGAAAGCCTCCATTAACTCGAAGTCCAAAATGGACTCAACTTCCGTCAAATCCGCAGAAAAGGGACGCTCTATTATCAGAGGTGCAGTCTCTTTTAATGAAGAACGCGGTAGAGGTCGTAGAAAACCAGGAGACTCCGGGATTCTACAGCCATCTGTTTCTGGTTCCGAAACCAGACGGCTCGTTCCGTCCAGTCATAGATTTGAGCTGGATAAACAAGCTGATCGTCACTCCGAAGTTTTATATGGAGACGATTCGGTCGGTCAGAGCGAGTATTCAGGTGAACGATTATGCAACAAGCATAGATCTCAAAGATGCGTACTTTCACGTCATGGTACATCCGACATTCAGAAAGTATCTGCGCTTCGCAGTCCTAGGAGTGGTGTATCAATTCCGGGCGATGTGCTTCGGATTGAATCTAGCACCCTGGGCTTTCACTCGGGTAATGAACTCGGTAATGATCTATTTCCGAGCTCATTCGTCTGCGGTAACGTCGGCCTACCTGGCCGACATTCTTCAGAGGTACAGCAACGAGTTAACGCTTCAGAACGATGTTCAGAATCTACTTCTATTGCTCCGACATCTCGGTTTTATAGTGAACGAGGAGAAGTCGGATCTGGTGCCGTCCAAGTCATTCACACATCTGGGAATGAGCTTCGAGACGCACAACAATCTCGTTCATCTGCCGTTAACCAGAGCAAAATTAGTCAGTTGTTATGCTCGCTATTGTCTGCATGCAGACAAAGTCACAGCGAGAGAATTTATGAGACTGATAGGTCTGTGCGGAGCCGCTGCGGATCTCATTCCGATGGGGCGGTTACGCACACGTCCTCTTCAAATTTTCTTGACTCAGAATTGGAGTGTGAAAATTCATTCGCTCGACATAGACGTTCTCTTGTCAGATCAAGTGAAACAAGAGATTCAGACTTGGGCAATCATTCAGTGGTTAACTCAGGGAGTTCCGCTGCAGTTGCCGGATCCGAGTTTTACCATTATGACGGATGCCAGTCAAACAGGTTGGGGTGCATCATTGATCCCAACGGATTCGAGATGCCAGGGTCTTTGGGATCCGCAATTCCTGGGCAAGCACATAAACATCAAGGAAATGATGTCAATTTGGCTTGCGTTACGTCATTGGATGGACATTATTCACAATGCTCATGTCCAAATCCTATCCGACAATACGACAGTAGTGGCGTATATACGGAATCAGGGAGGCACTCATTCAGTTCCGTTGTTCAATCTAACGGAAAGAATCCTTCTGTTTGCGCTAGAACATCAGGTTCTTCTTTCGGTCCGTCACATACCGGGTCATCTGAATGTACTAGCAGACTCCCTTTCACGAAAGGGTCGCTTGTTGCCGTCGGAGTGGACTCTCAACAAACAAGTATTCAATCAGATTTGCTACCAATGGGAACGGCCAATGATAGACTTATTTGCGACACATCTCAACAATCAGTTGCAGACGTATGTGTCTCCGTGTCTGGATCCAAGAGCATTTGCAGTAGACGCTCTGTCGATCCCTTGGGACGGAATGATAGGATATGCATATCCTCCAGCGCCGTTAATTCAGCAAGTATTGCTAAAGATAAAACAATCTCCATGCAAAATTCTGTTGGTAGCATCTCTGTCTCCACAGAGACCGTGGATAAATCTACTCAGGTGTCTGTTGTGGGACCTACCACGAAAGCTTCCTCCACGGGAGGATCTTCTTTCGCTGGGGAAATCGCGTCAACTCCATCACAACCCGCAAGGTCACAACCTTCACGTTTTTCCGTTGTGCGGTCCTTCTTGCATGGCAAGCACTTTACAGGACGAGCAGTGGACGCGATTTCTAACTGTAGGAGGACCTCCTCTTCGATAAACTATGCGGCTAAGTGGAAGGTTTTTCGTCGTTGGTGTAGGGATCATTCTGTAGATATTTTTTATCCCTCTATACCAGACATTGCAAACTTTCTAGTATACTTGTTTGACGAAATCAAACTGCAGCCTGTTACTATTAAGGGTTATAGGTCTATGTTATCTGATACCTATGCACATCATGATAGTTTACAAATTGGATCTAATGTCTCTTTATCTAAGTTGGTTAGAAACTTCTCGATAAATAGACCCAGAACTCTTAGGTTAATTCCTAAATGGAATTTAGTTTGGGTTCTTCTTAAATTGAAGGAAAAGCCATTTGAACCTCTTGGGACAGTAGATTTCAAATTCTTATCTTATAAGACAGCTTTTCTCTTAGCTTTCTCTTCTGCTAGAAGAGTCAGTGAGCTTCATGCACTATCGGTGGATGATTCTCACTATCGTAGTGTTGGGAACACTATCACCTTCACTACTAATGTCGGTTTTTTAGCTAAGAATCAGGCTCCTAATAAATATCTGGAACCTATTGTCATTAAGGCTCTTCCGTCTTCAGACGGGCGTAGGCCTTTACTCTGTCCTGTTAGAGCGTTACGTATCTATAAACAAAGATCTCAGTTTATCAGAAAGGGACGGAAACGTTTCTTTCTGTCTTTGATGCCTAATAGAAGGGACATTTCGGTCCATTCTATTGCTAGATGGATTCAATTAACTATCCATACTGCTTATGAGAGTTTATCTTCTTCTCAGCAGTCTGTGCTTAAGATTTCCGCTCATGAAGTAAGAGCTCTTGCTACTTCTTTGGCTTACGCTAATAGTATTGCTATTACAGATTTAATGAAGGCTGCTTATTGGTCTCAGCCATCCACATTCACGAATTTTTATCTCAGAAATATTGAGTCCATTTCTGGAGACCTGCATTGTTTAGGTCCGTTATCTGTTGCTCAGAATGTCGTCCACTAAACAGTTGCAACTATAGTTATGCAGGCTTTCTGTTCCGGCAGTGACTCCGTCCGGCTGCCCTCTTCGCTCTGGGCTATTTGACCCAGGGCAAGGGGAAGGGGGGGGGGGGGAGGGTGTTCCCTTAGGTCACCTGCTTTATAGTGAAAAGCAAGGGAATGCCTCCTCCAAAGTCAGTATTTCTGAGTCGCTTCCGGGATGGTTTTAAAGTGTAATATTAATGTTAAAATTCATTCATGTCATATTTTTAAAGTGTAGCTCGGTGTGAAGCATTTGTATATGTCAAGTGTCAAACGGGCGTTAATATACAATCCTCGGACACTTTTAAAAGAATATAAAGAGTCTCAATTCTCTGGACTAACTTTATTTATTGGCTTACTTTAAAAATAATTAGTACAAAGGGTTATACTGGATGTTAATAGAGAACATGAATGTTATTGTGCTCAATTATGAAGGGTATTGTATCTTTCTAATTTAACATTAAATAAGAAAGATACATGTAAAGCCTAATACTCCTTTTCTCCTTAAGGGGTTACCTCTATATTATATAGTTGAGCTTATTGGATTTTCCTCTATGTCCTAGGCCCTCCAACCTTTTTACTATTCAGCTAAGTCTGGGTCATTGGCACAGTATAAAAATGTTAAAAAATTTATAGTAATTTATATATTTTTTATACTTACCAATGACCCAGACGGGGATGGCCCTCCCAGGAGTTGGGAACTCTTGCCTCCCCGCTGAGTACATAGCGCTGACCAGGCACTGCCAGTAAGAATGATAATTGGCGCCAATTTCGGAACGTCCTTGACACTGAGCATGCGCAGTAGGGGCGACGTATGGAGGTCCTATAGGACATGATTTCTTTTGGTTTTAGATGCAAATTTTGGGGATTGGGGGGCAAAATTTGTGTTTGGCCCTGGTTTTGTTAGAGTTAGCACCAGCTAAGTCTGGGTCATTGGTAAGTATAAAAAATATATAAATTACTATAAATTTTTTAACATTTTGTGTATCATTTTTGACATCACTGATGGAATGCTGTTATGTGAAGTGCTGTTAGAAAGAGGTATTTAATTCCTTCCATCTGTGTGTCACAGAAGTGCATATCACATGGTTCACAGGCATGTAGTTTTGAAAGTTACTAATGCCTTCCTGTAATAGGGCTTAGTAGGGTGATCCCCCCCCCCCCCCCCCCACATACACAATTCAGCAGTCAAATCATTATGATGGGATACCCTGTACCACAGGTCTTTCTTTAACCCTTGAAGGACTGAACAATTTTCTGTAATTTTCACATCACCTGACAAGTTATGTCCTGTGGCTTTTCAGTGGTTTTCTAGTCAAATCTCGGTTGCCTTCATAGGCAGCCAAGACTTGACTACAAACCACTGCTAGTGAACTTTGAATAAGTGGCAAATTGACACGAAGTCTTTGTATTGTTTCTTCTGTTTGGGAGGAGAAAAATTTGGGACTGACATCTGAGGGTTAAAAGCATCTCAGCAGACCATAGTCAGATTACCTTGGGAATGATTTCTCGTCAAGTTTTGACTGACTCTGGAGGCTGCCAAGACTTGCCTAGAAATTACTGCTAAGCCACCAGACTCACAAGCTGTTGTGTAGTAAAAAGTCAGGAAAATTGCTTTGATCTTTAAAAGTGAAGAGATTCAGTGTTGCCTTTAGATTTATTGTGAAAACTTGGATTTTAGAATTCGTTAGTTTCTGCCACACAAAATTAATTGATACTCCGGCAATTTTTTTCCAAATCAGTGATTGAGGGAGGGTTTTATTTTTATTTTTTTCTCACACATTTAGTGAGCATAGATTGAGAGGCTTTCTCCTGTCTTTTCACACAAAATATATAGAAAGTGCATAATTATACAAATAAAATATTTAATTTTGCATATTTAGTTATGCTCTTCAGATTTCAGTTACAAACGTCAATCAAAAAACATAAAAAGTTTCGTGTCTTCCGATTTTGTGGTAATATTGGAATACACTGCAAGGCAACAAAAATGTCCAGTGAGGGGTTTTAATTTCAGTGTGGTATTGCCTGAGAATCATTTCTTAGCTCACCTGACTGAATGTCAGTGATCACTCTCCATCCTTTGCCTGTTGTACGTCATCTGTCATGGGTGCGGTGGCTCAGTAGGTAGAGATGCAGGCTGCAAGCCGTGAGGTCCTTGGTTCGAATCCCAGCTGCAGCAACCACATTGTATCCCTGGACAAGACACTTCACCCCCATTGCCCACGTGGGGGCACGTTGGCATTGTGTACAAAAGTGTACTGCACGTCGATGGTGCACTTGTCTTCAACCAATGCTAACCCTGCATGTGTAGTGTAAGTATATTGGGGAGCTGACAGTTGCGCGGTGGTTCTCACCGGGTACTCTGGCTTCCTCCACCCATAAACTGTTGTGGTCATGATTAGCCATTGTGCAGAAACATGTGACATTAAACCCCAATAAATAAATAAATAGGCTGTCATCTGTGAACATGACGTTTGCGACTTCTCCAAAACCGCTGGTTAAATTTGAGGTGATTGTTCTGACATCGCATTATGATTTTGTTCAGATCAACTTAGGGAGGGTGGTGGAGAAAATGCTCCCAGAGCCTCTTCTCATGAACCTATGGGTACAATGACTTGATATTTGGAACTGAACACCCTTTTGAGGTGTAAAATAAAGTTGGTTCAAATGAAGTTCACAGGGTCATATTTGCTTTTATAATGGGAGGATTTTTGGCCATGCCTGAAATTTCTATTTCCTGAACCGATGAGCCGATTTTGAACTAAATTGGTGTGTGTTATTATTAAGTCATGAGTCCTTGAGTCTTGTTAAATAAAAATTTTCCCGGATCCCCATTGGAACCCTAGGAGCTAAAAATAGAAATATTTTAAAATGCCTATATTTGTAAACTGCAGAAAACATAGAACTGTTATTTGTTTTGAAGCTTCCTTAGGATAGGTAGAATCAAATGGAAAAAAAGTGTCGTTGTGTAGGGGGAATTGAAAAAATGCTTTGCAGAAATTAAAAAACTCTTCTCCGAAACCACCAATCAGAATCTTTTGAAAATATTGTTTAAAATCGTCTTCAAAACCAGCATTCAGAATGTTTTATATTTGCTATACATCACCCTAGCCAGGCTCAGATTCAAGTTTGTTCAAATGAAGTCCCTGCATTCATTTCAGCTTAGTGTAATATGACACAAAATTTTTTAAATCTTCATCCCCGCGGTAACCGTGGGAAGTGAAGCAGTGCCTGTTCACTGCAGTAAACAGGCTCTGTTTTACTGGTAAAATGGGACCCAGTCACCAATGCTTGGGAGGTGCAAACCCTCTCTAAAATGGCCAACATGTCTTATTAACGCTCACCCCCGGTCTTGAGTTGATACTCATGTTGTGGTCATGATTAGCCATTGAGCAAAAATATGTGACCTTAAACACCAATAAATAAATAAAAAATCTCCTCATAGCATTTCCATATTAGAAACAATCATCTGACATGGACAACACAGTTTTAAATAATTACATGACTTCAATCTTTTGTAGTGTTAACTAGCCATAGATGATAATTAATTCATTCTTTAAACAACTTTGTCAGGTGAGTGCCTCAGGCCCCCTGGGGTTTCTTATTGTTTTAACCTTATCAAGCATTTTCATGATGGGGGATTAACCACTCTTCTTATTTTCAAACCAGGTGGCCCATAGAGGGCAAAACAGTCACCCTTCTCAACATTTCACTTTATCCCAAATCTAAACTGAAGCACAAACCCATTAGACTGAATGGTCATAGAAGGAAGAAAGTACAAATCATGATTAATATCATTGTCCACAGATGTTTTTCTTCTTTCTTGGGTCATGGGGTTTGTGATCTATAGGTTGAAGAACAACTTCTTCTCAACATGGCCTTACAGAACAATGAACCCCTTATGTCTAAAGACAAGTATCTCAAAACTTGGTTTATATAAACAAATCCGTAAAGAAATATATGTATCCGTCTCATAACTCATGAGTTATCATCAATCCACCTTCTCTCTCTCCCTCTCTCTTTCATTCTCTTTCTCTTACACTCCATTTTTGTGAAACTACAATTTCATTTTGTTATTTAATGTTTTGTTTTTCATGTAATGTATGTATTTTAAATTTGTAGGCAAGGAAGGTAAACTAAGTGTTTAGCACTTGTCCTCCAATACAGTGTGCACAAAGTGTAGCAAATAAAATATGTTTAAACTAAACCCTTCTCAAAACTATAGTTCTGGTTTGAAGTCCTTCAATGTTTATTAGCTCACCTGACTGAAAGTCAGGGTGAGCTATTCTGATCACTTTTTGTCCATCGTCTGTCGTGAAGGTGGTGTTTGGGTCTTTTTCTCCCAAACCTCTGACCCCATTTAAATGAAATTTCACATGAGTAGTGGTTATATAGGGGCATTTGTGTTTTCCTTCAAATTGGGTTTCTGCTCATATTGAGGAGGGAGTGGGGCCAAAATGCCTCAATTTTAAAATAAATCTTCTCATGGACCAGCTGTAGCAGAGACTTGATATTGGGTATACAGCTTCCTTTTGAGGTGTAGATTCAAATTTGTTCAAGAGACGTTTGAGGGGCAATATTTGTTGTTACGAGAGGAACAAGAATTTTTGCCCCCCCCCCCCCCTCCCCCCCAAAAAAAAATTTCTATATTTTTATACTATAACCAATGGCCCAGACTTAGCAGGTGCTAACTCAAAATTATCTAGGGCCATACACAAATTTTGCCCTCCGATCCCCCAAATGTGCATGCAAAACTGAAAATTAGACATCCTATCTGGCCCTCCATACATTTACTCTCTGCGCATGCGCAGATGCCAGGAAGTCACCGAAACTGGTGCCAACATCATTCTTTGTTTGGCCCTTCAGTCAGATAACATCAAACTGATGTCTGTGCTTTTAAATCTCAGTTTTAATGTTGCCAGACACAAATCAATGGTTAATTTGGTGGATCCAAGGACACAACTGGATGAAGGAAGAAAGAAACAGTGGTTTGAAACATTCAGTGCTGTAATTTTATAATATTTATAAAAATTAGTTCATGTTCCCCAATTTCGGAACATGGGCCTGACGTCATCATTGTTGATAATGATTTTTCCACTGTTTTTTAAGTATTCCTTCCCTACCCTCCCTTGATCCCCCCCCCCCCCCCCCCCCCCAGTTAAACTCCCAAGCTTTTTGGCTTGTTTTATTGAAATTTTTTTATAAAATATCTTGAGAGTTTAACGTGTTTTACAGAAGATTATGCTGTACATCCCCATGGTTACGTCCTCACCCTTGGGGTGTTTAGGCATTTTGGTCATGCATCATACATCCGATGTATCCGTTTTTTTTCTGCTGGAGATCTTGCTTTACATCGGATAGTTTTATTTCTGTTACTGACTTCAGGCCGTGTTGCCTGGGGTCTTGTTTCCGGTTTTTATTCTGAAATTGTTTACATTGACCATGCTTTATTTGTATAGGTAGTTTCCTATTATTTTTAGGGAAACGACGGTTGTAAGTAACATAAAATATTCCGGCAGTGTGGCAATTAATTTTTGGGATATTATTATAATTTTGTCCACACTTAGGCTCCCTTTGGGAACTTGGGCTCTTATATAAGAAAAAAAATTTCAAAAAAATTTTTTTTTTTTTGGTAAATATTTTTTTAGTGTAATTATTTCATCGATTATATATTTTAATGTTATCTTATATTTATGAAGATGTGGTGGTACAATCGACCTATTTTAGCTTTTATGTAATACTATTTCTCAAATAGCAGGGCAAATAAGAGGAAGCCTTTCCTCTGTTTACATGGTTGTTGTCTTGCTTGTAGTCGATGTACTACCACTAATTCTTGCACAACATTTGTCAGATTTAGACAACGGAGACCGGTGTCATGGTTTGTTGTTTGAGGCGAGAGGACACTACCGGTCCTCTCGCGGCGAGGGGTCACTGCTGGTCCTCTCGCCAAAAAGTCGCTGTAGTTTTTTAGTTTCTATTTACAGAGGAACAAGAACATGGTGAGGTTACATGACACTGTCAGAGAGTGTGCTTCCGTCATCGCAATATACAGTTAGAGCTAGCGGCAAAAATGCTCAATGATATAAGACAAGGGCGTAGACCTCAGAATATGGGGGTTTACAACCTTGTCGCCAGCTAGCTCAACCGGCGGATCGTTACTCAGAATATGGGTAGTGTGACGCCTGGTATATCCGTAGCGGTCGAGGAGAGAAACAAGGGTGCAGCGATCACTTTAAAATCCGAACTTGCTCACCCTGCAATGACAGAAAGGAGGAAGCAGACAAGTTGTGAGGTATGCTTGTCCAGGTCTGCCACGACCGCGAGCAAGAGAGGGGCTCCTCTCTCTTACAACAACATCTGGGATCAGAGGTTGTTGGTAGGAACTTGTGTCATTTGGAGCTTACGTCCATGCCTTTCTATCCGGGACGCTCCTTCTGATAAGCTGCTGGGGTCGGCTAGTTTTACAACTTCCTCTACGTCCGAAAAGCACACACGATTGCGCAAAAAGTCTGTCGTCGCATTTAGACAGGGCTAAAAACCATGGTGCATGATTTTAGTTCCCTGTCGCCAGCTAGCTCGATCGGTGAAGCGGTTACTCAGGCCTCTGAGAACTGTGATGCCGGGTGTGTCCGTTCTGGGCTAGGAGACGAAAAAGGGTGGAGCGGGCACTATAATATACAATCATGCTCACCCAGCGACGACGGAAGGAGGAAGCTGGCAAGTTCTGAGGTATGCTCGTCCAGGACCTCGAGCAAGAGAGAGGTCTCTCTCTCTTGCAGCATCATCTGGGGCCAGATGTTGTTGGTAGGAACTTGAATGAGCAGGCTAAGGTCTTAGTTGTGGCCTTACCTTCATCATTTCGCTGTTCGCTTGGACACATTTGAGAAGATAATTTCTTATTCAGAGCGAATTTAGACTCACTGTCTTTTGTACTTCAGTTTTAAGTACTGTGACGCAACATTTATATGGAAAGGAATTTTGTGGACGTTTGTACCTCTTTAAAAATTCTTTCCTGGCCTATTTATCACATATATCTCTGTCTTAACAGTTGCTAAGTGGGAGTTATTCTGATGTGACCAGGCCTTGCATCGTCATCTTTAATATATGACAAGGTGGAAAACTCTCTACAGGTCGCTCTGGTTTTCCAGACACTAAGTCTTTGATGATAAGCTTTCATTAATGTAGGATTAAGCTACAAGAAAGCATCAATACTCTGCTCTTTAAGTTGGGGTCTAATCAACCAACAACAGCAGAAAAGAGTAGGAGAGGATGTCCTAGACTCAGATCGTCTATAAGGACTCATAGCGAAGGTATTGGTAACCCTCCTATAATTACTTTAGGGATCGTCAATACAGCCACTTGGATAGGGAGTTTAGGTCTGTTCGAGATTACTGATCAGACACCCCTGAGCCGGTGGCTCGAGGCTCTTCTAGTGCTCGATCCGACCAATGATTGGAACTGGATAACATGTTTATCATGGCTCTAAAGGTTATTTATGATAATCATTCAGTCGAAAAAGCGAGCGTTCGAATGATCGACTGTGCGGCAAGTATAGTTCTTAAGATCACTTGAAGAATGAACTAGATAATGTCTCATGGGATGAAAGATAGGAAACACGTATCCTACAATTCATTTTCAACAAGCTGGTTTGTCTGCTGTTTCACAGAGTGAATTAGTCAGTTGTTAAGCTCGAAAGATTATATGCGTCGGATGGAATTGTGCGGAGCGGCTACGAATGTTATTTCGATAGATCGCTTACGCACACATCCACTCCAGTTATTCTTAACTGGAGTGGGAAGACGTTTTTCGCTCTAGACCTGTTTTTGTTTTAGCGGATCTAGTAAACATAAGGTCAAGTTTGGGCAGATATTCAATGGTTTTACAGCTGCCAGATTCGATTTTCTCAATTATGACGGATGTGAGTTCATAAATTGGGTTACAACCCTGAGTCCCACGGACTCGATATGCAGGGTTCTTGGGACCCTCAGTTCTTGGAGATCACATATTCATCAGAAATGATGTCTTATTGTTTACGCTACATCATTGGATTTATATTATTAGCGAACATGCATGTGGGATCACTCCAGGATAGTTAAGTTTGCGATGCACAGGAACAATAGTTTCCATCATTTGTGTCGCCAGTGTTAGACATTTGAGCGCATACAGTAGAATGAATAGTAGGATACGTGTATCCTTCAATTTATTTGATTCAGTAGATTACGTTAAGGTTCAACAGTCTCAGTGCGATTCCTACTAATAACATTTCTGTCATCACAATATCCTTCTATCAGTTTTCTAAAGTGCCAGTTATTGAACATTCACCAGAAGCTTCTTCCACGAGAGGGCCTTCTTCTTCAGGGAAAGTTTTGTTCTTCACGTCATTCTCCGCCCATAGTGGCATAAGGGAGTCTGTTAGACGTGAGGGAGCCTTTGCGGTTCCTATATTTTTGCTGTCTGGACCAGCAATGATTAAGTAATGTGGGTGAGGAGATTTTGACATGACTTTGAAGCCCCCCCCCCCACTCCCCCCCCCCCCCCACACTCACACTCTGTCTTGTATATATATCTTAATACATACATACTATGCATTTGGGTCATGTTGGATGGCGCCCTCATAGGCATATACTCAGTTTTGTTGCATTAGTTTCTGGTGATTATTTTTTTATTTTTAATATACAAGCGCTTATTGTAATCATCATAATTGCTGCTATTTGAGTTCATCCGTGGCTGCATAACCAGTTATTGGTTTTTAGATGGTAACATGCTGGATTTTAATGCACTCACGCAATATTTTATTAGGCTATCACTTTGGTGGACCTTGAAATTATTATATATTTTGGGGGCGGTCCATGTTGGAGCCTGTTAATCATACCTACCTCCATTTCTAGATCCTGGTCTCTATTTTGTTGGTCCTCAAATCACATATTCTCACGTGTTTATGGTTGTAGATATCAGATAGTACATGTTGGTGAGTGTTGTTACTGGATTTTATTGTATAGAGGCCACCTGTGGATGATCTTAGAAGTGTGTTTTCTCTGCAGAGATTGTTCAGTGAATCTCGATTTAATAAGTGTATGTTATATTTTATACCACCGACTTTGTCATACCTGTGTACGCAGTCTGTGGTGCATGTTTTGTAGAGGACAATATTAATTACCAAAATCGTCGCTATAGCCTTGGCTTGTGAAGTGGCATTAAGCACCATTTATTATTCATGAATTAATTCCTTGGTGCCTGATCGATTATTGTTTTTTGGTACCGCTTTTATTGATTCTAGAGCTCTCTCCTATTTCTTTTGAAAATATGTTCAAAAAAGGGGGGTGGTCATTTTTACCCCTTTTCTGGCTTAATGAGTATGTAACTATGAAGGAAGCTGTTTTATCTGTAACTATATTCTGCATACAGCTGTATGCAGAATGCAGAATATAGTTACGGATAAAACAGCTGTATGGCGTAGGTTTGTGGGCAATTTTCTCTCATTCTCAAATATGCCATCCTAATTTCTGGGGCTTAGTCCAGACTAGCCTTAAAAATTGGGAACTCGTTACATCCTAATTAGCATGGTTTCATGCACAGATTTAGGATTTACGTAAATTGGGATCCATATTAGGATATGTCTCCTCTATTATGGTATAGAGAGACGTACATGTAAATCCTAATTATTCTAAATTCCTTCATCAGGAGATGATCTATGTTGATCAACTATTTCGAAAGTTCTAGGCCTTCCACCTTTTTATGATTCAGCTAAGTCTGGGCCATTGGTTATAGTATAAAAATATGAAAAAATTTAAAGTAATTTATATATTTTTTATACTTACCAATGGCCCAGACGGGAATGGCCCTCCCATGAGTGGGCAGTACTGGGCACTCATACCTCCCTGCTGAATTATTATATAATAATCTTTTTTACAAAGAATGAATGATGAAGGACTTCTAATTTTTGGTTTTGCATGCAAATTTTGGGGATTGGGAGGCAAAATTCGTGTTTGGCCCTAGATAATTTTGAGTTAGCACCAGCTGAGTCTGGGCCATTAGTAAGTATAAAAAATATATAAATTACTTTAAATTTTTTCATTTTTCAAACCGAGAGGCCGATTTGAACCAAATTTGATATGAAGTATTAATGAGTCATAAGTACTTGATTTATGCCAAAAAAATTTCAAAATGCCCCGTGGGAACCACAGGAGCTAAAAATAGAAAAAATTTCAAACGCCATATTTCCCAAACTGCATGGCTCTGAGAATTCTTATTTGTGTGAAGCTTCCTTAGGACCAACAGAATGGAATGGTCAAAAAAATTGCCATCGGTTTTACCATAGGGCACTTTTTCGGGACTTTGAACAAATGCTAAGTCAGCATTTTTTTAACACTGTGGGTAATGGGGAAATATTTAAGACTCTTCTTTCCCAAACCACTACTCCAAAAGCTTTCAAATTTCACATATAACATCTTTGGAAGATTGTTTCACAGGTTTGTTGAAATCAAATGCCTGGGTCCATATTTGGGCTCTCTATGGGAGCCCAAATTTTTAAATTAGTGCAGTATGAGGAATATGCTTCTTCGGATCCACCAATCAGAATCTTTTGATATTTGGTATGCAGCATCCTTGTTTGTTCAAGCGAAGTCTCTGGGTTCATATTTGGGCTCCCTGTGGCCGCCCGAATTATAACTTGGTTCAATATGAGGAATTTTCTTTAAAAATCTTCTTGTTTAGATCCAGCAGTCGGAATGTTTTGATGTTTGGTATACAGCATCCTTAGGGAGGTGTGATTCAAGTTTGATCAAGCCAAGTCTATTAGTCCATAGTTGGGCTCCCTGTGGGAGACCGAATTGCAACTTACTTCAATATGAGGAACATTCTTTAAAAACCTTCTTCTTCACATCCACCAGTAAGAATCTTTTGATATTTGGTATGCAGCATCCTTGGGGATGGGAGGTAGGGGGGGGGGGGGGGGGGATTCACATTTGTTCAAGCCAGGTCTCTGGGTTCATATTTGGGCTCCCTGTGGGAGATTTTTATAACTTAGTTCAATATGAGGAACATTCTTTAAAAAATCTTTTTCTTCACATCCACCAGTAAGAATCTTTTGATATTTGGTATAGTGTATTGTTAGGGAGGTGAGATTCAAATTTGTTAAAGCCAAGTTCCTGGGTTCATATTTGGGCTCCCTATGGGAGCCTGAAATTATAACTTAGTTCAATATGAGAAATTTTTTTTAGCTCATCTTGACAAAGTCAAGCTGAGCTAATCTCATTGCTCTCCATCTGTCGTCCGTCAACACCATGTTTTGGTCTTCTCCTCCAAAGCCACTGGGCCAATTCAAGTGAAAGTTTGTGTGAGTGATGGTCCCAAAGGGGCATTTCATTTTTGTTCAACTCAACATGCACAGCCCCGTAGGGAGGGAGTGGGAGAAAATGCTCCAAAATATTTTTAAAATCTTTTTCTCAAGAACCAGTGTGTACAATAACTTGATATTTGCTATGGAGCTTCCATATGAGGTGTAGAATCAAGTTTGTTCAAACGAAGTTCATGAAGTAATATTTGGCTTTGTAATAGGAGGGGTAAGATTTTTGGCCCCACCCCAAATTTCTATTTTCTGAACCGATGGTCCGTATAAACCAAATTTGCTATGTGGTATTATGGGTCATAAGTACAAAAAAAATCCTGCATCCCCATGGGAACCCTGGGAGCTAAAATAGAAATATTTTCAAACCCCCATATTTCCCAAACCACATGGGACAAAGAGTTGTTATTTGGTATGAAGTATCCTTAGGACCAGTAGAATTGAATGGTAAAAAACAATTGCCATCGGTTATGTTAGGATGATCTGTAATTGGCATCGAAAAAAATGCTGTTTCAGCATATTTGCAAAAAAATTTTAAAAATCTTTTCTCCAGAACCAATCATCAGAATCTTTTGATATTTGGTATTCAGAATTCATAGGGAGGGGAGGGGGGAGGGGGGGGGGGGTGGGTGGGTCAGAGAAAAGTTTGTTGAAATAAAGCTCATTGGTTCATATTTGGGCTCTCTACAGGAGCCCAAAGTTTTAATATAGGGTAATATGGGGAATATTCTTTAAAAATCTTCTTCTTCAGAACCACCAGTCAGAATCTTTTAATGTTTGGTATACATCATTGTTATGAGGGTCAGATTCAAGATTGTTCAAACTAAGTCCCTAGGTTAATATTTAGGCTTCCTACGAAAGCCCTAATTTTGTCTTTGTTCAATATGGAGGGTAATTTTTAAAAATCTTCTTCAGATCCACCAGTCAGAATGCTTTGATATTTAGTATTCAACATCTCTAAGGGAGTCAGATTCAAGTTTGTTCAAATCAGATCCTTAGGTATATATTTGGGCTCACTATGGTAGCCCAAATTTTTACTTAGTGCAATATGAGGAAATTTCTTTAAAAATCTTCTTCTTCAGATCCACCAGTCGGAATGCTTTCATATTTGGTATACAACATCTCTAGGGGGGTCAGATTCCAGGTTGTTCAATTTGAGTGCCTAGGTTAATATTTGGGCTCCATATGGGAACATGAAATATAACTTAGTACAATATGACGGAATTTCTTCTAAAATCTTCTTCAGATCCACTTGTCAGAATGCTTTCACATTTGGTATACATCATCTCTAGGGGGGGGTGTCAGATTCAAGGTTGTTCAAATCAGATCCATAGGTTAATATTTGGGCTCGCTATGGTAGCCCAAATTTGAACTTAGTGCAATTCGAAGAAATTTCTTTACAATTTCTCTTCTTCAGATCCAACAGTTAGAATGCTTTCATATTTGGTACACAACTCCTCTAGGGAAGTCAGATTCAACAGTGTTCAAATCAAGAGCCTGGGTTAATATTTGGGCTCTCTATGGGAGCCGGAATTTGCCATTTTGCTGAAGAATTAAAAATTTTGTATTCAGTACCCTCTAGAGGTGTGTAACTAAGATTAATCCACATATGTTTTATCAAGGGGCTTCATAGGGGAGCTCTACATTTTACTTTATGATCAACTGAAGAAAGAGGCATGATGCCCAGATTATTTTTGTCACTCCTGAGGGACTCAAGGATTGACAGTGTAGTGTAGCTTATGGAGATGGCTTGCTTAATGTATACTCATTCTTGGACTCAGTTTACATTGTGTTCTGTTCAAGATGAGTGCTTCAGGCCCTGTGGGGGCCTCTTGTTTTTTTTAAATTTTCAGACCCTCCTGTCAGAATGTTTTGATATTTGGTATACGGTTATATTAAAGGGGCAGATGCAAGTTTGTTCAAATCAGGACCCTCATTTGATAGTTGTCAGTGTCAGACGAGCACTCTCAGCCCCCCTTGGGCCTCTTGTTCTTATTTTTAAAGCCTTGAACTCTTTAAAATGTTCTCTTTTGACATAGAACTTGAAACGTTCTTAAATTTGGACCTGTTAATCTTTTAAATTCATCAGATGAACTACTTAACTCTTACATCATTTTGTCAAATGGGTTCAGGCATTGTTCTAGGAAATTTCCTCGGAAATCAAAATATGCCAAAACAAAAAGAGAAACAAAATTCAAGAAGAGAAAGTGCTGCATGCATAATCAAAGATATTCTTGATTGTGAAAAGGACTTTCAGCTTTTAACTCTTTGAACCCGTGAGGCCATTTTTTCGGTCCAGGAACATCATAATTTCATTCAGTAGGATGAGTGATATGTGCTCGTGTGTGGTAGGCCATTAGTTTACGTCTACCCCAAATAATTAATATGGACTCTTCAAATAAATTGCTTCCATTGAACTGACATGGAAGACACCAAAGTTTAAAGGGTTGAACCAATTTTTCTGAAGGATATCTCCAGCTCTCGAAAATTAGCCATGGCAATCCTCCAATGCTGTGGGGTTCGCCCTGGGATAATGAACTTCTCCACAGGTATTACATGCCATGGGCTTTTTCCTTAAATTTGAAGTAAACAATTTATAACTAGCATTATCAATCTGCCACAGCTCAAAAAAAACTGAGCACGAAGATACACAAAGCTTGGTAAATGATGTTGATTTGCAGCGAACTTGCAACACCTGTAGTTCAACATCCCATAATAGTATGGAAAGAAGAATTGTTTTATTCTTATGATCTGATGCAAAACAAACCGGAATTGAAGTCGCCAGAGAAGTGGCAAATTGTGACTGTCAATGTCCATGACCGAATACTAATATTCAGGCATAGCTCTGAAATTTATGGCTCAAAATCGTGATTTAAAAATAATTACAAAGTACACATATAGCTATTTCCAACCCAGGGTGTATTAAGTCAATACAAGACTTCAAGTCAATTGTAAATTTGTTAAAATCATCTATTCAACTGATACATTAACAGTAGAGGCAGTGGGCTGTAACCTTGTCCACAGCAGTTTGTTGCTGTGGGGAAATTCTCTTAATTTCGAGGGCTGCGTTTCACCCATATGGCATATTGTTTAAGATTGTGATGGGTAAAAGGGCAAGGTGAACCTTTTCAGTGTTAAGATTACGAGAGTAACTTAAACTCACTGTAATCATATTTTCAATAAAATAAGTCAAAAAGTTCTAATTTTGTAGGAATTACATTATTTTCTTGATTAAGTTTATACAACTGAACACAAAAAAATATCTGAAAAAGTCAAAAGACAGATCAAGAAAAAAATTGTATATTTTGTGTAGCTTTTATTTTATTTCATTTTGAAATAGTTTATTTATTTATTAGGGTTTACTGACACTTTCGTTAGCCAGGGTTCCTCGTGTTGGACATTTTTAAAGGTGGAGGAATCTGAGTACCCAGAGATTCACCTAGCAGCGGCGAGCAACTTTCAGACTCGCCAATGTACTAACTCCAAGCAAGCAGGTTTTGCATTGGTTGAAGACATGTGCACCATCATAGTGCAGTATGCCTTAGTACACAGCACCAGCATGCCCCCACATAGGTAATCAGGATTAAGTGCCTTGTCCAAGGACACAATGTAGTTGCCCCTGGTGGGGATTGAACCATGCACCTTTAGGTTTGAAGTCTAATGCCGTAACCACTGAGTCACCATGCTCCCTGAAACAGATAGTAGTAGTGCATGATAGTATTCATTGATCTTTTTAGTCACTTTAACTCATTGCCTAATATGAGTAAAGGCAAAACCTTTCATATTCTTGGAATATCGAAGGATTCACATTGTTTGCTTCAGAAGCATAGCTTATGACTCCTCACTGGAACAAGCTCTGTGTACTTGTTCCACTGAGGAGTCTTGAGCTCTGTTTTTGGCAAAAGAGTAAAAAATAGTATATTTTGAATGGCAATTTTTTTGAGTAGCTGGCCATTTGTTTAGGTTAAGGTTTGGTTAAGGGTTAAATTGCTATAGAATTTTAAAACACTATGTATAGAAACTTGTCTCATTTCGATTGGTTTTATTCAGCTCATTTGAGAAAAACCTAGGAGAAAACATGGACAATAAGAGTTAAATTGCTATAGAATTTTAAAACACTATGTATAGCAAGTTGTCTCATTTCGATTGGTTTTATTCAGCTCATTTGAGAAAAACCTAGGAGAAAACATGGAAAATTTCCTATTCAGTATTATTTTTTTTTATATAAAAAAAATAGAATAG
This sequence comes from Pictodentalium vernedei, assembly GCA_031216915.1. Taxonomy (NCBI): domain Eukaryota; kingdom Metazoa; phylum Mollusca; class Scaphopoda; order Dentaliida; family Dentaliidae; genus Pictodentalium; species Pictodentalium vernedei. The sequence goes on from CM062297.1 coordinate 557,966,065, forward strand.
ACCCCTTATTTTGTTTTATATTTATATAGTCAATTTATATTCAAATTTGTTATCGGTATGGTTAACTTGGAATTTTCAAACATATTTTGTATTCTCCAAGGTCTTCTATTAATTACTGCAGTGAATAGTTGCTTCACATTTATTTTCTTATATCTGCCAAAACCATAAGCATTATTTTCAATTCTCTTGCCATTTTTTCATGTAGTAGATGCTATTTTTGTAATCCTGTCGGGGTATTTTAGAAATCCTCTTGCCCATCCATTTGTTGTCTGTGATGTTATTTTGTCACACTTTTGTTCCAGATGTGTCAGAAGTCTTCTCAGGTTTCTGAAACCCAAGTTTTGTGTCATTGTTTCTTGGTTGAATTGTTATTTGTTGGCATGTTATTATGCAAATGATAGATTTTTGGGCTCAATATAAAAATTTTATGGAAAGTCATTCAATCAATATTTCAATGAAAACTTTGAAACTCTGCTGCTCATCTAAAAATATTGTCCAAAAGAAGTATGCACATTTTCTACTTTTTGAGCAACAAATATGAAGATCAGTAATAGCAGGGCTTCCACTCAGTCCTGGAAATGAGATAAGTGCGAGTGCAATTGCTCCCGTCAGCACCAGTGTTTTCTATTCTACGGGAGGTAAAAAATGCACTCGTTCAAAAATATTGTGGAGCACTAACATACTGTTAGAGCATATAAATGTGTGTTGTTTTGAGAAAGCAGCACAATGTGGCCAGTGGTAAGTTACTGTCATAATTCATTAATTCCTTATACATTTAACCCTTTGAACACTTTTGATATCTGCCATGCCAGTTCAATGCCAGCAATTAGAAGAGTCCATATTCACTATTTGGGGTAGACCAATCAATATTTTCAATCTGCAGCCTCGGGACTGGACGTTGAAAATACTGATTGGTCTACCCCACACATTACTGAACAGCCATCCTATTTAATGACGTTATGACGTATCATGTTCCTGGCTGAAAAAGGGCCACTCGTATTCAAAGGGTTAAGGTTTCTACCCCACACATTACTGAACAGCCATCCTATTTAATGACGGTGACACTATTCCCTCAAAATTCATATACTAACATTTTAGGGGTGCAATGTACTCTCGTCTCTGATTTCGCGGGAGCTTAAAACTGTACCCATCAATTTTGTTCATTTCCCGCACTGCTTCCACTGGGTCATTCTTTTGATTTTGAGGTTGTTGTTTTTGCACACCATCGCACCTGCAATTTTTGCTTTTTGTGAGTAGACAACGGTGCATCTTGGTTCCATCTAGCGAGCAATTAACCTTTACCTAGCAAATCTGTTGCATCCGTCTCATAATATACAAATTGGGCAGTAGCAAAAATTCAACAAAACTAAATCATGTGACCCCCCTCATTGGAACAGGCTCATTGAACTCAATCCAATAAGAGGTCACATGATATGGTTTTGTTGAAGTTTTTTTTTCAAAAATTGGGGGAAAAAATTAAAATAACAAATTCTGTTTTCTGTAAAGAGTTCAATTCTGTTTGTGGGAAATATGCCAAATATATATATAAAAACAATGCATGCACAAAAATGTGAGCAATTCACCATGAATTACAAGCTGTAGCATTCTAAGACTGCAAACTAAGCAAACTTCATTTTCTTAGAGATGGTCTGAAAACCACATAATTCAACAAACTTCAAAGGACAATACTGCTGACTGTTTTTTCACTCATGCATCCATGGAGAATCATCTTAATTGACTTACAAATGCTCCATTGAATTTGTATTTCATGTACTACACCGAACTCAAATAAATTTAATTATTGCTGCAAAAATGTTATTCGAAAAATTGGGTAATGTGTTTTGAATCCTGCTTACTATGAACCATTGGAGTGAATGATGTGCAGATGTTTGCTGATGTTTTTCTTGAAAACATTTTCTCGATGCCAGGACTCAACAATAGCACACTTCACTTCAGATGGTAGCAAGCAGTATACAGTGCACCTCCCACTTTCAAAAGCAATATTTGATTATTGCCGCAAATAGCTTATTCAGAAAAATTGGTAATGTTTTTGGAATCCTGCTTACTGTGTACCATTGGAGTTAATGATGTGCAGATGTTTGCTGATATTTTTCTTGAAAACATTTTCTCGATGCCAGGAATCAACAATAGTGCAATTCTCTTCAAATGGTAGCAGATAGTATACAGTGCACCTTCCATTTTCAAAAGTGAGAGACTGACTTGATCCTGTTTGCTTCAGGTAAAACAAGACTTTCTCTAAACCATAAAGTCTCTTCTTGAACTACAAATGTTGTTCGATTCATAAATCCCTGACTTTCCACCTGAAAAATAGCACATTGTAAAATTAGTGATGCTCCAGTTCTTGGTAATGATTATTGTATCGGTTGGTAAATATGATATCAGCATGATATCAGTAACAGATATTCGTATGAGCTTAATTATACTTGTAACCAGTAGCTTTATTTCTGGTTCAAGGACATGTGCAATCTATCGGAAAAATGAACTCAGGAGTTAGTGTAAATTGGCCCTTGAAAGGATAAAGGTTCCAACTGTAATGCTAAAATTATTTCATTTCTGATGATTTGAGTCACTTGTAACTGACTTTCAGTTGGTTTTAAATAGCAATATTTTGAAAGTTTTTCAAAAAACTATTTTTGATTATTTAAGAAAAATGACAAAGAAATAACAATGTTTCCTAAATACAAAAACACTTCTGTCTTGATTTTTCCAACTGAAATCCTGCTAGTAGAAAGCTTTCCGTAATTGGCACAGTGCTAAATTATTTTTGGTCATCAAAACTTGTTGACATGTCTTTGCCTTGTGAACATTTATGGGAGAGTGCCAATATCTCTCCCATAAACTGTAACAAGGCACATCTTTAAAGACTAAATAATTTCACTTCAAAGATAATATGAAGTACATTCACTGTATAAGAAGTCTTTAGTTTATGGTACATCCACCTCAGATTAAAGCCCAAATATGGGCTTCAAGCACTCTACCAGCTAAATATATATCAACGATACAGATGGTAACTCCCTCTTAAAATAGTTTGGTGAATAGTGCAGATATCAATTATATTATCAAGAAAGTGATAACTCCATCAATAAAATCTATCAATATAGCCTCATATAGTAGTGTCCTTGATGTTTCAAGTTTCAATTCAGTTTAATATCATCATGAGGATTTAGTTTGATTCATAAATATTCAACTGTTTTGAATCCTGCAGTGAAAGTCTCCTTAACTTCATATCTGCAAATATCTAATTTGAAATTTTTTTTAATCAACAGAGAATGAATTCTACCAAAAAGTAAGACTTGCAGTGATGTTCCTAATTTTGTTGTAAAACAAACATGAATATTAACTACTGTAGTACAGTGGGTTTAGTATGAAAATGGAATATTATTATTTATTTATTGGTATTTAAGGTCACATACTTATGCACGATGGCTAATTGTGACCGTGACAGTTTTAAGGGTGGAGGAAGCAGGAGTATCCGGAGAGAACCACCGAGCAATGAGTAACTGTTAGCTCCTCAACATTCTAACTCTGTTCCAGCAGGGTTACAGCGGTTGAGGACATATGCACCACCGATGTGCAGTACGCCTTAGTACACAGCACCATTGTGCCCCCATGTCGGCAACTAGGATAAAGTGCCTTGCCCAGGGACACAACACGAGTCGTCCCAGACGGGGATCAACCTCAGGATGTCTGAAAATGGAAACATAAAATCACTTATTCGTTGATGTATTTAATCGTTGGATCAAAATTATAGGGAGTGATTGAATGTTGCAATTTTCACATTGGTCTCAAGGTGCTAGTATATCATGGACTTACATTCTTTACTTGCTGTCTTCATTCAACAACATGGTTGAAATTAGAAGTAGCACTCATACTGTGTCAGAAATTTCAAACTGAGAAGAAAAAAAATCAATAATAATTTTATAGCCTAAAATCCAAACATGGTGCTCTGTTAGTGTTGAAAGCCATTGTGCAGAAACATTTGACCTCAAATAAACAAATAAATTAATTATTGCTCAAATGATCAGGGAATCCTGTAACCAGTTACATTGGTGTTTAAGGTCACATATTGCTGGCCAATGACTAATCGTGACTGCAACCTGGAGATAAAGTCAAGTGTAGTCAATCCATGTTGACCTTTTTATACCCATATTGCCCATTTTAAAGGAGATAAAGTCACGTGTAGTCAATCCATGTTGCCCATTTTATTCTCATATTGCTCATTTTAAAGGAGATAAAGTCAAGTGCAGTTTATCCACGTTGCCCACTTTATACCCAAATATTTTGTGTTTGTTGATTCAGACAACTTACGGTGTAAGTCATGCAGATCTTGCATAAAATGCTTGGGATTGACAATATAAGTAATTGTGATGAATTGATGGTAACATGGTCTGAGGTTTGTGGCTCTGAGTTTATGTTCAACCAAGAGGTTCCACGTCTCGGGCACCATTCTGCAAACCTTAGACCAGGCATGTCAACCTGCACCAGTACTGCCGGTTCCCTCATGCTCCAACCAGTACTGGTACTGAAGTTTTTGTCTTACCAGTACCCGGACAAAATTAATTTTCGTGAAATTCTTAATTGAACGAAGGTAAACAGGCTAAGGATATTGTATGGCACACTTGCATGACACTTCAAACTTATTTGTGAATTAACATATCAAAACACTCTTCAGGTGCATGTTTTGTCTGCACCACGACCACTATGAGGCCGACCATTTTGACTTTTCAAACGTCGCATTAAAGACAATGAAAGTGGCATCATCGGCTACTTCAAAGAAATTATTCTGTGGTGACATCAGACTTTTTTTGCCATGATGACAATGGCAAATTGAGTGTCACCCTCCGCAATCCATATCTCTGCTCATCCATCCCTTCATTTGTAATGATTTCAGTTTCCATGCAAAAATTCAAATCTACTCTTTGTGGAATGATCTGAAATTTGCAAATTTCAGATCTTCAGTCTATTTCTACAGCTTATGCCCCTGATTATGCCAAGATGTCATGTTTAGGGTGTACAAAAAAATTTGTTTCCTGTGATGGGATACTTGAAATTCCAAAGTTTTATTTATATTAAAAAGACAAGAGACAAGTTAGAGCTTTGTTTGACCCTTTCTTATTTGGACCTTGCTTGAAACATTTTTGGTCAAGTTGTGTTAACAACGGAGACATATGGTTGGGCGATGGTCGGTGTGCGTCCAGGTCCAGGTGTCCTCGCTCTGTTAGTGCAATAACTTGAACAAACATTCTTCGATTGAACAAATATTTGCCATACAGGTTTTTTTCAAGAAAATCTCAAGCAGGTTCGAAGACAGACAAAATAAAACGAAACATTTTGATAAATACGTTTGAAAATGGTGGAATTAAATTCCCTCACCTACAAACTTTCAGTCGGTCACTAAAACTAACGTGGATCAAGAAATTATTAGACCCTCAGGTATTTGCCCCCTGGAAGACACTTCTATTAGACGATCTTGAGAAATATGGTGGATATAAAGTGTGGTACCTTCGTAAAGAAGGATTGGAAAAGATAAGTAAAAATCTTAACCCTTTTTGGAAAAATGTGTTCAGTGGGTGGTCGGCCATGGGCGGCACGGGCCCCCCAAATGTTCCAGAGATACTGTCGGAACCTCTTTTCTTCAACAACAATATTAAGATTGGGGGCAAACTATTTTATAATCAACATTGGTGTGACCACGACGTCTTCTTTCTAAATGACCTTTTAAACAACGAAAATTCTTTCCTGTTATACACCGAGTTTTGCGCGAAATTTGATTTAAAACCACCCTTCACTGTCTACCAGGGAGTGATAAACGCGATTCCAAAAAGCTGGAAAAAGCTAATTAAATCCCGTCCAAGATATGCTGACATTACAAACAGTTGTGTCGAGAAATTAAATATCACACAAAAAGTAAATCGAACGTTCTACCCACTTTTCCTTGAGCTAGTCAGTGAAAATCCTCAAAAAGCTCAAACTAAATGGAACAGCGTGCTGAACATTTCTCTGCAAACTTCAGGTTGGGAAGCGATCTACAAAACTCCGTTTGTGACCACAGATGATTCAAAGCTGCAAGCCACGCAGTTCAAAATTTTACAAAGAATTATATGTACAAATTCTATGCTTTTTAAAATGAAACTTGTAGAGACAGAACTGTGTACCTTCTGCGGTAACACAAAAGAAACTATAAAACATTTATTTTTTGACTGCCCATTCTCTAAAACAGTTCTACTGAACTGGCTTTCAAAATTAGAGGAATGTTGTAACTTGACTTTTCCCATGACCCCCGAATATATTATTTTACATTCAAACAATCAAACCATGCCTCCGATCATTGATCTCAGTATTCTTTTATTTAAACAGTTTATTCTCTCATACAGAACAACGGGGTGTACCCCTAATTACTCAAGTTATATTGAACGGCTGAAATATTATAAACAGATCGAATTAATGTCTTTATATGTATATTCCACCAAAAAGAAAACTACCATTCAAGAGAGGTGGAACTCACTAGCTACTGTTGTTTGACCTTGCATTAGTTTTTGAGCAATTTTAGTCAAAACGCTGATGTAAAGTTAATTAAAACAGAGTATTTTTCACGTAACTCTCCTTCCAGACTATCGACGAGACAGTTTCAAACCTTATTTCCATGAGATTGAGACAGAAATACCGTCTACGACAAACACTCCTGAAGTGACTACTGTTTCATTGAATATGAGTTGTTTTTTTCCTTTTTTTCATGTGCACAATTGTGCATATTCCTGTTGCTTATTTTTTTTTGTAAATCACCTATGTGAATACACAACTGTATCGATTAACACTGTACATTTCTAATGTAATACTATATCTGAATAAAAAATATATATAAAAAAAAAAAAAAGGTTCGAAGACAGGCACGATTTTTCATTACAGAGTTAAGGGCCTTAATTAGTTGATTTTTACAAATTTTGAGCTCGTTAGCACAATAACTTGAACAAACGTTCTCCGATTTAACTAGTATTTGGCATACGGTCTTTTGCAATGATATTTCAAGCGGGTTCAAAAACTGACCCAGCACTATTTTTCATTACAGAATTATGGGCCTTAATTAATTTTTACAAATTCTGAACTGATTAGCATTATAACTTTAAGAAAGGTTCTGGATTTGACAGCTGGCATATGATTGATGATAACCGGGTTATGAATATGCAACGCTCTCCGATTGTCACCACCACTTGATTCCTCCATCTCCGAGGCGCACATCTTGTATTATTTTGGGGCTTCCTTTTTCCTTTTTGGCACCTTCACTATCTCTTTTCAAAATGTTCTGAAATTTTGAAGTTTTAACCAATGCTTGGGATGGAAGTCCTCTAAAGTGGGAAGTGTAGGCATGATTGGTTTAGCTTGACTTTAAACATGCACTTGTGTTGCAATCATGAGATGGCATTAGATGGTGAAAGTCATTGTAACCCATTCAACCTGTTATGCTTAAATTTGGGCAGCAAGAAAACAATAGCATTATACTCTTTCAACCTGTTAAGCATAAATTAGGACCGAAAGAAAACAATAGTATTAAACCCTTTCAACCTGTTTTGCATATATTTTGCAGAAAGAAAACAATAACTTTAAACATTTTCAACCCATTATGCATAAATTTTGGCAGAAAGAAAACTACCATTAAACCCTTTCAACCTGTTTTGCATATATTTTGGCAGAAAGAAATCAATAGCATCAGACCTTTTCAATCCATTATTTATATAATTTGGCAGAAAGAAAACAATAGCATTAAACTTTTTCAACCCATTATGCATAAATTTTTGTAGAAGGAAAATAATAGCATTAAACCCTTTCAACCTGTTTTGCATATATTTTGGCAGAAAGAAAACAATAGCATTAAACCTTTTCAACTCATTATGCATACATTGTGGCAGAAAGAAAAGAAAACAGTAGCAATAAACTCTTTCAACCTGTTATGCATAAATTTTGGTTAGAAAGATAACTAGCATTAAACCCCTTTCTCCACATGATACATACATTTTGAGAGAAAGAAAGCCAAAGCATTAAAACCTTTCAACCTGTAATGCATAAATTTTGCAGAAAGAAAACGATAGCATTAAAACTTTTCAACCCATTATGCTTAAACTGTAGGTTTAAAATTATCAATGAACCTCCCTATCAAAAATTGATTCATCCAGGTTGCTCTAAATCATATTCTTCTGGATCATTCAGGAGTTCAGTGTGGAAATTGTTTAACACCAGCAACAAATTTTTTCTTCTGAATGACTAAAATTTTTCACTTTCTACTTCTGAAACATATCTTATGATCCCTCATTGGATTTAGCCCAATGGCTCATTCCAATGGGAGGTTAAAAATTTTGTTTTGGAAATAGAACGTTAGAAAAATAATAAAAATTTAAGAGCTGTTTTCAGCTCACCTGACTGAAAGTCAGGGTGAGCTATAGTGATCACTCACCATCTGTCGTCTGTGAACATGGTGTTTGCATCTTCTCCTCCAAAACCGCTGAACCAATTTAAGTGAAATTTGAGATAATTGTTTGTTATGACATCGCATTTTGATTTTATTAAATCAGGTTCCCCCCCCCCCCCCAGAAGGGCCACGCCAAAAAGTGTGCTTAAATCTTAAAAAATCTTCTTTTCATGAACCAGCAGTAGTAGAGACTTGATATTTGGTGTGCAACTTCCTTTTGAGGTGTAGACTAAGATTTGTTCAAGAGAAGTTTGTGTGGCTATATTTGCCGTCATTATGGGAGGGGCAAGAATTTTTGCCCTGCCCAAAATTTCTATTTTCCAAACCTAGAGGCTCATTTGAACCAAATTTGATATGAGGACTTAAATTATTGGGTCATAAGTACTTAATTTATGCAAAAAAAAGTTTTCCCGTTGCCCCATGGGAACCGCAGGAGCTAAAAATAGAAAAAATTTAAAATGCCCATATCTCCAAATCTACATGGCACTGAGAATTCTTATTTGATATGAAGCTTCCCTAGGACCAACAGAATGGAATGGTCCAAAAAAATTGCTATCGGTTTTATCATAGGGTACTTTTTCGGGACTTTTGAAAAGTGCTGAGTCAGCATTTTTTAACACTGTGGGTAATGGGAAATACATTTAAGACTCTTCTGCTCCCTAACCATTGCTCCAAAAGCTTTTAGATTTCAAATATAACATCTTTCGAAAATTGTTTCACATCCTTATTGAAATCAAAACCCTGGGTCCATATTTGAGCTCATGGGAACCGCAGGAGCTAAAAATAGAAAAAATTTAAAATGCCCATATCTCCAAAACTACATGGCAGTGAAAATTCTTATATGGCGTGAAGCTTCCTTAGGACCAACAGAATGGAATGGTCCAAAAAAATTGCTATCAGTTTTATCATAGGTACTTTTTCAGGACTTTGAAAAAGTGCTGAGTCAGCATTTTTTAACACTGTGGGTAATGGGAAAAACATTTAAGACTCTTCGTCTTCCAAACCATTGCTCCAAAAGCTTTTAGATTTCAGATATAACATAAAAATTGCTATCAGTTTTATCATAGGTACTTTTTCAGGACTTTGAAAAAGTGCTGAGTCAGCATTTTTTAACACTGTGGGTAATGGGAAAAACATTTAAGACGCTTTGTCTCCCAAACCATTGCTCCAAAAGCTTTTAGATTTCAGATATAACATCTTTGGAAGATTGTTTCACACCTTTATTGAAATCAAAACCCTGGGTCCATATTTGGGCTCTCTATGGGAGCCCAGATGTTCATATTAGTGCAGTATGAGGAATATTCTTTAAAAATCTTTGTCTTCAGATCCACCAATCAGAATCTTCTGATATTTGGTATGTAGCATGCTTATGGGGTGAGATTCAGGTTTGTTCAAGCCAAGTCCCTAGGTTCATATTTGGGCTCATTGTGGGAGCCCAAATGATAACTTAGTTCAAAATGAGGAATTTTCTTAAAAAATCTTCTTCTTCAGATCCAGCAGTCAGAATGTTTTGATGCTTTGTATGCAACATCCTTAGGGGTTGAGATTCAATTTTGTTCAAGCCAAGTCCCTGTGGGAGACCAAATTGTACCAAAATTTCTATTTTCCAAACTGAGAGGCTGATTTGAACCAAATTTGACATGAAGGCTTATTGGGTCATAAATACCTAATTTATGGCAAAAGATTTTTTTTCTGTTACTCCATGGAAACCGCAGAACCTAAATAAAGAAAAAATTTAAAACGCCCATTTCTCCAAAACATCATGGCACTGAGAATTTTTATTTTGTGTGAAGCTTCTTTATGATCAGCAGAAAGGAATGGTAAAAAAAAATTGGCATCGGTTTTATCATAGGGTACTTTTCCAGGACTTTGAAAATATGCTGAGTCATCATTTTTTAACACTGTGAGTAATGGGAAAAACATTAAAGAATCTTCTTCCCCATACCACTGCTCCAAAGGCTTTCATATTTCACATATAACATCTTTGGAAGATTCATTCACATGTTTATTGAAATCAATTGTCAGGGTCCATATTTGGGCTCTCTATTGGAGCCCAAATGTTCAGATTAATGCAATATAAGTGTCTTTAAAAATCTTCTTCTTCCGATCCACCCATCAGAATCTTTTGATATTTGGTATGCAGCATCCTTAGGGTGGTGAGATTCAAATTTATTCAAGCCAAGTCCCTGCATCCCTGCGTTCATATCTGGGCTTCCTGTGGGGGCCCAAATTATAACTCAGTCCAATATGTGGAATATTCTTTAAAAAAAATTTTCTTGAGATCCAGTAGTCAGAATCTTTTGGTATTTGTTATACAGCATCCTTACAGAGGTGAGATTTAAGTTTGTTCAAGCCAAGTCCCTGGGTTCATATTTGGGCTCCCTGTGGGAGCCTGAATTATAACTTAGTTCAATATGAGGAATATTCTTTAAAACTCTTTTTTTTTCAGATCCACCAGTCAGAATCTTTGGATATTTGGTATAAGCTTTTCTTAGGAGGGGTAGATATAACTTGTTCAAATCAATTCCCTGGGTTGATATTTAGGCTACCATGTCAGGTGCGCGCCCTCAGGCCCCCTGGGGCCTCTTGTTATGTGTTGCACTGCATGTTTTTTTCCCCTTATTTTAGGTAATGTGTTAATAACTGTAGTTTGAAGTTGCTGAATGTTTAAAAATAGTGGAGTTTTACTCCAGACAATCAAAAAAGGAAGATCAATTTCCAGAATTTCAGAATGTCATTGGAATATCATTTCAGTTCCATAGTTATTCTTCCCCCCCCCCCCCCCCCCAAGGTATCCATGGGCAAGGCACTCAATCCTGATTGCCTCCATGGAGGCACAGTGGCGCTCTGTACTAAGATGTACCACATGTTGATAGTACACAGCCAATGCTTACCTTACTTCTGTGGAGTTAGTATGCTGGGAATTCTGACAGTTGCTCACCACTGCTCAGTGGTTTTCCCCAGGCACTCCGCCTTCCTCTACCTGTAAAACTGTCTGACATGAGGTGATCCTGGTTGTTGAAAGTGTCATTGAACACCAATAAATAAATAGTTATTCCCAATTCATGTGCCAAAACATTGGTGATTTTTTTGCTTTCTGTTCACTTATTACACATGCGTCAATCAAACGTTTTGAATTATTTCTTTTTTATTTATCATGTTCAAATACATATCAGATTTCATTTCACTTTCTGTCATTTGCACTTTTCAAGAGATAAAAATTTTCATTTGTGTAAAAATAAGCGCTATTTTGAGTGGTGGCTATTTAGTAACTTCACTATGTATTTTTAAAACTTTAGTTTAGTCATTGTTGGTGAAGGTTTGAAAATTTATTATTCAATCAGTTCTTAGGTGCTGTGAAGCAACCATAAGTTGTGACAACATTTAACTCTTATGTACACTGATGTTGATATATCGCAATTTCAAGCTGAAAATATTTCCCCATAATGCAACTACAAATTTAACCCTTTGAACCCAAAATGCTGCTTTTCTGGTCCAGGATCCTGATACGACCTGAATTTATAAAGTAGATAGTTGCTCAGAAAATTTGGGTAGTAGACTAATCAATATTTTCAATGTGTAGTCTTGGGCTGCACCTTGAAAATATTGATTGGTCTTTCCCCAAGTGATGAATTTTGACTCTACCATTTGATGGCTCTGAACTGGCATGGAATATACCATCAGTGTCCAGTAGGTTAAGCCAATTGTTAGCTCACCTGACTGAAAGTCAGGGTGAGCTATTCTGATCACTTTTTGTCCGTCGTCTGTCGTACGTCGTGAAGGTGGTGTTTGGGTCATTTTCTCCCAAGCCACTGGCTGCAGTTCAATGAAAATTCACATGAGCAGCGGTTATATAGGGGCATTTGGGTTTTTCTTCAAATTGGGTTTCTGCTCATATTGTGGAGGGGGGGTGGGGCCAAAATGCACAAAATTTTAAAAAATCTTCTTCTCATGAACCAGCCGTAGCAGAGACTTGATATTTGGTGTGCAGCTTCCATTTGAGGTGTAGACTCAAGTTTGTTCAAGAGAAGTTTGACGGGCAATATTTGCCTTTGTTCTGAGAGAGGCAAGAATTTTCGCCTCGCCCAGAATTTCTATTTTCTGAACAGAGAGGCCAATTTGAACCAAATTTAATATGAGGTATTATTGGGTTATAAGTACTTGATTTATGCCAAAAAATGTTTTCCTGCGCCCCGTGGGAACCTCAGGAGCCAAAAATAGAAAAAAACAAAAACGTCCAAACTGCTTGGCACTGAGAATTTTTATTTGGTGTGAGGCTTCCTTGGGACTAACAGAAAGGAAGGAGTGGTAAAAAAAAATTGCCATCTGTTTTGTCATAAGGTACTTTTTGGGGACTTTGAAAAAATGCTGAGTCAGCATTTTTTAACACTGTGGGCAATGGGAAAAAATTAAAGAATTGTTTGCTTTCAAACAACTTCTAAAAAAGCTTTCATATTTTACATATAACATTTTGGAACATTGATTCACATATTTGTTGAAATCAAATCCCTCGGTCCATATTTGGGTTCCCTATGGGAGCCCAAATGTTCAAATTAGTGCAGTATGAGGAATATTCTTTAAAAATCTTCTTCTTCAGATCTGTCAATAAGAATCTTTTAATATTTGGTATGCAGCATGCTTAGGGGGGTGAGATTCAAGTTTGTTCAAGCCAAGTCCCTGGGTTCATATTTAGGCTGAAAATTTGGGGTCTCGGTCAGGACTTAGAAATTTTGGACCCAAATCCAGAAATGAGTATTTTGTTTTTTTTATGCATTTCAGTCAGTTTTAAGAAAAAAAAAAAAATTTTCACACCGATAATTTGGGGTCCAGGTGGGACTTAGAAATTTTGGACCAAAATCCAGAAATTAGTTTTTTTGTTTTTTATGCATTTTGGTCAATTTTAAGACAAAAATTTTTTTTTTTTTTTTAACTGAAAATTTGGGGTCCGGGTGGGACTTGGAAATTTTGGACCAAATCCGGAAATTAGTTTTTTGTTTTTTTATGCGTTTTGGTCAATTTTAAGAAGAAAAAAAAATTTTAGTCTGAAAATATTTTGTTTGGGACTTCAAAAATTTCCAAACAAAAATAAAAAAAATCTGTTTTTTATGCATTTATCTCAATTTTGGCATGTAAAAGTGCAGGAACTGAAAATAGAAGGAAAATCCTGTGTATTGTGTGGGCACAATCGCTTCATCAAGTTGGTATATGCTTTTCTTAGGAGGGGCTTATGCAGCTTATTCAAGTCATGTCCCTGGTTTGATATTTAGACTACCATGACAGGTGATCGCCCTCAGGCCCCCTGGGGCATCTTGTTTAAATTCCTAGCTGCATCATGGGAAAATTATACTGCATTTAGGCATTTTGACATCGGCATGCACAGATTTAAGAGAGCGAATCAGATTTTTCTTAGGAAAGTCTTTTTTCATATTTGAGCCACTAAATTATTACAGATTGCCAAAGGAAGATGCAATCCCAGGAAAAGGTCACGGTAATGACCTCATTTCAACCAATTATAATTCAGTTGATTAAACGTGATTTTTACAAATTATATTAATTGTATTTAATATATCCAATCATATTTATTTATGTACCTTTATGTCAAAAATTATTATTATTTTTTAAATATATTATTCATTGATGTTGTTTGTTATAGGTTTGTGAATTTTAAAAGAATCATTATAATCATTTGAAAATAATAAACTTTTTAGATTCACTAGACACCATGCAATCATGTGTTACTTTTTATAGTGAATGTGACATTGTAGGTTCTATACAGGATGTGTCGGTGATTGCATACCTATTGTAGAACAGTTCTGTTTAACCCGAGTAATAGGACTTGCTTGCCAAGATTTGTGATGCACACATCACGGGTATATTTCTTTGGCCAAACATCATTTAATTATTGTCTTTTTTGTGCAACCATTGTCTTTTTATGCTTCCTTCAGAAAGGGAGATGAGGAGGGATGGAGCGGTTATATAGTGAAGGAACTCAATTTGTACAGGGATATTATACAATTATGGACTTTTGTGGTGGTGAATATGAGGTGCTTTGAACCTAAAAAACAGAGGTGTTGGCTGGGGTCAATATAAGGTTTTTAGGTCCATATCACGTCATATTTACCACCACAAAAATCCATAGCTATTTTATTATATATACCATCCTAAAAAAAAAAACAATCTGGTATTTATCAATTAAAAGTTCAAATGTATCAACCCGAAATACTTTTATTTAGCAATAAAATCATTATCATCTGCAGAATGACATAAAAATAAACAATGTTATAGAGATTATGTCGATTAAAATAGAAATTAGAGATATGTTTTCCGAAAGCTATATTTAGAAAGTTGATATTCACTGGAAAACCAGTGTACATGGATTTTTGAGTACCAGTCACGTGTATAAGATCCAGCCAATAGAAATGTGTTTATTTATAAAGTATATAATAAATACATTTATTGGTCTTTAAGGTCACATACTTCTGCACAACAGCTAATCATAACCACAACATGGAGATAAAGTCAAGCCAGCCAGTGGTTTATACCCATGTTGCCCATTTTAGAGGACTTCCACCCCTGGCATTTGTAACTTTGTCCTATTTTTCCAGTGAAACCAGTAAAACAGAGCTTTTTTACCATAGTGAACAAGCTCTGCTTCACTTCCCGAGCTCGCCCATGGGGACCCCATGAAGTGAAGCAGTGCTTGTTTACTGTGACAAATTAGGACCCAGTCTCCAATGCTTGGGGTTGAAGTCCTCTAAAATGGGCAACATGGGCATAAACGATTGATGACTTTATCTCAATATTGCAATCATGATTAGCCATTGTGCAGAAGTATGTGACCTTAAACACCAGTAAATAAATACTTCCCAGGGTTCCGATGGGGAAACTACTGGAATAGAAATTTCAATTATTTCCAGGTACCTATGCATTACCATTTGCATGAAATATGGTAAAATGCACTATTTATTGTAGGTGCATTGTATAACAGTCTCTTTGGTAGGGCATAAACAGCGGCGCAGTTATGGGTGGATTGGCAGGGCGGGATGGAGGATTCGTCCTCACCTTTTTCTGGAAAATGTCAACCTTATACACATTAATACCTGAAATCTCCATTCTGGTTCATGCACTCCCACCCTGATATTGCTTGGGTCATTTAGCCGTGGTTATTCCTCAACTAGCAGGGTACTTAAGCCTGAACTGGTTGAGTGCTGAAAGCCCAAATTTGGGCTTTCCTCTGATATGCAGGTACCACAAGTTAAAGGTTTTATAATCTGTGCATAGAGTTCATATTATCTTTGAAATTAAATCATTTAGTCTATAAGGATTTGCCTTGTTACAATGTAGGGGGGAGTGTCTATATGCGCTCTCCCATACTTTGTAACAAGGCAGAGGCATGTGAACAAATTTTGCTGAATAAAAATAATTTAGCACTCTGCCAGTTAAAAAGTACCCAGGATGCTCCAATTGGCATGAGAAATGGTAGACACTGGACCTTCAACCATGCGGAATACTCAAAATTAACCCAGCACGAGATGAAATGAAGTGGCGGGATGTGTGGGGATGAAATATTTGCATCAACAGCAGAAAAATATTTTGTCCCTCCCCCACTTCATTCGGCCTGGCTATGCCCTGAGGCTAAAAAATCTTATCTTAAACATCATCTTCATGACACTGTGCCTGGTAAACTATCCAAAACCGATTTATAACGGCACCTTTGTAAGTTATTTTCGTGTGGATATTTGTATATGGGGTAAATTATTTACTAGTTTCGCTATCTAAATGTATTGACCGTCCAGTTGTTGATTATTATGCTTTTTTATTGGAGTTTAACGGCACTTTTGACAGCCAGGGTCACATCATGTCGGGCAGTTTTACGGGTGGAGGAAACCGGAGAATCCCGGGGAGAACCACCGAGCAGCGGCGAACAACTGTCAGACTCGCCAACATACTAACCCCACACAAACAGGGTTAGCATTGGTTGAAGACAAGTGCACCATCGACGTGCAGTACACCTTAGTATGTAGCGCTACCCTGCCTTCACAAAGGCAGTCTGGATTATGTGCCTTGCCCAAGGACACAACACAGTTACTCACGTCTGGCAAAAGAACCGTGGACTTTTAAGTTTGAATTCCAATGCCGTAACCTATGAGTCGCCATGCTCCCGATTATGCTTTTTGTTTGTTTTAGTAAGAAATAATCGTATGCATGCAAAATGAGATCAATGTCGTCAGGAGATCTGGAAACAATCGGTGAATTTTGGGGAAAGTGAATTATTAATTACTTCTCAGTGCTGATTTGTAACATGAGTAATTTTTTTCAAAGATGCAATGCTACCAGTAATGGGAGCCTTAGTTTAGCAAGATATTGTTCATAAATAATTGTTTTGTTACAATTTATTGGATAGTGCCCGTTGGCACTCTCCAATAAATTATAAAAAAGCAATTTTAATTAAACATTTTTTCCACTGACGTGCAAACAACAAGCTAATATGTACAGTGGAAAGCCACTAAAGTGGCTTTTATCACTTTTCAGTAGAGCCACGATAGTGACTTCTAGCACTCCACGGGTTAATGCACGATGAAAAAAGTACTGATGATTCACAGAATGCAATTTCCATTATAAATCCGATAAGAAAGTGGGACTGCTTTGTATATCAATGCGAACTCGGTTCAAACCAATCTTGTTTGTTCCTGCAGCTATACCTCCATACCCCCAAGAAGTCCTCTTTTTGGCTGATTTCTTTGTACCCTTAGTTTATATTTAATGAAGGAAGGAGGATAAATTTTACGGGATGTACACCCTCTTTCAACCCATATTGTCGTTTTGGGGGAGGGGCTTGTTTGGTTTTCCAGTGGACAGC
Source organism: Pictodentalium vernedei (assembly GCA_031216915.1). NCBI lineage: Eukaryota > Metazoa > Mollusca > Scaphopoda > Dentaliida > Dentaliidae > Pictodentalium > Pictodentalium vernedei. The sequence continues at coordinate 557,983,407 of CM062297.1, forward strand.
CTGGTGGGCGGAGGAAGCGTCCTAGACGTTTTTTTCCCTGCCTAATTCTGTTTCCATTATTCCATGTTATGGAAGTTACTGAAATATTCCACACTTACTTTTTTCCAAAAGTAAGTGTGTCGTGCCGAAATATAGCGAACATCTAAATTCTTTGCAAAATTAACAAAAATTAATAGTCAGATTCAGCTCAGATTTTCACAGATTTAGAGCGTAAAACTGGTCGTGTGAAGCACGGGAAGTGGGAGATCCCTAGTCTCCAGTAGTAAAAAAGGGTTCTGTTTGCTGGTAAAAAAGGACCCGGTCACCAGCGCCTGGGCTGGAAACCATCTAAAGTGGGCATGACGGGTACAAACGATTGGCTGAACTTGACTTCACCCCTGTGTTACATTCATGATATAACCTTAGATGCTGAAAGTGACCTTGAATCCCGAAAATCAGCTTTTCCTGCAGCATTAACGTCTGCGGGCATGAACAGCTCCAATATAGTGAGTTTTTCTGCTAAACTGAACAACTTCCAAAGATGAGCTTCCTTACAAGTCTTTTGAGACAAAGATCTTGGTGTTGGCAGATTCAGCAATATTGCAGAATCAATGTATTGGTAATGTTTTTAGCTTAACTTGACAAAGTCAAGATAAGCTATTGCCATCACGCGTACGGAAGTATGTTAGTCTGTGAGTCTGTTCGTCTGTTCACATTTTCCTTTAGCACAGGCTACACCCCATAGTTCTTGTCCAATCGTCACAAAATTTCATATGCAGGTTTGAGGTCATGGCTAAATGAGAACGTCCCCTTTTGGTCGCGATCGGTCAACCATGATGGCAGCCCGACCTCAAAACCCGAAAACCTTTAGCACAGTCTACAGGTCATATTTATGAAAGGATTTTATGGTAACTTGTTAGGATGACTCTGTATAATATCTAGATGAGAACGTCCCCTTTTGGTCATGATCTGTCAACCGTGACGGCTACCCAAGCCTGAAACCCAAAAACTTTTAGCACAGTCTATTGATCATATTTAATATGAAGGGCTTTCATTGTAACTTGGTAGGATGACTCCGAATGATGTCTGGATGAGAACTTCCCCATTTGGTCACAATCTGTCAACCGTGACGACTGCCCGAGCCCAAAACACGAAAACTTTTAGCACAATTTGCAGGTCGTATTTATGGAGGGATTTCATTGTGACTTGGTAGGATGACTCCATATAATGGCTAGATGAGAACGTCCCCTTTTGGTCGCGATTGGTCCACTTGACGGCTACATGGGCCCGAAGCCCGAAAACCTTTAGCACAGTCTACAGGTCATATTTATGAAGGGATTTCATCGTAACTTGGTAGGATGACTCCAGATAATGTCTAGATGAGAACGTCCCCTTTTGGTCGCGATCATTCAGCCATGATGGCTGTCCGAGCTCAAAACCCAAAAACCTTTTGCCCTCACTGCAGGTCGCATTTATGAAGGGATTTCATTGTAACTTTGTATGGTGACTCAGTATAATGTCTAGATGAGGACATCCCCTTTGGTCGCGATCGGTCAACCATGATGGCTGCCCGGGCCCAAAACCTGAAAAACTTTAGAACAGTCTACAGGTCGTATTTATGAAAGGATTTCATGGTAACTTGGTAGAATGACTCTGTATAATATCTAGATGAGTATGTCCCCTTTTGGTCATGATCTGTCAATTGTGATGGCTGCCCAGGCCCGAAGCCCAAAAACCTTTAGCACAGTCTACAGGCCGTATTTATGAAGGGATTTCATTGTAACTTGATAGGATGACTCGTTTTGGAATAATTTCACTGCAACTTGGTAACTTTGGTTGACATACTTTAATTGTGGGGGTCACATACATTAACTTTGAGGGCCACATTAACCCACCCCTCAATTCTTTAGTACAGTCTACACATCAAATTATTTTTATTGAAAACATAGTACACAGGGAACAGAAATTAACATATTCCCTATTATCACAATTCTTGTTTTATTTCATAATCCTTTCATAAACATTGAACATTATCCTTTTCATCAATCACAACACACAGTCAGGGTAAGCTACAGTGTCAATGATACTTTCATTCTGTTAGTAAACGATTTAACCTTTCATCATATTGATTGCTGAAGAAGAACACCCGTCTGAAAAGTTCCCAAACTTTCCAACTTTCGTTACTGTTTTCCTTCAGTTTGGAGAGGGTCAACTTCAAACTCTTTGCATTCCTTTGTGTAGAAAGAATTGCCTGCTGAAAAAAATGCTGTTAAAAGTTTTACTGCAGGGCTGAACCCAAAGTCTTACTGTAAGGTTTAACTCAATATCTGTTTTGGCTGCTTAAAGGAGAGTGCTGTCAGAAAAAAACTTCGGTGTTTGGACAGTTTTGCTCTTTTGTGTATTGATTTTTCCAAAACAAAAAGAGATTACCTTGTATTTCTTTTCCTAACTGCAGTCAGCTTTTATAGGGAAACAGATTTTCTGTGATACATTTTGGTATCCTGTTTTATCCAGTACCTGTTCGACCTGCATAAAAATTAACTCGGCCAGAATAACCAAACTTTTCAATAAATTTTACATGTTTCTATACTCATTTTTAGCTTAACTTGACATAGTCTGTTAGTCTGTGAGGAAGTCTGTTAGTCTGTGAGTCTGTTCACATTTTCCTTTAGCACGGGCTACACCCCGCAGTTCTTGTCTGATCGTCACAAAATTTCATATGCAGGTTTGGGGTCATGTCTAGATGAGAACGTCCCCTTTTGGTCGTGATCGGGCAACCGGTATAGCTGCACGAGCCCAAAACCCGAAAACTATTAGCACAGTCTACAGGTCGTATTTATGAAGGGATTTCATTGTAACTTGGTAGGATGCCTCTGTATAATGCCTAGATGAGAACGCCCCCTTTTGGGAATGACCTATCGACCATCATGGCTGCCGAAGCCCGAAACCCAAAAACTTTTAGCACAGTCTGCAGGTCATGTTTAATATGGAGGGACTGTAACTTGGTAGGATGACTCCTTATGACGTCAAGATGAGAATTTCCCCATTTGGGCGTGATCTGCCAACCGTGACGACTGCCCGAGCCCAATACCCGAAAACCTTTAGCACAGTCTACAGGTCATATTTATTGAGGAATTTCTTTGTAACTTGGTAGGTTGACTTCATATAATGTCTAGATGAGAAAGTCCTCTTTTGCACGTGATAGGGCAACTGTGACGGCTACAGGAGCCCAAAAACCTTTAGCACAGTCTACAGTTCATATTTATGAAGGGATAGCACAGTCTACAGTTCATATTTATGAAAGGAGTCCCCTTTTGGTTGCGACCATTCAGCCTTGATGGCTGCCCGAACCCAAAAACCTTTAGCCTAGGCAAAAGGTCATATTTATGGAAAGATTTCATTGTAACGTGTTAGGTTGACTCCATATGTCTTGATGATGACATCCCCTTTTGGTCGTCATTGGTCAACTGTGATAGCTACAGGTGCCCGAAGCCCGAAAACCTTGAGCACAGTCTACAGGTCATATTTATAAAGGGATTTCAGTGTAACTTCGTAGGATCACTCCAGATGATGCCCAGATGAGATTGTCCCCTTTGGTTGCGATCATTCAACCATGATGGCTGCCCGAGCCCGAATCCCGAAAACCTTTAGCACAGTTTACAGGTCATATTTATGAAGGGATTTCATTGTAACTTGGTAGGTTGACTTCATATAATGTCTAGATGAGAACGTCCCCTTCTGGACACGATTGGGCAACTGTGACGGTTACAGGGGCCCGAAGCCCGAAAACCTTTAGAACAGTCTACAGGTCATATTTATGGGATTTCATTGTAACTTGGTAGGATGACTCCAAATAATGTGTAGATGAGAACGTCCCCTTTTGGTTGCGATCATTCAGCCTTGATGGCTGCTCGAGCCCAAAACCCCAAAACCTTTAGCATAGTGTATAGGTCATATTTATGGAAGGATTTCATTGTAACCTGTTAGTTTGACTCCATATAATGCCTAGATGATGACATCCCCTTTCAGTCGTGAATGGTCAACTGTAATGCTCAGATGAGAATGTCCCCTTTTGGTTGTGATTATTCAACCATGATGGCTGCCTGAGCTCAAAAACCTTTAGTACAGTCTACAGGTCATATTTATGAAGGGATTTCATTGTAACTTGGTAGGTTGACTTCATATAATGTCTAGATGAGAACGTCCCCTTTTGGACGCAATTGGGGAAATTTCACTGTAACTTGGTAACTTTCGTTGATATATGTTAACTGTGAGGGCCACTTACATTAACTGTGAGGTCATATTAACCCACCCTCAGCTCTTTAGTACAGTGTTCAGCTCATATTATTTTTATCAAAGACATAGCATACAGGGAACAGAAAAGAGCATATTCCCAATTATCACAATTCTTGTCTTATTTCATAATCCTTTCATAAACATTGAACATTATCCTTTTCATCAAACACAACACACAAGTGAAGCTACAGTGTCATTGACACTTTCATTCCAATACAGAAAGCGTACATTCATAGTTCACAGTGCTTTGCTTAACTGCATTCACCATTGCCGCACAGGGTAAACATTTTCAGTTATATGTTTTGGCGGACCACTTTATCGAATACCTGTTTTTGCACAAGAACAAAACCCGTATACTATGTCCTGTATATTGTGCTAGTTGGTTTCTATACCAAAAATAAGCAAAATTTAAATCGCCTTTTAGATGTTCTTGCTTAAAAAATTTAATTGCTATATCTCCAGTGGATATTTTGATGACTGCCAAGCTGCAAAATGAAAAATGTCTCCTTCCTCTTGTCACAAAACACCATTTAATTAAGCTTCGTAACAATTGCTGTTGGATTTATTGAGTTTAGGTGACTTTTTTGTCTACTGACATATAATTTTACAAACTAAGCTGGCTAATTTGTAGAATTTATGCACGAGAGGAAAAAACCTTCCACTGTGTCATGTGTGTGATGCCAGCTGTTCTTCATATCAAAAAGAAATCCAAGTCACCATTTGGAAGTGATGCCAGCTGTTCTTCATATCAAATAGAAATCCAAGTCACCGTTTGGAAGTGATGCCAGCTGTTCTTCATATCAAATAGAAATCCAAGTCACCGTTTGGAAGTGATGCCAGCTGTTCTTCATATCAAAAAGAAATCCAAGTCACCGTTTGGAAGTGATGTCATCTGTTCTTCATATCAAAAAGAAATCCAAGTCACCGTTTGGAAGTTCTTGACAGAGCTCATTGATATCTGTCAAACAAGATTGAATTGGTTGAATCCCAGTTGCTTTATATGGAAAAGTGGCGACTTGAGATTTGGATATTTTGACATCAGTGTGAAGGGTGTTAAATAGTATAATTGCTATTTCAAGAACAGATTAGCTTGGCTATTTTGATGATTTCTCCAACTCCGTAATACAATATCCTCTTCATCTTGTCAATACACCATTGAATTACTGAATTAAGTTTCTTAACTATTGACATTGAATTAACCGATTTTTGGTGATTTCGGTATGTTTGTAGGGTTTTTAGCTCATCTTGACTTTGTCAAGATGAGCTAATCTCATCGCTCTCCGTCCGTCGTCCGTCAACACCATGTTTTGGTCTTCTCCAAAGCCACTGGGCCAATTCAAGTGAACGTTCCTGTGAGTGATGGTCCCAAGGGGGCATTTCATTTTTGTTCAACTCAACATGCCCAGACCCATAGGGAGGGAGTGGGGGAAAATGTTCCAAAATATTTTAATAATCTTCTCCTGAAGAACCAGTGTGTACAATGACTTGATATTTGCTATGGAGCTTCCATATGAGGTGTAGAATCAAGTTTGTTCAAACGAAGTTCGTGAAGTAATATTTGGCTTTGTAATAGGAGGGGTAAGATTTTTGGCCCCGCCCCAAATTTATATTTTCTGAACCGATGGTCCGGTATGAACCAAATTTGGTTTGTGGTATTATTGGGTCATAAGTACTTGACCCATGCAAAAGGAAAAATTCCCGCATCCCCATGGGAACCCTGGGAGCTAAAAATAGAAATATTTTCAAACGCCCATATTTCCTAAACCACACGGAACAGAGAGCTGTTATTTGGTATGAAGTATCCTTAGGACCAGTAGAATTGAATGGTAAAAAAAAATTGCCATCGGTTATGTTAGGGTTTTCTGTAATGGGCATCGAAAAATGCTGAGTCAGCATATTTGCAGATTTAAAAAAATCTTTTCTCCAGAACCAATCATCAGAATCTTTTGATATTTGGTATACAGCATTCATACGGAGGGAGGGAGGGGGGGGGGGGGGGTCAGATAAATGTTTGTTGGAATAAAGCTCATTGGTTCAATATTTGGGCTCTCTACAGGAACCCGAAGTTTTAACATAGGAAAATATGGGGAATATTCTTTAAAAATCTTCTTCTTCAGACCCACCAGTCAGAATCTTTTAATGTTTGATATACATCATTGGTATGAGGGTCAGATTCAAGATTGTTCAAACCAAGTCCCTAGGTTAATATTTGGGCTTCTTACGGAAGCCCAAATTTTATCATTGTTCAATATAGAGGTTAATTTTAAAAAAATCTTCTTCTTCAGATCCACCAGTCAGAATGCTTTGATATTTGGTATGCAACATCTCTACATGGGTCAGATTCAAGTTTGTTCAAATCAGATCCCTATGTATATATTTGGGCTCACTATGGTAGCCTAAATTTTTACTTAGTGCAATATGGGGAAATTTCTTTAAAAATCTTCTTCTTCAGATCCACCAGTCGGAATGCTTTCATATTTGGTATACAACATCTCTAGGGGGGGTCAGATTCCAGGTTGTTCAATTCGAGTGCATAGGTTAATATTTGGGCTCCATATGGGAACATGAAATTTAACTTAGTACAATATGAGGGAATTTCTTCAAAAATCTTCTTCTTTTGATCCACTCGTCAGAATGCTTTCACATTTGGTGTACAACATCTCTAGAGGGGTCAGATTCAAGTTTGTTCAAATCGGATCCATAGGTTATTTACCGTTAATATTTGGGCTCGCTATGGTAGCCCAAATTTGAACTTAGTGCAATTCGAAGAAATTTCTTTACAATTTCTCTTCTTCAGATCCAACAGTCAGAATGCTTTCATATTTGGTACACAGCATCTCTAGGGAAGTCAGATTCAACTGTGTTCAAACCAAGAGCCTGGATTAATATTTGGGCTCTCTATGGGAGCCGGAATTTGCCATTTTGCAGAAGAATTAAAAATTTTGTATTCAGTACCCTCTGGAGGTGTGTAACTAAGATTAATCCACATAGGTTGTATCAAGAGGCTTCATAGGGGAGCTCTATATTTTACATTATGATCAACTGAAGAAAAGGCATGATGCCCAGATTATTTTTGTCACTCCTGAGGGACTCAAGGATTGTGACAGTGTAGCCTATGGAGATGGCTCATTCTTGGACTCTGTTTAAATTGTGTTCTGTTCAAGATGAGCGCTTCAGGCCCCATGGGGTTTCTTGTTTGTCGACACACGGACATTTTTAAACTCTCAGATTGCTGGCTAGCAATTTGCAAAATTTATGCACGAGAGAAAAACCCGTATGCTATGTTATGTATTTTGTGATATTGTTGTCCATACCAAAAATAATCCAAATCCAAATCACCATTTGGAAGTTCCTTCTTAACCCTTTACCTAAATGAAAAGCAGACACTTGCAAATAAAAATTCTTGAATAACTATTTTTTTCATTTTTTGTCTCAAAAACATAGATTATGACCCCTCGTTGGAACGAGCTCGACGAGCTCGTTCCGACGAGGGGTCATAATCTATGTTTCTGAGACAAAAAATGAAAAAAAAAATAATGAAAATTAATTGATTTTGGAGAATAGCGCTGGCCGGTTTTGGCCGTTACGTTGGGTAAAGGGTTAAAATGTGTATTTCTTCTTTTAAAACAACACGGCCGACGGCGGCCGTTTTTGATGGCTGTTAAAAAACAAATTATGACATCCTCTTCGTCTCGTCAACATGGACTGTTGTATCAAGTTTCATAACAATTGGCCCTAGATTAATTGTGTTTCCCCCTGGAACCTCGGGAAGTGAAGCAGTGCTTGTTTATTGTGGTAAACAAGCTTTGTTTTACTGGTAAAATACAATGCAGTCACCAATACTAGGGGTGGAAGTCATCTAAAATGGGCAATATTGATATAAACAATTGACTGGACTTTACTTTATCTCCATGCTGCGGTCACAATTGGGCGTTGTGCAGAAATGTGTGTCCTTAAACATCAATAAATAAATACAGTAAATAAATTGTTATGGAGGTTTTGTTAGTAATCTACAGACGGATGGATGACTGATAGCCATACACTCCCCTCCACCCCCCCCCCCCCACCCCCATCCCTTCCGTGCGGGGGATAAAAAGGCTACGACTCTCATAGCTTTGCAAAAGCGTATTTCGCATTTAAAGAATAGCAAAATCGCTGCATATGTTTTGCTCTCATGTTTTATTGAATACCTGTTTTGACTGCATCAAGGGTTGTAATGTAGGGGGGAAAAGTACAGCTTTTTACGAATTTTGCATATTTCTGTTTATATTTTTCCAGAGGGAAATGAAATAACGCAAACTGAGTTTCTTGGTATTATTCATCATATACTTGAAAATAAAGTTTCCGTTAAAAGTGTTGGTATCAATTTAAACCCAATGTCTGTTCTGGCTGCTCCAGAAGAGTTCAATCACAAAATGCGAATTTACAAAAAAAACTCTGCAATTTTCCTTATGCCTGCCCCACCTCCCTGCCTGAAAGGAAATCAAATGCAAAGCTTAGTTAGCGCCGTTCAGGAGGTAACACAATTTCTGTTATATATTTTGATCTTAAACTTAACGCCATACCTGTACTACAGCATAAAAAGTAACGCATGCAGACAGTTAATTTTAGAGAATTTTGCAATTTTTTGTGCTCATTTTTCCTGATAGAAAATGTAGCCAGAAATGCTTTGCTCAACTGCGTTCAGTGATTATTATATACTATTAAAAAAATGTTGGGGATATTTGATAACACAGAGATAAATGAAGAAATATATTTATATTTTCATCAAAAAGGCAGTTGAGGCATTGCACTGTGACATCTGGTGAATGATTTCAGCGACAGTGGGTGTCTGACAAGAACATATTCCACGCACTGAGCTGTAGAAGACATGGACGGTCAGTCAGTGAATTTACCACATTCAGTCCAAGACCTCAATACCTTGTAAATCATCATTGGTTCGCGAGACAAGCGCGGATCCGACGTGACATACTCCTCACCAAACGTTCAATATCAGATTGACTGATGTTATTCCATTCTTCCTGCAGTGTAGCGGCGAGTTCCTGGACATTGGTAGGGGGCTGTTGGCGTTGTCGTAGGCGCCTGCTAAGGATATCCCAGGTGTGCTCGATTGTTGAAAGGTCTGGACTTAGTGCTGGCCAAGGCAGTGTAGTGATGGTCTGCTCCTGGAGGAACTCTAGCGACACGGGCCATGTGTGCTCTTGCATTGTCATCTTGGAAAATGAATCGACGGCCGTGACGTGGCGCAAATGGCACCACATGAGCTGCTAACATGTTGACACCGTAGTACTGCCCTGTGACACGCCCATGGATGACATGTAATGCTGTTCTGCTTCTTGCCATGCTTATGCATCCCCCCACCATAACCGATCCACCACCCAAACGATCGCGCTGCCTAACGGTTACGTTGTGTTATCGTTCGTTTCGCCGCCACCACACTCTGTTTCGCCTGTCGTGGAAGTCGTGAATGAACCTTGATTCATCGGAAAACATAACGTTGCTCCACCGACGATTGTCCCAGCGCTCCACACGAATTACGCCTTGCTGCGATGTGACGTTCAGTCAAACGTGGGATTATTCGAGGTCGTCGATCGTACAAATTCCAGGTGTGTAGGCGATTTCGGATAGTCTGGCCACTGACTCGCACATCTGTCGCTCAGTGCAGCTGCTGTCCAATTTCTGAGGCACTTTGATGGCCCGTCCTGTACAAATGAAAATTTCAAAACGTAACCCACAGACGTTAATGCGGCGCTCGTGCGAAAAACATGCACGAAGTTTTCGTGGGCCGGTGACATTCATGATCCACACTAAACTTGGTAACATATTGATGTGTCCAATCACGCGGATCCAATACCATTTTCCGAAAATATCAACATCAGTTTGGATATCCCCTACTTTTTTTGAATAGTACAGGTCAACAATTTTTCTCTTTATTTTGAGGTGTAAACACGTTACCGATTTTGACTTCGATGAACTGTGTGGTCAGAAAAATACTGCCAATGTATGAGTTTCAGTATGTTTTATCTTCTGGGTTAAGCCTGTGATTCTACACAATCCCAATTTTCTAGTTGTCATGCCCCCGAGACCCGCCATATCACTTCCTCATTTTGTTCCGGTCGTATGAAAAATATGGCCGCCAGAAGTATTCTTTGGTTCCGATTGGTGGATTTTCATAACTCTTCTCTGAAACCACAAGGCCAAATATTTAGAAATTTTACATGATTGATGACTGGGACATATGCCGATCGGGTTGCAAACATGGCCACAATTGCGACTTATAGTTACCATAAAAACCCTATGGGAAATCACATTTTCATCTTCTTCCCTGGAACTACTGAGCCGATGTGAACCAACGCGGCAGGAATGGTCTATGGGAGGTTTTCTACAACTGTTTCTCATTTTGTTCCTGGTGGATGAAAAACGTACAAACTCTTTGATTCTGATTGATCGATTTTGAAAAATCTTCTACTCTGAAACTACAAGGCCAAATATTTTGAAGCTTCACATGCTTGATGACTGGGGCACCCTCTACCAAAGATCCATGAATGCTGCCTCAAATCGATTTTTTTTTTTTTGTGATGCCCCCGAGAGACACTTACTTACCCTTTTTGACATCGTCGATGGCATATGCCACGCTTCGCGTTGCTTTTGTTTATTGTTATTTGACTCGTGGCCTTCGCCGTTTTGAGGCGTCAATTAATCCCCATGCAATGTGGCAGCGAGTTCAAGTGGCAATATATTGGGAAAAAATCGCTGGATAAATATCACCCGGATGTTTACTTGTTTCCGACGTTGTTCAGCCCGGACAGTGACAGTTCGGATAATGTGAGCATGAAAAGTCATATTACTTGAGCAGTTGTTTCTGGACAACTGTAGTCTGCGTTAGTAAGCAGACAGACAATACTTGCCTAGATACAACTGCTTTGCAAAAAGTCTTGAGAGCTTTGGTCTTCAATAAATTCACTTTTATTTCCCAGGCTTGTACGAGATATACCTCGAAGCCGTATTTACATATCACGGTCTCACTTTCTCTGTAATCAAACATGCCTAAAGTGTGCTTTTTGTAAATCGAGACAAGGCACCCATTATCGCCATTAGTTAATCAAAACTCTATTGGCGTATAAATCAGATTTTGTGTGGCGTAGGATGCCCGACGGTGATAAAAATCTTCGATTTTCTTCACCAACAGTTAACATATTTTGCTCTGATAGTTATTCCAGAATTAATTTCCATCCATACGTTGATTGAAGAGAGACGTGAATTGTGAAAATACAAACGATAGATAAGAAGTGAGGGACGAATCTGACTGGATCGTGTCCATCAAAAAGCCTGAACTTCTGTAATGACGATATGGTAAATTATCCCATATTCAGCCCAAGAGCTCAAGCCACTCGTATAATTATGTAAGGAATTCGGCGCTGTTATGTCCCAGTACATGTTGAACGATTGAACAGTGCATCGCCGATGTTAAGATTCACTCGTCTGAAATATGTCCCTTGGTTGGAAAAGCGAACCCATGGTTCGCATTTCCGACCAGCTGATATATTACAGACAATTTAATCTAAAAAATACCATAAAGATTCCTTTTTAGCCCGACTGTTTACAGTCAGGGCTATAGTCATGGCTTTCGTCCGTCCGTGCGTCCGTCCGTCTGTTAACATTTAGAGTTTGTGGTTAAAGTTTTTTAGCGAAGGTTAAAGTTTTTTTCTTCTAAATTAATATTAATTACCATTGATTGTATCATTCTCACCATGTTTCATGTTATTTTTGAGAAATATTTAACCCTTTTTGCAGTCAATTTAACTTAGAACTTCCAGGTTAAAGTTTTTGGTTCAAGTTTTTTTGTTTCTAACGGTTTTGTGGAATGTCACTGTGTCTTATTTGGGACAATGTCTACTGTCTACTGAACTTTTCTACAGTGATTTTCATTAATATTGGCATGATTTTAACCCCTTTTAAACATGTTTTCAGACTTAGTTTCTTTGTATTTGAAATTAGGCTTTTACCACATACTTTGTTACTTTAATTCTTGCATGGTCAATACAACTTAATGATTGCATTAACATCAATGATTTCTTTTATCAGTTTTAGGAAATATTTAACCCTTTTTTTGCAGTCAGTTTTACTTAGTATACCCAACTTAAAGTTTCGGATTAAAGTTTTGTTTTTCAAAATTGTACCTTTCATTCTTCAAACACTGTGTAACAACGTCAATGTTTTTTCATTTGGGGTAAGATCTACTGAAGCTGTATACAGTACAGTGGTTTCAAATAATATTGGCATTAATTTAACCATTTTCAAAACAGTTTTCGAACTTAGTTTCTCTAAATTTGAAATTAGGCTTCTACCACATACTTTATTACTTTTTATCCCCCCGCAAGAATATTCATCCGAACTTTGGCATAACTTGAACAATACTTAACGGATTTCAATTCTTTTTGGTATATGTCTCTATAGCAACAATTTCTACGTCAAGTTCGTTGACCACCATCATTATCCAATGAAAATTGTCGGAGTTATTGCCCCCCCCCCCCCCCCGCCAATTAGGCAAATTTTTATTCTTTGCACCAAAATGCATTTTGAAGACTACATGCAGGAAAAAAAATCCCCCCCCCCCCCCCCCGGTGCCAATTAGGCAATTTTTTTTTCTTTGCTCCAAAATACATTTTGAAGATTTAGAGTGACTACGTGCAGAAAAAAAAAATTACTCCTATAACCCACCTCCCCTCTTCCTCCTCCCCCGGGGCCAATTAGGCAATATTTTTTCTTTGGTCCAAAATGCATTTTGAAGAATATAGAGTGACTACATTTGGAAAAAATTTGACTCCTATAACACCACCACGCCCGCCCCTCCCCTGTGCCAATTAAGCATTTTTTGGGGGGGGGGGGGCAAAATGCATTTTGAAGGATTTCGAGTGTGTACATGCATAAACAAATTTTTACTCCTATGACCCCCCCCCCCCCCCCCCCAAGCCCTATGTCAATTAGGCATTTTTGTCATTGCTCAAAAATGCATTTTGAAGGACTTAAAGTGATTACAAACAGAAAAAAATACTCGTATGCCAACGACCCCCCCCCCCCCCCCCCCGCCCCCGGGCAATTAGACCTCAAACAATTTTTTTTTCTTTGCTCCAAGATGATTTTCCCGGATTTAGAGTGATTTTATGTGGGGGGGGGGGGGGAACTCACCTATGCTCTCCGTCCCCAATTGGGGGGGGGGGGGGCTGCGGGGGGATTAGCTGCGCTTGGCGTTGCAGGCCTCTTGTTGTTCTTGCATGATCAATACAACTTTAATAGTTGCCTTTACAAACATCATTTCATTTGCTTGTATGCAGCTTTTTTTCATTACTTGAGCTTCACGATTTGAAATATAAAGAAATGCCTTCCGCCGCATACTTCTGTTGTTTTACAAAAAAAACCAATACAGATGGGAAGGAAATGGGAGTGAGGGACTTTGATTGATGTTGTCTCCAAAATTTCGGGGGAGATGGGTGGAATCAATCCACCCCTCCCTCCTCCCCATGTTATCCAGAAGATACATCCAGTTATAATTATTCAACAAGAAAACAAAGGTGCACTTCGAATTTGAAGTATAGTCTTTTAAAATTTAAACCACAGATTTTAAGTTAAAAATTCCAACTTATATTGACTGCAGTTATATTTCCTAATCAACAGAGCTGTGCAGCTGATGATCTGACTACAAATTTTGTTGACATTTTCAGAAAACACATAATTTTATACTTTTTTCAGATTTTAGAAAGAAAATGTTTTATGTACTGCATCTTTAACCCTTTACCTAACACAAGTTGAAGCCAAACAGTACAAATTATTTTTCTGAAACATCAGATTTGTTCATGTTTTACTTCTAACCATTGCTTATTAGTCCTTATTGGAACAAGCTCATCAAGCTTGTTCCTTTAATAGGTCATGAGGTAGATTTGGGGTAGGGAAATGAAAAAAATAAAATTTGAATAGCAATTTTTGTATATCACGAGTGCAGATATGGCAGATTCGTTACGTAAACGGTTAACAAAAAATAGCACAGACTATTTTGTGTCTAAGCATTGTCATTGCTGGGACAGTCGTGCTCTTTGCGTGACATCGCTCTAGTAATTGAATCAGCACTAGAAATGTTGCTCAATCGAGACATCATTTGATCGAATGTTTGATGAAATTACCATTAGAAATGAAGACTCATCACAGCCGTAGTTTTGAGATTACGCCGTGTAGTTCCATTAATTGTGTTAACATTTTAGTCTTTTCGGAGCGGTGTAAATACTTATTGATTGAGATATCTATAACTGGAGCACGAATGAATATCTGTTATCCTTGTGAATGAAAGAGCATACATTACATCAACAGTAGACTGCGCAAATTTCCACAAAAAGTGGGTAAGCAAACAGCTCATAACAGCGTCGAATTCCGAACCGAATTTGACTGGTGGCCTGAGAGCTTGTTTTTACATCGAACTCTCAGTTCACCAATCTAATTCTGTAAGACATTCTACGCTGTTATGGGGTATTTGTTCACCCACCTTTCGTGGATTTTACACGCAGACGACCGCCGTTGATGTAATGTGGCGTCCTTTCACTCACAAAGATATACAGATAATCGTTCGGCTCCTGTTATAGATGTTACCATCAATAAGTAATTATAATCCAGTAGCACGGAAGTCGCGTACCAAGAGGGTTCCATTGCATATTCTGATACCTTGTGGTCCCACATGTATGGAATGGACTTTGGTTTTACATAGAAGTTTGGACATTTTTTTGCGAAAATAGAGAAAAAAACAATTTTAAATTTTAAAATTCCGGCAATTGTTTTCATTTGTTCAGATTCATGTCCCATGTAGTATGTCAAAAATATGTTTCATTCCTGAAAGCCATGAATTACTCGTATTTTCTTAATTTTAACGAAAAATATTTAGAAGATAAGTAAAATTAGGATAAAATCGTAATCCTCGCTGCCTGAGCGGAATTAACCCAAGCTGTAGAAACGCAATGAACATTTCAATGGAAGTTTTAAAAATGTTAAAACTAATAGAGCAAGACATTCAGGAAAATTCTCATTAATGACGGGGCTTAGGCAAAGCTATCACAGCAGTATCTCACAGGTAAAAACAAACGAAATATGGAACAGCGATATAATCAGGATGATTAAACCATGCATAAGAGCTTCCTTTTGGAAACATATATGAAGAATATAGTAAGTGTTCATTTATAATTGATATATATTTGAAATAAAGAGTCTCATAAAAGAATATCCACATCCGTTCTTGGGGATTCCACAAGTGATTGTATATTATAAAAGAATTCAGCACCCAATTGCTCTTTGATGATAAAAAACATTCATGCATTAAGGTAACGCAAATAGGCTTACTTCCTTACGTGAACAATATTCCGTAGAAGGATTACTAAACTTTGCTTATAACAACAGACCATATATGCCACATTATGTTTCTTCTTCATAGGTAACATCTTAGGAGAATGGACTGCAGCAATCTTGAGCCAAATATTTACAGAAACTTGTACATCATACCGCGTTTTTTTCCCCAGGAAAAACTTTTCCTAGCATTACAGTTACAAGCAACTATTGACATAAGATCTGGCGGGGCCATATCGTTCACATCTCAAGGCGGAGAGGGAACTCCCCCCCCCCCCACCCCAACCCCACCCCCACCCCTCTTCCCCAACCGAATTGAGTAATGTGTACTCCCTGGGGATTTTCTTGTCAGAACCCTTCCACAATTTAGTTTGAAGATAAGTGCGCTTAATATGGTTTTCAAGAACGTTGTCAGTGGGTGATAGTGTTTTTATTTTAGGGATATCCTTTCTGAAAGAGAATATTTCATATCTCATACGATTTGAGGTTTTTTTCACAAGACAATGGATTGTACAGCCACCAGAAAAAAACATATGTCCAGTTCTGAGCACATCCTCAATATCTGCACAAGCTTCCGCTGGAACACTCAAATCAAGGTCAGATTTGTCAAGAACTGATAGAACGGACAGTTTTCCTTTTCCGTGTGGGTAGCTCACCGTGTCACAACCCGAAAGAGCATGCAATCCATCGATATTAGAACATTTCGCCCCTATCGTTTCAGGTATGTTAATAACACGACCATCTGCTTTTTTCGTGGTAATCAGGGTGTTAGAAGCCTATTCCATCAAAATAGGCTAATAAGACGAAAATAGCAGTCGGGTTCATTAGAATGAGATTGTTCACATCATGAAAAGCCCAAGGTTCATCTGTTTCAATTTACATTCATGAATTCGGGCAACGTGTAAGTGTAACGAGGTATTAATTTTTCTTCTGTGGAGAAATATTTCCCAGACTATCATAATCTAATATCCTTCTTGTTTCCGCAAAGGTAATTCGAGTGAGATTCTTTATATTTTTACCCAATAGGCGAAGATCCTTCTAGTTTTAAAGCGTTTTAATGATTTCACACTCAGGGAGAGTTCATTGTAATAACTCCATTATATATATAGACAACATACATATAGTGTTATTTTTATATCTGGTTTATACAACGAGTTGAAATATAGTTAATATTTTCGAGGCTCTGCCGAGAAAATATTAACTATATTTCAACGAGTTGTATAAACCAGATATAAAAAACACTATATGTATATTGTTTTTATCTGATAACAAACAGCAGTTTCAATAGTTGAGGCTTATATTCACTTTTAGGCTCATTCCCACGGGCCTCCGTAGAAAATGAGACAAAGCAAACGCGATCTTTTGGTTGTTGCTGTACAGGCAAAACCACTGGTTGCAGTTGATCTATTATTCATTTTTTTTTAGCTCTTCCTGGCGACGATGATAAAGTGTATTCAATTGAGAAGTTTCCAATTTCCATTATTTATGGTCCACTTTTGTTTACAATTCGTACGAAACGTTTTTTTTCACGTAGCAGACGAACGTGTAATTGGAGCAGTCCTTTGATCGTGGACGTAGACGTAGCTATAAATAGCGCATTACACATTACTGACAGTCTAGTAATTTCTACATAAGGTTTTGAACGAAGTAGGTTGTAATTATTTCTTTATTTCAGCAAAATAAACTGAAAATTTACATGTTTATACTTATAGAAAATATGTCATATATATTTCGATTAAATTTCACTTGCTCCTTCAACGTAGAATTCAAACTTGCATTACGAAGTTTATGAATGAATGAAAATGGAATCGAACGAGGTCAAAGGTCGTTCGCATAAATTATAATTATATACAACACCCGTTGTATATACTTCAAGTATATACAACGGGTGTTATACTCTATGGTTATCAGATAAAAGTAATTCACCGTAGATCCATGACATGTCTGGTTGGGTCCTCTTATCCATGTAAAACGATTGAAATAAATAACAAAAATGTCAACAGAAACATAAATATTAACACGAAATTAACCAAAATCAGAAAAAACCGCAAAACCCAAACAAACAAACTGTAATTACTTTGTTTTTCTTCTTGTCCACGGCATATCAGATGTTTTTATTTCATTAAAGACGAAAACAAGAAAAATACACGACGCTCTCCGTCTCTTTTATCTCAAGTGTTACAGGGCACATTACCTAACTCCGACGATTGATATGTGAGGAAAGACGATAGCTTAAATCATGTTTACTTTCATATAAGTATAAGTTTCCTTTAAAGTTACTTTGAAATGACATAATTGCGACATTTTTGGAGTAAAAATGAAACGCTCTCTATTTCTTAGGTTTAATTCGGGAACTTAGGTGATGAAGTATTTCAAACTGCTATGAAATCACCTGACAAGCCTTCTGGATAAAATTGTATAGAAATAGACCACTCACCTTCAAACATGTTAGATAAAAAAATATCTTATAGGTAAGACCCTACAAAAGTTAAATATCTGTTTCTCAGGCCCTCCCGCATGGTCCTTTTGGTTGCCGCACGCTCTCTTTTTGTAACCGATGCAAACTTGAAAAAAAATAAAAATTAAATTTTACCTCAGTTAATAAAATTGATAAATTTGTCCCTTAAGTGCAAGGCTTGCAATGTTTTAGCATTGCAAAGCCTTCTTGCACTCAAGGGAAGAAATACACCACAACCCATGTTATTCTGCAGATCATGAGGCCTAAATCATAAAATAAACTAAGAACATGAACTTTTGATGGCAAAGAAATAATTACAAAAATAAAATAAAAAAACACCCACCCATATGCAATTTTACAAAACAAAATGGCATGAGAAACAGAAGATCTACTTTGAGAGGCTCTAAAAACATTGCCCACCCAGATAGCCAAACGAAACTCGGTTCCATATACTAGGGGTGTTGGGCAACCAGAATATGCAAAAAAAACCTTCTTGGTACCGACTTCCAGGTACCCCCCCCCCCCCCCAAAAAAAAACCCAAAAAAACCAAAAAAAAAAAAACCCAAACTGGGTTCTGCTACTCGACTATTAATTCGCCTTGAAAAGAACACACTGAATTGGTTGAACTGCGCTGGGTAATCATAAAGCCACTGTGAGTCTTCATTCATAATGGTAATGTCACCAAAGATTCGACCAAATCATGTCTCGATTGAGAAACATTTCATCAGAGAAAATGAATGTTTATGATATTTTTTTTAGATTTAATCGTTTGGAATCGTTGATCCGGAAAGCGAAGCGAAGGTTCGCTTTTTTGACCAACTGAAATATTCCAGAAGATTATATCAAAGCATGGACTTTTCGAGGGCTAGACTAGTTCCAGACCACAACAGTGTCGAATTCCTTACAGAAGGTGGATTGAGAGCTTTATCTCTTTTAAAACTGCACCCGAATTGGATAACAGGTGGCATGGTGAAAGAGGAACATAAACCAAGGCCCAGTGTTCATTCAAAACTTCTGCACTGGTGATGTGATAATTTTTATTTATTATTCCCTCGACTTCCGGATGAGGTCTCAGAGGATATAGACGAGGGATTGAGTCCGCCCGTCCGATGAGCTATCCGAACATTTAGCTTGGCAGCTAGGTGTCAATAATCCATATAATACGGGTTCTGCCCACATTTTTGTCAGAGATTTGCCCGGTGTCCGTCCGTCGGGTTGCCCCGTAACAAAATTTCGACTCAGTTGTCTTGTCGATAATCGAATTTGGTTGTGCTCGGATATGCTGGTAGTGATAGGCCATTATGGGGAAAATGATCTCGGCATAGGACGGGTTCTATCGGCAGAATTGTGGCCCATGTAAGTTATTTCACATTTGCTCTAACATTTCAAATGTAGCTCGGCTGTATTTATTTAAGGGTGTTTAAAGTCACATATTTCTGCGTAATGGCTAATCGTGACCGCAACATGGAGATAAAGTCAAATTTAGTCAATCGTTTATAAATACCCACGTTGCCCATTTTAGAGAGCAAGCATTGTTGAATGGATCCTATTTTACCAGTAAAACAGAGCCTGTTTACCATAGCAAACGAACGCTTCTTCACTTCACGGTGTACCGACGGGGTCCATTGTGTGTGGATAATCGGCTTTGGTTAACATTTGAAATGCTAATAGACCAGCATGAGGAAAGATCTCCACAAAGGATGGGTTCTGTCCGCACTTTCTAGCCAGGATTGTGGCTCTTGTGTGTTATTTCGTGTCCTCACCAACATTTTACATTGTAGCTAAGGTGTGGATAATCAAATTCGATTGCTAATAGACTGGCATGGGGGAAATGATCTCCACATAGGGCGGGTTCTGTCCGCAGTTTCTTACCAAAGTCGGTGCCCTTGTTGGTCTTAGAAAATCGTGATATGTGGCCAGGGGCATATGCACAAGCTTCGCATTGCTCTTGTTTAATCCTTTCAGGGCCGTTTCTGAATTTGGATCGTCGCATACAATTCTTCACAGCAAATGATTGAATCCATTTCAAATTTGTATTGAGATT
Source organism: Pictodentalium vernedei (assembly GCA_031216915.1). Classification (NCBI taxonomy): domain Eukaryota; kingdom Metazoa; phylum Mollusca; class Scaphopoda; order Dentaliida; family Dentaliidae; genus Pictodentalium; species Pictodentalium vernedei. The sequence continues at coordinate 558,003,567 of CM062297.1, forward strand.
GAGTAATAATTTGACCAACAGGGCTAAAACGGTTACGGCTATCCCATTAAACTACTCCCAACGTTTGATGCGACCAAGAGCATACAAAATTGCAGGATTGAAACAATTTAGGCAACCATTTGGATTTTGTATGCAGGATTGTCACAGCCCACGAGCATACAGGATTACCACCTACATACGGGATTATAGCCATTTGCAGTTTGAGGGAGTAACGCAGTCTACTAAATCCACTGAGACTGTTGGGCAGGCGAGCGGCTTGGTTGTTCCGTTGGGTGATTGATTGGTTAGTCATTTGGAATCTTGTACTACTTCTATATTGCTTAACCCTTTGACACTGACTGAACATTCCATGCGTGTTCAACTGGTAGAGTCCTATTCGTTACTTGGGGGAAGACCAATCAATATTTTTAACGTGCAGCCTTATGGCTGCACGTTGAAAATCTTGATTGGTATACCGCGCAAGTTCACAGAGCAACTATCTTAGTCTATCTACTTTATGAAATCAGGTCGTATCACGACAGCCTTTCGGGTTCAGAGGGTTAAAACATTTGTTTGAAACATGGTTGCCATGAGCGACATCAAGTACAGATGTGCATGATGAAAATTGCGGCAGCTCGATTTGAGCGTTAAGGGGTTGTTGCCCCTCGGTTCTACAGTTGTAATAGTCTGGACAAATCTCGCAGAGCGAAGCCCATCTAGCTTTCGTAGATACTGGGCTGAAACGTGTTATAGGCCTCCATGACCAACATCAACATGTGTGGCATAAATTAACTGCGGCTCGATTCAAGCATAATGCAGTTATTGCTTATGAATTCTGCAGTTGAAAGCAAAAATATGGAAAAATCTTGTTGAGTAGTCTTGTACATTTCTCAAACATTTGAACCCGAAAAACCGCTTTTCCGGCCCAGTTACATGATACGTCATAACTTCATAAAGTAGGACGGGTGCTAAGTGCATGTGTAGGATAGATCAATCAATATTGATAGCCTACACGTTGAAAATATTAATTGGTGTCCACCCAAATAATAAATACGGAATCTTCCAATTGCTGCCGTTGAACTGACATGGAAGATACCACCAGGGTTCAAGGGATAAAATTTTGGTTTGAAACTTGTTAAACATGATGGAAACTTAGCGCAGATATGAACATATATGAATGACATAAATTTGCCGTGGCTCAATTTATTCTTTACAGAGTTATTATCTTTAAATTTAAATCCCACCTGCGGCATCCGCGTTGTGTCCTTGGTCAAGAAACTTCACCCCACTGCCCACGTGGGGGCACGGTGGCGTTGTGTACTAAGACGTACTGCACGTCGATGGTGCACCTGTCTTCAACCAATGCTAACCCTGCTTGTGTGGAGTTAGTATGTTGGGGAGCTGACAGTTGCTCGCCGTTACTCGGTGGTTCTCTCCGGGTACTCCGGCTTCTTCCACCCGTAAATCTGTCGTGGTCATGATTAGCCATTGTGCAGAAATATGTGACCTTAAACCCCAATAAATAAATGAATAAGTAAATAAATATCTTTAAATTATACAGTTACAGTTGTAGGAGGAAATCCACGGACGTGATGATGGAAGCGGGGAGGGGGGGGGGGGGTGAGTGATTAGGAGGACGTCTCACCCAATTCCTGCCAAAGTTTCCAATAGTTAGAAATTTTAAGCCTCAAACCACCAACAGTTGAAAATGTCAAGCCCTACGGTGGTAGATTTCGTGTCGTGGTATTTTATATGTAACAAGGGCCATTTGTAAGAGTCATTTAGTGATTTTTTTAAACCAAATTTCCGAGTATTTTCTAACTGGAGTCAATATTAGTGTACATCTTCAGGGTTAAGTTTCAAATATAACCAATGAACTCCATCGATTCATATTTGGGCTCAGTATGGGGGCCAGTTTATTTTTGTATGAAACATGGTCAGTTGGCTAAGATCCACGTATGTTCAAATCAAGTTCCTTACCTTATATTTGGACTCCTTATGAGAGCGCCGATCGTAACTAAAAAATGAAAATAACAATTTATTAAACCCTTTACAGCATTCATAAGAGCTTTAAAGCATTCCTGCCTTAAAAACATAACTTATGACTCCTCATTGGATCGAGCTAGTTGAGCTCGTTCCAATGAGGGATCAAAACCTATGTTTTGACCCTAAAAAAATAAAAATAAAATTAGCTATTCAATAATTTTGTTTGCGAGTGTCGTCTGTTTTCATGTTAGGTAAAGGGTTAACCGAGAGTAAGGCGCACCGGAGCGAACGATCACCTCTTACAAAGAAGCCTGATGATATGAGAGTCATGATGTAGTGTTAAATGAACAAGGTTTTCTGGAAAATAGAAATAAAATACACATTCATTTGATTCAGATTCAGTTTATTTCACAGCATACAAATACAGGAATATGATGAGAAAAGAAACAAAAATTACAATTTCATAGATAGATATATAAATGTACACTGTCGGGAATGGTATAGTCTTGTGACTGTCTTCCTGTCATCCCGAAACAATCAAGATATTGAATAAAACAGAATGGCAATTGGCAAACATTAGATTTGGGGAAAATAAATGTCGACAGTAGGTAGTTGTTGCGTTTGTGTTAACATTATATTGATAGGAATTGATTATTGTTTCCTTCCTCATCGTGAATCAAACTCACAATGTTCTAACTCTAGTTGATTTGACCTGTTGATTAACCAAATTTCCGAGTAGATTGAATAACTGTTTTTCTACTAAAGTAAAACAGTGCAAATGACCGTATGGTAATAGGGTTTATGTATAATAGGAAAACCGTAAATGGCAGGGCAACCTGTTCACGGGCTTGTGGGAAGAAAAGAAAACACCAGAGTCTTCACTACGTGAGACAGTTGGGGCATCTTGGGTTGAAAAGCTAATATTTTCGTTATATGTGTTTAGAAATTGATTGATGAATGCTTTATTAAATGAATTACAAGTGAGGGTTCTAATTGTTGTTTCTAAGGTGTTCAACATTTTAAGAAAAGAAAAATATGGGAACGGCTGAGAACTGAGTTCGAGGTTTATGTGTGTTTTGGTTTCCACATTGCCTAGTATTCATGCCGGAGGGGTTTGAATACACTTGAGATATATCAAACAAAGTTATCGGGGAGTTGTTTTTAGACAAGTAGTACATGAATTGGAGTGAATGAAACTTGTACAAATCGTTAAATCTAAGAATGTTCAAAAGTTTGAACTTTTTGTTCGCTATGATGCGCACAGCCTTTTTTGCAGATTCAGAATTTAGTACCCGATGCCTTGCCCCATATTTGGATCCCATAAATTAATTGGTTGGCTTTGAAATAGGGTAAAATAGAGTATACGCAATGTCTCGAGTGGTAAAAATTTATTTGCTCTATTCAGGATATAGATTACCCTGGATAGCTTCGTACAGAGTGCGGATACATGGTGTGTAAATTTTAGTTTCTCGTCTATATTAAATCCTAGGAATTTTATGAATTTGTTCTAACGATTATTACCTGCTACTATTAAGTTTGGGTTATTTAATGAAATTAGGGTCCGTACGTTGTTGTAATTGTAGTTGTCATTTTGGGAGTGGAGAAGTATGGCTTTTGTTTTATTAGCATTTATTAATAACTTGTTTGCTAAACACCAGTCATTAATTTTCGATAATTCATTGTTTGTCGTCTCCGTTAGAAGCTAGAGGTCGTTTCCTGATGTGTACGCAGTTGTGTCATCCGCAAAGAATAGACAGTTTATTCACGTCAGTTGAGCCATGAATGTCGTTGATAAATAGCACAAACAAAGGAGGACCAAGTACAGAGCCCTGTGGTACACCCGTGGTAACATTTAGTAAATTCGAAGATTCATTCGTGAATTGCACCTATTGGGATCTCCCCAGAGGGATAGTTTTGAAACCAAAAATTTGCTATAACTCTAATGCCATAATGTTCAAGTTTCTTGACTAGTATTTTATGATCAATAGTGTCGAAGGCTTTCGAAAAGTCTAAAAAGTGGATAATTTGCAATCTTTTGATGTTTTGTTATTCATTATGGAAACGTGGTTGATAAGATGCATTTTTGGATGAAATGTTGAATGTCCCTTTCTGAAACCGAACTGATAGTTATAGATTACGTTGTTTGAGTCTAAGAAATTCTTTAGTCTTTTATGCATTAACCTTTCTTGGATTTTAGAGAACGAGGAGAGAATACTTATTGGACGATAATTGATAACTGATGGTTTATTTCCGGACTTGAAAATTGGCATTACTTTGGTGATTTTCATTTTGGATGATACAATTCCAGTAGAAAATGAGGTATTTATGATATGGGTTAAAGGAACTGCTATCTCATTTATAATGTCTTGTAGTAGTTTCGATGAAATGTCCTGACCAGCAGAAGTTTTGGGGGAAGACTTTTAATGAAGATATGACTTCTTCGGTGCTTGTAGGTGATATGAAAAATAAAAATTGGAGACACCGTTGTTTAGGTAATCAACGACTCGATGTGTGGAGCTTGCCAGGTTGTTGGTTACTCGATTTCCAATGTTAGTCATTACGCGCACATCTCATTTCCATTACCCTAATTCCCAACCCGTCATTTCACTAATTAGTACGGGTCCACTACCCTGTTTAGATAAAAGACGGAAAATCCGGACGATTAGCTATGTCGTCGGTAACGCTTTAGCGCTTGCGTTATTGAATATAGTTCGAAATTAAAACCCACCGTATTGTCATTTCGAAGATTCTTGTCACAACAAAGTTTGAATTGTTGAAGCCGATGCTTGGATTAGACAGTTTTCGTGCCTAATCTTTCATTTTTATTACTAACAATTAATATTAAGCAGCTCAAGGCGGTGTGATATATTTGTCAGATGGGAAGACATAGAGGCATGTTCATGAAGGTGTGAAAATGTCAGCCACTCCGCTGACCAATCAGAACTCCGATCCAGTTAATGGAAGTCACGCCTCATGCAAAACCAATAATATGTATTTTGACGTTCCTATCACAGTGTGTTAGTATTTAAAAAAATAAAGTAAATCAAGAATAAAATAATTGATTGCTAGAAGAATCCGAGAGGGAAAATGAGGGTTCGAGGAAAAGTTCAAGCGGTTGACGAGTTGGAGCGTTGGGAGGAAAAATGTATAAAAAGTGTATGCCTATATGGAAACATAATAACTTTTAAAGTGCATTTTCCGGGTTGGGACAACTCTTTTAACCACGAAGTGAAAGAAGACGTGATAAGAGAGTGTGTCAATCCGTCGTCACGGTTTTTTATAAGATGTGCTTTTTAAAATATCCATGTGCTAACAGAGTGCTTTCTTCCGCCTATATGTCTTCTTATGAATATGTTTTATGTATAATTTTGTAACATAACTGTTCTATAGAAAAAATAATAAGTTAGTAGAAAGAAAAATAATTATTGGCCTATATTGCATTAATTAGTCTGTGTGAACACACAGACTATTGTTTTTGTACGGTTTCTTTTTCTTTCTTCTTCTTCTTCTTCTTCTTCTTCTTCTTCTTCTTCTTCTTCTTCTTCTTCTTATCCTGTCTTCTGTCTTCTGTGCGCTTCCTTGTCATCACGATAACTCGAAAACGAATTGTCCTATCTCGCTGATTTTTGGCATACTGGTAGACATTCACAACTTCTCGGCCACCTATGTTTTTCAGGTCGCTAATTTTTTTCCTGATACAGTAAATTCTCCCCAAGCAATATAATGTTATGTTCACACTGGAGACTATGAGTGAGCTGTCAAAATGAAATCTGACCTTGTCATCATAATGGGATGTTCGCTCCTGAAACTAAGTTGAGAGAAACCATTTGCCTTGCAAGGAAATAAATTGTAAATTATTCAGTTCACTGCTTTTAACCCTCTCCATACTTCTATGTGGATTGCGCATATTTTATTTCAGGCAGAATAAAGTTAACCCTTTCCATAAAACTGCACTGAATAATTGTAAAAAATTGTTGAAACCGATCTTATTCAGTTCAATGCTTTTAATCCTCTCAAGACTTCAATGGTGATTGCACACATTTTATTTCAGGCAGAATAAAGTTAACCCTTTCCATAAAACTGCACTGAATAATTGTACAATTTGCTGAAACCAATCTTATTCAATTCAATGCTTTTAACCCTCTCAAAACTACAATGTGGATTGCACATATTTTATTTCAGGCAGAATAAAGTTAACCCTTTCCATAAAACTGCACTGAATAATTGTTGAAATCTATCTTATTCAGTTTAATGCTTTTAACCCTCTCAAGACTTCAATGTGGATTGCACATATTTTATTTCAGTCAGAATAAAGTTAACCCTTTCCATAAAACTGCACTGAATAATTGTTAAAACCTATCAATACTGACATGGTCGACTGTACTGTTAACTGTGTTAGTGCTATGACTGTTTAAAACTCATTTTGTTAGAGGAGTTCTGTAGTCTTTCACTGCGCTCGGCTCAGTCTCACCGAGAGAAACCCTTTGTCTTGCAATGAAATAAATTATAAATTATTCAGTTCAATGCTTTTAACCCTCTCAAGACTTCAATGTGGATTGCACATATTTTATTTCAGGCAGAATAAAGTTAACCCTTTCCATAAAACTGCACTGAATAATTGTACAATTTGTTGAAACCTATCTTATTCAGTTCAATGCTTTTAACCCTCTCTAGACTTCAATGTGGATTGCACACATTTTATTTCAGGCAGAATAAAGTTAACCCTTTCCATAAAATTGCACTGAATAATTGTTGAAACCTATCACAAAACTGTTAGGGTGTCGGTAACAAAGCAATGCTTACATGGTCGACTGTACTGTTAACTGTGTTAGTGCTATGACTGTTTAAAACTCATTTGTTAGAGTTCTATAGTCTTTGACTGCGCTCGGCTTGGTCTCACCAAGAGTGCAGAAACTTTTGGTGCCAAAGTGCCATTAAGAGAATGTCTCTGATTTGTGCCGTTCCATCCCTCCGGAGTGCAAAAGCAGGTACTCTCAGCTGAGAAACTTAATGTTTTTCGCTTTATTTTCTTTACATTTAATTCTATGTGGAATGGGACACCCTTTCAGTGTGCCTTCCAATGTAAGGGATTTTTAACCCTTTAGACAACATAACGGCGAAAACTGGTCAACATTATTCACAGAAACGTCTATTCAGTTTTAATTACCTTTTCATTTTTGCTTCAAAAACAGCTTATGACCCTTTATTGGATTGAGCTCATTTTTTAAAGGATTATCTATTTATTGGTGTTTTGTGTCACATATTCCTGCACAGTGGCTAATCATAACCACGACAGTTTTTCAGGTGGAGGAAGTCGGAGTACCCAGGAAGAACCACCGGGCAACAACGAGCAACTGTCAGATCCCCCACATACTAACTCCACACAAGCAGGGTTGTTAGCATTGGTTGAACCCGGGTACACCATCGTTGTGCAGTACGCTTTAGTACACAGCGCCACCATGCACTCACGTGGGCAATGGGGTGAAGTGTCTTGCCCAAGGACAGAGTGACACCTTGCAGCATGCACCTCTGCCAACTGAGCCACTGCGCCCCCATTTAAAGGATTAAAGTGGAGTATTTAAAGGGAATATTTTAACCCTCTGAAGATCTTAATATGGGGGCATTATTCAGAAAGACTGGGAAATGCATTTTATTACACCTTAATGCATTTCTGAAGTTTATGAATGTATTTCATCACTCAAATTAGTGGGCAGAGCTAAAAATGTCCATTTCTGATTCGTATATCAAACCCTTTGAATGCTGGTCACAGATATTCCATTTCTGGTTCCTTATAAAAATGTTCTGATTCCTGTATGAATATCTGTAAATACTGCTAACGAAAACCCATTTCTGATTTGTTCAAAAATATTTTACTCCCGAAAATAAGCCTCTATGAATTCTCTTTCTTTATAGTTTATTCCTGATACTTTAACCCTTTTCACACAGACTTGAATTTACGGGTGGCAGTAAATTCTGTTTCTCTAGTTAAGCATTTGTTTTGCTTCGGGTTTGCCCAGCTTCAATTAGGTATTATCAGATTAGTTCATTCTAATTAGCTGCTGACCGTATTGCAACGAGTATTATAATAATCTTCAAACAATACTTTACTATGCAGTAACTGTCATCGGATAACCAGATGAGTGGAGTATTAGACGAAGATAATAGTAGAAATGGAAGCCGACAGGACGGATATTGTTTAGTCATGGAATGGACCATTAGCAGTGGTCATAGACTGTTGTATTACGGGGAGAACAGGAAGACCGTAGTGGTAGAAGCCGATTACAGGACATAGAGTGTTGACCGCGGTGCAAGCTATACACCTGGAACTTAATTAAGCACCCCTGTTCTTTCGCAGTGGTCTTAATAGAAACTGTCATTACTTTCATTCTATCTTTCAGATGGCCAAAACTGATTGTTTGCGGAAAGAATGGTCTATTGACAAATGAACGACAACACAATGATGAAAATATGCAGAATTTTAATGGGGCTAATTACACATATCTGTCACTAATGTTTTTATTGGAAAAATGTTCTCTCGAAAAGTATGGTGCTGGAACGGTCCAAGATGAAACAATGCCGGTAATTACTGACAACAAAATGTAACTTGTGATCTCCTGAACACATATTCACCACGTGCCCGGATGACAGCCTGAACCCTCCTATTAATGCTACCAATGAGTCTTCTGATACGGTCCAGATGCAACTGCTGCCACTCCACATGCAATGCAGCTTCCAAATCGGCCAAATTCTGTACAGGTGGATCCCTTGCTTGCACACGACGTCCAAGAAAGTCCCAGATGTGTTCTAAGTGATTCAAATCGGGGCTCATTGCAGGCCAAGGTAGTGTTGCAATAGCGTTCTGAAGGAATACTCACACAGCATGGGAACACTGTGGCCTTGCATTGTCGTCCATGAATACAGGGCGAGTAGCCAACGGGTGGTTGTCAAAATGAGCACGACAACCGGATTGAGAATGTCCCAGGTGTACTGATGACCATTGAGATTCCCACGTACAGTCACTATATCAAATTTACAATCATGAGAGAGGCATCCTCAGATCATTACTGATTCTCCACCATAAGGAACAGTAGGTCTGATGTTCCTGGGCACTCTCATGCGACCATCTGTGGCGTGACTCAGGAACCTACTCTAGTCTGACCAATCGACTCTCCTTCACGTCCTGAGATTCCATTGTTGTCGTGCCATACAACACTCCAAACATCGTCTTTGATGATGAACGGACAGAGCTGGACGCTTGATGAACCCTCTGGGCCTCATTCCCAGTGCTTTGAGACGGTTTCAGACAGTCCTGCTGCACAAACGCCTGTTGGGGAGCCAAAGGCCTTTAAAAAACACACTTGAAGCAAAGGCGTCAAGTCCAATGATCCGAGCCAGACTCCGATCTTCCCGAGGAGTGGTATTTTGGGGTTGTTCAGGCCTTGGTCGGTCCTTAACATCGTTGGCTTGTTGATGTTTTCAGACAAGTCTGCTGATGACAGAATGACTATAGCTTTGAATGACATGCCTGTTGCATGCATACCGACGATTTGCCATCTTAGTGTTTCCGACAGTCCCCTCCTTGTCATGTCAACATTTATTGATAAAGGAAGTGACATTTTTCTTGTTTTATACCCAGATATTGCATGTGGATGATAGTGTTTTTTGTGACATTCGTGGGAAGCATGATTCACGTGGATGTGTATGGGGTACGCTATCAATCAGAAACATCATGTTTCACTATATGAAATGTACTGCAAGACATAGCAATCATCAAAACATAATAATCAGTAACAGCAACTTCACTGTCATTAAACATTTCAGGGGTGCTTAATTAAGTTCCAGGTGTATTGTAACGGTTATGGAAGACTACAATACAGGACGAAGACGGCAGTAATGCCAGATAATGGGTTGATATGGCCATGCAATTCTAGGAGTAACAGACTGTAGTCAGGTGAAGCCAATAGAGACTGTAGTGACTGAAGTGGGGGTCGTGTTGTCATCGTCGAACTCATAGTTGCAAAGCAGCCCGTGATAGCCAATAGCAACGTCAGTGTGACAGTAGTCTACATCAATTTTATCTCTGAAACGGGTACCCAAAACAATGACGCTCAATGGTCGTCAATAGGCCCAGCCAGCCCCACGGGGTTATCCCCACTCGTCCGGTAATATTAGTCACCGGAGATTCGCAAATACCCGCATGTGTTATGTGCAATGACACACCAGCACACGCGAGCTAATTGTAGAAGCCAAACGAACACTCGTATCAGACAAGGAGCCGTAGACAGTCTCGTATCAGGGGAGGCTAAGACTGTACCGAAATAAGTAAAACATCGTTGGGAATGGGTCTGGCTAGGCAAAAACGAAGAGTCGGAGAGTTTTTGAGCTGAATTGTTGGGTCCTTTTTGGTAATACCAGTCACTGCTGGTCCGGCATTTTCTGTCATTTTAACATTCTCCCATTGAACTGAACATGCTTTCTGCCCCCCCTCCCCCAGTCCTAAAGCAATTCGCACCACTCATTCCAATCGATTACCATCCAAAATGTAGGGCTTATGGGACCGTTACGGAAACTTTAGTCATTTTCGGGCCCTTTTCGGTAATTTGATATACTCCTATGTAACCGAACATATCACCAGAAGACACTCCATACTGGCGTAGTCTTTTGGATCCCGTAATAACTATAGAAAGCAAGTTGGCGGTCCCATCGTACAAAATTGACAACGGAAACACGTGCCACACTAACAACACGCGCTGCGCATCATTACCGCGCGTCACCACGATGACGACATGGCTGCTCTCATGGGCTATCATGGCAATTTACGCGACCACCAGTAGGTGATAATTGCCGATTCCAGACCACTTTATACATGTACCGTACACGTACATGTACATGGTGCGTTTACCATCGTAGGATTCAGTGTTAAATCGCGTGCTTGTTCACAAAAAATGTCGTTTTTTATGGTGGTCCAGAATCGGCTATTATTTTGAGGCTCACAGATCGCACTTTTAACGTTCAAATATCCGTTGGCGAATGTGTCGTGGATTAGACCTTCAATCAATCGTTGGTGAACGCGAGCAAAAAACGCTTTGCCGATTCCAGACCAGCATCAAAAAACGGTTTGCCGATTCTGGACCAGTGGTCCAGAATCGACTATTGTTTTTGAGGCTCGATTTTTAACGCGTTCAGAGGCAAACGCATTTATAGAGGTTTTATCATGTAAAATGTTTAAAATGTTTTTCCTCGACTGGTTTTTAGTTATTATATTAAAGACAGAAGATTTTTATTTACTTAAAACATTAAAATAATTATACATTTACTTTTGAAAATAATAAATAACTCACATTAGCATACTCAAAGGAAATATTAATAATTAAAAACGAAAAAATGTTTTTACAGATGGATGCTAAACGTCGAGATCAGCTTTTAAACGAATATGAACGTGCCAAGAAGAGCATTCAATCGGCTGACAGAAGCAGACGTCTTGGAGAGATGGAACTTAGACGCGAAGCCACAAAAATATTTAAACCCGTGACGGAGGTTCAAGAGCGAAGCAAGAAGGAGATAGTTGAAGAATTGAGACCCATAAAAGAGAGTTCTTTGAGAATGGGTTCGTTGCCTGGTAGTTTTACAAAACAGTATTCCTTTCAATCTACACCGGATTACGTTCCCATGAGAATCGAAACCGATGTGAGCGAGAGCGACGATACAGCTTCGACTATCACCACTGATAGCGTCGCGTCGTCTGAGGATGATGGTAAGAGAGATCTGTTGTATGGAATTTATAAGGATCACAGAAGTGGAAATGGATGATGATTTAATCGTCGGCTCGAATAAGTGTAAAATAACTGATGGACTGCGCAAATTGCTCCTTTTCGACAAGCCTAGTGATTACACGGAACAGGATTTCGACAATTACGGCGACATTCTGGTTCATACCCACGCCATGAAGAGAAATAACCATGCCAGAGAGACGAGACCCACAGCCAACAGAGGTTACAAGTGGACGAAAATGGTGAAACCCATATGGGATATGAATAAGAAGTTCGTCGAAACGGTGACTGGCAAAGGGGTGAAAACCACTTTTCTTCCGAGCGATTCTGACGCTCTGCCTCAAAGATTGATTTGTTTTTAGCAAGTAGACGTGCTGGTAACACAGGACGAGATAATGAAATAGTTACTATATGTGACGAATTGTTAAGACAGAAGGTTTTGAATAAAAACCATTATAAAAGGTTGATGAACGGATTGATGTATATAATAAGTAGAGAGAAACAAACAAACAAAATATATAAAATAAAATAGCAAATTTTACACTAGAATAATAAAAGTATTTAAACAACAAACGATTTACCAGTGAAAACAAAATATATATTATAAAATAAAAAATATGTTGGTGATAAAGAACAGGGGATACGTTAGAACTTAGGTTCAAGGCGGTTCTGGCATCGTCGATTCTATAATGCGAGCGTTCACGAGCGATGCAGGTAGAAAACTCGCATCGACCGCGTTTGAGGTTGGTAAGAAGACGTCTTTGGGTGCTGGTAAGAATGCCACTTCCGAAGCCAGTGGTAGTATAGCTTCTGTGGATGGCAAGAGGGCAGCCGACGCGTTGATCGACAAGTTGATCAGTCCACTGGCGAAGCGAGCTACGTTAGAGCGAACACCGAAACGCTGGAAAGATTTTAAGGATGCTGTGGTACCCATACAAGATTTAGCCAAAATGACAAGTGGATCTGGATTGAAGAGAACTCGCGACGGTGTAATATAAATAAATAATAATATTAAAAACTGAGTTTGATAAAACATAAAATTGTGTTTGAAAAAATCTAAAATAACAACAAAAAAAAATAAACAAAGATGAACATTAAAGATATGTCTTGGAACGACGCCGCGACTAAGAGGTCGAATAATGAGTTCTTTCCCAAAAGCGTAAGAGGCTTGATAGTGGAAAAATCGAATTGTGGAAAGACCAATCTGTTGATGAATCTGTTGTCCCGACCTGACTGGTTGGATTACGACAGATTGTTTGTGTTTGGCAAGAGCTTGTTTCAACCCGAATACAGATTGCTTCGAGAAGGCATGGATCGTAGATAGCCTAAGGACGTCATAGCCAGAATCTTTGACAGTAGGGAGGAATTCGACAAAAGTGAAGCTTCTCTTTCAACCATTTTGGACGGTGCGGCGATGGAATTGATGAAGAGAAATGCATCTTCGAACGTCAAGTGTCGATTTTATGAGAACGCTAGCGACGTTCCGGATCCTAGAGAATTGAAACCGGAAGATAAGAATCTCATGAATTTCGACGATCTGCTTTTGGAGAGACAGAACCGATGCAAATCGTATTACGTTAGGGGTCATCACAGCAATGTGGACTGTTTCTACCTGTCACAGAATTATTTTCGATTGCCCAGACAGACGATAAGGGAGAACGCTAATTTTCTATGTCTCTTTCGCCAAGAGCTCAAGAATCTCAATCACATCTACAGCGATCACGTCACAAACGACATGAGCGCGGCGGAATTCAGAAGATTCTGTAAGAGGGTTTGGGATGGAGGACTTTACAATTTCGTTGTGATCGATTTGACTAGCGGAAAATATCGGTGCGGATTCGACTAGTTTTATGTTTCTGATGATAATAAGATAGAGAGTGAAAATAAAAATTAGAAAAATAATAAATCTTCAAATAATTAGTTTTGAATAAAAATAAAATTAAAATATAATGTTCGAACATGGAGAATTGTTAGAACGGATAGCCGAGAATACGGCTGCAAAACAATCCATTCAAATCGTGGTGAGTGGCGATTCGACTCGATTCGCAACGAAATTCGAACCTTCCATCGAATTGAATAGAGAGAAAAGATACGAGATGGCGTTGGTGAATCTGGAGACTTATTTATCCTTTCCAAACGTCACCGAAAAGAATAACTCGTTTAAGTATTCCGACAAAGTGGATTGGTTGGAGATTCGAATTCCCAAAGGAAGTTACGACATAGACGATTTGAACAATTACATTCAAACGTGAATGAAGACGGATGGAAAGGGAAGCAACAAGATCAAACTCGCTCCCAACCCTAATACCTTACAGACGATGTTGGATTTGGAAGATAATTTTCGAGTGGATTTCAACACGGACGATTCTATAGGCAAGATGCTGGGATTCGATCGAAAGATGTATCGAGGCACACGACATCTGAAAATATAGTTGACATTCTTGCAGTCAATAGCATTCTGGTGAACGTGGATGTGATTGCTGGAAGCTACGTGAATGGTAGCGCTCAACCGACGATCTATTCCTTCTTTCCAAACGTGTCGCCGGGTTATAAGATCGTGGAACGACCTCGAAATTTAGTTTATTTACCAGTGATTTTAGACACATTGTATAGTCTCAAAACCATGTTGACGGATCAAAATGATGAACTGTTAGATCTTCGCAGAGAGAGGGTGACGATACGATTTCACATAAGAGAAATATAAAAGCCAAAAAAAAAAAAAAATATTGTGTATATATAAATAACAAAATAAAATAAACACAATATTAATTTACAAAAATTATTTAATATATATAATTATTATTAAAACAAAAAAAACAATTGAAGAAAATATATTTAAAAAAAAAGAATTATGACACAATACTTGGTTAAAAACGTGAACATATGTGCAGGACAGAGGAAGAAACTTAAGAGAGCGTCAACAACTCGAGGCGAGGCGGTGAGATTCAAATTCACTCACGAAGATCTGACAAGTGGCGGTCAGGATTCAATTGCCTGGACCAGAAGTCAAATCAAAAGGATGGAGAAAGCGATTTGTGATGGAAGAGGGTTGACGGTGAGATTGAGTCCCGCTCAATTGAGATATAATTTGAGAATGAAAGGTGGTTTCCTACCGCTATTGGCAGGAATCACTGCAAAAGCATTACCCTTTGCCGCAAAAGCATTACCCTTTCTCGGAAAGACTCTCAGCGTGGGAGCTCTCTCGGGACTCGCGAGTTTGGCAGTTGAGAAATTAATGGGTGGCAGCGGACTGTTTTTGAAGAAGGGAGGAGCCGTGTGCCGCGTCACGTAGACGACAGCGGTAAAGGATTGTATCTAGAACCTGCTAGAGGTGACAACTCTTTGAGTGGAAACGGTCTCTATCTAAAGAGTGGACGGAATATTGAGCGACTCAGCAAGGGTTTGTTGTTTGGTGAGAGTTCGCCATTTAAGAATATACCGATTTTGAGTATGTTATTATAATGAAAAAATATATAATTATATAGAATATAAAATATAAATCATAAAAAGTATAAAATAATATAAAATGGATAAAAAGGTGGAAAAACAATTAGATGATAATGATGAATATCGCGAGATTGAGTGTGAAAAAAATGTGGAAAAACGATTAGACGCTAATGATGGATATCTTAGGAAAGAACTGATAAAAGAGTTAAATAAAGATCGTGATAGGCAGTTGAAATTTAAAAGAATGAGGAGTTTTCTACCGTTACCACTACCTTCTGAAGGGAATGGTAATGATGTGAGTGTTACTGAGAGATGCACAACATTCATTCATAATTATGATTCGGATAAACAAATGTGTTCTTATAAAAAAAACGTAACATATCACAAAAAAAAGAAAAGAAGAATCGATGCTGAAATTTGAGAAAAAAGGAAACGTTATTATAATATATGGGTAATAGTGAACAAGGAAAACAAAAACAAAAAAAAAAACAAAAAAAAAAGTAATGAGATCTAGAAATGATCAACCTCTTTAGATCTCATTACTTTTTTTTCCTTCTTCATCGATAAAAAATCAATCTCTCTAATGTTTATATTTCCAAGTCCGTTATTAGCATGTTGACACTCGTGTCTTCTCCTTTTTCAAAAATGTGTTGAATGTTTATCTTTACTTTTTTGAGTTTTTTTACATCGCTCTCACCACCCGATTTGTCTACGAGTTCGAGTGAGATTTTTGGATATATGTAACTTCCATAGGACAACGACAAATCGTACCTGTCGAATTCTCTATCTTTGGCGATGATGATTTTCTGTAGATCGCTTTGGTAGTCGTAAAACAAATCGAGTATGGCTTCATCCAATTTCAAAGGCATGTCATATTTGTCGTATTTGCGCTCTAAGCCCTTTGTCTCGACCTCGTTCAATTCGATGGAATCGTGTCGTTGTAATCTATAGATTTTAAAACTGAATTTCTTACACGTTTCAACTCGTTTCAATTTCAATTCGCATCTTTTAGGTGTTGTTGTCATGATCGATTATTTGTTTTTTTGTTTTATAAATTCTTGCAAATAATGTATATTTTAAATTTTGTATTTTAATAATTTGTTAAACAAGTTTGTTTTTTTTTTACTCTTTATATATATATAAAAAAAAAGGTTTTTTTTAATTTTCTTTAATGTAAAAATAAATAAAAAGTTAAATTTTAACATCCTTTTTTCTCATATTTATTCAATTTTTTCACGTTAAGGAACATAAAAATAGATTAATTTCATCCAAAAAAATTTTTCACATTAAAGAAAATTAAAATTAAAAAAAACTTTTTTTTTTTATATAAAGAGTAAAAAACAAACTTTTTTAACAAATTATTTAAATACAAAATTCAAAAAAAAAAAAAATTCTTACAAATGGAGCAAACAAATAAAAAAATGGAAAATTTAAATAAGAAAACCGTACCTCAGTTAAATGAGATTTGTAAAATATTAAAAATTCCACATTTCAGAAATCATACAACCAAATCAAAAAAAAATGAAGTCATACAGGAATATTATTTGCGAAACGATGAAAAGAAAAAAATCGAAAGATCGGAAGTGGATAAACTTAAATAGTCAAAAAATGCATCAATTGTGAAAAATAAGAAGATGACTAAACGAAAAGTTTCAAAAGAAAAAAAAAAACAACCTAAAACGAAAACGAGTGATGCACTTCAGAATCTAGACAAACGAGATATATCAAGCGAAATTCGACAAGCAATCAACGAAGGGAAAGGAGATGAATATGTAGCATGACTCGTCACGGAACTATTCCAATCGAAACCTTAGAACAGGAGAGTGCGATCAAAGACGTTTTTAAAACTTTCAACGTGGTTCCCTCGTTCAAGAAAATCGATCCGAAATTGTTCATGGAACGGGTGAAGAAAAAAGTATTGGATTTGTTTCACGAACACATGAACATGGGACAAAAAATTAAGATGATACGCCATTGCGTGATGAATAAAATTGACGTGAAGTCTGGCGAGAGCATCGTGGCAAATGCATTTTTCAGCTCTAACGTCGAACCCGTATTTCGAGGTTCAGATTTATCGGATGTTTTCAAAAAGATGAAAGACAAGATGTTGACGTCTCTCGTGAATTGTCAACATGAAGGTAGTAATTGGACGTTCAGTGAGGTGTTGAAACTCGAAATTCATATAACTAAAACGATTCATTGAAATGGTCTTCCTACGTGGAATTACCGTATTTCTTAGCTAAAAAAAATGCTGTGATCAACGTGAGAAATAAAGATGATCAGTGTTTTAAATGGGCAGTCTCCTCTGCTTTATACCCTGTCAAAATGCACTCCGATAGAGTTTCTCATTACGAGGAGATTTCTAAAAATCTCGATTGGACCGGAGTGACTTTTCCAACGCAGTTAAAACACATCAAACGTTTCAAGGCTCAAAATCCTACCATAGCGGTGATTGTCTAGGGATACGATGATGAAAAACAAACGATCTATCCTCTCAGACAGACTTTGTATCTTGAAAGAGAAAAGACGATTATTTTATTATTGATTTCGAATGGTGACAATCATCATTATTGTTGGATTAAAAATCCGAGCGGATTACTGTCGAGACAAAATAATAAACATGAACATAAGATATGTTTATGTTGCAACTGCATGAACGCGTTTCACAGCAAAAAATTGTTAGCGAAACATCAGGAATATTGCAACGAAAATCAAGGTGTCGCCATCGAAATGCCCAAACCCAACACCATCGTGAAGTTTGAAAATCGCAATAGAAGGTTAAAAGTACCATTCGTCGTGTACGCCGATTTCGAATGCTTCACAGTGAAAATGAGTTCCTGCCAACCCGACGCTCTTCGAAGTTACGTTGAAAGATATCAAAAACACACACCTTCGGGTTATTGCATTTACGTGAAATGCGCTTTCGACTCACAACACGACATGGGTCCCTTCACCTACATGAAACAGTGCGAAGATGACGACATGGCTCAAAGGTTTGTGGAAGAGTTAGAATCGAAAATTCAAATGTTATACGATAAATTCAAAACTTCAGCAAAAATGATCATCATGTGAGAGCAGCAGGATGAAAATAACAGAGCCACCGAATGTCACATATGCAGACAATCGTTCAACGCGAATTCGGAGGAAAATAAGAAGGTCAGAGACCATGATCATTACACAGGTCTGTATCGCGGTCCGGCTCACAGCAAGTGTAATTTAAAATATCGAGACGCCGTCTTCTATCCAGTGATATTTCACAATATCTCGGGTTATGACAGTCATCTGTTCATGAAAAATCTCGGCACTTCCCACGAAGAATTAAATTGCATTGCGAACAGCGAAGAAAGATTCATTTCCTTCACGAAATGGAAGCTCATGGAGAAGAAAAGAGTAATTGATGGAGAGACGTTGAAAGAAAAAACGAAATTCATTTGTAGAGGCATACGTTTCATCGACAGTTTTAAATTCATGTCAACCGCTCTGGAAAAATTAGTCAATAACATGAGCAAGGATAAATTTAAAATCACGAGCGAACATTTCAGAGAACGAGTAGACATTATGTTGAGGAAAGGAGTCTATCCTTATGATTACATGAACGATCTAAAGAGATTCGACGACACCGCACTACCTTCAAAAGAAGATTTTTATTTAAAATTATATGAATCCGACATTTCCGACAAGAATTACGAACATGCTAAAAACATGTGGAAATCATTCAATATGAAAACCATGAGAGATTATCACGATCTCTATCTGAAGACTGACGTTCTGCTCTTGGCAGACGAGTTCGAAAATTTTCGAGATGTCTGTCGTCGAAATTATAATCTGGATCCGGCTTGGTATCACCACACCCGGTCTGGCGTGGGATGCTCTGTTGAAGAACACTGAAGTCCAATTGGAATTATTATCCGATGTGGACATGTTGCTCATGTTTGAAAAAACTACGAGAGGTGGCGTCTTGATGATGTCCCACAGATATTCTGAAGCTAACACTCCCTACATGAAAGAAGGTTTCGATTCTAAACGGTAAATACATACAGTATTGGGACGCTAATAATCTGTACGGTTGGACTATGAGTCATCCTTTATCGATTGGAAATTTCGAATGGGTAACGGAACCGGAAGAGATGCAAAAATGGAAAGACTATCCTTGCATTTTAGAAGTCGATTTGAACTATCCGGAAGAATTACATGATCTACACAATGATTATCCGCTGGCTCCCGATCGAATAGACCCGAACGAAGGAGATGAGGAAAAACTCATTCCCAATTTATTTAACAAACGTAACTACGTCGTCTATAGTGAGAATTTGAAACAATACGTCGATTACGGGATGAAATTAGTCAACATACATCGCATCATTCGATTCAACGAAGAGCCTTGGATGAAAAAATACATCGATCTCAACACAAATCTCAGAATTCGAGACGAGAACGATTTCGAAAAAAATTTCTTCAAACTCATGAACAACTGCGTGTACGGTAAATTGATGGAAAACATCAGGAAAAGAACTGACGTTCAACTCGTCACGTCTGAGAAAAAAGCTAAAAAATTAGTGGTTTCACTATGATTACGTCAAACGAAAATTTGGTGATACACCCAAACTACTGTTCACCCACACGGACAATTTAGTTTACAAGATAGAGACGAAAGATGTCTACCAAGATATATCTCCAGACGTGGCCGCGTGGTTCGACACGAGCAAGTATCCCATCGATCACCCATCCAACATTCAATTGAACGACAACAAGAAGGTGTTAGGTAAATTTAAGGACGAAAGCGGTGGTAAACAAATCCTCGAATTCGTGGGCTTGAGACCTAAACTGTATGCTTACCATCTAGAAGATGAAGAGATCAAGAAGTGCAAAGGGGTTAAAGCGTGTGTGGTGAAGAAAAACATCTCTTTCCAAGAGTACAAAGATTGTGTTGTAGGAAGTGGTCTGGTGTATAAGACTATGAAATCCATTCGAAGTGAAAATCACGACTTGTATACCGAAATAGTCAACAAGATTTCGCTGACGGCTGATGATGATAAGACATTCATGTTAGACAATTAAATAAGCACTTTAGCACTCGGACATTGGACTTTGGATCTAATTTTAGACGATAGGATTTCAGATATGATTGTGGATGATAAGATTCCAGATATGATTAAGGATGATAGGATTCCAGAAAATCAAGAGGAATTAAACGGATTCAAGATTATGGAAGTCGAGGAATTAGACGGATTCAAGATTATGGAAGTCGATAGAGTTAGTTTAAAAAGAAAAATAAAAAAATAAAAAAAAAATAACATCATTTTAGTGAATTATAATAAAATAAATAAATAAAAAAAAATATGCACATTTATGAATAAGAAAATAGAGATATCTGTAGAAGGTGTTGTCTTACCTAACGAATCCCTATCGATCTGTTGAATGCAGCGAAGGATTTGAAAATCAAAGATTTTCTAGGCGTATTTTCCAGAGATGCCTTGCCGAAGAGAAGACCTCGACAATCGGAATGCGGAATTTAAAATCTAGATGATTTATCGGGTGAAGGCACTCACTGGGTGGCGTTGTTCAAGAACGGGAAGAAGAAGAATTATTATTTCGACAGCTACGGAATCTTACCGCCAAAAGAAATAAAGAACTATTTCAACAAATTGATGGTTCGTTACAACACGGAACGAGTGCAATCGCCAGATCAAGTGTCTTGCGGTCACCTGTGTCTCTATGTTCTCAAAGGATGGTCTGAAGGAGATCGGTTTCAAGACATTCTCAATGATTTACATTAGAGAGATTTTTTTTATAGTATATATAAAGGTAAAAAAATTATTATAAAAAAATTTTTAATCGAATAAAAACGAAAAATAAAAATAAGTAAAATAATTCATTTTTAATAAACTGCATTTGAAATATATTTTTAAAACAAAATCTCAAAAACAACATGCCAGTCGATAAATTTGGTAGAAGTGATGACGAAAGTCAACCTAAAAAGAAGAGGAAGACGCTCAAAGTCGGTGATGGTTACGACGTTGCCAACTTGGACGAACATTACGTTCGGAGATACAATCCTTGAGAGGAACCTTTGAACATGAACGATAAGAAGCTCTACAATCTTCCCGAGCCAATAGATCTCGCAGATGCTGTGACTAAAAAATATGTCGACAGGGGGAACGTGGATTTCGAACGAATCATGCTAGATAATTACGTGGATAAATCCATGACCGACGATCTTGATCTGAAATCTAAACGTTTGGTGAACGTCGCAAATCCCATAGATCCCACCGATGCCGCGACCAAGAAATACGCGGATGACTCTCACACGAGATTTAGCGAACACCTGAGAAATAGATACGTTCAGAAAATGATGCACTCGGAATTGAACGCCAATTCTAACAAGATAACGAACGTGGCCACTCCCACGAATCCCAAGGACGTGGCGACCAAACACTATGTAGATCTGGAACAGAGAAAGTCTGACAGACGAGAAATGAAATCGGATCTGAATGCGGGATTCAACAAGATATTGGATCTGTCGAAGGTTGACGACACGGATGTGGACTCAACCGCAGTCAACAAGGGCTACATAGATTCTGCCGTGATATGATCACAAGAATACATAGAATCGCAAGTGGACGATCTCTACCTGAAAAAAACAATCTGGCAGAACCATGGAGGGTGGTATCTACATGAACGGTGAGAATTTATTCAGACTCAATCACGATCCCGAATTTGATTCAAGCGCAGTCAGCAGGAAGTACGTAGATGACAACTCGGTCTGGAGAAAGGGCGACATCATGGAAGGTAAACTAGACATGGGCGGACACGCGCTCACGAATCTACCGGATCCTGTGAACATGACGGATGCCTGCACCCTGATTTTGGTGGTGGAGAAAGTCAAATATGCTTGACAATTGATCACCGTGTGGGCTGAGGAGGCCGGCACATTAGAGGAGGGAAAAACCGAGTGGTCTTTCGGAAACGGAGGTAGCAGATCGAAACATGGTCAGGTGGGATATCCCATGCCGTTAGGAGGTGAAATCATTCAAATGAGTCTGGCTTCCTCGGATTTGAATAACAGAGTGGTCGTTAATCTCGTGGAGAATGGAGTAGAGAGCGATAAGAAATACAGCGTCGAAAAGACTGAGAATCAACATGCGAATGTTAGCACGTTCGGCACGCCTCTCAAAGTGAACGCCAGAGACAGGATTAATTTCGTTACGAAAACCAATAATCCCGAAGCCGTCACTTCCGTGATGAATCTACTGATCGAACTAGATCCTTTGAACAAACAGTGAATGCGTGGAAATAATTAAAAAAATAATGTGTGATTATTAAAA
Source organism: Pictodentalium vernedei (assembly GCA_031216915.1). NCBI lineage: Eukaryota > Metazoa > Mollusca > Scaphopoda > Dentaliida > Dentaliidae > Pictodentalium > Pictodentalium vernedei. The sequence continues at coordinate 558,026,074 of CM062297.1, forward strand.
AAAAAAAAAAAAAGTAATGAGATTTAGAAAGATGTTCAATCTCTCTAGATCTCATTACTTTATTTATTTTTTTGTTTGTTTTTTTTTGGTTTTTAATAATTATTCATTACTTTTTTTTATTTTGTTTTTTATTTTTTTTCACACACGTCTCTCATCGAATGATCAACATCTTATTTCCATCTGATTCAAATTGTAATTCTCTGTCCGACAGGACCAGAGCGAAGGCTTCGGTTTTTCTCGTCATGTTCCTATCGAATTGCATCTTGATATGAATATCTAAGACGCTACTCTTGAGTCGTTCACTCTGTTTACTGACGTCGAATACGAACATGGGATACATCGACTTGTATTCGCCGGGAGATATATTAGGGTTGCTCATCAATTCGTCAAGACCGTGATACTTCTTTCTAAAATCAGCGGCATCGCCGTACAGTCTGCAGAAATCGTTCTTGTCGAACGACGCATTGTAATCGATTGCTGGATATCTCGTGGCATTCAGAAACATTTGCATGTTTCTCAAATGGCAGTGATTGAACAGCGACGCATTCTTTTCCTGAGACCCATCCTTATCAGTCTGAAACACAACCAGGATGAAACGCGGTCTCTCCGAAGCGGATTTCACCATCAATCTCCAATCGAAGTGATTCATGGAGAGTGGAATGCTAGCTGTGTCGCACTGTCTCATTCTAAATCCCACAGGTAATTTACTCTTGGATTCTATGATCTTGTAGAGATGCGCTTTTTCCACGATCGAAGGCTCCACGTGCAGAACGAACCATCTTGTGTAGAGTTATCTTACCCGCATCGGTCTCGGGGAGTCTCACTATCCCGTCATCATTTCCCCTTCAAATCAACGTCAGATTGTGTTTGAATCCGTACATGATCTTGTTGTAATCGTCTGCGAATCCGAAGATGTGTTTCAAAGGGATCCTGAACGAAAACGTTCCTTTAGGTCTGGACGTCTTGACAACGTAGTCGAATATCGCGGCGGCGCCGGCATTAGCAGGGCCGACGGTGTCTTTCACCCACAGCTGATTAAGTCCTCTGGATTTCGAAAAATCATCTGGATACGTCAAGAGTCCGAACATCGTGGTGGCCTGACCAGGATGAAACACAGATTCTATCTCTTGTCTGGATAGCATGTATTTTATATTACTGAATAGATGCATGATTCCATTATTGGCTAGAGTAACTGTGTCGTCGTCAGCGTAGTCGCTCCCATCTTCCTTGGTGAGACATCCCTGCACCACTATGTAACTCTTGCTAGGATGGACGAATAGATCTTGAGTTTCGATGTTGATTCTTATCTCTCCCGCATTGTTCAAACTCGTTCCGGTTACTGGTTCGTATTCGTGAACCTCATATTCTTGAATACTTTCATCTTTCACTATGCTTTGTGCTATATCTAGTATATTTGCCATTTTTGAAGGGTTTTTGTTTTTTGTTTATTAATTAGCTTGCTTTTTTATCTAAAAATAGTTTTAATTATTTTTTTATTATTATTTTTCTCTCCTATATATATATGTGTAAACAAGAAAATGTTAAAGAGAGTAAAATAAAAAAAAAATTGTTTTCTTTATCAAAACTTCGTCTTCTGCAATTGTTGTTCATAAAACTTTCTGATGATCTCTTCTCCATCCGAAGCTTCGATTTCATAAGTCACCGGATTGGTGTGAAATATTTTGATTATCACGATTTCTGAGGTCCATCGAGGAGTATAACCCTTTTTGAAGTGATTCTTATAAGCATAGATTCTCACTCGATCATCGATCGCAAATTTCGGCGTTCTAGATTTCTTCCTGATCTTAGATCTCTCAGGATATAGATTCGCGTAGACCCGTTTTTCGTTTCGAGGATCGCTAGCTTCCACGGGAGTCTTCTTTATCGATCTGTGTTGCGTGTTGTTGTAATCTTTGACCAGACCGTTCAGAGCATATATGTATTTCTTGGTCGAATTCGCCGTGAAGTATCTATGCATCTTTTCCTTCATCGTTCGATTCCAACGTTCCACCACGCTGGCTTTCTCTTTGTTTTCGATCGAGTAGAGGTCGACCAATTGATGAACGTGCTTGTTGTAGAATTCCTTTCCCTTATCCACCCACAATTTATTTAGTTTTCGAGAAGACGAGTCGAACACGCTCTTCAGAGCCTCGGCGACGCATGGTCCCGATTTATTCTTCAAAGCGCTGATCCAAACGTATTTGGAAAACACGTCGATGACCGTCAATAGATATTAGACACCCTCGTTCCACCTCGAAAACGATCTCATGTCGACCAAGTCGGCAGACCAAATATCATCCAAACCCTTCACGAACACCCTTCTCTTTCGAAATTTACGCACGATGGGTTTGTGTAACTCCTCGACCAATTCGCTCGTCAATAATCGTTTCTTCTTCTTTTCAGATGTGCTTTTTTTTTTTTAACGCCCCATCCAAATCGACGTTTCGCACCGATCAGATTACCGACCAGCGAACGTTCTATCTTCTCTCTCCTGGTCGGATTCGACTACCTCTCAATTTCGCCAACATGTTTTTATCGCAGACATCATTGCGAGTCTTGGTGTCGGGATGTCCGGCGTAGCATAGATCATGATCATACGCGGCCGCATCCACCCTATTCACAGGTTTGCTCCAAGATTTAGGAGTCAGATCGGCGTTGAGTCTCTTATTCAATTTCGTTCCAGGTCCCGTGAAACTGTGACCAGGCAGATGCATTTCGAAAGGTAGATTATTGATCATTTTATTCACGATGCCTTTACCTTTGCTCGCATTCTTTTTTTTTGACGAATCGAGTCTTGATAGAACCACACACGTCGCAAATTCCGCGAAGCATCTGTCTGTCGTTTTTAGTTCGTACTTCTTGAGAATTACTCGTCTCGGTAACTCTCTTACACTTTACGCAATACATTTTTTAAGAGTTATTTAAATTAATTTCGTTTTTATTTTTATATATAAATTTAATATTTCTTTTTTAAAAATTCTGTTCTTATTATATATATATTTTTTTTCAATCGCTGCTCTTGAGTTCTATCATCTTACTGTATTCCTCCCTGGCCTCATTCCTCCCCTTTTTCACGAGAGAATCCTTCATCTCTTCCTTGATGATCTGACGAGTCTTGATTCTCACGGCTTCTTTCATAGCATCGTATTTCGTTTTCTCACCCAATATCGTGAAGTATTCTCCGTCCGATATCATACCGTCTTTCAACGCCATCGAGATCATTTCGGATATCGTGTCGATCTTGGAGTCGGCCGAGACGCGAATCTTGTTGTGTTTCCTCGCCTTCAGATATAATTTCCTACTCAAAAAGTTTCCGAGCGTGCTAAACAATCCAGCAGCGAGAGCCACTCCTTCTACGGTTAACACGATCGGAATACCGACCACAGTCGACAACAATCCGATGCCGTCCGCGTGTAAACCCATGGAAATCGTGAAGAGTGTCGTGTCGATCGCGTTGACGAATTTCACGAAACACGAATACTTCTTCTCGAGAGAACGACGAGAATCTCTCTCTTGAGTTAGATACGTTTGGATTCTACTGATTTGATCGATGTGATACCTCTTTCCTCTTTCTTTTTCTTCTAGCGACAGTGCCGTCGGCAAAACACCGTTCGGCTTCTCATCCTCGTCGTCATCTAACGTCGGATACAATTTATTTCTGGTTCTCATTTTTGTGTTTTTTTTCTTTCTAATATTGGATAAAAAATTTATGTGTGTATTTATTTTTATTTTCTATTCTCCCTTATTTTATATCAATGAGAAAACTTAGACGTATGCTTCATTGAACAATAGTTTCATGATGCATCCCTTGTCTCCTAAAGTCAGATTTCTACGCGCCAATTTCAGTTCTTCCGAAACTGTAGGCTTGTCTCGATCCTTACAAAAGAGTAATCTCTTCCAAAACGCGATCACTTCATCGATTTGAACGCGTTCGAACGCCGGTTCGAAATACTTGACGACCATATCTTCCCTTTCCATCGTCAGACACGAATGATTCTCATGATCGAAGTCTAGGTGATCCCGACATCCGACGCAATGTTCTAACAAGAGGCGACCTAGTTGTTCGTTCATACAGAATGCGTAGGCTCTCATCAGCATTTTTAAAAGAAACCTTGCTCTAATAGTCTGGGAAGCGTTCATGATTTACGTATTTTTTATTATCTATTCGATTTGATATATTTATTTTTAAATAACTATTTATTTATATTTTTTTCTCTCCTATATATATATCAATCACTTTTTTATTTCCTTACTATTTTTATTTGAATGAAACAAATTCTACAAAGTGTTTTTATTAAGATTTATTTCACAAAATTCGCAGTGACAAAACGTAAACAAACGATTTTCCCATCGATTTTCTAATTTTCTAAAACTCAATTTTTTGAAGAGCCTCAAAAACAATAGCCGATTCTGGACCACTGGTCCAGAATCGGCAAACCGTTTTTTTATGCTGGTTTGGAATCGGCAAAGCGTTTTTTTCTCGCGTTCACCAACGATAGATTGAAGGTCTAATCCACGATGGGAACGTCAACAAAAATTTTTAAGAAAATTTTTATGAACAATTTCGTACATTTTTCACTTTTCTGAGCGACGTGTACATTCGACACGTTCGTCAACGGGTATTTGTGAGCCTCAAAGTAATAGCCGATTCTGGACCACCGTAAAAAACGACATTTTTTGTGAACAAGCACGCGATTTAACACTGAATCCTACGATGGTAAACGCACCATGTACGTGTACGTGTACGGTACATGTACAAAGTGGTCTGGAATCGGCAATTATTACCTACTACCGCCCCCCCCCCCCCCCCCCACACACACACACAAAACCGCGGTTTGACGTCACTTCCTAGATCCGGCAAATATACCAAGTTCGGGCACTTAATATGCAACCTACGAGTATTTGTCCTGGCACAAACCTGATACTCTTTCCGTCGTCAAGAAAGGCACAAATATACCACTGTAGACTAAGACTCAGATGTAGTAATCTTAATGAACATCTCTTTAACAATCATCTAGCTGACTCGCCTCTTTGTCTCTGTGGCGAGCGTGAGACCGTTGATCACTATTTGTTAACATGCCCTCTATATAATCGAATACGCTTTGAGACCACAGCTCAACTTCCTTACCTAACTGACTGCAATGCATTATTGTACGGGTTTGAACTCTACAGTCCTAACGGGAATGGTAAAATATTCGAAACTGTACAGAAGTACATTTTCAGCTCCGGAAGGGTTAACTGACTGCGATAAAACTGAGTATCCATTTCTCTTGTATATATACCATATGTTTTTCCTATTTGTCTGGGTTTACTGCATGTATTGCAGGCGAACGCACGCGCGTATGTATGTGTGCATACGTGTGTACATGTAAGTGCGTGTGTATGCACACGTATGTGTGCGCGTAGGTGGGATGGGCCGGGCATGAAACATCGGCGTCATATTCGACTCCAATATCACACTGGAATCGAATATCAAAAAGATTTCTAAATCATGTTTTTGGCAACTTCGAAATTTGAGTAAACTGCGTGCTTTTCTCAGTGAGAAAGCATTGAAACAGCTAGTTCACTCTTTCATAACATCCCAGTTGGATTATTGCAATTCTCTATTCCTTGGCCTGCCACTTAACTTGTTACAGCAGTTGCAAGGAATTCAGAATATTGCTGCCAGAATTGTAACTGGCGCCAAACGGTCTGACCACATCACTCCTGTCTTAAAGGAGCTCCATTGGCTTCCAATACAGAGCAGAGTACATTTTAAAATTCTCATGTTGGTATTCAAATGTGTCCATGGCCTCGCTCCTGCATACTTGAGCGAGCTGGTCTCCCGCCACATTCCGAAACGATGTCTACGTTCCTCAAACAGTCTTTTACTGAACGTACCATTCACTAGGTCTGGCCTGGCAAGGGAGAGAGCTTTCTCAATTGCTGGCCCACGCCTATGGAATATGCTTCCTCCTGAAATACAACTACAAACAAATTTAAATGTATTTAAGAAACAATTGAAAGCGTATCTGTTCCAGTCGAGTTTTGCATAATCTGTTTGTAAAGCGTTTTAGAGCACCTCTGGTGGTTTTACGCTATAGAAAATTTATTATTATTATTATTTATGTTAAGGCAAACTATTCAATCGTCTAATGTTTTAATCGAATACATGCTTCTTAAAGTCGTGCCCACCTGTTGATGGTCCTGTGTTCACTCCCGCGCGCAGCGATTCCCGCATCGCGTTTAAGCTGGTGATTACTGACGAGAACACCATACACCACATTATTCTCCATTATCAGTTCAACTCAAACATCCTCCTTCCTAGGTAATAATCTCAGATACGTTTCTAGCCAAACCATTTCTCACAGGGCACAGGCATCCCTATCACCATTCCCCAGGTCAATAATTAGGAAACAAACTATGCTTTTCCCTCGTTTTTATCCTGGGGGATTTTATCCTACATTGCCATTCGGGATAGTGTGATAACCGACGTCCTCACCCGCGAGACAATGCATTGTTGGAGGTAAAAGTTTCATTTCTGGGAGTTACGTTCGCAGTGGGGGTGGTTCGCGTGTGGTTTTTGAGTGGTCTGCATTGGTGTTACTGTTGACTTATATAAATATCCAGTCTACAATCCTGTGCTTGTAACTCATAAGAAACATTCATTTCAAGCCGACGCCAGCTTCAGTTTCCTTCAGTTATCTTCTTCACGCTACCCGCTTATCCTACCAGGCGGCTGCAGACTGTAGTTGGTAATATATCATAAATACCCCGCGTATAGACCTCCAATAATGATACTAGAATGAGAGAAATTATGTCTTGGACAGAAAAGCCGGCCTTGTGAGCCCAAAGGGGGTTAATAACTTTCTCCAGCCTACCTTGATTTCTCATTCCTCTGCCTGTGAGTAATAGAAATCAATGGTAGGCCTAGCAGGTAGTGGAATATATCAGGAATTCTATTGAGTATGGAAATGGTTTTGGGGTCATTGACTCATATGACCCTCTGCTGCTTGGATATTGATTCTCAGAACAGACTTATCTCTTATTATAGCCCAGTAATTATTCCTTGCCTAGGAAGTTGGTTCCAGTATTCCATTGTTATAAATTCAATCTCTCATGTTTTCTTTTCTTTCCATTTGTTCTCCCAATTGTCCATTTATAACAGAAAATTGTTCACAAGCTACCAAGGTTTGACTGATCAGATCTTTCTCATCGTCTTCTCATTGTTATTTGTAACTGTTGTGTGAGTGGAGACGGTCACTTATAAGCTGTTAGCTTACTGCCGAATCCACACCATAGATTATTGTTAGAAATTGTATACAGTGAAAAAATTTTGAAATAAATATTGCTTAAACAAAAAAAAAACCCTCTTTCCTAGCTTAGCCGATGCAAGTGTCAGGGGAGTTATATTTTCATCCCGTCCTTGATCGTGATTTCCAACGCCAGCCGAGGCCATCAGCTCTTGGCATGAATTTGAGAAGCTGATTTTTAAAAATTTCTTTTATTCTATTTTGGGTTGGTGGGGTGGGGGAGGGGAGCTATCTCGGGTGGCACGCTTGACTGAGATATCCATGACCCACAATGATTTTTGTGAATGGGAAGTAACCTGAAGGTAATTAATTTTGAAGATAACACGCTATCAATGTGATTGTGTGCAGTTTGGACCACTGTGTTCGTCAAAAACAATGCAATTCATTAAATAAGAATTGAAATGAATGATCTATCGCTTTATCGGAGCAAGAATGCGAGATGGGTACGTGAAATTGTATGAAGTACGTGGCACTTCGCACGAAAATGAACATGTCCATCCCAAATTCATATTCGTTAAAGCGACAGACCAGAGATTTAAATTCTTATAATTCAATTTAGAGAGGTCACTTGTACGGAGGTGGTCCAAGGTTTCACCTTTAATCAGATCGTTAAAGGGTTTGACCGGAAAACGTAATAACAAGCTAATTTCGATGCCATTCGCAGCGGAATGAACCTCGGTAAAAAAATATCTAAAATTCGCCATGGGGAAAATATTTTTACAGAGCTTTAAATCTGGATGGTGTGTGACGTATGTTTTGCTAATTGCGCTCGCACACTTCAATCCAATTTTGGGGATATCATGGGGAATCGCATTGAGGTCATGTCGCGGGGAACTGTGGGTGTCACGTGTGTTGTAATGGTAGAGCAACTGAGCAGACATAGTGTGACGTCATTACCATGATGATACGAGATGTCGTAGTTGCTACATAGCCGATGACATCATGGCTTCTAAACCACTACCGGAGTCAACTATCCCTCTCATTATCTCCTAGCTGTACTACTTCTTTATACCACTGCTACGACTTTCTAACTATATTACCGATGACTACTACACTTCCTATGGCTCAGGCTACCACAGTCTGCCGTGTGCTAGAGTGTTCCACGATTACTACTGACTTGTAGCATTATTACAAGCTTGCTATCTATCTTTCAACCTGTCTAGACATCTACCTTAACCCAAGTCTTAGTAATCAGTCAAATTACGCCATTCATCTCAACCCGTATCACTTCACACAGTTCCTTGATCGAGTGCATGCTGGCGTTCATAAGATATGAGAGCCTGTCTGTTGATTGTACCGAGATGTGCTTATATGCTACAGTGAACATTATAAGCACAACACATACAAAACTTGGACACGTGCTAGAAAGACTGAAATTTGCTTATGTAATACGTGCCGCTAAGGCATACTGCACATGGGCACATACACGTTGTTGAGGATACTGATGACACGGTGATATAGTCTCTGATGATACTTTTATGAGGACAGCTATCTGAGGACAGTTATCTGAGGGTATTTTTTTCGTTATCTTTATTTGGCAATTTTTGTCGAAATTGCTTACTGAAATACCCTGCTCTTACCGACAAAAACCGTTAGAAGCCACTTCTACGAACGCTTCTACTGATCTGTACCACTTCCTTTGGGTATCACTACAGTAATCTACTCTCATCACTAGAGTGACAGCACTGCTGTGATCTACTCGCATCACTAGAGTAGCAGATTCTGCAACCGCTGCTGGCTTATACCCGCGTGCCTTCGTCACAGCCTTACTGTTAACACATCTAGCTGCTGCTACCAGTCTTCCTTGTGCAACAAGTACACTGTCACTATGAGTTCTGTGGTTGGCTTCCACTACAGCTTATACGGTACTTGTGACATATCATGATGTTGTCATATTTGAGGTCATATCTGAGGACAGTTATCAGAAGATACTGCCCACGGAAGCCATGGCTCCTACTGTTTTGCCGTATGAGGGCATGAGGGTCATGAGGTTGGACCTCAATGAGGGATAACCTATAACCACATCTGGGTATTGGGGAGGGTAGGTACTTAAGACATGGCGATGTAGTACTACAGGATAGTTATCGGGGGATACTGCCCTTAGACGTATCCCTATGGCCGTCTATAGAATAGAGTAGTGATGCTAAAGTATTATTTGTTTATATATTTATTAATTTATTAATTTTTTTTATTTGCTTTTAAGGTCAATTTCAGCATTTTTGGCTATATCATGACCGCAACAGAGGGATGAATTCAAAGTTAGCCATTCGTTTATATTTATGCTGCCCATTTTAGAGGTCTTCGATCCCGGGCGTTGGTTACTGGTCCCCTTTCAGCAGTAAACCAGAGCTTGTTTACTGCTGTAAACAGGCACTGCTCCACTTCCCGGGGATCCCACAGGGGAAAGCAGTTGTAGACTCAGGGCATAGGACTCAGCAGTCGTAAGGATAAGATATATTGCTTAGTAACTTCGCAAATAGTAGGTAACTAGTGCAAGGTCTTTCAGCCATTTTAATAGAATCTAGGACCGTAATAGGTTAAACATATTTTTATTTGCCAAATAAATAAGTTGCAAATTGGGATTGGAGGACAAGTGCTTTCCACTTAGTATACCCTCCGCTCCCTTAACATGATACAAAAAATCAATATAATGGCGAAACAAATAAATGAGAGAAATGTAAATGAAATGAAATGTAAATATTATTTCCTAATATTTTATACGTCAACCAGACCTATACGGCTACTTATCTATCTATCTATATATATATATATATATATATATATATATATATATATACTAGAAAATCTAACTTCGCAATAAAAAAAGAGTGAGAGAGAGAAAAAAAGTGATTGATTGATTGATGTCCTCTATGCACCTTGAGTCTGTCTCTGTCAATTTGATTTTCCATGCCGTAATGTTCAGCTGGCACTGGCAGTAGTGAGAGGAGATGTTGAGAGCCATGGGTTGGTAGTATTCGCTAGATATAGTGTAGTAGAGGTGGGGAATAGTAGCAAAGGAAGAAAGCATTAGTACAACTAAGAGCGAGTGAGAGGGATAGTTGACCGTGTCTGTAGTCTAGAAGTCACGAAACCATCAACTATCTGATAGCTAGGAGCCATAGAATGGTCTAGAAGTTTGGAGCCAATCAATCAATCAATCCACACTAGTCCCCACCTATTCCCAAGTCCACAAATATTAGTCCTCGAACAATAGTTCACTTACCACCAGTATTCGGTCGCAAAACTTCCCAAATATCCGCATGTGTCCATGCAATATGTTTAAAGGCACACTGCGACCTATATCATCAGCATATCTCGGTCATTGTGCCACATGTACTGTGCTGAAGAGACAGTTGGTAGGCAAAGATCAAAAGGGACTGTAGATGCAGATAAAGTCTCAAAGGGATGGAGCGATCTGACGCACTCCACTAATATTCAGTTAAGGACAGAAGTCGGCACCATGGCCACAGGTAGAATTTGATCGAACGATTGGGTCAAGAGTAGCCAGAACAGGTCAGAAAAGCTAAAGGAAGGATAGTTGGTTAACGGCCCTACAGGACTACGTGCTACTCAATATAACAGTCTACAAAGGTTCATTTGGTTATTTTTTGGAAGTTGTCGGTCATTTCCTGTTATTCTATATATTCGCATCCAATCGAGCATAACATCCCGACCACCCCCATTTCATCTTAGCCCTTCCAGGGTCATACTAACCACGTGTAACCATAGAAACCCAGACAGTGGCCTCCATTATTCAAAATGGACGAGAGAAACACGTATTGCCATATTAACGCGTGCATGCGCTCTGACACCACGCATCACCATGATAATAACGTTACAACTTGGCCACTTATGTTGGCGACTGTACACGTAACACCCAAAATATCGCAACACGACGTCACACGGGAGCCCCAAATTTGGATTGAAGCGTGCGATCTATATTACTTACATCGGACACTACCCAAATTAAAAGCGCTATAAAAAATTTCCCCAGAGTGGATTTCAGCGGATTTTGGATGTTTTTCCAACAACTCGAAATTCAACTTGCTACTAATTTTTTCTGGGTAAGTCAGGGGGAGGGGTCTGGAAAAAAAATGCAGACACAAGCCCCCCCAACCCACCCCCCACCCCCAAATGTCCGCTCCAAAAGTACCCACCCATCCCTTTTGGACAAACAAAAAAAAAAATTTTCCTCTCCCAAAAATGCCCCCCCCCCCCCACACACTCCAATTCATCAGTTATATATATTTGCTCCGGCATTTCTAAGAAGCCATCATTCCATGATCCTCTTATTTTGTTCTGTGTAAAATAAAGCTATTCTCCAAATCCACTATCCGGTATCCCATTATCTATTATAGGTTACCGTTTACACATGACCAATGCATGTTCAAGGTTGAGCAAAGTCAAGACAGAAACACAAAAACAAAACAAACTTATTAGCTTATGAAAATCATATTAGGTGTGTAATTCTATCATATGGATAAGTTAGAACATAAAAATAAATAATTTAGAAAATAACTTTTCTTATTTTTTATCTGTTTTTCAGTCAAAATACTGATGAAAACAGAAAAAGGGAAAATTTTTAAGTTCTCAAGTAGGGGTCAGGTTAATCATTCACAACTCCATGGTTTCATGTCCATTCTGTGTGATGTTATTGATAGGGTTGTTAGGTAGCTTTCAACAATTTTGGCTATATACCAATGTTGCATGTTTAGTATTAGTTTGTTTGTTTGATTTGTGTTTAACGTTGCTTTCAGGAGCTAGGCTATTATCACGACACTACCAGTTTTATTGGTGGAGAAGTGTCCGCACACAATGCTTGTCTGACAATGATTTCATTAGTTCATTAGCTGAGAGAGTCGCTAACTGTGTGCGGCGAGATCACCAGCCATTGGTGAATAACTGGCAACTCTCCCAGATAATGATTTAGATATCAATGTACATTTGGCTACATCTGAATTCGAACTCACAATCGTCAGCGCTGTAAGGTTGGATGGCTCTGAGTTGTACCCCTAACCAACTGAGCCACCGAGGCCCTAATTTAGTATTAGATATCAGATGCGAAATATTAATTCTACTTATGTCTTAACATTGTTTAGTTGGTGTGCATTTTTAACCTTATTAATTTGATATCAATTTTGACATAATTGGACTGATAATGTGCATACACTTTTTGATAAGTTGTTTATTTGTTTGATAATTTGATTGGGGTTTAATGTCGCTCTCAACAACTAAGGCTATATCACGACTATCTCAGTTTTATTGGTAAAGGAGAATCTGCACACATGGCTAATCTGACAGTGATTGCATTGGTTGAGAGATTCGCCTACCGTGTACAACAACGAGACTACCAGCCATCGGAAGTAACTGGTAACTCTCCCAGATAATTATTTTGGATTACAAATTCCAGATGAATACAACTGGAATCGAACCCTTGTCGTCAGTGTTGAGAGGCGAGACGGCTTGGAGTTGTACCCCTAATCATCTGAGCCACCCAGGGCCCTGAGTCGTAATGAAAGGACAGTGTTGTCTATATTAGTGAATGTTCTGAAACTGACATGGTGAGTTTTACCTGTCATTTCACAGTTAGGAGAAAGTAACAATCTATATTCTGAGGACCTACTTTCCTAGTTTCTTGATAAGATCACATTCAAATGAAATAACTGTTTTAGTTTGATTTGTTATCGAGAATTAACGTAAATATTTAGGCGACAAACCTATCCATAACCCCATTATGGTGTGTGTAGCCTAAACATTAACACTGATTCTCAATAACTAATCAAATTTGTCAAGGTGATAGCTTGGATTTTCGATTTTGTTGTTTAAAAGTGTATATATCTTTGATAATTTTTCTCGTTCGGGCCAAAGGTATAAGAATGTGCGTTTGTATGATGAACTTTAAAAAAAACGATTTGTCACTTAAACAGTCATGCGTTGCTAATTAAGCATGGAATTTTATGTCCAATACCGCGTTTCTTTTTAACGCCATAATGGGATGTGTGGTAAGAGATTAAACGTAGTGGAAGCCAGTGCTCTCCTGTAGTCATTATCTACGTAATTATGGCCAGTTAATAGGTAATTGTTGTAAAAACAGTACATCGCACATGTTCTGGACACACATCCATATTACGCATCTAGCTTGTCACCGAATGTCAGGATATACCAACATGCGAGACCTTCAAAGGAACTTAAAAGCGAATATTGAATTAAAATAGACCCAAGCGACCAAATTCAAGGGAATCAATTAAAATGAGGATTAATGTTCTGGCTATAGAAATAAAAATCGGAGGATTTCTCGAAAAATTCATTCCAGTCTGAAGGCGTGTAAGACTGTGGGTCGAGGCGAGAAGCGGGAGATATCCCATGCTACATTTTAGACTTGCCGCATTGGTGCGAAAATATAGGCACGTTGTAATGTAGGGGAGCCACAGAGCTCATATTTAGAATAGGGGCAGTCGCGGGCCAAGTCGGTGGCCATATATGAGAATTGGATTAGAAACACGAAGTACGAGCTCAGGGAGCTATTTCCATTTAGGCAAACGGCATTATCTGTTGTAGACGGCAAGTCATACGTAGGCGGAGTAGGTATGAACATTACTCTGAGATAAATGGAGGGGAGCGTTTAACCACATTGGTGGCGACTGCTTGAGTCAAAAGCGTCCAGTGAAGTAACAATAAGCTAGTGGCCGTGCGACGGTAGTGGTACAGTGACATTCCGTTGCTTGTTAGAGGGAATGCCATATAGTAAAGTGACAATACGTTAGTGGCCGTGCGACGGCAGTGGTCGAGTGACATTCCGTCAAAGGTTAGAGCAAAGGCGTCCGATTAAGTGACAATACGTTTGTGGCCGTGCGACGGCCGCGAAAGAGTGAAGTGAAAGGTCGACCAAAGTTCAAGCACCAGAGACCAGGAAATGAAACCAGCGACAAAAGAGAATGCGGGCCCGCAAGTGACTCAAAAACTGTGTGAGTGGGGTGTGATTGGCGTTTTGTTTTTCTTATTCATTGGATTCCACGTAAGTCACTAATTACCATATTTATTTATATATGTATATGTATTAAAATTGTTGTTTTCAGTGAACCCCTGTTAATTTATGCTTTTTGAGGAAAAGTCATTGACCCATTCAGGCGAAGAACCACAACAACAAAAACGTAAACTGGCTTGTTTGTTACGGCGAGACACACGTTCCCGCACGGGTTCAGGCGACTCTCCTTGAGTTTTGGCTAAGTGCGCGGCGTTATTCTATTTCCCCCAGCAACGACAAAGCCCGGTTTCCTACATCTGGCGAGACTAACACCAGGATCTTCCTAAAAGGTAACAATTGGCAGTTCAAAATCAGCAGGATCACTCGATGACAATTTTAATACATGCTTCAGTTTTAATGTTCATGCAGGTTGCCGCATTGAAATTTTAATAGTTTTCTTACGTTGTGTAGGAGTTAATCATTGGTTAAATTAGCTCTTAAATTCGATCGGCGAATTTAAAATAACGGTGGTGGAAATTCTCGCGTAATAATAGGACGTAGTGTTGGAAAGGCAATAATTTACCCTTGAAGTCAAAAAATAGTTTGTGTGGAATTTTTAGTAATACATTTTAATAATGGATACCCCAAGCTTGGAACAATTGATTAGTATGGGAGAGCGGTTGGGCGGGTAATGAGTTGCAAAAAAATGTGAGAGATGAGCAAAAGCGTGCACCTGTTAAATTTCGTGAATTTAAACAGTTGAATTTCGTGCACCTGTTACACCAAAACAATTATTCGTTACTGTCCTCTTAAAAGTGTTTTCATGTTGAAATCGTACAAGGCTACATTTATTACAATAATGATACATTTATTTCCAAGTTGGTACTCGCGTGGTTTATTCACACAGGTTTTCCTCTTGGGCTTTGGGGTCGCGAGTATAAGCACATGCAGAAAATAATAAAATTTTCGTCTGACCAAAAGTTGACACTGCAATGTTTTAACCCTTTACCCAACGCAGAGAATATCAAGATTTATAATTTTAATAACTATTTTTTAAATTTAAGAAAAAATTCTAACAAAACCATATCATGTGACCCCCCCTCGTTCCATTGAGGGGGGGGGGGGGGGTCACATGATATGGTTCTGTTGGAATATTTTTAAAAATTAATTTTTTTCAACTGCTCAGTTTGCAAATTACGCGGGCGGATACGGGCGATCCGTTAGGCAAAGGGTTAAAGTAGTCAAGTCAGTAGTTGAAGGCGACAAAGGGAACCTACCCGGGCGGTGGGGGGGGGGGGGGGGTCTGCAAGAAAATTTCATACACACGGCCGGGGTGGGTGGGTGGTCTGGGGGCCCGAAAAACCCATTTTCCACTGCCTGCAATTTTAATTTTTTTCCAAACAATATTTTATCAAAGTAATTACTAGAAATAAGTCAGCTACTTTGTATGTTATACGCTATTCAAAAAAGTAGGGGATATCCAAACTGATGTTCAGAAAATGGTATTGGATTCGCGTGATTGGACACATCAATATGTTACCAAGTTTAGTGTGGATCACGAATGTCACCGGGGTGCGTTTTGAAATTTTCATTTGTACTGGACGGGCTTTTTCGGAGGTCTCATCGTTCTTTTCTTGGCATAAACTCGTTCATCAATAGTTTCTGGTCGAAACGTAACTTTTGAGGTATGCGAAGACTGACACGTGACGAACGTTTACGTGCCGTTGGCATGTTGGAAGCTGGCAACAGACAGACTGCAGTGGCTCAAATTCTCAAAGTTACTCAATCGGTGATTAGCAGGTTGTGGTCACACTGCCGTCAGGCAGGCAATGTTGATGACAGACGTCGATCAGGTCGTCCAAAGGCGACAACTGCTAACCAGGATCGTTTCATCCGAACGACAGCATTACGTAACCGCCATAAAAGTGCCTCAGAAATTGGACAGCAGCTGCACCGAGCGACAGATGTGCGAGTCAGTGATCAGACTATCCGAAATCGCCTACACAGCTGGAATTTGTACGCTCGACGACCTCGAATAATTCCACGTTTGACTGAACTTCACATCGCAGCAAGGCGTAATTGGTGTAGAGCACGACAGCGCTGGGACAATCGCCGGTGGAGCAATGTCACGTTTTCCGATGAACCTAGGTTCACTCTCGACTTCCACGACAGGCGAAACAGAGTGTGGTGGTGGCGGAACGAACAATACCATGACGTACCCGTTAGGCAGCACGATCGTTTTGGTGGTGGATGAGTTATGGTGTGGGGAGGCATAACCTTGACAAGCAGAACAGCATAACTTGTCATCCAAGAGCGACGTCACGGCCGTCGATTCATTTTCCAAGATGACAGGGCCCGTGTCGCTAGGAGTTCTTCGGGAGCAGAACATCACTACCCTGCCTTGGCCAGCACTAAGTCCAGACCTTTCACTAATCAAGCAGATCTGGGATATGCTTGGCAGGCGCCTACGACAATACTAGCAGCCCCCTACCAATGTCCAGGAACTCGCCGCTGCACTGCAGGAAAAATGGAATAGCATCAGTCAATCTGATATTGGACGTTTGGTGAAGAATATGCTACGTCGGATCCGCGCTTGTCTCGCGAACTGAGGAGGATTTACAAGGTATTGAGGTCTTGGACTGAATGTGGTAAATTCTCTGACTGATCGCCCATGTCTTCTACAGCCTACTGTGTGGAATGTATGCTTGTCAGACACCCAGCTATCGCTGAAATCATTCACCAGATGTCACAGTGCAATGCCTCAACTGTCTTTTTGATGAAAATATAAATATATTTCTTCATATATCTCACGTTTATCAAATATCCCCTACTTTTGAATAGTATAGATTAGAGTAAAACAACACTGTTTTAACCCTTTACCTAACATGAAAAGCAGACGACACTTGCCAAAAAAATTCTTGAATAACTAATTTTTTTCATTTTTTGTCTCAAGAACATAGGTTATGACCCCTCGTTGGAACGAGCTCGTTGAGCTCGTTCCAACGAGGGATCATAACCTATGTTTTTGAGACAAAAAATGAAAAAATAATGAAAATTAATTGGAGATTTTTGAGAATAGCGCTGGCCTTTTTGGCCGTTACGTTGGGTAAAGAGTTAACAAGTAGGGTACAATATGTTACGACATATTTGATTTCATTGACGACATTTCTATCCGAAAGTGCTATTCCAAGTTAACTGATGTTGGTAAGTTACCTGATCGTAACTTACGGGGAAACATTACTTATGGGGAATATTACTCACCAAAGCTAAACTAAATTGAACAAATATGTAAAAATGGTGAAAATATATTGTTCAAAATAAACGATCAGAACATTTGACAGGAAACATGTCAGGAAAAACGTTCGTAAAAAAATAAATGAGCTCTTGCTCAACAGAACGCAAGTGATTATCAAACGTGTCCTTTCATAGATTTATAATTAAATACTAACTGTTTCAATTTCGTCGGAAACCGTGCTTTGTCGTTGTTGGGTGAAATAGATTCACGCCGCGCATTCAGCCAAAAACGAGTGTCGCCTGAACCCGTGCGTGAACGTATGTCCCACCCTAACAAATCCGCCCGTTTTCGTTTTTGTTGGGGGTGGTTCTTATCCTGAAGGGGGTCAATGACTTTTCCTCAAAAAGCTTAAATTAACAGCGGTTCACAATTTTAATACATATATATATAAATAAATATGGTAATTTGTGTCTTACATGGAATCCAATGAATAAGAAAAACAAAACATCAATCACACCCCACCCACACAGTTTTTGAGTCACTTTTGGGCCCGCATTCCCTCTTGTCGCTGGTTTCCTTTCCTGGTCACTGGTGTTTGGACTTTGGTCGCCTTTTCACTTCACTTTTTCACGGCCGTCGCAAGGTCACTAACCTGTGACGAAATGTTACTCTACCACTGCCGTCGCAATGCCACTAACATATTGTCACTTTACTATATCGCCTTCTCTCTAACAAGCAACGGAATGTTACTATACCACTGTCGTCGCACGGCTACTAGCTTATAGTCACTTTACTGGACGCTTTTGTCTCAATCAATCGCCACCAATGTGGTTAAACGCTACCCTCCATTTAACTCAGAATAATGTTCATACAGGCTACTCCGCATACGTATGGCTAGCCGTCTACAACAGGTAATGCTGTTTACCTAAATGCAAATAGCTCCCTGAGCGCGTACCTGTAGCATGGGACATCCCCCGCTTCTCGCCTCGACCCACAGTCTTACACGCCTTCAGACTGGAATGAATTTTTCGAGAAATCTCCCGATTTTTATTTCTATAGCCAGAACATTAATCCTCATTTTAATTGATTCTCTTGAACTTGTCGCTTAGATCTATCTTAATTTAATATTCGCTTTTAAGTTCCTTTGAAAGTCTCGCATTTTGGTATATCCTGACATTCTGCTCGAACGAGAAATATTATCAAAGATATATACACTTTTAAACAACAAAATCGAAAATCCAAGCTATCACCTTGACATCCCCCTACCAAGGAACATGCTCTCAGTTGTTTCAAATAAACCAAGGGGATAGCATTCACGTGCATTAACTCTCACACTTCTCCCTTAGACCTATCTCACAACTTGCTCTACTATGTTCATAATTTCACACACACAGTAACACACATGAGCACCTGTATCTATATACACCCACGCAACACCTGCATAAAACAAATATTAGCAAGGGGTGTCCACCCTGACCCAAGCCAGTCGATGGGCCCCTTGCCTCAACTCCCGTTACCCACACTAACTTGTCCCCATACTTGGATAGGGTGCCCCGCCCGGCTCATGCCCGTCAGCGGGTTACGTGCCCTATTAGGCACTAACTTTAAATATTCCCATGTATATGGGACCCTCACTATGCCCTAGACATCCCTTCGGCCCCCTCCATCGGGACCTATTCCTTGGGCACGTGTTCCACCAAGGCCCCCACTCGTTTTCACGCCCAACACCTACAGGCCCACAGGCGATGCCTGCCGTACCAGAGCTCGCTGCCTCAGGTGAAACGCCCTGTTTGTCTACTGCCAATCCTCCCTTTGGTGCCCAAGTCCCAGCTCCCCCCCCCCCTAACTCTACGTCTCTGATGCCATTGTGTGGCTACTCCGGCCACCTCTTGCAGCCTCTTCTGGCCTAAGGTACCTTCCCCCACCGTTCGCGTGGATTCAGTGTCCTTTATATTTTGGCATCTCCGCAAAACCCTGCGTGGTAAACCACTCCACATCGGTCTAAGTCTACTCGGTAATGACCGCTGCCCATTACTTTTGTTGCAGCGTATGGACCCACCCACTGTAACCGAGGTCTATCTGACTTTGTCGGCCGGAGCACGGTCACCCTTTGACCGACCCAAAAGTTTCTAACCTTTAGTCTACCCCCGTACCGACCCTCATTATGCCCCCTTTCGTCCAAGTGCATTGGCTTCTTCCAGTCAGCCACTCCCTTGACTTCCGTCGTCGAAGTGTTAATCTTAGGGGCCTCCTTTATGCACTCTACGTGTGCATCCTTACTCGACTCCACTGGTCCCTCCAGTGATTTCACCGGCCGCTCTACCCCCGCGGCTTGGGCTCGGGTGACCATCTCCCTTTGTGTGCTTTCCTCTCCTACCATGTCTTGTTAGCTGTCCGTTGCTAATGAGTTCCCTCCTTACCGCCGCGCTACTATACCCTGTTTCCCGTAGCATACGGACTTCTAGGATAACCCATATACGCTGGGTACACCGGCATTTCCTCCTTTTTACCAAGGGCGGGGTATCCCTCGCACAATCCACTAATAATGGGCAATACCTGCCCTCCTTCCAGCCTGTGCTGCCCAGCCTCGAGTGCTTGGCGCAGTGGGCTCCTCTCTGGCCCAGTTGTTTGGCAGAATGCCGCTGTCTGCCTTCTCTCCACAGGCTGTATCGAATTACTCCTCCTTCCACTACTGATCGGGTAGGGTCCCTCCACCCATTCTTTGCTGGCACCCGTTTGATCTCCCCGTCATAGCCTTCCGCCAATAGTCTCTGGCCAGATGCCCCTTTTATTACAAACAAAGCAAGTTGTGTCCTTGGGCCCTGACTCTCTCTGATTCCCCCTGGAACTTTCCGACTCAGGGCTTGGATTCTTAACGGGTGCTTTTGCAACCACGTTACTCCCATTCCTGCCCGACCTAACCTGCGTCAGACCTCCCCCATGAGCCCCCAAATACTGCTCGGTCACCCTAGTCATTTCCTCTACGCTACTCGGTTTCCTTTCCTTAACAAACAATGCCATCTCGGGGGCACACGATGACATAAACTGCTCTCTGATAAGTAAGTCCTTCAGGGAGGGAAATGACTGTTCAGTTGCAGATAATTCGACCCACCTGTCCAATTACCTCGTGGCCCTTGACACAAACTGGTACACACTTTCACCCTTCTCAGCCTTACATTCTCGTAATTTCGTCCTGAAACCCTTCTCGGTGAGCTGGTACCTATTGAGTATAGCCCTTTTCAGCTCACCGTAGTCATTAGCTTGGTCAGGGGGCATGCTCACATATACTTGTAGCGACTTTCCCGCCATGCAGCAGCGGACTAAGACTGACACCCAGGCGTCATCAAACCTTTCGAACCTCTGTAAGTACGCATCAATGTCGTCAGTCTGTTCATTGAACTTGGGTAACTGAGGATAAGGTGCCCTCACGTTTTCCCCGAGACTCTCTCCACCCTGACTACCGTTAGCTCCGGGTAACTGTGACCTAGCCCTTAACAGTTCCATTTCCCTCTCATGTTGCCTTTCAGCCACCTCATGCGCCCTTTCAGACCTTTCGGGCTCAATCTCTTTCTCTCGCTCCGCAGCTCTTAGTGCTGCCTCCCTCTCTCCCCTTTCATGCCCTAAGGCAGCCATTTCTCGCTCTAACGCCGCATTAACTTTCAGCTCTTTCTCGCTATCTTTCAGCTCTTTCACGCTCTCCTTCAGCTTTTTCGCGCTCTAACGCAACCTGACGCTCTGACTCGGCGGCCATTTCTTTCGCCATACGCTTTTGCTCATCTCTCACCTACCTATCACAATTGCATTTTCACTGAACCGTTGGATGCGCCCACAGTTATTTTCAAAATGGAAGATGGGAATGGGGAGCAAAAAATATGCAAAGAAATAGGATATTGTTGAATTATGAACGAAAGAAGACGGGGGCGGACTGGCCGTATGGTCCATCGGGAAATGGCAGAATGCCGCTGGGGGCCACCCAGCCCCCTATTGGGGGCAACCCAGCCTCCCCCCCCCCCCAAATTTTCGCAGCCCAACATATGTTCGCGCGTGAAATTTCGTGAAAATGACCAAAAGGTGAAATGGATCTGACTGCACAGACTGTCAGTTTGTCGGAATACTCTCTACGAGGACTGCCAATGGCAGTCCACATAGAGGGCATTTCGATATACCAGCAGTCTAGTCTGCAATTGATCGGTTAGACACAAGGAAACAGCGTTCTATCAGTTCGAAAAGTCGACATTTTCTCCGTTTGGGCCGAACTGTGGACGGCCTGATGAGTCCGGGTGCTCCTTTGGTGCACCCAACCAAAGGGCGACAAAGTTGGTACAAAAATGCCAACGAAAATGTCTTCGATGTGGACATCTATTCATCGCTCAGATGCAAGGAAGCAGCGTTAATTCGGTTCGAAAAATCAAAATTTTGTCTGGACCCCCCTAGTTACGTTCCTGGCAACGTTTTTGGGCCACGTCCGCACCTGAAAGAACAATAAAGTGGCTTTACACATTTCAGTATATTTCCAGTGGTGACTCGTAGAAATAAAACAGTTCAACCTTCCTTTGCTTTTAGCCTGAAGTCCGTTATTGTGCTAGGGGACTGTGGTTCGTCTTAATTTTAATCATAAAGACACTTTGCCACAATTGCCAAGCTTTGTAGATCATATGATATTTTGGAAATTACTTATTTGTTATTACTTATTTGTTATTACTTACTTGTTATTACTTATTTGTTATTTGTTATGACTTATTTGTTATTACTTACTTATTATTTGTAATTACTTATTTGTTATTACTTATTTGTTATTACTTACTTGTTATTTGTTATTACTTATTTGTTATTACTTATTTGTTATTTGTTATTACTTATTTGTTATTACTGACTTGTTATTTGTTATTTGTAATAACAAGTAAGTAATAACTAGTAACAAAAAATGTCCCTCCAGGGCTTCCGTATTGATCAGACTATCACAAGAGCAGAACAAGGGGAGCAATTGTCCTCGCGCGCAGAAATGTGTCACAGTTGATGTCTGCAATATCTGCGAGATGTTGGAAGTTTTCTTGCGGCTCTTGATATTTTAAACATTTCCCTTATTTGCACAGTACTATTATTATTTTCTGTGCAACTTTTAGTATTGTGAGGGGAGGGGAGGGGGAGTTAAATATCAACTATTACATTCCATTCATTGGACTGCATGGTCCCCTCTACATCCCTCAAGGTCTTACATGCAGGATAGAGTTGCGCGCTTTTGAAATTTCAAGTTCGGTTTCAGTATCGGTATTTTTAGAATGATTTACCTTGGTATCGGTACGGTAATTGGTGTCAACAACTCACATGTACTCACACCGATACCAATATCGAATTGTATTTTTGATATACTGCTCAGGTTTAGTTGACCTTTTTACAGCAGACAAGGCCGCAGAATTGTCAAAATGTTGGAAACAACACGGGCAATCGCCGTCGGTCATTTGATGTAACAAAAAAAGCTGAGAGAAAATACCCCCTGGGTATTTTCACTCAGCTTCTTTGTTACATCAAAAGACCGGTGGTGACTGTCTTACATAGAAATACACAGTCCATTGTCTTTTCTTGTCATGAAGTTTGCGTAATGTTATGTTGTTTGTCATTTTATTTTTAAGGTCGGAAATATTTTTCAATACCGAAATTTCGGTATTTTGAAATTCACTCGGTAAGGTAAATCGGTATTGGCTCTGTACCTATAACAAACGGTATTTACGGTATACCGCCCATCTCTACTGAATGAGAAACCAAGTGGGCTGTGTGGAAGTCAATAATTTGACTGACTCATAGAAAATACCTTTCTGTACTGAATCCGAGATGAAAGGGTCAGTAGCTGTACAGATAATTATGGAACAGTGTATCAACAAAGCTTTTGTCTGTCAACTACTATCAAGTAGTAGGCTAAGGATGATCGTTTACTGAAGGTATTGTCAAGTTCAGTAAAAATAAGAAACGATATTCCCGTTTCCGACATTTGATGCGATTTATTAATGTATTTGACTCGCGTCTTATTTGATTTAGCGATAGACGAAACGCGCGGAATCAATTCAAGAAAAGCTATTAAGACAAAAAGTCATGGTCACGTGAAGAGAAATTTTTGTGATTGCCACATTTCGCGATTACGGCCTGAGGAATCGTTTGGATACAAATTACTCTTTCGTTCTTTTATTAAAACTCGACGCTTCACCTTAAAAGCTGTTCAATTTCATTTATGGCACAGGGTCTGTAAAATGGGTATAGTAAAGGTGGTAGGGGTTTCAAAATCAAACGTGAATATCAAAGGATCGTATGGGAATTGCGACACGACAACCCTGCGAAGCGGATGAATTTCGACCAATTCAATTGCAAGTTATGTGCAGGAACACTTCAATTGATGTGGTCACAGATAGCACTTGTCCCCTTTCCACACACAAAGTTACAGGGATATCAACAGAAAGGAATACTTTCAGCTGTCAAGGATTTAAAAAAAAATATATCACGTACATATCCAGTATTTCTGAACAGTGGACCGCTTTCTGAGGTGGTGGTACCAATGAAACGCTAGCTGGACTAAAATTTGTAGTAATACCCGGGTCTGCATCAGACACAACAAGAGACATTTAATAACTACTTGCTTTCTGTACATGGTATGCACGTTCCAATTGTATAACGTACCAATAGGCTTACGGAGATCAAGGCACAGTCGCGAAGCACCCTAACAACCTAAAACAAAGTAGTCACCTTTTTATTTGCCGTTGCCTCTTCTTTACAAGGCATTTTTGTTTTTTGATTGGTTTTAACAAAGGAAAGAGGCCGGGGAGGTAGCTCGTGACGTTCCCACTTGGGAACGTTCCTGAATGAATGAATTTATTATTAGATATTAACACCTTCAACGAGGGAGACTGCAAAATTAACAAAATGTTAAATAATTGTAATAGTAGAAACAGTAAATACAAAAACTGATATAAAAATCGATATTGTATTCCTACATGATCGAAAAATAAGTTCAGGCAAAATTTAAATTTTACACCGTTCTAAGATATACTAATCAGTTGTTAGACCTAGGTTCCTTTGAATGCCATGTACCTAGCGAGAAAAAGAGTTGAATCTTATTACAAATGGTAGAACACAGTGTCGGGTGGCAATTTGCCATTATTACTGTAAATGTGCCTGTTTCATTCAGATGGGAAAAGTTAACTATATCGTGAGAGATTGCTTTAAATATTTCCTTTCTGAGAAATTAATAGATTGGACACTCCATTATGAAAAGCCAATCCGCTTCCAACTGTGATACGCAATGTAATATGTGGATGTTAATCTTAACCCTTTACCTAACGAATCGTCCGCATCCATCCGCGTAATATGCAAATTGAGCAGTTGAAAAAATTGAATTTTTCAAAATGTTTCAACAAAAGCATATCATGTGACCCCTCATTGGAACGAGCTCATTGGGCTCCTTCCAATGAGGGGACACGTGATGTGGTTTTGTTGAATTTTTTTGAAAAAAATAAAAAAAATGATATTTAAAATATTAAATTTTGATATCGTCTGCGTTGGATAAAGGGTTAAGCCACTATTAACTTTATACCCAGAGGGTAAGCATATGATAGGTCCTTCTCCATATGTGGATTTCAAGCTATAAACTAATTATTATTATTATTATTATTATTATTATTATTATTATTATTATTATTATTATTATTATTATTATCAAACTAGTGATAAAAATAGGAGGCCAAGCTCTCAAGCCACCAGTTAAATTCTGCAAAAAGTTCGACGCTGTTATGCCGTGGAACACGTCTAGCCCTTAAATAGTCCATCGAACTATGTTTTAGATTAAGGTACCGCTCCACAGTTTTCCAGGCATTTCCAAAAATGACATGCTATAGACTCTCTTCAATTGCGAATATTCTTTAACTTAGTTATCTAGCCCATAACATGTATTACATTTTCCAAATCCACTAAAAACATATAACTCTATCATCTGACTAAGTAGAAATAAACAATCTGAATGTAGGTGAAATGATTTATTGTCAAATGCAAGGCTTCTACCTGCAAGATTGTATTAACAAAATGCCGATACCAGTCATTTTCAGCCACCCAGCAGCCTCAAAAGCGGAATTTTCCCACTACCCCCACTTACCTAACCCGGAGGATATAACCCCCGTTTCTAGAATGTGCCAAAAAATTATATGTTTCCGTCTCATTTTTAGTTGAATGCCTCCTAATAACGCTGTGTAAAGATGACAATTTAAAAAATAGTCAAATTTTCGAAGCCACTGTTTCCCATAATTCCTCTGATAATATACCCCTATGCATCAGACTCCCAAACTTCACATTCTTTTGTCCAACAATTAGCCAAATGTAATCATATATCTAATACTAAAAATATATCTCCAATTTGCATGGCATTAGTTTCAACATATGCCCTATATTTAGAATTTTACCCCGTGTGCAATGGTGCGAAACTGTAGAGCGGAACCTAAATAGTCCATTGGCCTATGTTTTAGATTCAACTGCCATTGGTTCGCTTTTCCGACCAACTGAAATATCCTAGACGATTGAATCTAAAAGTACCATAAACATTCGTTTTCTTTGAATCACTGTAAGAAATGTTTCTCACTCGAGAATTGATTTGTCCAAGTTTTTAGTGACATCACAGCGATTTCGCCACGTAGTTCAATCAATTATGTTGACATCTTGATGTTTTCAACGCGAAACAAATATTTTTTGATTGTAATATCTATAAATGGAGCGCGAAAGAATATCAGAACATCTTTGTGAACATGGAAACATCACCTTAAATCTGTGGTAACCTGCGGGAAAAAAATCCAGGTAAAGTGGGTAAAGAACCGGCCCATAACAGCGTTGGATTCCTTGCTGTATCAGAGTGAAGGACTGAGAGCTTGATAGATCGCAAACTTGATTGATTTATTTGTTGATTGTTTGAATGTTTTTGAAACTTTAAGTTACCCAAAGGCCTACAATAGGAATGGGGTATGTTCGGAGGGCATGTTCCTTTGTACAAGAATAAATCTAATTACCCAAATAAACTCGACAATCCCTCCAAATCACCGAACCCGAAAACGAAACCGAAACGGACTTGGCGAAGCCCCCTTTGGGGCATATAAGAATAACACGTAGTGCTATAGAACCGAAATGTCTCTTGCGGGTAAGTTCCATTGAACTACAGTTCATAAAATTACCGAAATAGACCCGACAATTGTTTTATATGGCTCGGATTTCAACTAAATTCTCGGTTTCTACCTATGTATCTACAAACTATGTTATGACTTCCCCCATCTCCTTATAAAGTATTCCCACGCCCTAGACGTGCTTATGTTCTATTGTACGCATTGTATGTAGCACATGGGCACATGCTGGATATGCTGGATGTGCCAATATGTGCTTATGTGCAAATGTACAACGTGCGCACATCACATGCATCACATAGGCACATGCGACCAAAAAGGGATTCTGTAATCACAGACATATCCTAAAACTGGATTCTATAGGGATTCCGTAAGTGATATTCCATAAGTGGGATTCCGTAAGTGGGATTCCAAGCTCCTATGCACGTAGTCTTGCAACGGCTTCCATGTTGTCTCCAACTATCTGTCTTATGATCTGACTCTATTGTAGTCATCCAATTCTGTATAGTCTTCTCGCATCCTTGCAGTCTTGTGTCATTACTACCTTGTTCTATAAGTATTCAGACGACCCCAGACGTGTTTATGTTTGATTGTACACATTACATGTAGCACATGGGCAAAAAAGGGATTCTATAACCACCGGCGTTTCCCCAAAAGTCATTCTATAGGGATTCCAAAAGAGGATTCCGTAAGTGGGATTCCACAAGCGGGGTTCCAAGCTCCTATACGGGTAATCTTACCATCGGTTTCCACGACGTCCTATGCTGTCTGTCCTAATACTATAGACTTCTACTATCCTCTCAACATTACTACTGGCGTGTAGCACTACTGCAGGCTTACTAACTGTCTAGGATTGCTCAAACGACTCGAATCCAATAGGTAGGGTAAATGGTACGATTAAAGGTTAAACGATCCTTTGTTTCGGCATAACTTCCTTTTCCTTTTTCGGAAGAATGCGTCCGATAATTATAGTCCAGGCCTCGCTCGTTCTTTCGTATGCAATCATTGGAAAAGAGGGTATTGGCTGACAGGTGATATGTTCAGCTGTGTGCAACACAAGTTTTCCTCTTCGTTGGCACATTACCTGATAGAAAAAACTTATCTTTATTAATCTTTATTAGGTCATGGTCGTGGCTCTCGCCATAGTGAGTCGTTCAGTCGAGGTGCCACAAATCTAGAAATATCTTGAGGAGGGTAGCATCGTTCGTTGGGTTAATTAGAAAAAATCAAGTGTGGGGGAAGGGGGTCGGCTCGATGTGTGTAAAATAAGTGAGAAAAGTGGCTTAGAAAACAACTAATGATTGTGTCATTGTGTCATCTTCTCCGTGAAAGATTTATTTTGGTAATGTTCTGTTTATCCACATCCGAGTGCATATATATATCTATATGCACTCCTACGCCATGTATTTGATATAAGCTGATTGTAATACATAATTGAAGAACAAAAGCGAACCAAAAATTTCGACCGGATCACAGTGACTAATATTCCATTAGTCGTGAACAAAATAATGTTTAGTACTTCTTCCTCGCATTTTAAAACATTTTTCTAGTTCTTTTCACTGAAATGAACCAAATCTCAAGTGCCTGTGGCTAAAATCGCGCATGCTAAATTAATTCTAAAGACATGGGTTACGCCGCACCTACTGTACGTTCTTCAAATCCGAACGCCTGCCTACCTCTTGTGCATCACTGGGACTTCTTTCGGACGAGGAGTGTGTGTACGGCACAAATATCTGATAAGACTTAGTGATCTTAATGTGAAATATATAATGTGAAATATATGTAAAACAAAATATATATATAAAATCTTAATTGAACTAAATTCCTATTTATACCCATATTCACGTTTGTCCACACCTTCAGTGTCGAGTTAGTATTCGAATGGAAGTCGCAGGAAAAATTTATATGAGAGTTTGATATTGTCTAATGATTCTATCATATTATTATATGCAACATTTTGCACGCCGATGGTACACTTGACTTCAACAAATGCTAACCCTCCTTTTGTGGAGTTAATACATTGGGGAGTCAGTCAGTTGTTCGCCGTTGCTCGATGGTTCTCCCCGAGTACTCCGGCTTCCTCCACCAGTAAAAGTGTTCGACACGAGGTGACACTGGCTGTCGAAAGTGTCGTTAAATCCCAATAAATAAATAACATTTTATTTAGGACCAAAGGACAATAAATGGCACAGAGACACACATGAAGATGTGCAATGGTGAGCATAGATGTGCATTAGGGATAAGTAATGACACTCGCTGTCACAGATGTACATTGGTGTCACAAGTCCAGTCTAACAATAACCGAATGCAACAACAGATGTTCAAAGAAGAAAAGTTGGAGAACACCCAACACCGAACATGCACATTCTGCATATCTCGTGAAGACATCAAACAGTGAAAATAGCATTTCCATTGCAATGAAGCACAAATGGACTGTCAGCGCAATTTACTGCAACCATTTGTCAGTAACGAATTTTCGCGAGGAATCAGGAGGAATCTGACAAATTTGTTCAGGTTCGATGCAACATCACGATGCTGATGAGTTCATAGTGACCGGCGGCATCATCAGGGGATTTATTTTAGAAAAATAAAAACAAAATAAACTCGAAGTGGACTCGGAAAAAATGACTTTTTTCTAATCGCTTGCCTCAGACATTTGCGAAAACAAACTTTTCTGCACATCACTCAGTGCAATAGGAACGGAGATTTTAATAGAGAGTTGTAATGTGCTTCCTTCGTTCTTACCTTTCGCGAGTGGGCTAGAAAGGACGAAACCGAAAACGCTCCTTTTCTACAGAAATTCCCCATGGGAATTTGTAATGCGCCGTCCATCTGGACTGACGATTTTGCGCACATAGCCGTTTTGATCGCTGGATTTGGAACCTATTAGATTTTTGCGCCTGCGTTTTGTATTGTTTCATCAACGGATGTGATCGATTCGACAGAAATCTATCAAATGGGAGAAAATTTATTTCCCCTCTCAATCCACCCCCTCCCCCTCTCAATCCATCCCTCCCCTTCCTCGATCCCCCTCCCCCCTCTCTCATCCCGATGAAGTATAAAATGATATCAACTCGAATTTAAAAAAGATTTCGCCTGCTGGCGAAGGTAGGCATGTGATATATCAAAATATCTCTTATATATTAAAGAAGAAAAAATAAATAAAAAAAACAAAATAAATTTTAAAATACAAAAAACATGTCATTTTTAAAGATCAAAGATCCTAAGTTGGGAGATGAGAAGGTTCGTCGATTTCTAGAATTGAAGAGGAATATTTGAGACAGAAAAATGGCTAAACGCAAGGGCGAGATTGAGACAAAACGAGAGACGACCAAGTTCTTCAAACCTGTGACAGAAACTCAAGAAGAAATGAAAGGACAAATCGTCAAAGAATTAAAGCCCATAAGAAAAAAAAGGCAGGACATCTAGTTACAGACTTTACGAACCTTATGATCCGGCTTATGGTTTCACGCATTCTGGTCCGACTTATAGTTACACACTTTTTGGTCCAACTTCTAGTTTCGTACTCCGCCCTTCTCCTGTTCAGTATCTTCGCCAAGTCCCCCCGAGGTAGACAGAATTGAGACAACTTCTAAGAGTGAACCATTGACGGTTACAACATTGAGCGCGATGGTAGATGCCAGCGATATGAAAACCGAGGATTACACGAATTTATATAAGACGAATCTGTCAAGTACGGACTCTGTCTTCGGCTTGCGCGAGTGGGACGATGGCGATCTATACAAAGGTGACAAAAAGTGGAAATAACCGACGATTATTATCTGATCGTCAAAGATCGAGAATACAAAGGTACGAAAGGATTGTGGAATCTGCTCGTGCTGGCTAAACCTAATGAATATGAGGATGAGGATTACAAAACATACGGCGATCTCCTTGTCCGTACGAATGTCATGAGAAAAAATAACGATTCCGTAGAGACGAGACCGAAAGCGAGCAGAAGTTCGAAGTGGAAGAACATGGTGAAACCCATATGAGATGCGAATAAAGCGTTCGTCAAATCAGTCACTGGACAGGGAAAGACCACTATCATATCCTGCGACCCCAATGACCTGCTGGAGAGATTAGATCTCTTGTTTGCGAGTGGAGAAGCCGGTAATACTGGAGTGACAAACGAGTTATTGGTGAGCATATGTGACGAATTGATGTGACCGAAGTTGTTGAATAGAGAAACTTATAAATTCATCATGGTATTTAATTAAAAGAAACGAAATGAGCCGAAAAAACATGTTAGTGATAAAAAAACAGAGGGTTTTACGTCTATGGTGGTTCGATGATGTGAACTCTGTCATGCACCTTCACTTGTGATGTGGCAAAGCAGATCGCTTCCACCACCGTGAAGGTCGGAAAGTAAACTGCCATGGACTTGGGTAAAAAAGCCGTGACGGAAGTGAGCACTAGAATTGCTTCGGAGGCTGGCAAGAGGAGTGCCGATTTAATTAAGAAGTTGATAAGACCGTCTAAGATACCGAAATTATCGTCGAAATCAGAAGAGGTTCTAGCGAACATGAAACTTGGAAATTTCAAGGGTTCTAGCCTGGTGCTGATACAGGAACTCGCTAAGAATTTGAACAGCAGATCTGGATTGAAAGAAATATAAATTGAAAAAAAACGAATTATTTTTTTTACTTAATAAAAAATAACAATTAGTTTTAAAATAAGAGCATACAAAAATAACTTGAAAAAAGAGAATGGAAATTAAAGATTTATCGTGGAATGCACCCAAGACTGAGAGGTGGAATCACAAATTCTTTCCTCAAAGCATAAGAGGATTGATAGTGGAAAAGTAAATTTGTGGAAAGACGAATCTGTTGATGAATCTGCTGTTGCGATCTGAGTGGTTGGATTATGATAGATTGTTAATGTTTGGCAAGAGTCTCTTTCAACCCGTACACGAATTATTGCACAAAGTTCTGAGCACAAACTTGCCGAAGGATGTTATAATGAGAATCTTCGATCACTCAGATGTATTAAAAAAATGTGTTCTGTCGCTCGCAACAATCCTGCACGAAACGGCGAAAAAACTCGGAAATGATAAAACGTCCAATGTGGAATGTTAATTTTACGAAAATGTGAATCACGTGTTGGATCCTCAAGACTTGAATTCAGTGCACAGAAATCTCATGATATTCGATGATTTAATGTTGGAGAAACAGAATAGTGCGAATCTTACTACATTTGAGGATGTCAAGGCAATGTGGAATGTTTCTATCTATCTCAAAATTATTTCAGATTGTCCAGACAGACCATAAGAGTGAATGCTAATTTACTGTGTCTGTTTCATCAAGATTTTAAGAATCTGAATCACATTTATGACGATCATGTGGCCAATGACATGAGCAAAAGCGAATTCAAGAGATTTTGTAAGTTGGTGTGGGATTGCACTCCTTATGATTCCATGGTCATCAATCTGAGGAGTAGTAAATATTATGGAAAATGTAGGAAGGGATTCAAAGTTTTTTTTATTTTCTGGTCTATTGCAGTTAATAAATGAATAGAGGAAAAAAACGATAATAATACTAAATAGAAGTAAAAAAAATATATATTAAAAAAAATGTTTTAGAGGAAAAAATAAAAGTCTATGGTAATTTATATTCCAAAAAAACGTAGTAAATATTATATAGATTGGCTATTATTAGAAGAAAAAAATAATGACAAACAATTTGAAGAAAATAATTATGATTATTTTGGATGGAATTCCGAAAAGTTTAAAAAATACAGATAAGAAGAAAAAGAAGAATTCGAAAATGTAACATCTATAAACGATTGCATGAAAGATATGATATTAAGATGTAATGTATGTAAGAAGAAAAATAGTAATAAATTCTGCAGAAACGAGATCGTGTGATGAAGGAAGCACAGTATTTGCAAAATCTATGAATTGTAATCATAAATGGGTTGAAAATAATTAAGTAAAAAATAAAAAAATAATAATCATATTAGGCAGAAAGTAAAAAAAAAATAAATAAAATAGACAATTATTAAAAAATATTTTAAAAAAATATTGCGAGACTACAAAACTAAATTATTAGAAAAGATAGCCGAGAACACGAAAAGGACGACGATAATACGACTGGAAAAGATTATTTTTCGATCATGGTGAGCGATGACAAGACTTGATTCATGACAAAATTCAATCCATAGATCGAATTGAAGAGGGATAAGAAGTACGAGATGGCACTGGTAAATCTGGAGATGTACTATTCATTTCCCAACAGCACAGAGAAAAATAATATGTTCAAATATTTGAATGGAACTGATTGGTTCACGATTCGCATTTCCAAAGACAATTATGGCATAGTCGAGTTGAATGAACTCATTCAGACTAGAATGAAGATCGATGTCAAGACGGACTGCCATCATCATAACTGCCAACGTCAACCCTCTGCAAAGGATACTGGATATGAGAGAAGGTTAGCAAGTGGATTTTGGAGGAGGTGAACATTTGGAAAGATGTTGGGATTCGATCAAAACACGTATGAAGAGCATGCGACATCTGAAAATGTGGTGGACATTCTCTCTCAGCATTTTGGTGAACGTGGACGTGATCTCTGGAAGTTACGTGAATGATGGCACACAGCCCACAATCTACTCGTTGTTTCCGGATGTTTCTCTGGGCTACAAGATCATATTACGACCTCCAAATCTAGTCTATTTGCCTGTAATAACTCATACTTTATACAGTATTAACACTGAATTAATGTATCAAAATGTGTTAGAACTTCATGGTGAAAGTGCTATGATGTGATTTCACATAAGAGAAATTTAAGAAAACAAACTTTGTTAAATAATTTATTAAATAAACAAACGAAAAATATTTTTCTTTATAATTCGTTTTTTTTTTTTTGCAGAATAGAAAATTGAATTAAATTAACCAACTTTTCTTTCTAAAATAGAATTAAATCAATTTATATACATACTGAGTCAAAAAATAAAGTATAATAGAAACAAATGTGACAAAGTAGCATAAAAGATGAAATATAATAGTTCTAATGCTGCATGTTTGTGGACAAGAAGTGGTGCAAAGAGT
Organism: Pictodentalium vernedei; assembly: GCA_031216915.1. Lineage (NCBI taxonomy): Eukaryota > Metazoa > Mollusca > Scaphopoda > Dentaliida > Dentaliidae > Pictodentalium > Pictodentalium vernedei. The sequence continues at coordinate 558,059,756 of CM062297.1, forward strand.
TTAATGACATGTTGTTGTTGTCCACCCAACTGTATACAATTTGGCTACGAATTTCAAAATAGCATGTGCTACCCGAGAATGTCAAATTGAATGGGTGACCGACGATTTTCTTTGTGTTATGTTGTGGTAGAGGGCCTGGCTTATTGAGAAAACATGCTAGTTTTTGTCTTCCGACATTTTAAAAATTTGCCAAGGTTAACCAAAAATCAGAGGTTGCGTGCCATTGGTATGCATGAGGCTGAGATACCTCCAAATGTGCCTGTTGCTGATTTCGGAGTCACTGTGGCCACTATTTGCCCTCTCATTGGAAGGTATAGAACCATTGGATCTACTTCCGGCCGACCGCATTCAAGTCGACCAAGAGTTACGACCCCTGCACTAGACCGACACATCAGGATGTCTCACTTGTGGGCTCGCTTCCTTCCAGCGATGAGGACAGCAGCAATTACTCCTGGTAGAACTAACAATAGAATCAGTGCACAAACTGTCCGCAACAGACTCACTGAACATGGCATCAGAAGTAGGGGTCCATATCACGGACCAATCCTTACCCAACATCATCGTACCATCGGAATGGAATGGGTACGTCAGCGTGTTCGCAGGACTCAGCAGCGTTGGAGCATAGTTCTTTTTAGTGATGAATCACAATTTTGTCTACAGAGCGCTAATGGCAGGGCAAGAGTGTATCGCCGACGAGGAGAACGGTTTTCTGATGCTTACATGCGGGAATGCGACCGTTTCGGCAGGGGTAGTGTAATGGTGTGGGCAGGAATTTCCTTGCAACATCCAACGCAGTTGATCTTCATTTATGGTAATCTGAATGGACAGCGATATAGAGACGAAATTCGTAACGCTGTTGTTGTCCCGTTGTTCAATGCTAACATTGGATTGCAGTTATTCCAGCAAGACAATGCCCGATGTCACGTGGTTTTCTTAAGGAGCAGAGCATCTTCTTCCCTGGCCCCCACTTTTGCAGATTTGTCGCCAATCATGCATCTTTGGGATCAATTGGACCGTCGGGTACGACTTTATGATCTTCAGACGTTAGGCGAGTTACGTAATGTTCTAAGGCAGGAGTGGAATGCAATACCACAGGGTGACACCCAGAGACTTATCAGGTCCAGGCGCCGTCGATGTCTTGCCATCCAAGAGGCAAACGGTGGACATACACGCCACAAAACTGCATGTGTGAACTTTTCATTTCACCCCATGTCTGAATTGCGACGTCCTGACGTGACGCTGGCAACAGTAAGAACATGAAATTATGCAAATTCATACAGCTAGACTCGAAATATGAATTTACAATAATTTGTTTGGGATTAAAGTCGATAATACTAAAACAATTGCTCCTCAAAGTTTATTATATTTTCTTTTTTGACTCAGTATATAATAGGAAGTACCAAAAAAAATAAATAAATTAAATAAAAAAAAATTTACAAAATTAAAATTGAAAAAAACTCAACAAATAATGTTGAGATACATAATACAAAATGTAAACATATCTGAAGTTCGGAAAGACAAACTTAGCAGAGCATCAGAAAATCGAGGAGAAGCTGTGAGATTGAAATTAAGTCATCAAGACTTGAGCAATGGGCGTGACAAAATCACTTGAATCAAAACACAAAAAATAATAGCATAGCCAAATCACATCATAATCGAAAAAAGATTGACCATAAGACCGTGTCCCATGCAATTGAGATATAATTTGAAAATGAAAGGGATTTCTTAGGATTGTTGGTGGGATTGGCATCACTCATTCTCACCAAAATCGTGTTGCCAGCTTTGGGTATAGGTGCTCTGAGGGGATTGGCCAGTTCTGGTGCTCAGAAAATAATAGGGAGCAGATTGTTGCTGAAGTGAGGAGGAGTTGTGTGTCGAGTCAAAACAGATGGTAAAGAATTGTATCTGAAGTGCACAAAAGGTAGCAGTGTATTTCAAGCTCATTGAGACGGTCTCTATCTGAGGAGAGGAAAGAATTTGATCGATGGCCGAGGAGGCGATGACTGTTATTGGGTCCAAATTCGCCTTTTAAAAACGTGCCCATTCTCAATTTGTTATTATGAGATATTGTTTTGTGATGAGAAAAAAATAACATAATATTATAACAATTTTTTTTTTATATTAAATATAAGATATGAAGTAAAAAATGAAAAAAATGAAATAAAAATGAAAATAAAAAATGGAATTAAGAAGTTGAAATGTATATCCCGACTTATCAGCGACTGTATTACCAACGGCACCTCCTTTGGAAGCCAGAGCAACGCATTTCACATCGATCAGATCAATAAAATTCAACATTATTTGATGATGGAATGAGATAGGCGTCAATTGCTCAACAAGAAGTATGTGCAAATGACTAAATTGGTGGATGGTCTGGATCTGACTCTCATCACCGTATCCATAGGTTTGGGCGCTGCTGGAGTGGGTCTTTTATCGACTGTGGCTACCATTCCAGCCGTGTTGGCGATAGAGGGCATTGCTCTCATGACAGGATTCTTTCTTGAAAACAGTTGGAAAATTCGTGAGTAAAAAATTATTGTGGAAGGCCGAGAAACATGGAAAAATCATGGAAAAATCAAAGTGTTGGCCGACGAGAAAATCAATTCCATAAGTGACATGATATCTGCTTTTCTGAAGGACAGAAGGATTTCTGATGGCGAGTATCACTACATTCATGAGGAAAGGGATAAATTCGATGTACTGAAAGAAGGTACAAGAATTAAAATTTCGTCAGATTCCCAAAGAGGAGATGAAACATAACCTGATAAAAAAAGGCCGAGAAGAAGCTAGGGAATCGTTTCATAAACTCTTGAGAAAAATAAAGACCCAGTGAAAGATTTAAAATATAAAAAATATAATAATTTTATATATGTAGGAAAGTAATAAAAAAATAAAAAGAATATAAATTAACCAAAAAAAATGTATTGCATAAAATGTAAGAAGTCTACAGATATGGATAACTTGTGAAAAGTAGAAACTAAAGATAGTAGACAGATGCTTTGCAGCACTTGTAAAATGTGTGGTTCGACTAAAACTCAATTCGTCAAAAAGGTGGAGGAGGAACAGACAACAGAGTCAAAAATTCACTAATGCATTAGCGAATAAACTGCACATGCCGATAGTTGCAGATTTCGAAAAAAGGAGAGTATTAATCAAAGGATTGGATCGGGTGTGAGCTGCCGATCTGCTGGACATGCAATCACTGTCTAGACACAACAAAGGTGTGAAATATCTATTGATGGTCATAGATGTGTTTTCGAAATATGGATGGATGAGTGCATTGAAAAATAAATCAGGATCGAGTGTGGATGAAGCTTTGGAACATATCTTCACCACTTCTTCATAAAAACCTGTGAAATTGTGCATGGATAAAGGTCAAGAATTTTACATCGTCCACATTCATCATCGACGTATGTTCCACAGAAAACGAGGAGAAGGTGAGCATGGTCGAATGATGGAATAGAACCATGAAGGATAAAATGCTCAGATATTTCATGGCTAACTCGACTAAGAAATACTTAAATGTCTTAGACAATTTGGTTGACAACTATAACAATAAAAGTTTATTTTTTGTGCATTCAAAGGATCACATTCGATCAACACATATGCTATAGAAAAAGTAGATACAAAGTTAGTTGTCTTCATCTTTGAAATTAATTCTATGTCCTGCTTCAACTCTCAAAGGTGTTCTGAATTTGCTCTTATTTGCATATTGATTCTCCATCTTCTCGACTTTATATCGATCGTTTTCTATGCCATTTACCACCATGCTGATGACAGCTTTATTCTTTGAGTTGGTAGAAGTCAGACTGATTAGAAGGATGTGTCATCCTATCAGCATAGGATATCCAATGTGGCCATGTAGCATTCCATTTCCTCTATTTACGAAGGACCATTCTGCTTTGCCAGACTCTAATGCACTGCTTTCTTATACCCACATGGTTATCAACTTTCTCACATATTTTATTTTCTCCATGACCACAAATTATTTGTGCAGGTATCCGTCATCAGCTTGGGATTGGTAGATTCATGATTTGCTTACCTCCCATGCCCAGATCGCCTTCCATCACATCGCCAGTTTTCTGGACTTTAGTGTTGTCCATGTATTTTCTGCTGACTGCACTTGAATCATATTCTGGATCATCTTCGAGGTGAATAGTTTGTTACCATTCATGTTGATGCCAGACTCCATCCTTCCTCCTGATTGTTTGTTGAGATACAGATCGTTCACATACTCTTTGAGATAGGTTTAAGATTTGGTGAGAGCAGAATCCACGTAGCTTTTATTGACTGTGGTTGATTTGGTATCTTCATCATCGATTTGTGCCAGATTGACGATCTTATTAAATCTGGCATTCAGATTGGTTTTCATTTCATTTTACTGATTCAAAGCATCAATGACCTTTCATTCCACAATGTCTACAAATTATTTGGTGGCAGAATCTTTAGGATGTTCTGGGTCTCCTAGATTCAATAACTTGTAAGAATTCACATCCATTCTAAAATTCATGATGTTTGGAATGTAGCAATCTCTCAGATGTTGACTGAAATGTCTATGCCAACCATCAGCATAATATTTCGTGGCTGCATCACTCGAATCCACAGGATCTGCCACATTCACCAATTATTTAGATTTTTAGTCTAGATCATCGGTCATGTTTTTATCCAGATAATTATCTCTGATATGCTGCTCAAAATCTGCAACTGCTTGATCTGCATACTTTTAGACACGGCATTGCTGAGATCTATTGGTTGGGGAATGTTATAAAGCTTGTGATTATTCATGTTTAGCAGTTCCTTTTGAGGTTCTTATCTCTTCACGAAATGATCAGTCAAGAATGTAACAGTCATTGCGCCATGATCTTCGATCTTTCTTTTTTTCACGATTTCATCATCAGTTCTTCCAAATTTACTGACTGTCATTTTATTTTTTCTATCTAATTAATTTATTTTTATTTATTTTATTGTTTGTTATTTCCTATTATTTATATAAAAAATATTTTTTTCTCTCTCTCAATGTAAATTGTTGAGGATGTCTTGAAAATGATGTTTCAAAGACCATCTCTTTAGTGTCCACAAAACTCTTGATCATGAGGTTGCACACATTCAGTATTGTAATAAATCAACAATTTTAAATAATCCATCAATTCTTTGGGAAGTGAGATTCCGTAACTGTCAAAATAATAATTTCTTCTCGTGTTCTTGAACCACGCCACCCAATGTGTGCCCTCACCTGAAAAAAATGTCCAGATTCAGGATTTGATGGTTTTCTGGGTAATGCATCTCAGGAAAAAAAACAGTGCAGAAATGTTTTATTTTTAATGCTTTGATTGCATCCAACAGATCAATGTTAGACAGAGGTTTGCTAGATAAGATGACACCTTCTGCCGATTTGTTCGTATTTTCCATTTTCCAATTTCTTTTGAATTTTTATTTATTTTGAATTTTTTTTATTTTTTATTTTATTTTTTTATGTGAATTTTATTTTCTCCAAAAAAAATAAAAATATCCTAAATTGATTCATCATAGTTCTGTCTCTTCAACATTTTAAATAACTTTTCCTTTCATTATTTCTTTCAACATGGCATTCATCTCTTCACATCGTCTCTTAAATCTCATGCAATCCAAATAATTTTGTTGCCAAGTTCCTTTTCATGCCAAACGAACATTGGAAATATTTAATTTTTCATTTTGCCAAAACTAACTGTACATTTCATTTTTTGTTTCAATTTTTTATTTACTTTTTTCACTATTAATTATCTCATTTATATTTTCTATGTCTTTATTATTAGTGTGCAATGACCTATCTTCTAGAGTTTCTGTCTTTTTCAACTGCACTGTCGTGTACACATCTAAAGCCTCTTGATTTTGAGGAATGATCAATTTTTTTGAATAATGACCATGAGCTAACATGCTTATTCCATCCAACTGCATGACTCTCTTATCATCATCAACCTATAAAGCAATTTTATTGATTATTTCCATGTAGAGATCGTGCTTGTCACTTGAATCATATTCATTGATTTGTACACTTCTCAATTTTCGAACAGACATTTTTTATACTCTTTGAAAGTGATGTAATTATTCGTGACGTTTCTTCTGACACCTTACATTTCTTAATCACCTTCCCATTCAAGTGGTAAGCATACAGTTTCGACTTTAAGGCCACAAATTCTGTGATCTGTCTTCCTCCTGCCTCGTCCCTGAATTTTCCCACGATCTTTTTATTCATACCCAAAGGAATGTTAGATTTATGATCACTGGGATAACTGCTCATGTCGAACCATACATCGGCATCTGGAGATATATTTTGGTCTCTATCACATAAGCCAGACTGTGTCAGTAAACAACAGTTTGGATTTCAATCGTATTTTTTCTTTATATATTCATAATGAAATCAATACATCTTTTGTTTGCTAATCTCCAAGATGCACATTCCCAAATAAATTGGTTTGTGGAATGTCAGACACTTATGTTTCATGTGAACGGCCAAAAGATTTTCATCAAAGATGATTCGATGTTTATAGTTTGGTTTCAAAATGTATTTTCTAGCTGTCTGTCCATCATCACCAGATGAATATCAGTCCTTTTTCTGATGTTTTCCATCAATTTTCCATACACACAATTATTCATGAGTTTTAAAAAATCTTTCTCGAATTCGGCCATGACCTGCATTCTAAAATTCGTGTTAAGATCTATATACTTCTTCATTGAAGCCTTTTCATCAAATTGGATGATGAGATGGATGTCGACTAATTTCATGCCATAATCTATGTAAAGTTTCAGATTTTTCCAGTAGATTACGTTTTTACATTTGTCATTTAAATTTGGAATGAGTTTATTGACTCTTTTCTTTTTCATTTGTTCAGGTGCTAAAGGACAATCGTTGTGCAAATGGTGTAACGTTTTTGGGATATTTAGATCCATCTCCAAAAGGTAGGGATAAAGTCTACAATTTTCCATCTCTTCGTGATTCTCGATCCATTTCAAATTTTTTGTCGGTAACAGATGACTCATGGTATAAATTATTAGCATCTAGATATGTTATGTATTTAGTCATTTCTCGTGCATCGAATCCCTCTTCCATGTAGGAAGATATTTGCTTTTGCTTATCAGTGAAATATCATCAACACTCTACCTCTCACACCCTTTTCAAACATGTCCACATCAGATAATAATTCCAAGCGGATTTCAGGCATCTTCAACAGTGCATCCAGCCCAAGCTGGGGGTCACGTAATACCAAGCCAGATCTAGAATGTAATGTCTCCAACAGACATCTCGAAAATGTTCAAACACATCTGCCAAGAGAACGACGTCAGTATTCAGATACAGATCGTGATAATCGCTCATGGATTTCATGTCGAATATTTCCCACACTTTTTGAGCGTGTTCATAGTTGATGTCGGAAATACCAGCATCATATATTTTAGAATAAAAATGATCTTTGGAAGGTAGCTTCGACTCATCAAATCTATGCAAACCATCCATGTAATCATAGGGCTAGAGTTCTTTCCTCAATACGCTCTCCAATTGGCATTCATTTTTAAAGTATTCAGTCATAATCTCGAATTTCTCCTTTCCTAAATTTCCGACTAATTTTTCGAGACTGGGCTAGATGAATTTAAAACTATGAAACATATTTCTCTCTTGATATCGACTGCTGACATCTCTCCATCTATTCTTTTTTTCTTTTTATCTACGACTATCCATTTCACAAAAGAAATGTTTTGTTCATCACTTTTCGCGATGCAGTTTATATATCCTTCACCTACAGTACCAAGATTCTTCATGAACAGATGACTGTCATAACCCAACATATTGTGAAATATTACCGGAAAGAACTTAGCATCTCGATACTTTAATTTGCATTTACCGTGTGCGGCACCTAGAAATTTACCCATGTAGTGATAATCTCACTTTCTTGTATTCGGGTTCTGTAGTACAGTCTGACATTTGGTGGCTCTCTTATAGTCTTTCATTTGCTCGTCTGTGATGATCATCTTCACGGGAGTTTTAAATTGCTCATATATTTTTTTGATTTGAGATTCCAAGTCTTCCACGAATTTTAGAGCCACGTCATCACCGTCTGACTGTTTCGTGTAGTTGTATGGACCCGAGGCGTATCGATCATCGAAAAAACATTTATGTAAAAACAATAACCAGATGGCATGTGCTTCTGGAACCGATCATTGGGATGACACAAACTCATTTTCATCATGAAACATTCAAAATCGGCATACACTACAAAAGGCACTCTCAGTCTTTGATTTGAGTTGCAGTACTCCTTGAGATGTTCCAGCGATTCTTTGCTATGGAAGGAATGCAAACAGTTATAACTGTGTTTGGAATTCTGTGTTTCCAACAATCGACTTATATTCTTGATCAAACAATAATGTTGATTGTTGTTTCCTGAAATTAATAATAAACTAATATTTTTTCATGATTATTTTTGTGTGAACTTAACCTCAGAGGAAATATGTTTTTTCGAATTGTCATATCCCAGAACATTGATGGCGATCATGGGATTTTGATTTTCAAAATGATCAGTGTCGCATAGTTGAGTCAGAAAGTTCATTCTCGACCAATTTAAATTCTTAGAAGTCTTCACATATTTTGTTACTCTTGGCGGATGCTTTCCTATGGGATATAAGGCAGATGTGACAGCCCATTTGAAGCATTGACTGTCTTCTTTATTTTCTATGTTCATTACAGCTTCTTTGTTTCTATGAAATAAGGCAATTTTAAATATGAAGGCATTCGCAATGGATTTTACTTGTTGAAATGAATTTCCAGATTCAATGCTTTGCCGAATATCCAATTGCTACTTTCATTTTGATAGTGTGCCATAGATTGTATTATTTTTTCTTTCATGTAGTCGAAGATATCAGACATAGAAGAGCCTCTGGTCACGGTTTTTGTGCACAAGTGAAAATAAGCCGTTTCTGCCACAACTTCACCCATGTTTAGATCTATCTTCTCCATTTGACACTTCAATACCATTTTCATTTTAATGCTATTGCCTTGCTAGGTTTTATCTCATTCAAGAAATTTGGAGTGTGTGAAATTTTTTTATACCTTTGACATCAATCGTTTTGAAAAATCCCTTAACAGCCTGCTCTCATTCTATGGGAGTGAGCAACAATTGCTCACACATGATTTTAGATAGTATTTCAACTATGTCACTGGCATTTTTTTTCTTGAGTTCAGTCTTCACTGCTTTTATGATGTTTGATATTTGATCATCTTTTTTTCTTTTTTTTTATTTCCATTGATTGAATAGGGATGTTTTGTTTACGTTTCCTCTTTCCACCAGTTGTTTTTTTTTATATTTTTCTCATCTCATCACCTCCTCATCCAAGCATCGATTTTATCAACTCATTTTTATTTTGTGACTATACACCTTTCAAAACCATCCGACATGCTTTAGATCTCAATTCTGACAGCCTTTTCTCACTAGTCTCAGCCTTTTTGACTCTGATCATTTGTGGTTTAGTTCTGTAACTCGACGAGTTCTTGATACCAAGATTCTTCACATAATTTTTCAATTGAGTTAAATTGCACGCTTCTAATAAAAATGTCTTTTTGCTAATTATTAAACATTGTTTTAGATATTAAAAATTGTTTTAAAGGTTTTTCTTTTAATTTTTTATATATTTAATATGATAAAAAATTTAACAGCTTTTAAATTTTTATTTTCTTTAAGTTAAATTTTTATTTCTTATGAAGAAATTGTTTTTATAAAAGAAACCCATTTTATATATAATAGGAAATAAAAAAATTAAAAATTTAAAAATTAAAATTAATCACAAAAAATGGCAATGGAAAAAAAATGAATTGGACAGAAGCCCTTCATACAATGATTGTAAAACCTAATCCAATCCAACTGAAAGATGTAGAAGTAACAAAGTTCGAATATAAATATGATAATCTTAGCATGGGATTAATACTGAACAAAAATCAAGTCGATTTATTTTCAGATTTTGAAAATTTGTGTCACAAACTTGTGTAGAAAGAAATAAAAAATATCAAGACGTTTTGTCTGATCTATGGCACAACCAAAGGATATCCAAAAATTGATAAAGGTGTCATAGATCGACTCAGAGAAGAAGCTCTAAACAATGTGAAAAAATTAACGAAAGTAGACATGGTCATCGAGCATCTATACAAAAATGAAGAGGGTAAAGTGACAGCTCGCATACAAATATAACCATCACATTGCGCCACCAAGCCTGCAAAGCTTGCAGGTGCCCCAAAGCTGCTAGAAGCAAAGTTAGAAAACCACAGTCCAAGTGCAGTGTTGAATCAAACATAGTTCAATGGGAGGTGACAAGTAGACAGCCAGTCTGGCTATGCCATCTCCCTACGGTATATGCACTGGGTACTTTTTATTTTGAAATAATCTTGTTCTTTAGAATTGTATGCTTTGAAACAATTTTGTTTTTTAGAAATGTTTACTTTGCAGAATGCTTATATCATAAAATAAAGTATCTATCTATCTAATATAAGATGTGACTTTCTAAAAAAGAAGAAATTTTGAATTTATTCTTTCTTAAATAAATATTTATAATTTTTGTAATTTTTTTTTAAATTTAAAAAAAAAAAATTGTAAACTTTTTGGGGGGATTTTGTTTTCTCTTTATCATCTTCTTACGAACTGGATAGGAAATCATTCCATTCTGTCCTCTTTCATTAACTAAAGAAAGTTTGTTGTGAAGATAAATATCACGACACTCATTTATGCAAACACATTCAGAAAAAGTCTCAGTAAAATACTTTTTCATAGTCATGGACAGATTTTGTTTGTCAAAATATTTATCATTTTTGAATAATCCATTTTTCTTTAAATTATTTAATTTATTATTTTTTTTTATTTAATGATTTTTTTTCTCCTTTACAAGATCTGAGTCAGATATTCTCTATCCAGTAAACAATGCAAAATACGCTTTCAATATTTGTTTATGAGATGATTCGCCCTCGATCCAAAATGCGAACATTCTAATTCATCTGGGGTTCCGTTCTTCAATGCGCAAGATCGTCTCCATCCAAATACTCATCAAGATCTGCTTGTTGACCATATTTAATGCTGGCATGAACACATGGCTATTGCATCTTCGCGTTCTGTGTCAACACAGATGGGACTGTAGTCCCATTCAGACTCTAACCGGAACATCTCTCACTGCAACATACTTTCTCGAATGTAATTCGTGAGAGTTCTCGACATTTTCCTAAACTGCTTAATTTCGAATTCCAAAGGCAGCAGTTGTCCTCGACACTTGATCATCGCCTTCCGCCATTTTATCACCTCGTCTTCGTAGAGATTTTCCAACACCGACTCAAAACACAGGACTATGGTGTCTTTGTGTTCCGTGGTGTAACAGGTGTGTGCCTCGATCCATCCCTCCGACAGGCAACTCTCGCTCATCGATCTGTGTTTGTTTAAATTCACGAGATGGGCACACTTTTGTAGGAGACATCTGCGAAAACGTCTTGTGCAGAAGATCTCTAAGTCTGATTTTAGCCGGGCTTGAAATAAATTCCCATTGCTTTCAAGTTTAAATTTTCGGGCGGGCTTGAAATGCATTTTTGCTGGGCTCGAATTCCCAAAGTCTATCTCCTGGTCGCGGTTGAAGAAATGCGTGCCATCCACGAGCAGTACGCCCTAGTACATGGTGCAACCGGACCCCCATTTGTGTAATTGGGATGAAGTGTCTAACCCAAAGACGCAACGCCGATGAAAGCAATTGCATAATCTCACCTCATCTCTTAATAATTTCTGCGTGAAACTCTATAAACGACCGATTGCTCACGTTCACGAGAAAACGCTGAGCGAACAACGTTCACGCTGGCTCGAAATATTTTGGTGGCAAATGGAAAATTTGTTCGTTGCTAAATGAAGTTTTCTGGTGCCAAATGAAAGATTTTAATGCCAAATGGAATCTAGTCGTAAATGAAAATGGCACCTTGTTTCACTCAAAGTACAATATTTTAATTTAGTCTTACCTGTCTGTTTTAAGTATTTTAGTTACAGAAAAACCATCAGTAATAAAATCTAGATAAATAAGTTAAAGGCTATTATTAAAGTTTACAAAATAATTTCATGATTATTATTTAATCACTGTTTATTCATTCCAAATAAAATCTTCTAGAAGGATCATAAAAAGATAAAGTAAAGTTAAAAAACAAAGAAATGGTTTGATAAGAATCAGATTAAATGGATAAACTGTTAACAGACAAAGAACAGTGATCATACCTTTTTGTGTCGCCTGTCTCGTCAGACAGCGATTTTATTGAAAATGACGCACGGAAATAATAAACCACAAAGCTTTTGAGAACTACCAAAGTATATTTTTGGTGCCCAAGTTTGGTGCCAAATACTGTACTTTTTGGTGCCAAACGAAATATTGTAATGTAATTGGCACCATTGGTACCCAGCAGCGTGAACACCACGAGTGAATCTATACACAAGGCAGTGACCGGTTCTCGTCAGATCACCGAAGTTCAGCACCGTCGAGCCAGGTTAGTCCTTGGATGGGTGACCGTCTGAGCGATCGATTCGGACTCCCGCGTTGTGTCCTTAAGTCCATTAATCCCGAGTGTCCACATGCGGGCACGATCGATAACGCCGTGTACTAAGGCGTACTACACGTCGATGATGCGTATGTATTCAACTAATCTAACCCTACCTGTGCTGCAGTGCGGAGTTACGAATTTACGATATTAGGGAGCTGGCAGCTGCTCGTCGTTGCTCAGTGGTTCTCTCCGGGTACTCCGGCTTCCTCTTCCCGTCAAACTGTCACCGACACGATATGACCTTGGCTGTTAAAGTGTCGTTAAACCTTAATAAATAAATAATTAATAAATTAATTAATTGATTAAATAAATAAAACAAGCGAATATCTGGCTTTTCTTTTGAACTGTGCATTTCATAACAAAGATGCTAATAACTATTTTAAGGAGAGTGTAAACAGTAAACAATTTGGCGAAAATTGTTTTGTGGAATTTCTTTTTATTCCTGGTGTATGATGCATTCTTAGTGAACTTATATTCTATATCAAAAATAAGAGATTTTCAAAAATTATTTAATAATTTAAATATTAGATAATCTCACTTTCAAAAAGCATTTTCTTCGAGACAGTTATTTTCATTCACGTGCAATCGAGCCTTTACAAAAACTATACTGACAATTTCGTCTTGATATATTGTGTCATGAAAGAAATATGAGTAAAATTTCTGTAAATGTGGAAATAAAACTTATGTAAACAAAAAGCTTCCATGTTGATGTGGGGAAGAGATTGTGTCTCGAAAGTATGGTGGGTCATTTCAGACAGAAATCTACAAACTCATCGTACAATCATGCATTTGAATAATGTTTTCCATTTCAAATGTTCCGTTTGTTTATTCACTTCATCAAAACAGTATTATCACACGACTGGGTTGTCGCCCGGCTGTAAATGGATGTCTCGCACAACACGTCGACAGAATGTCGAGCAGTGCACAAGTTTCAATGCAAATAGCATGTCGAAAGCAACAAAATATCATACACGAGGGCATTTTGTGGAAACAACTTGTCGTTGGGGACGGGGACTTGACAACCGTTACTTATTCCCAGTTCCTTATTCGACATTCGTTATCAACCGATCTATCGGTTGATAACGAATGTCGAATAAGGAACTGGGAATAAGTAACGGTTATCACGCCCCCTTGTCGTTTGAAGTTGCATCCGCAAGCTGCCCCTTGTATCGTAGGTTATAATCGGAGTGGGCGTTGTTTTCGTCAATGCAGGACGGTGTCGTACAAAATAAAAATCTGCATACTACAAATATAAAATCGTAATTCACGTTTTCATCATATTTAGAAGTGGTCAATTGAGGTGTGTTTTGTGGAAATGGGAGTGAATCTGTACAAACAACATCTGAGTTATGTCGAAATGTCTTGGTGTCTAGCTATTGCTATTACGGGTGCTGCTAAAGCAGGTGATACACAAGGTGACAAGTAGAAGCAACTAGTCGCACGAAATAGTAGGCTTCCACTTTCTGAATGTTTCGTTCCAAAAGTTGCTTGGAAATCTAACACTGTTCAACATTCTGACAACATATCGAAACAACTTTTTTGAGTGCGTTAACCAATGATATATGAGCCAGCACGTGGAGGAAATTTGTCGTGCGACAAGCTGCTTCAACGTGTTCCTTTCTCTATCATTGGCTTAACGTGTTGATGGCAGAATCCTACTATTCGTGTGCTTATATCCCGGCTCTATCGTCTTTTCGGGGTATACAGGCAACTTGAAATACAGGGAAGAACAAATGATTAGGTGTTAAAATGGTGGCACTTGAATACCCCTGGCCCACTGCGTATACTTCAGTCCGTGTGTTTTGTTGATTGAACAAAGGGCAGTGTGTAAGTTAGTTTCCAACCTCTCTGTCAGTATTTCATGAATTTGAACAACCTGTGCTATAACATCCAGATAGAACCCTGTTTGGTGTCACTCAACGCACGGGACAGATTGTTTAAATTCATGAAATACCTCCAGCTCTATTGTTAACTATTTCCAGGGCCGTCGCGAAGGGGGGAGAGTCGGGGTAGTAACCCCCGGGGGGGGGGGGCGCAACTGAATCGAGAACAGAATAAATCCATTGAAACTCTTCAACTCTGGGTCAACTGAGCTCCAAACCAATCAGCATGCATGCTGCATGCTGATTGGTTTGGAGCTCAGTTGGCCCAGAGTTAAATAGTTTCAACGGATTCATTCTGCTATAATGCATGCAGCATAATTATGTAGCATGACAGTAAATCGCTTAATCCCGAGAATCCTTACCACATGGCAACGCCTTTGTATACAGTTTTAGGTAAGGGGAAAAGCCCCATAAAAAGACAAAGAGGATAAAAATAACTGCAAGATGCAGTCGTGCGGCTGCAGCTTGCAGTTATTTTTATCCTCAATGTACCAACTGTATACACTAGAGTATGTCCACATGCTTTATCATATGCCAGCTAGTCTTTGAGAGGCAATTGAGTCATAACAGATATAGGTCGGGAGAAGGGTGAATATTTTCATGGGTCCTTGGTAAGTTGGGTTGGAAACAAGCGGGCCCAGGTGGTACCATCTAATTGATCCTCCCGGGGCCCGTATTTTCTCTCGGCGGCACTGACTATTTCAAACTCTCAATTCAGGCTTAATAATTTGCTTAATTTTTAGTTGGTTCGGAAATATTTTATATTAATTAGGACAACCTTGACATTATACTCGAAGGTCTGGATAGGGCAGTGTTTCACATAAATTGGACATAATTATAATGGGGTGTGATAAGGTAGTGCCTCAAACTTCCAGTATGACGGAAGTTTCGAAACTTTGATCTCTGAAATTTGTTCAAAGGAACATCACACGAAAGCAGGATAATGTCAATGCCATTCTGATTAGGACTCTGCCCCACTCAACCCTACCTGGGCTCGGATGAGCCCATATAGGCATGGGGAGGATGGAGTCTTATAAAGATTAGACTGATCTCCACCTTTAAGCTTTGTTGGCGATCTTTGTTAACTATTCAGTGGTAAAGCTAACGGTATTGAACTTACAGACATAACAACCGTTACTTATTCCAGTTCTTTATTCCACATGTCGAATAAGGAACTTGGAATAGGTAACGATTGTCACGTCCCCATTGAACTTGTTGCCGAATATAGAAATACCTCCCATGTTGGATTGTATTTCGTGTATTCAGTAAAGCAATGTCTCGTTACCAGATCTTGCCAAATCTTTTAGTCACATATTTCAGGTCTGTTCAGTTTTTCTATTTCATGTCATGTGTCATGTGTTGCCACAACTTTCGTAAGTTTTGAGCATCGTATAAATTACAAGAAAATATTGTTCTAACAGTTAAGGAAAAAGAGCTCTTGTCGATGCAAACCGTTAGTCTGTTCACCATCGCTCATATTTTTTCTACTCGCAGCTTCAACTAAACTCTAATTCCATTTGTAACCATTTCAAAAAATACAGAACCGACAAGGGTTGATGTTTAAATTACTTTTTTTTGCAATTATATTATTGGGCAACTCAATACGTCGCTGTGAATGAGCTTCCGGATTTTCCTGCGGATTCATCACATTCTCGGAGTCGTTGACGTGATCTTCGTTCTTTATACATGTGTACACATAGCATCTGTCTCGTTGCAGGATTTAACTCTTTGCCAAACACGAGTGACAGACGACACTTGTTGATTGTTCTCTTCATTATCTAAACATTTTCATTTTGTTGCTTCATAGATCAGCATAATTTATTGACTCCTCATTGGTCCGAGCTTAGTGGGCTCGTTCAATGAGGGGTCATATGAGGCTTTGGAGGCAAAAATTTACAACATTATCAAATTTGATTGGCGATTTATGTGAATCGCACTTGTCAGATATGATTAACACGTAAGGTGAAGGATTCAATCAAACCAAAGATGAAAAGTGTTGAAGTTACAATACACAGCTGAATGGCAATTTACAAGTTCCACATCATTTTTTTTTTGCTGGAGCCATTATAGAAAGGCTGGCGGCCTTGGGGAACAGATTACCGCGAACTCAAGGGGCCTCTAAAACGACCTGTTTTAGATGGAATATATTTATGCCCATTAAAATCAATTAGCCTGTACAAACCATTCTATTCAGACTATGGGAAAGATTAGGAATGCCGACAAAGATTTTTCTCCATGCCATGCAAAATTTTTACCTTGTGTGATATACATTCTTTGAGTACCTAAATATTTTAAAAGGGGTAAAAGACTAGGGATGGAGAATAGGAAGTATTAGTTATAGCAAGCAAGCCACTTGTAATGTAACGTAAGGAAACGTTTCTCATATATACGCAACATCGACAGCAAATACATCTGAATCATTTGCAATAGTGATATTTTGTGACTATTTATACAACAGCACATCAAAAACATATCAATATAATGTATAAATGAGCTGTACTGTACCATGATATGGCAGCGGTGCTTCGTTACATTGGTACACAAGTACGACTTTACATCAAAATAGGACTCTTCAACCAATGCCTGTGGTTTGTAATCTTCTAAAGTTGACTGTATTAGCTAAACGTGATTTCATACTTCCGTTGAGCTCATGACATACCAATTCATACTGGAAGTGACCTTAAACACTAATAAACAAACACGCCTCAGCCACGTGATTGCATCTATCTCAGGTGAACATTTTGTTAAATGTTGAGATTTCATATTGCAACATCAGGTGAATTCTATGGCAAAGAAGACAGAATGCAATACACACTTTTATTTAATTTTTGGGGGGTAAAATCAGCCGTGGAAAGCGTAAATGCATATTGCACGAGAGTGGATAGACTCGAATGAGATCTAACTTTACATCATTCATAAGAAGTTTAATAAAAGATTTTCTTCTCTAGTTATGTTGTTTTCCCTTTTTGTCGCACTTTTAATATTACATAAAACGTGTATGTTTTACATAGTTTCAACACTCGCGAATCCAGGATTCTGGATTTGAAAGGACGCCATTTTCCAATCATGAGTCAAGATGCGAAGCCCGATCTGTGTAGCGGCGTTTTGGGAACGAACACGATAGGGGATATCCCACTCTCGCCGCAGAGAAAGATTTTGAAAAATGGACGGTAACTGTGAACCTTCAGTGACTTCTTTGCACATGAACGCAATGTTTTACAGCCAAATATATTCCAGCAGTTTTGGTCTAGTGCTCATTCAAATTTGGAAAAGTAAGCCAGTTTATAACGATTTACATGAGAGCCGCACAGGAGCTCCAACTGTCTGCGTGCGGTATGGTATTATCGGTAATAACATATGGACTCGGTATTATATGCGATAACACATTGCATCCACTACCGGAGGTAGTGGATGGCCATGTGTTATCGTAAATAATATCGAGTCCCATGGTATCGGTGCTCCTAAAAATAAATTTGAGTTACAAAAATATGAGTGGCGAGGGCCGGGTGCACCATCGTATGGATCCGCTCATGGTCAAATACTCATGCCAACTTGAATTAAATTTAAGTATGAGGGATCCGCATATTGTTGATATATTTTCAGTGTTGACCAATTTTTGCATGATTTTACGAGGTTGGGAGTGGAGGGGGGGGGGGGGGTGCCCAAAGGTTCATGGGAAAAATGTTCATGGGGTGGCCGGTGGGTGTCTAAATGTCATGGAAAAAAACATGTCCCGTTTGGGGAATGGGATCCTAAAATGGCGAAAAGAAAAAAATCCATGTGTTTGCAAGATCTTTTCCGGAAATGACGACACGCGCAGTGGATGAAATATGTTTCGACCAACAATTTTTTTTAAATGAATAACAATTTAATTTAATGTTGTGCCGCCCGAGAGTAGGTTTTCGTTTATTAAAGTCCATTTAAAAAATACCTTATACCTATTTCATATGGCATTGTGTTCATACGATTGATGGAAAGGTTCGACGTCACAAAACAAACATCAAAAACGCAAGGTTTAATCCACATTTCGACAAAAGTTCAACTCTTTTTCTGGAAGGAACCTGAAATGTTTTGAAGATTTCTAACTCCGGTCGAAGTGCTGATTGCCCTCCAAGGTCGAGTGGCTTCACAATGTGTCCGGAACAAGTTGAACGGGAATGGTACGACGATTTTACGAAACACCTCTAACAATAGCAATCCAATGATGTAATCTTTGTCGTAAAAGAAAACAGAGCCTCCCTTTAATAAGTCTTTAATGAGTAATGACACAAACTAACACCCTTTCGGAGAGAGAGTGCTCGATCCAGAATTTTATTTAATGAAGCAACTTTACAACTAATAATTAAGAGAGCGGTGGCAGGACTAGGATTTTATTGATGAAAGGGAAAGTAAGACACAGGTTCTTTATCTATTGAGGATGGTGGGTGGGTGTGGGGGGGATTTATCACTATTGTTTTAACTCTTCTTTCAATACGAATAGCAGACGACATAATGTAAATGACAAAATTGTCACTTCTTTTGCCTCAAAAACATAGTTTAGAACCCCATTATCGGATCGACATCGTTACAAGCAATGATTTGTGCCAAACCAGCTTATTTTACTTGAGTGTGAGGGGGATACTCTCCTTGGCTCTCCGCAGTATTGGTACTGTTAAAGACAGGTAAAATATATTTCGTCTCACCATCTCTACGGACATAGACAGTACTCAATAAAAAACCCAACATGTCATGAGAACAAAATAACAAGACAGTTCGTCCCTTGAGTGCAGATGGCGCCTTGTTCAACCCAAGGGATGAATACACCTTAGCAATTGATGGCCATCGGAGTGCCATACAACTAAGGAGAAACCAGAAATGGAAAGTATGGAAACATGGGCCAACTGCTTAGTGCTTGCGCCAGATACTGGCCGAGATGACGGTCCTGAATTTGCTACAACTAGGAATGCAAACGTGGCCCCAAAGAAATACTTAGACCCTACTTGCATGCACGCATTATCAACTGTCCATGAGTTTTGTTGAAACATGACATAAGTACCTACGCTTTAAACAATTTGAAAAACATCATTACTCAGATCCCCTTCATTCGCGGTAAGAAGTAACCACTCAGCATGGAAGTATCGCAAAAACTATCAGAGCATTTAGGCGTTCGTACCTACTAATTGCCCACCCAGTGTGTCACAGATCTATGACTCTTTAATACTCAATATCAATTTGACGGCAAGAGAAACATTTCTGTCTTCGCTTTTTCTAATGTAAGTACTGCACTAATTAACAGTCAAAATTAGCTATAATTTTTGACCGAGTGCACCAAACGCACTGGCGAAATTACTAGGCAACCGTGTACGAGGCCGAGAGCGACTGTCTTTATCAAAACGCAGGATCTGGCTTTTGTGTTATTATCCTGGAATCATAAGCGAATAAAATGTTATCATCAAAGCTTTGCTCAAAAGAGGCACATGTTCATCTAAATACGGAACAATTTGCCGAACATTTACAAAGGCACTAGTTCTTCTCATGTATAAAATATTTGTATTCTGTCAACAACGTAATATGTGAACTTTTAAAAAGAACTTATCGACAAAACAGGCTATAAAGAAATCATACAACGCGATGAAATGTTTGCTCTGATAATTGACGCCATTCAACGTTGTCTGTTGAGGATATACCATTGTGATGAAGACAACGAAATGAGGCGATGGAAGTTTGAAGTGAGTTGTAAACGTACGTGTTGAGTTCACAATTTATTTCATTGATTTTTTACCCTTTAGTCCACAAATTTGATCAAATCCATTAATTTTTCAGGAGGTTGGGTAATAGAGTCGGCGGGGGCAAATGCCCGACTCCCCCAGTTTTTGTTTTATACAGACATGCTACACATTCAACAGTCTATTTCTTGTCCATCAACCATCTCGCAAACTCAAGGCTAGCCTTCGGGTTGAAAGATGGTTGAAGTAGAAGTAAATCAAGCATGGATCTGACCATAACTTGGACACCGTACGAACGAACGAACGAACGAACGAACGAACGAACGAACGAACGAACGAACGAACAAACGAAGGAGAACGAACGAACGAACGAACGAACGAACGAACGAACGAATGTTTTATTTTGCAGCATATGTACTGTACATAGTTCAATCCTGTAATTCAGAAACATAATTCTATATGAGGAAACCATATTTAGTATATTGCGGTACCGGTTAGACGCATGAATAGGTTGCAGGCAGCCAAAATAGTCAAGCTGGATGTTTTCCTCAAGTCTCTCAAGTTGGCAGATAACTATGTTTTCCCGTTGGCTGCTAATACAATTGGGATTTCTTCCCAAATTTGTCCCATTCAGATGCAAATAGAGATACCTACCAGATAACGAATGACTTGATAGTACATTTTGTTTGATAATGATGATATAGGCTATGATGATGAGGTAAGGTGAGTGGCTCAGTGGTTACGGCAATGGACTCCAAACCGAAAGGTCCATGGTTCGATCCTCGCCAGGGGAATTGCATTGAGTCCTTGGACAAGACACGTAATCCCGATTAACCACGTGGGGACACGGTGGCACTGTGTCCTATAGCGTAATGCACGTCGATGGTGTACTTGTCTTCAACCAATGCTAACCCTGCTTATGTGGAGTTAGTACGTTGGTGAGTCTGACAGTCGCTCGCCACTGTTCTGTGGTTCTCTCCGGGTATTCCGGCTGGAAGGAGCGAAAAACAAAATGAGCAAAATGAGATCTGGCATACGAAATACAGGATAATAGCTTCAGTGTCGTTTCTCAGGTCTCGACATGATTAGTTTGAAATAATTTGGTTTTCTTTAACACTTTGAAAACGAGCGGCCGCCTTTCCGACCACGAACATGATGCGTCATAATGTCATTATATAGGACGGCCCTTCCGTAAATGTGTGGGGTAGACCAATCAATATTTTCAAAGTGCAGTCCGAGGCTGCACGTTGGAAATATTGTTTTGTCTACCCCAAATAATGAATATGGTCTCTTCCAATTGCTCCCATTGAACTAACATGGAAGATACTACTAGAGTTCAAAGGGTTAATGATACCCAGTTTGCTTGCATATGATTGGTCGCGGTGAGTTTTTCATAACTCGATGAATAATTTTCCAATGGCATGAATGTTTTTGCTTCATCCCGCTCATCTATCAAATGAAAAAATGTGGGTATGTCCAACGGTACAATTAAACTTTAGTTACTGCAGTGGGCTGTTAGTTAGTATTCTAGTGGGTTGTTAATACTTGTGTTTCTCTTCAGCAGTTAAAATTTTAAAACTGTCATGTACACAAAAGTTGATATGACTACGATTAAAAAAATGACGGAGACTTCGGCCGCGCAAGCGTACGTTATAATACAAGCAAACACACTGAATTAAATTATAACAATTGAAATGAACTGTTTGTCGCTTTATCGTAGTATGCGCGACAAGCTACATGTCACACTTCATACAATTTAACACGACCCTCTCACATTCATACTCCGATAAAGTGACACATAATTCACATATGGCGGTTATTACTTGGTTAGTTTCATATCGGTCGAGATATCAGCCCGAGTTAACTTCATATCAGCGTGAGACCGAAAGTCAACGGCTGATGCGACGTTGCTAAGGGCCGACATTTCGGCCAATATGAAAGTAACCAAGTATTAACCTTTTTATTTATTAAACCAAAACAAATAAGGACATATAGAATATACCCGTAGTAGCTTGGTGTACCAAATGTTCACTACGAGTGGTGAAGTGGTGTTAACCGCGAGCCTTTGCCCGTCGATTAAACCTCTTCACCTCTTCACCATGAGTTGTGAACATTTATTTAAGCTACTTATTTATACCAGGATGAGAAAGAGAAATGCGCAAAGTTGCTAAGTTCGACATGCACTACACTTGCTTCTGAATCCTCAGTGAGTAATCCTCAATCGAATGCGTCTATCAGTAGTATCACAGACATGCTTCCTCATTCCATCGAAATTATGCAAGAAGTCCAAAACACAAACTTTGTAATGTCTCAACACAATCCTAGAACTGTTAATGTCACCATGCCGGATCTCAAAGCGCCACTCACACCTAACCTAACGGCGTGCTAAGCACACTGTTTCGCGGAAACCATTCCCACATTAATAATTTAAACGTTCACAATTACTTTCATAAATGACAACATTCACATTTGAGAAAATCCAGTGACTTTGGCGAATAACGTCTGTTGTTTGTGAATGCCAGCAACAAAATATAGTTCCTGATGATAATCAATACAAAGTGTGATATTTCGTTGACATTAAAAATATTATGTTTTTTGAATTGTAGTTATAGTTGTCTAACGAACTTATACTAAGAGAGATAAGTTATAATCAGCTGATCAATCACATAAAAATATGTATACATACGAGTGACCGAAATCTTCCTTGTAGCGGAGTTCACGTTGGGGTCATTGTTTAGAATTGAATATTGTATAATTTAACATTTAAACTCTTAATAATCTTGTTGAATGCTACATAAATTCTTATGCCCTGTAATCTCAACAGCAGCAACATTGTGTTCCCTCAACTTTTGGACTAGGTGATTTCTTGCACTGGTGTTAGTCAGTCTCTTGTTAATGTCCAGATTTGCATCTCTTGCTTGATAGTTTATTGACAGCCACATTTTGTCGTTTAAACCACACCAATGTTTGTGACCGGGGTCCTTCTTGTCGCTACATAGAATGGGTCGTCATCTGCGCTGATCCCAGCAGGCCTTTTCGCTGCATATAACTTATACATGTACACTGGATTTCGCTCATTGTTTTCACCCGTGCTGTACATGCGTGGCGCAGTTTCGCGAACATTCCGAAGGTCGGCACCAGTGCGCGTTTTAGTTTGACGCTCATTCGAAACAAGATACTCCTTGCCATCGCTGGTCGTGTTAATAGTTACGTCTCCCCATTGCATGTTATAGTGATCACCAACACCGTGTAAGCCAAAGTGTAATGCATTGTTAAATCAGATCGTGTTTAGGATGGACTTCGGTGATGATTCCCCAAGAATTCCTTTCTTTATTTGATCTAAATCCTTCACTGGTATCTCGTGGATTTCACGGTTTTCGGACTGCTTCGATAGAAAAGTTTTAAACAGCTTTAAGTCGTGCAACGATTTCTTGAGTGTTTGTCTACTCGCTCTGTCTAAAATCATTACACCTGCTTCACGTTGACTGCATATCAATGTTCAAAGCATTTTCTGTCGGGAATTAATTCAGAAGCTGGGCAGGAATGGTGTCTGCCTCATTTGGTTCGGTTTGGTTGACAGTCAATCCGGGTACATTGGGGGGATCGTGTATTGTTATATACTCTTGGCGATATGGTTGCATTTCTTGAGCTATGTTAGTGTCACATAGAATAGGGATTGGAATTTTGCCTGCAGTAGTAGCATTCATAGCTTCAGGGACATGATTTGAGTGTCATTATTAGTACTTGTAATATACACTTGGCGATATGGTTGCATTTTTATCAATGTTAGTGTCACACACAGTAGGAACTGGAATTTTGCTTGCTGTTGTAACATTCATAGCTTCAGTGGCAGGATTGTCAGTGTCAGTATTAGCACTATTAAAATCACCAGACTTCAAAGGTTGCTCATTATTGTTTTTTTTAATTGAATGTCAAATTCTCCCATGAGAATTTGATCGTCGAAGATATCTTCCAGATCGCTGGAACAAGTAAACCCACTAAACATAGTTAGTGCATGCTGTAATTCGACAAATCTCATTATTATTTTTTCTCGGTTTTACTGAGCCGCAGACGAACACACGTGCGAACCTGTTTACATTAGCACCCGCGGGCGGTACTTTCGCTGTCAATTTTATCACCGAAACGAAATGGAAAAAAGAAACGCGCAAATCACCTGGCCTTTTTCATTTTAATAACATGATAACATACTATTTCGAGTTATGGATGCTTTATTAACCTGCGACAACGCATGTTTGTTAATGTTTTGTATCATATGAGGTAAATGCATTTAAAAACGTAATAAATAATTGCCGCTTTCAAGTCACTATTCACGAGACGACGAGCGATAAATTTAGACAAGTTTGTATTCAGGTCGAGGTCACAAAAGGTCAACTTGGATGTAATTCCACTGTAGGTGCAAATGTTACCCAATGAAATCCCTTTGCGGTCGTTTTCACCACAGACACACGTGTTCACCACGGTTGGTGCGTAAAGTTTTTTATATATAGTAGAATAGGTAAACATGGTGTAAAAGCTGTTCTCAGATCTGTTACAGTTTTCTCACAGTGTTATTGTTTCTCATTCTTTTCACAAATTTCGAAGTTTCCTCTTCTCCTAGTTCTGATATCCCAACGTCTCGGCTTCCCAACTGGGGAAGCCGCGACGTTCGGATAGCTGAACTTTCTCTTCTCCCCACTTCGACGAATCTACTACACTGAATTTTAGTTTACGTTGATTGAATTGTCTCTACAAGTCTCTTCTTTCTTCTCTTCATCTGCTCAATCCTTTCTTATTGCCATCTTTAAATACTGCCTGGTCCCACCAATTTTTCGTGAATGCGTTCCGCGAAAACAGTGAAAGATTTCCAAGAAAAGAAACTGTTTGCCCTCGTAATACGTCAAGGGGAGGGGGGAACTTGTTTGGTCCATATCGGCCGAGATCGGCGTCATATCAGTCCAGTTTGAAGTCAAAACTGCCGAGTTTGATAATGGACAATTCTAAGAAAGAAGAACTTCATGTCTAATAAATAAAGTGTACTGATCGCCCCCCTCCCAGCCCCTGCATACACTCAGCAAAACCTGAAGAACAAGAAAATGACATTCCTCTGGATGTATTTTCATTTTTGTTCATTGGGGCCGAAGCATATGAGATCCAGTGTGTCTTGAAAATTTATTTGTGCCTCCCCTCGCACTTTCAATAACCTCCAGCCGCTTCAGCACAGCAGTCACGGGTCACTGAAATCCCGGAATGTCCTTGAACTTTGAAATTGATTCTGAAGGGTTCGAAAGTACTTGAACTAGATTCTAAACCCTGGGGTTCTTTGAAAATGCTTGAAACGATATAGCTGATTTATTAATGCCAGGTGACTTTTGAAAAAAAAAACCCAGCAAAATTGTCTCAAAGAAAATCCCCAAAATAGTCCGGCCGCCAAACGCCATTTTTTCACCAAATCATGTTTTGTTGTATTAAGTTTTTTTCTCAACGGTTTTTATTAGTTCAGACACCCCTCTTACTAATTTTTCTTACTGGACAGCTGACAGCATTGACCATTTTTTTAATTGGGCCTTAAAGTGGGGTACTGTTGAAGGGGTCGAAAATTAATGTGGAAATTACAGATCCGAATGATTATTTCATCTTAACTCACTATATAAGCACAAAACGTGATGTAATTGTGTTTCGATATAGTAACTATATCCGCATTGGGTATTTGGTAGAAATTGAACGGATATTACACCGCTATTTATATCTGTCAACGCTATTTATATCTAACAACGCTCTTTATATGTGAACGCGTTTGGGGATTACGTTATATAACTGTTCTTTCTCTTTGATTTCTCGGAGCGAGAACGCATTATTGCAACTGCGCAATTGTGTCTCACTACACACCTCATAAACTTACAATTTTGTCTCGCCTTTTATCACTAGCGTTTCTATTTCTTCAACTTCACTCGATATAACATCAGGTTCGGGCGACCTTTGCTTTGAAACGACATTGACTAACTCCGTCATGTCTGATGCTTGTTTTTTCTCGTTCAGTTGAGCTGAATCGAGGAGCAAAGATCCTCTAATGAACGTGAAAGTAAAGCGAATTGAGAATATACTCAGGTGTAGTAGGATTTATAACGATGACTTACATATAGCTTTGCAACATGGGTACGATGCAGACCCAGATTTGACTCTGAGTTGTCATAAATACTGTGTTGAGAAGTATTTGCACCCGAAGAATGTGAAGTAAGCAAGCAAGCAAGCAAGCAAGCATTGCTCATAGCATCCCTAGATTCTGATGCTCCGCCCGAAAAACGACCCAAACGTTCACACGACGAATTTACTTTCAGGCGTCGTTGCCTATTTTGTGGTGATGGCCGCATAGTTGACTGGGATACGAAGAATCCTTCAAGGTGGAGGTCCGCCTTCCTGTTTCGCCAAATAGGCACACATACACCGCATATGTCAGCTATTGAAGAAATAATTGGCATTTGTTGTCGTAGGAACGAACGATAAATGGTCCGAATAAGTAAAGCCTAGAGTGTGTGGTGCTGTTAGCGACTTTTATGCTGCTGATGCTCGGTACCATGTTGACTGTAGGTCGAAATTTACGAATCCAAAATCGGTAGAATCAGCTGCAAAACAGAAAATTGATCTTTCGTCACTACATAGTCAGGCCATACAATCTGTCATATCTTACATGAAAAATGACACATCCCCCACGTGGAGTTCTGTCGAATTATTTGATCTTTATCTGCAATCAGGTGGGACTTACAATTCCCGTCGATCATTTGTGTCTGATCTAGTCGATAGCTGCGGAGATGACATTCTGGTGTTGTCTTCCCCGGGAATCGCCACCGTTTTGGCAGACAAATCCAGAACTGGCACCTGACTTAGGCACGTTAAAGACTCGGATGACGACAATATTGACAGTTCCATAAAGATTCTCAGTGAAGCAATTGGCAAAGAAATCAAAGATATGGATCATGACAAAGATAACTACGCCACTGGTGTTAACAGCGAGGGCGTATCCTCGTTTGTAAGTGGTACACTTCTCACAGCACTAAGTCGTTTAGCTCCACAGTTGGACCACACATCACCTGCTCTGATGATAGGAAGCATAGTGACATCAGCGTTGTGTGGAAAGTACACACCGCTTCAAGTTTCGCTGGCAACGCTGTTAAGAGATTCTAAAGAGTTGGTAAAAAACCGTGCATGATTTTGGTGTTACATGCTCATATGACGAGCTATTGAGATTCAAAAAATCTGCAAAGAATGCAAATGATACACCGATTTCGGATGCCAACAATGGCATCATACATGTGGTTGTTGACAACTTTGGTCTTATCCAGACAAATTCGCGGCATTTGTTCCTCGATTGGGTGGTATGCATTTGCTCATGAGTTTCATTGGTTCAGTTAGAACGCTCATGGCCAATTCTGGACTTTCAGATATACTTGAGTCAGTATTCGGTGGGGTTGAAAAGATGTTGACTGGAAAAAAGTTTCCAATGAATATGAGAGCCATGCGTTTGTTATCAGAAGAACTTTTGCGAACAGCTTTCGAGAATAATGATTTGCAATGTGCAGAATATTTATTTGCATTGCTAGAAGAGAACGCGTGCAAAAGTCGCACGACAAAAATGTGGGTTGATGCTTTTTTGAAACCATGCTTCCTCATGATGTTGTACGTACGAGCGGAGAGAAAAGGTGACTGGCTTTTGCACATCGAAGCTGTGAAAAGCATGCTTCCTTATTTCTTTGCTTCTGGTCATGCAAATTACGCAAGATATGGGCTTTACTATCTGCAGCAGATGCAAAATATGCCTCCGGATATTTTATCTCATTTCTTGAAGGGTGAACATGTGATGAGGCACATACCTGGTCTATGGAATGGCATTTGGAGCGATGTGTATATCGAAACTACCTTCATGCGATATGGCCATGGCAAGTCCGGTATAATAGGGATCACATTATAGCCAGAAACACTAAAAACCTGGGCATTGAGTTTGCATGCATGTGGGAAGTTAGCTACCGGTATATCAAATTTGCGAAAAGATCGAGATAGTGACAAATTACAGATCGCACATAAGGAAGAGGCCAAGTCTAGAATTGCAAGTGATTCTGTCGCCCGTATGGGTCTGAGAACTAAACAAGAAATGTGTATTGACCCATTGGATCTAAACGGACACCCCGAGACCATAATTAACATCGCAACTGGTAGGATAGGTCCAACGTCTGTCAATGTCGATAAGATTGTCAGCCTCGGAGTTCAGAAAATGACGGAATTTGAAGAGGCCTTCCCGAGTGGATTTTATGAGTCAATTTCGAAACCAGTACAAACTATGGCAATCTTGAAAAAGTCGCTGAAGGTTGGGGAGGTCAAAATATATGACACTAATCTCATTTATTCCAGAGTTATCGGACTTGTATGTAGTTCACGTGAATTAGATATCAAATATATCCTTTCCTTTGAACTGTCACCACTACCAACCGCCATATTTGATGAATCCGGGGATATGCGCGTGTGCACATCAAAATCAGTATTGAAAAATAAAACAGTTGTTGAGAAACCAAAATGAACGTCTGGTGTGGATAAGAAATCTGCAATTGTTATCGATGGCTGTGCACTGCTCTGGATACCTCATTGGCCCGTGTCTACCAACACCAGACCGGCAACTGTTCTAGACTTTATTACATCGTTTAAAAACAACTTCAAACAGAAGTTGTGATCGAGTGATGTGTATTTGGTATTTGACAGGTATGTTGACTACAGCACTAAGTGCGTGACAAGGGCACACAGAAAGGCCGATAGCTGCCGGGTATTTCAACTTGTACCCACCTCCCTGCTACCACCACAAAAAACATGTGCTGATCGTTGTGGAGAACAAAAAGCAACTGATCTCCATTATATGTGATCAACTCACCACGGACAAAAGTTTTGCTGAGCAAAACATACAAACTTGTAACTACTGGCCAACATGATGTTCCGGTTGAGGTTAGTTGTGGATCGGTGACAGATAGAGTAGATATGGCAACTAGTCACGAGGAAGGTGACAACATTATCGTTCAACAGGCAATATTGTTTGCTGCAGCTGAATGTAATAACGTTGTGGTTGTTGCTGAAGACACTGGCGTCTACTTGTTGTTGCTGCATCACTACCTTGAACAACACTTGACTGTTGCAATGACTATGGAGTTACCAATCCATGGACGGGTGGTGATAGATATACCTGCCGCAGTTGATACACACAAGAAAATTGTTCCTCAATTGCTCGCTGCTCACGCACTTTCCGGGTGCGATACTGTAGGGGGATACTTTGGTATCGACAAAGGGCGTGTACTGAAGGTTCTGCAAACTGGTGGGACACTGGAATCACTTGGGGAGAAAAACGTGGAGATATCGGATGTTCTAGAACAAGCCACCAAGTTCATAGCATTATGCTGTAGATCTCCTAAATCAACATCAATGTCCGATGCTCGTTTGTGCATATGGAGAACACGAATTGGGAATCCGACTGCAACATCTGCTCCTAAATTGTGCAGGCTACCACCCACAACAGAGGCTTTTACTGAGAATGTCAAACGGGCCCACTTGCAAACTTGTATATAGAAGCATGCCCTTCAACCTAACCCACCGAAGATGGACCCAACTGTATTTGGATTCGAGAAAGACGTGAATACAAAATCTTTAAACCCTGTAACAACGTCAGGCTAGCACCTGATGAAATACTGAAGATGATTAGGTGCACATGTTCGAGTAAAACACCATGCAAATATTCGAGGTGTAAGTGTAATGCAGCAAACATGGCGTGTACCATTTTCTGTGCGTGCAGTGTTTCAGAGGACTGCTGCAATGAACAGACATCGCTGGCAGTAATGCATAGTGATGAGTCGATCTAAGGAACTGCACAGTCATTCAGCTTGATATTCAATGCATCTTGTGTGGTCCTTATAAAGTACTTCGTCAATGATATTTGCAAACATCTCTCTTGTTACAATTTCTCGTACATTTCAGTTCCCACCTCCGTTTTGGAGTCTTTAACACTACCGCTGAAAATAACAAAATGTTACTAATTTTGGTAGCCATTTTGATTTTTGCTGGAAAATCTGGGGATAAGCTGACCCGCTTTGTGACCAACACAATCAGTTGGAAATGGCGTGCTGTACTAAATTATTTAGTAAAGATTTTTGACTTTCAATTTCAATATTTTCAGTGGTATCGGCGGAAACTTGAATTTGGGGCCATCTTAGGTTTTGGCGGTTATAAGGAAATTGATCAACCCTGTCAGCTGCCCAGTAAAAGGAATCGCACGAGGAGACCATATAGTTATACGATATAGTGATACGATAATACACCGAGAAAAAACAGGTTAAGTGTATTGGCGTCTGGACAATGGGCAGATGAGTGTAGACTGTAATTGCTTTGTTACTTTTCCAATTTTGGGGGCATTTTGGACGCCATATTGGGTTTCTCAAACAATTCCTTTGATCATATATAACAAAAGAGCATCACCCCATATGGCTAATTCATATCGGTAATCATGGTTGGACATTTCAAAATAATAGCGCCTAATAGCCGCCTATATTTGTAAGAAATGATGATTTTTTTGCCACATTTGCAACCATTTTGGACGCCATCTTGGGTTTTGAGAGAATATATTTCATATGACACATGAGAGTAACAGTAAGTTCATGAAAATGTGCCGATATGTGTATATACCTTACATTGTTTATACATATAATATCGGTTAATTCCTACGGACATAACATAATTCGCAACTTTTTTCGGATTGACTAGGTAATACCGGCGTTTATAAATAACGTGATACAGTGAGCAACAATCCACTTCTGGTGGATATTAGAGTGCCAGTATGTGCAGAAATGGCCCCTCTGGTAAATAGAATTATATAAGCATGCATATTTGTCAACATCTTAGCAACAATATGAAGGATACGTGGTGAAATCTCAAAAAAAAATGAGAAAAGTGCGACACATTGGCGGCCATCTTGGCCGCCATATTGGATTTTGGTAATCTTATTTTGGCCAATAAGTAACAATTATATATGTGTACGATGATTCAAGAAGAAAAATCTTCAAAATTCCATATTATCTTACCAAAAATTCCGATCCAAGTTATATGGTGATATTGTATTTTTTCAAAGCGGCCACCTTGGCGGCCATGTTGGATAATGTCGAATAAAAAAATGCTCAACACTGTCAGCTGTCCAGTAAGAAAAATCTCATCAAGGAGACCCTATAGAATAATAATCCGCCGAGAAAAAAAACTTAATACAACAAAACCAGGTTCAGTGCCTCGGAGGCCGGACGACCGGACTAAAAGTATCCCCACATGATTGTAAGGATCATGGTCAACTATATACATGATTCCCAGAATGATTTTCGAAAAGGAATGCAACAAAGAATTTAACCAGTTCAATCTTGTTTGGTATAGCTCATTGTTTTTTGTCATAAAAATTGAATAAGAAACAATGTAGTTTCATTATGGGAAAAGCCTGTGGTTTGATATTTCGGTATTTTGACATCAGTGTATAGAAGGTTAAAGATATGGGGATTTTGAACATAACCTAACATTGAGGAATGTTATAAAAGGGTGAATCAACTGTATGTACATCATTTTTATAAACTACAGATCTTGTCGTCTCGGATGGTATAAACATACATACGCGAATTCTTCTAAATTGCACTCCCGGCGATTTAAAAAATATGAGTGTTGTCGCCTGTAGAAACCCATTGAAAAAAAAACAAAAACAAACAAAAAAAAAAAAAAGAAAGATAAAAAACCCCGACAACAGCATTTTCTCACTGTCGATGGTTTATTATTTTCAACCATTTAATGCTATCAACAGCCTGCAGAGGAGCCCGCCTGGTCAGAAAAGAATTATCTACACAGTATGGTCGAGGATACATAAGTTCTTGGAACATTCTGAAAGTTAAGGTAGTAATGTTTTTTTGTTATATACTGGCACCAGGGAGGGTCATATAAGCGAAAATGATTCAGAATGCTTTGAAAAAACCGAGATAGTGTTTGAACTGTGGAACGACCCCTCCCGACACATAGACACACCCTCTCACCCTCATACACATACACGCACACCTCTGATGAGATAACTCCTTTTCGAGTTTCAGAGAATGATATTGGAATCTATCCAGCAGATTCACTGGGCGCAGGACAAATACTCTTGAAATATTTATTTTACAATTGATTTTTGCTGGACGGATGCAAGACTAAATGGAATACGTTTGATATAAGACGCAGGTAGTTTAATTTGCAATCGACTTTTAAGAACAAGCATAAAGAATCAAAAGCAAAATTTTCGCCAATAGAAAAGAAACACACTTGATATCATTGACAACTGTAAAGTGAACGGCAAGTTAAGAGAGATAAAAGGGTGCATAGAATGTAACTTAAGCAACCGTGGGCAAGAGTACTGGGCGATGTACCTGGCCGTCCTTCATTTGGATGGCCTAGAGGGAAATCTAGGAAGTGACGTCATACCATGTGCATTGTGGGTGCCACAGGTATTATGTTAGCCCACTGAGCGATCATGTCCTGGCATCATCACGATGGCGATTGCTGGTATACTAATGTACGTGTTATTAGAATGTCACGTGTTGCCGTCATCCATTTTGTTTACTGGAGGCCATCATCTTGGTTTCTACGTTGAACGTGGTTGCTATGAGGTTGAGTGACCTCTAACAGGGTATATTCTGGGGTGTGTTCGATTTAATGTGTTTATGTGTAATTGGTGGAATCGACCCGACAATTCCCAACAGTAACCGAAACAGACCACTATGTTCAACGGCACGTGTTTACTATGGATCCCCAATGGTCGAGAACCATAGTCAGTCTATCGGATTCCTCGCTTATATGTTTCTAAAAATAGTATTATAATGTTGTGAAACCCATTCACGTCCTACATGTTTTTAAAATGGTATTATAACGTTATGATACCCATTCATATCCTTAAAAGTATATATATTCAATCATTCGTCTATTCGTTCATTCGATTATTCGATTATTCTCCCTTTTCTCCCACAATTCTTTTAGTTTATTCATCAATGTGATAATCGAGGAATATCAAGTGTCAAGAACGGTGTTCACAAAGTCGCTTGACAACACAGACGTTAAACTTTATTTCTCTGGTGCTCACATTCTTGGTCAAGAAGTTCATACCACAACACCAGTCAAACAATAACGTCATTTCATTTCATTCATCCATCTGCTCACTCATTCACCTAGTGGCTGATTGATTGGGTGGGTGGAGGAATGTTGGTGTTTGTGATACCCCCCATTCATGTTCTCAACAGTATACATTTATTCAGTCATTATTCGAATATTCTTATCCTTTCTCCCACAGTCATTTTAGTTTATTCATCAATGTGATAATCGAGGAATTGGCTGTCAAGTGTGACGAACGTTATTCACCAAGTCGCTTGACGCAGTCGTGTAACTTTATTTCTCTGATGCGCACATTCTTCGGTAAGAAGATCTTACCACTACGCCAGTTAAACCTATAACGTCACTTCATTTCATTCATCCATTCATTCGTTCACTCCTCATTCACCTATCCGCTCACTACCTCATTCATTAGTCCAGTGGCTGACTGAGTTGATGGGTGGAGGAATGTAGGAGTTGGTGACGGACTTTCTGTGCGTTAGTCCTCCTAGATCGGCCCCCTTCTATTTCAAAAGAAGACACTTGCTATCCAAGCCTAACCAATCATTGACTAATCCCCTCCCCCATTATGTCACCCTCATTATCAATTGCTGTATTATGCTTGGTGTAGCCCTGCACAATATTATCATACACTTTCATTTCTCCAGTGATATACATATTGTTAACCAACTATTCATCTAACGACCCACATTTTTATATACCCACAGTTCTTCTTCATCAACTTACCGGTTGTATCTGTTAGACATCTCCAGCTCCAAACGTATCCAATCCATCCACTCGTCTGTTCACCTATTCAATCATTCATCTATTCATTCACTCAGCCCTCCTTCATCCATTCGCTCATTCACTCATTCATCTGTTCACTCATTCGAATGAGTGATTAGGTTGGTTGATGTTTAAGTCCACCAAATTAAGCTCAGCTCCTTATTATTTACAGGTACCTATATCTCGCATGATGCAGATATGTTTCTAAATGGTATTATAATGTTGTGATACCCACTCATGTCCTCAATGGTAAACATTTATTCTGTCATTCGTCTTTATTCTAAATTGCTGCCATGTTATTCATCATTCACAGTGAAGTCAATGTGTTGTCCATTTACTTTTTTGCTTACTTATTCATTCGTTCATTCATTTCTCATTTTTCATTTATTCTCTGATTCGATTATTCGTTATTCGTTCATTTTTCTCAGTGTAATAATTTTGTAATTAACTGTAAAATAGTGTCAATTTTGTGTGAGACCCGAGAATGATAATGATCGAGGAGGAGTTGGTCAATATTAAAAAAGAAATATCATATAGAATCCGAAGCTATATTTCGGTCTTCATTCCCCCTGTTTTCAAGTCTCCTTTTATTGAAATTAAAGATAAACACATCTCCAAAATTATTGGCGTCATATATAAAAAATTATCATGACCATGTGCATGTCCTTTAATTTGTATCAGATTCGAGGTCGTGTTTACAATCAGATCGCAACGAGCCCGTCAGGGCTAGTTGTGATCCGATTGTAAACACGTTTAATGCGCAATAACAATGCATATAATGATATTATGTGATAGTGCGGTCGGTGTTTGTCGGAAGTTGAATCTGTCTGATACGGAATCAGAATGAGTCGTCTATATGATACGGAATCGGAACACATTATGTGATACATACCGTTTCTCTTTGTTTTCACGCCAAAATCTATATGATTGTTAGATGAAGACCCAACACACACCAAAAGCCAATATCAGCCTCTTCTTATCAAACTTTAATCAAATAACGGTTGCTCTGAATGTAGAAAGTAAAAAAAAAAATTAAATTAGACTTTCTAAAAACAACTACAAACTCCAAGATGGAAGAATTTGTTGATCTCATGTTCAGTCAGAATTTTTACCTTATATTTACCTTTTATTACCAAGCCAACGAGAGTAACCAGTCTTTCTGCTAGTCTGATACACCATACCTAATAATGTTTCACGAACAGCATTACCGGGAGTAATCATATCTGATGTGTCAGATCATTTTGGTATTTTTTACATCGAAGAAATACCCATGTCAAGTGATACACCACGCTTTACTCTGAAACGAATTATAAACGCAAAAAGAATTTCTGAATTTAAAACACTTCTCTCGCAAAGTGATTTTAATCCTGTAATGCGGTCAAATTGTCCTAATGAGTCATATGAAACCTTTTCAAACATTTGTATGAAAGTCTATGAAATAGCACTTCGTTTCAAACGTTTTCGCCAGAATAAAAAAAATATATTAAAAAACAATCCTGGATGACAAGGTGGTTTGTCATATCCACTAGTAATAAAGAAAAATTCTACAATAAAAAACTCAAAGTCCCCAACTCACAGAACTCACAGAACTATAAAAAAGTAGCATTTTCAACAAGGACACCCCTCCCCCCTCCAAAAAAACAAAAAACAAAAAACAAACAATGTAAAGCTATCTCTTGTAAAGATATCCTAAACGAAAACAAAAACAATATGCGACGAACATGGCAGATTCTAAACGGAGCCACCAATAAAGGAAAACGTGAAGCCAGATTATCCTCGTTTTTTATCCAGGACAATACAGAAATAAGGGAAGCCCATAACATAGTAAAAAGACTCAACAATTTCTTTATCAACATTCGAGAAACTATATCCGAATAGATTCATTCTGCATGAACAATA
The DNA here is from genome assembly GCA_031216915.1 of Pictodentalium vernedei. Lineage (NCBI taxonomy): Eukaryota > Metazoa > Mollusca > Scaphopoda > Dentaliida > Dentaliidae > Pictodentalium > Pictodentalium vernedei. The sequence continues at coordinate 558,095,764 of CM062297.1, forward strand.
ATGTTTCCAACAAATTCTATTTAATACCCACAAATCCCGCAGAAGTCAACCGAGTAGTAAATAAAATGAAGCCAAAATTATCTAAAGATTTCGATGATATCACAACCTGTCTTCTTAAACACCGATAAACGAAGCATTGGATCCTCTCACACATAATTAATAATTCTTTTATTAATAGCCAGATACCACACAGGATGAAGGGTGAAAGATGATATCCATATTTAACGCAGGTGTTGAGCACAGCTTTATTAATTACAGACCTATCAGTATACTTCCGGTATTCTCAAAAGTAATGGAAAAACTCATGGAGGTGAGACTTACAAATTTCCTAAATCGGTTTAATATTTTATACCCTAACCAATACGGATCCGAAAACGACATGGCACAAGTCACCCAGTTCTCAAACTCCTTAAAAGCACCGGAATAGAAAATAATAAACAGGAAAAAACCAGCACTTTACCATTATTCCTGGACTTGTCAAAGGCATTTGACACCATAAATCACAAAATGCTACTAGGTAAATTGGAAAAGTATGGTATCCAAGGTCTCAGCAACAACTGGTTTAGAAATAACTTGTCCAATGTGTCTTAATATGTTACGTATGGGGAACACAAATTGGACTTAGCCAAATAGAGTTGTGGTGATCTACAGGGCTTAGTTTTAGTCCATGTTCTTTTTCTTTTTATCAATGATATTAGTAACGCAACATCACTCAATCTTTTATCAATTGCCGATGTCACCACTGCACATTGCCCGGCATCCCACAACAACTCCAAAACACCGTATTTCAATCATGAACTTTAACAAGTATTCGAAGGGTGTTCTACGAATCAGCTTATGCTGAATGTTAAAAAACTCGTATATTATACTTAATCCAAATAAAAGTAGGAGCAATAATTTCTGTGAAGAGGGAAAAATAAATAAAAAAAACATTAGCAAGGTTAGGGGTCACAGAGACAGAAAAATCTGTAAAATTTTGGGGAATAGGCATTGATGAACACTTACCGTACAAGGCTCACATATCCTCGATTATACTCGAAAATAGCACGTGCAAAACTGTAGTCTCAACGAAGTAAAAAGAATTCTAGAAACATACTACGCCCTAATTCATAGCCATTTGGTATACGGAATCCAGGCATGGGGCAACTCAAGAGCTACAAAAAACAAGCTGTCATGTCAAAGCGATCATTACGAATAAATAATAACAAAAAGTACAATTCTAATACAGATCCCTTATTTAACCTTTTGAACTCTAGTGGTATCGTACATGCCAGTTCAATGGCAGCATTTGGAAGAGTCCATATTCATAATTTGGGTAGACCAATCAATATTTTCAATGTGCAGCCCCGAGACTGCACGTTGAAAATATTAATTGGTCTCCCCCACATATTTACTGGACAGCCATTCTATTTAATGGAGTTATGACGTATCACGTTCCTGGCCGGAAAAGCGGCCGTTCGGTTTCAAAGGGGTTAAGGAAAATGAAGTACTCAAAGTTGATGATTTGTTTAAACTATATACACTGCTGATCGTGTTTGAATGGCAAAATGCCAAATTACCGGCTTCTTTCAATGATATATTTAATGTTATTGACAATCCATCTGGTAGGACAGCCTGACAGTCTGGCCTCCTATACATAGAAAAAACACGGACCCGAACTCCAGATAAACTTCCTTCACACACCTTCTCGAAACTATCGAACGCTCCAGACAACACAGCTCGTAAAAGTAGTAAAGAACCATGTTTAGAGACAATTTAACTTCCACATTCATTTCGTCATATTCCAGTTATGTCCGTTGGGATAATCCCTACTGCCCTGGTTGCCCTTCGTAAATTTGAAAATCACAATACACGTAATAGTCATACTCTGTGTCTTAATCTGGAATCATCCTTCTGTGCAACCTGCTGCGCCTTTTCTCTTCAGTTGTCCCACAAACATCGCATATAATGCAATCTGTACGCAATTAAGAATCTTTTAACAATAATCTGAACAAATAGATCGACAATCTGTCGCACACATCTGAGCAAGTGAACTGTCGCGAGAGCATTCTCCCTTATTGGTGTGGGTTAATTCATTACATTCGACACCTCATGATATGCCAGCGGACGTAGTCCCTACGCCCAACATAGTGACGCCCAACTTTTCAATGGGACCTGTTGTCGCCTCCATGTGTTACGTAGAGCAGTGGGGGGAGTTCAATAAGCAGGTTGCTTCTTGCCAATCCTGAGCAGGGGGCGCGGTGGCGTTGTGGTAACCGGTTCTCATCAGATCACCGAAGTTAAGCAACGTCGAGCCCGGTTAGTCCTCGGATGGGTGACCGCCTGAGCGATCGATTCGGACTCCCGCGTTGCGTCCTTCGGCAAGGCACTTAACCCCGAATGTCCTCATGGGGGCACGTCGATGGTAAGCATGTCTTCAACCAATCTAACCCTGTCTGTGCTGCAGTGCGGAGTTACGATGCTGGGGAGATGGCAGCTGCTCGTCGTTGTTTGGTGGTTCTCTCCGGGTACTCCGGCTTCCTCCACCCGTAAAACTGTGACGGTCGTGATTAGCCATTATGCATAAGTATGTGACCTTGAACACCAGTAAATAATAAAATAAATAAATAATCCTGAAGCATCAACTTTCCGCTGGCGTTTATGATGGACCGCATCTTTGGCCCCGGAAATGAAATAACTCGATCCCCATTCCCCATTATGTGTCGCATAAATTGTTCAGAAATGCTACACCGCTACTAGTAACTACTGACTTACGAGTTTTCGATTCATCTGGCCAACCTGAGTATTGGCTCATACAAGGCTCCAAGCTCCTACCATAGTAGCAACTAAATAGGTGATAGTGTTAGTGCACTTGTAGACCATGGTGTTTGTTTGTTGAAATTATAAAGACACTTTAAACAGCCAGGTTCACGCCGTGTTGTACATTTTTTGTGTGTAGAGGAAGCCGGAGTACCCGGAGAGAACCGCCAATAACTGTCAGACTCTCCAACTTAGTACTCTACACAAGCAGAGTTAGAAGCGGTTGAAGGGAAATGCACATCGACGTGCAGTACACTGCACCAACCATCGTGCCCACATATGGGAAATCAGGATTAAGTGTCTTGCCCAAGGATACAACACAGTTACCGGTCAAGATCGACCTGTCTGGAAGACTGGTAGTGCATGTAACATCGAGATTATAAGTTATTGTGATGTATTGACGGTGACATGGTCTGAGGTTTGCGCCTCGGAGCTTATGCTCAACCGATACGCGAAGCGTCAAGGTTGAACATACGCTCCGAGCCGCAAACCTCAGACCATGTTACCGTCAATTCATCACAATAGAGTGTATGTTCCAATAGACACTACCCATGGCCCAAAAACTACATCGTGAAACACGAGAGGCTTATTTCCTAAACTTGTGATCGTTAAAAGTTGCCTTGTTCAAGGCAACTTTTAACGATCACAGGTTTAGTAAATAAACCTCTCTTGTATCCACGACGGCACTGGATAAATAATTAATAAACCAGATAAACGCATTCCATGTCAGTTCAAATCGTAAATCAGTTTGTAATTTAAACAACACTTCACCCGGAACACCGTCTGCTGCACACGTGAAACATCCAGAAAAATGAAGCGGCTTGATAGTCACTCCGTTGATGAAGCAGTTACGAAACGGGCGACGTCATTGCAAATATTTCGCGTTGTGACGTCAGACGGTAACATTTGCCACTTGAGCCGTAAACATAGAATATACTTATTGATCTCTCGTCCAATCAGAGGAGGAGGATTTTAGTCTTATTGGAACATTATAAGTTATTCTGTTTGTTGACAGGGGACATGGGCTCACGTTCCCTGCATGAAATTTATATTCAACCGAGGCGTTAGCTGAGGTTGAATATATGTTTCATGCAGGGAACGTGAGACCATGTTCCCTGTCAACAAACAGAATAACGTATATGTCCCGTTCTTACACAGGTAAAACTGAATTGGAATTTAGAAAGCAGACGTTGTTTCGGTAAGGTGTTAACTTTTATCATAACAGACTGGAGTGATTTCCCTTTATTCAATGTTTACGTACACAATCAACGGGGCGAGATGCTCTCGATTCGTTTCAGTTTATGTTACAGTAAATTAATGAAAAGAGACCTTATAATCTAATCGGTTTCATAAATAATTTCCCATCTTTACATAACTAATTTTTGTACGTAGTAACCATACTTTTGTGTGTATTTTACTTCAGTTAAATGTATTTGTCTCAAGTGAAAAACGACATTGCGATGAACCGTTGCTCATGGCAATGAGACGCTTTCCTTGACAGTAGAAATAAGAATCGCTGACAGTAGACATATGCGCGTGCCCGACGACATAAAAGAAAATCAACGAGGTATTGACCAATCACTGCAAGGTATTGCGATTGGTATCGGGACATAGGAAACTATTAGGAAATCCAAAGAGAAACCAAGAGAATACTTATTACACAATCACTTTCACGGATACGTCTTTGGTTATAGAATTCCTTCTTTCCGAGATAAGCCGATGAATCGTTCGAGGATTCACTGTTTCGAACGATTGTTCTGTAGCGCATTTGTTCAGGGAGATTCGAGTCGACAGACCGTAGCCGTTCCTTATTAATTTTATTATGTTTACATTTTTTGCCTCAAAAACATTGCTTAAGATCCCTGATTGGAATGAGGTTTCGAGCTATTTCCAAAACTGGATGATAAGCTATGTTTTAGGGAAAAAACTGACCATTGTCATTTGGTTATCTAGCCGTATCGGGTAAAGCGATAACCCTTTACGTAACGAATCGGCTGCATCCGCCCGCGTAATAGAATTTATCAGTATTCCCCATGTTGGGTCACACGAAGGTGAGCACACGCCATATTTCCTTCCAAAACACGAAACACAGAGTGGTGCGAAATATGGAGCCAACGATGGTGGTCACTGTCAATCGCTTCATATGTTACTCATTTCCTTCAGGTGCAGACTGGGCCAAGAAAAGTTACCGGGAAATGAACCAAGGTGGATCCCAGACCCGGAGAACATTTTAATTTTTCAAACTGAACGAATGTTCCTTCCTTGCATCTCAGTGATCATTGCCAGTTCACACAGAGGACATTTCGATTGCATTTTCGTATCATCTTCATCACTCATTCGGCAAGGATGGAATCAATAGGGGATGGGAGGACGCAGACCCATCGACTCGACCATAGTTCGGCCTAATGGGAGAAAATTTTGATTTTTAACATTAAAAGAACGCTGTTTCCTTGCATCTGAGTGATCAGTGGCAGACGAGACTGCTGGTGTATGGAAATGTTCTCTATGCGGACTGCCATTGGCAGTCCACATAGAGAGCATTTCAATACACCAGCATTCTATGCAATCAGATCCATTTCGCCTATTGGGGGTTTTCACAAAATTTCAGGCACCAACAGGTATTGGGCTGCATCAATTTTGGGACCCCAGGGGCCTCACAATAGGGGGCCCACCGGGGATTTTCCCGGTGGATTATACAGTGAGTCCACCTCTGATTTCCTTGTGTATAACTTAACTATTCAAACTCCTGTTGCACATATATTGACAATACTTTCTTTATATCAATGCATTTCGATTGTTGCGCTTTCGAAATGGTAGTTCGGTTTCGCAACTCGATTCAGGCTGCACGCAGCCACATTTGAATGTGCTCTTAACCCAAAATTTTGTTTTCAACACGGATTTACCATATTGTTAATAATATTATAATTGATACTTACTATAAAAGTTAATTGTAACATAAGTGATCAATATAATATACCAATATTTATTTATTTGAAGTTGAGTCGAGTTCAGGTCCGCCATTTTTTGATCGGGATCGTGCATGTGAAATGTCGGCGTGCGATTTGTTTTGGAAATAAAGGTGACATATGCTCACTCACGTGACACAATATGGGGGAATGCTGATCTCCTCTTTTTACAAATTGAGCAGTTTTTTTTTTCAGAAAATTAAAAAAACTCATATCATGTGACCTCTCGTTGAAACGAGCTCGTTCCAATGAGGGATGATATAAGTTTTGTTGAAATTTTTTAAACATTTCGAAAAATGTTATTTAAAATAATGAATTTGGATATCGTCTGCGTGAGGTCAAGAGTTAAATCCATAGGCGGATACTTTATATATAGGTACTTTGTACTTAATATAGTATTGCTGAATCAAGTCATTAGCGTTATTTTTAGTCTGATTAAAATTGGATCGACGATGTGTCGTGAGCCGTTTATTTATTACGTTCTCAGTTGCATTAACATCTTGAAGTCGAATAGTATCTTTCTAACGACAATCATTATTTTCTATAGATGAAAACCAACATGATTTTCACTTTCGATCTACTGATGAATTTTGTTTTTGTATCCATTCTGAAGGAACACAGAAGGCGTCTGATTGCCCAAGAGTGCTCCATTCTAAGTCTTATCTTATTATGATTTGGTCATTGTAATTTATTTTGCAGTTTTGAGCAAGCTTGGAAATAAGCAGACTGTCATCTGCAGTATGGGATCCCCAGAGGGTGAATTTGTTGAAGCTACCCTGCAGAGCAGGGTAGCATCACTAAATTTACCCTCTGTGAACCTCAACTTGAATGACGGTTCTCAAGCCTAATCAGAAAGAGGTACCCAGAAGATAAATTGGATCACCATATGGGACAGCATCAGCAAATTCACTGTCTAGGGACCTCATTCTACAAATGACAGATTGCCTATTTCCAGGCTTGGTTTTGAGAACAATATTCCAAACATCCTGAAACAGATTAAGTCCGAAGGACGCCTTGGGAGGGGGTGGGGGTGATAAAAGGACTATTGTCTGGGGCCCGATTTAGTGTTTCTCAACCTGAATTCGATGGACGCAACTGCTATTGTACATTACAATAAAGCTGGAGGTATTCGTGGATTTGAAAGACCTATCAGCGTGTGGTGAGTGACGCCGAGCACGCTGGCAGGTTGTTCACATTCATGAATACCGACAGCTAGGTTGGTAACTGACTTCAACCCTGTCTTTTGTTCAATCAATGAAATGCTAGAACTCGGGTATACTCAGTACACGAGAGGTATTCAAGTGACGTCACGTGAACACTCGGCCCTTTGTTCTATCAGGTATTTCAAGTTGGCTACTTACCCCGAAAAAACAAAAGAACCGGGTGTAATTTTCTTTTACCATTTCTTCTTGCATAATATCATTTTATCACAATTACCGATGTGACGTGACTCATTACTTTAAAATAAAATATATTTAGTACCTTAGAAAGTTACCATATATGTTTGAACACCAACAAAATTTTCAACCATTTTTGATCATATTATCATCACTTAAAAACAAAATAAATAATGTAAAGTGCGTTTTAACCCTTTAAACATAAAAAGCAGACGACACTTGGAAAAAAAAATTCTTGAATAACTAATTTTTTTTTCATTTTTTTGTCTCAAAAACATAGGTTATGACCCCTCATTGGAACGAGTTCGACGAGCTCGTCCCAAAGAGTTGTCATAACCTATGTTTTTGAGACCAAAAAATGAAAATATAATGAAAATTAATTGGCGATTTTTGAGAATAGCGCTGGCTGGTTTTGGCCGTTACGTTGGGTAAAGGGTTAACACAGGTAATACACTCAGTCCAGGATATTTGCGAAGCCCTCGACCATTATCTGGCCGAATACCCGGATCGCATGTATTATCCTTAACGTTAACACTCAGTCAGAAAGTTTTGGTTGCTCGTATTGTCTATTCATTCGTTGTGGTTTTATGCATCAACTCCCCGCGTACTATAGTAGTATTCATTTTTCTGGCCACAAATATTATTATTAGAACAATAACTGTGTATTATTTAACATGATGTCTAGTTATTGTTAATATAATGCACACTTATTGTTTGCGCCGGTCATTTTGGATAACAGTTGGTGGAATACATCAAACTGCAAGCACTAGGTTTAAAGATAAGGTTAAGAGTAGCACAAAGTTAACTCAAATTTGAGGTCATCCCTAACCACTAGAAAAGCTAATCACACTACAAGGTTGAAGCAACACATATTCATTTGATTTCAATCTCAGACTTCAATTTAAATGTACATCAGACGAACCTACATGTTTATATATGAAAACAGAACCACATTGTCAAGCAATTCGCATCAAATTTTGTCTGCCAATTAGCGCTATCGTAACGTGAGAAGCTCCTATAAGCCAAGTAGTGACAAGAAATTAAAATGACTTTTATAGCACACGTATTTCAAAACCTTCAATTTGCGGTACATTCCCTCAAAGGGAACTTGAGATGTGAATAAAATCCTCAGATAACATGGCATGACGACATCGAAGTGCTATGGCATTTTAATTATTTCCTTTAGATTGAATCCAAATCTTGCACTTTTACTGCTGGCATCAGAATGTTCCAACCAGTGACTCGATACCATTAAAAAGCAAACTCGCTCGGAGTAAAAATAAAATGTAATTTACTTTGACTGAAAAAAAATCTTGTCTGATTATTTGTAGGGTGAAAAGAGGCATATCGCGTAAAATGTGTGTTGGCCTGTCATGTGTTTACCCATCCCATGTTAGTCATTGGTCGAAGTTATCCCGCAATGCTTCTTGTTGCGCCATATCACGGAAAGTGTAGGGGGCGCGGTGGCTCAGTTGGTAGAGGTGCAGGCTGCAAGCCGAGAGGTCCTCGGTTCGAATCCCACCTGCGGCAACCGCGTTGTGTCCTTGGGCAAGACACTTCACCCCGATTGCCTACATGGGGGCACGATGACGCTGTGTACTGGGGCGTACTGCACGTCGATGGTGCGCGTGTCTTCAACCAATCTAACCCTGCCTGTGCTGCGGTGCAGAGTTCAGAGTTACGATGTTGGAGAGCTGACAGCTGCTCGTCGTTGCTCGGTGGTTCTCTCCGGGTACTCCGGCTTCCTCCACCCGTCAAACTGTCACGGTCACGATTAGCCATTGTGCATAAGTATGTGACCTTAAACACCAATAAATAATAATAAATAAATCACGGAAAGTGTAGGAATGTATTAGGAACAAGACACACACATGCATAGAGAGAGAGGTTTATAGGCAAACTTACTAAACTGAAATCACGATACACCCCTTAAACTTTAGTGTTTGAACGAACTTGCTGGTTTGCATGGTTTAAGCCTGTTTACACTGAGTACAACAAAGATAAAAATTTCAACCTGCAAACTTTCCCATAATGTAAGTGGGATCATAGGAACAATTTGCTGTTTGAAATGTTGGTACTTCAGCATCAATGTGTGGCAGGTTAAATGAAATACACACAAGGTGATTTTCTAGTGGGCGGGTATCACTGATCTCTGTATAATTGGATTGCTGGAACGCTCTTTGCTCAGATATAGAATAGTGTCTCACCTTCCTCCATCCTGGTGTGTGTGTGTGTGTGTGGGGGTGGGGGGGGGAGGGTGGGGGTGGGGGGGGTGGGGGGGGGGGGCGATGGTTATTGTTATAAATAGAAAATGATAAACATTAAACTTTTTCTCGAAGTTTTTCAACTTTTCAACGGCTCGCAATCGTCGATTGATTTTAAATAATAAACTTTGATATCTTTGAAAAACGAATAAGTTGGTGACTTGCGCAATTTTCGCGGCAAAAGAAGTTGAATACAAACATATTTTAGTTAATATTGACACAAACAAGTGCCGACGTTTTTCGCTGACGTTTCGGCTATCCAGTTGTATAGGTATCAAGGACGGGCATCCATCTGCACTCCCACTTGCATGATCCACAGAAAATTGAGAATCCACTGGTTCTCACTTGTTCAACAAGCATGTTGCTGTTCACAGACCGCCTGGTAGAATATTCCGTGGTCTGTAAACAGCATATTTCCTTACTGGATCCTGAAGTTGAAATGTCTTTATACATACATCTCTCCTATCCGGGCACTCAAGGTTCAGCTGACAACATTGATAACATGCTGCGCGCAATGTCCCACTTTACCACAGATCAACCCATTGGCGTTAATCACTAACGTTAAAGGCAGTGTTGCAGAATATTATGGTAAATTTATATGATTCAAATTGTTTGAACATTTTACAGCTAAACGATTTATTTTATCAATCGACTTACAACTGATTTGGATGTATAATTGACAACATTGCTAACTCGAATGTTTGAAACGTCATATTTGACACTAGATCAACCTATTCGAATTTTAGCACTTAGGTTAAACGCAGTGTTGCAGAATATTATGGTAAATTTAAATTCTACCAATCGTTTGAACACTTTATAGCCAAAGATTTATTATTATTATATACAATGGTTGACAACATTGCTAACGCGATGCGTGAATAGTAGGAGAGCGATGAAACGGTCCCGGTTGGGGGGACCCCGGAAGTGACGTCATGCCACGTGACCTGGTGGCGCCATGTTGTGTTGACATGGTAACCCGCGTGAGCGGCCATCTTGTGACGTCATCCCCATAGTGATGTGTGGTCCTAGTGCGCATGCGCAGAGCGTGTAGTTAGGGTGATACGTGTTTCCGCCGTCCATTTTGTATACTGGAGGTCGCCATCTTGGTTTCTATGGTAGCACGTGGTTGCTATGTTACCCAATGGCTTATAATAGGACAGGGGTATGTTCGGAGGATGTGTTCGATTGAATCGGAGAAACACGAATTACCACAAACAACCCGAAAATCCCTCCAAATCACCAAAAATGTCTTTATTTACTACGGATTCCCCATTTTATCGACTTAGCGCGCAGTGCTATAGTACTGAGGGGCACAGGGGGTGAGTTCGATTGAATAGGGGTAATCTTCTGGCTTGGAATTTCCTCAAACTCTCGTTTAATTTGTATAGTTACCACAAACAACCCTACAAGTTGTACTATTTCGAATTCTTTCAGAATTCTCTGCTTCTATCTATATTTGCAATAGGTTTCGTCTACCTGACCATGTTCCTTTGTTCTGGAATATACTCCAGTAGAGTAGGGGAGCCTATCAACTGGAACAGATTTGCTTATTATTACTATTTTTAGTTTTTCTGGTCTATTCTTGTTAGTTCTGAACCTATTCCGAGTACTCTTGTTGTTTCATTTATCTAGATCACCCAATCACTTCACTTTCCTGACGCTAACTAACCAATCAAATTGCTTGATTTCCCATAATCAATTCAATTCACTTTATTTCACAGAATACAAATACAGTACGTTTTAAGAGAAAATGATGTTACATGATTTGAGAAATGAGTAGATGTATACTGTGGGGAATGACATAGTCTTGCAACTGTCTTCCTATCATCCCCTCGATAAAAATAGAAAAAAAACAGAAAAAAAACCTGGCATATAAAACAAAATTAAACAAAATATAAATGTCAAATACGGCGAATGACAATTTTTTAGAAGAAAGGTGGATCTGGACAATAGATGTTTAATTTGAATAGTTCAGAACAGTGTTGGTTTATTTTGACATTTTAGCTCCAATGTTAGATTAGTTGTTATTCTGACCTTGTGATCAACTTTGTTTCCAACGTATAAAATAAATTTCGTTATTCCTCCATTTTAGTAGTACGAATTAGGATATGTACAGTTGCACAAACCATAGACATTTGGGGACGGGAAAAGTAAGCCCCCCCCCCCCCCCCCCCCCCCCCCCATAGACGAACTAGTTAAGTGAGCAGTCGGAACATCTCGGATTTGAGCAATTTATGTTGTCACTATAAGCGTTTATGAACTGATTGGTCAGTGTTTTTTTAAATAACACGCGTGGGAGGAATTTTATTCTTGAATCTATGTCATTCCATAATTTCGGGAAAGAGAAGTAGGGAAGAACGGCTGAGAACTGAGTGCGGGGTTTGTGTGTGGTTAGATTCCCACACTGTATGGTATTTATGCCTAAAGGGTTTTCGTACACTTGGAATGTATTATTAAAACTGACAGGGAGAGTTTTTTGAGTCCAATCGTAGATGAATAGTAGTGAATGTAATTTGTAAAGATCAGTGAATTTAAGAATTTTCAAATGTTTAAAGAGAGGATCGGTATGAGAGTTAAACTTTTTATTTGCTATTATACGCACTGCTTTTTTCTGCAAATTCAGAATTAGTTTTGTTGCAGGTGTGTTACCCTATACAGTGATTCCATAAATTAAGTGGCTTTGGAATAACGTAAAATAGAGTACACGTAAAGTGTCGACTGGTAACATTTTTTCACTTTATTCAGGATATAAATAGCTCTAGACAATTTTATACGAACAGCTGCCACGTGGTGATTAAATTTGAGATTTTCATCTGTGTTAACACCTAAAAATTTTACTGATTTCATTTCGCGATCATTAGCTGCTACTGTGATGTTTTTATTTTTTATTAGTGTTTGTGTCTGTACATGGCTATAATTGTAATTATCATTTGGTGGATGAAGAAGTAAAGCATTGGTTTTGTTAGCATTCAGTGAAAGCTTATTGGCAAGACACCAGTCACTGATTTTCGTAAATTCGTCGTTTGTCCTCTCAGTCAATAAGTTAAGATTATTTCCCGATGTATAAGCAGTTGTATCATCCTCGAAGGACAAAACATTCATATCAGTCGATTGGGATAAGTCATTGATATATAGAACAAATAAGGGGCCGAGTACAGAACCTTGGGGAACACCGGTCGTAACATTTTGCAGATCGGAGGATTCATTCGTAAACTGAACAAATGGAGACCTTCCTGATAGGTAGTTTTCAAACCAGGCATTTGCTATGCCCCTAACTCCGTAATGCTCCAGTTTACGCGCGAGTATTTCATGGCCAATGGTGTCAAATGCTTTTGAGAAGTCAAGGAATATGGATAAGGTGCAGTCCTTGCTTACTTTGTTGTTCGTTGTTGAAACGTAATTGATAAGATGTATTATCGGGTGAAAAGTTGAATGGCCCCTTCAGAAACCAAACTGGAAATTGTAGATTATGTCATTTGCATCTAAAAAGTCCATTAACCTTTTGTGCATTAACTTTTCCAGAATTTTAGAGAAAGAGGGGAGGATACTTATAGGCCTGTAATTTGCAAAGGACTGCCTATCACCAGTTTTAAAAATTGGTATTACTTTAGCAATTTTCGTTTTGGATGGTACAACTCCTGTTAAAAATGAAGCGTTGAAATATGTGTCAAGGGAACAGCTATCTCATGTATTATGCCTTTAAGTAGTTTGGGGGAAATGTTATCCAGGCCAGTGGATGTTTTTGTAGGCAAGGATCTAACTACGGATATCACTTCATCGGTACATGTAGGTAGTATATAAAATGAGTTGGAAACACTACTTTTAAGACACTCAGAGAAGTGGTGTGTTGGTCCTTCCATGTTTTGGGTTACTCGTTTAGCAATATTTATGAAATAGTTATTGAATTTTTCAGCAATCTGTTTGGGGTTGGATAACTCCACGTTATTATCAACGAATGATGATGGTAGAGGAGGAGGGGTGTCTGACTTTTTTATTGCCTTGCGAAGAATTTCCCAAGTTTTCTTAATGTTCCCCTTGTTTTCTATTATGGACTGGCTATAACAGTTTTTCTTTTGTTTTCGTAAAAGTTGGTTGAAAACTTTGCAATAAGTTCTGTAACGAGTAATATTCTCGTCAGTTGGGAATTTCTATTTCTTAGTAAGTAATTTCTGTTTGTTTATTGAAGATTGGAGAAGTCCGGAGGTCATCCAAGGTTCTCGTTTTATGTATCTGTTGGGGATTTTTAACGACGTCAATGGAAAGGCGTGATCAAACGCTGTGTTGAGGGTTTCGAGAAATTTCTCATAAACTTCATTGGAATTGGACTCTAGGGGTACATTGCTGAACTCTGATTCGGAGAGCAGATGTTTGAATGTATTCATATTCCTAGTGTTGAAAATTCTTTTAGGAGGACAGGTAATGTTTTTGAGATGGGTCGTTTGGAGATTTTCGATACAGAAAGTGGCAAAGTGATCACTAACATCTGCAATGATTATTTCAGTAGTGTTATGACTTGCTTTATTGCAGAAAAATATGGTCAGTTATTGTTGCAGAGTGGATAGTAACTCTTGTTGGTTTGGTTATCCTAGGGAGGAATCCAGTAGTAAATAACGATTCTAAGTATTGATAAGTTTTAGAATGTTGATTAAAATTGAGCAGATCAATATTGAAATTACCCATAAGATAGGTTGTTTTATTCTCTGAGTTAATTTTGTCAAGTAGATTTGAATATTCGGATAAAAACAAGTCTAAGTCAGCTTTTGGTGCAGTATTGGGCCGATATATAATTCCTACAATTGATCTGTTTTTTTCCAGTGAGTTCGATAAATAACGATTCGAACACAGGAGGGATAAAAATACTCAAATCAGTTCTGATTTTAAAAGGTATGGGATCTTTAATAAACGCCCCGACACCTCCTCTACCGTTATCGCCATCTGGGCGAGAACGTAATACTAGTGGGTGGTAACCATTTAAGACGTAAGAAACGCATTCCTTCACACTGAATGTTTCGGTCAACCCTATGATGTCGAATAAGTTTTCATCTTTTTGGAGGTCACATATAAGGTTCTGTAGGTGTTCAAAGTTAGCATTTAAGCTTCTGCAATTAATGTTAAGGAGGGCAAAGGACTTCCTATTCGTGTCGATTGTTGAGGAAAGTGTTTCAGATGAGTAGTATTTGCAGCTGTTGCCATCGGACTGGAGTGGAGTAATGGGATCATTATCGGAAACACTGTTGATCACATGGTTAAACAGAGTAACAAAGTCAAATGAGACGTCATTTTGTACTTTATCGAGAGATACCACATTAGTCATCGCTAGAAATGACACTATGGGAGAATTAATGAACTGTATAAGTTTTCAGATCTACAGTTTTCTAGTAGATACTTTGTAGTACGATTCTTCTCTGCTGTCCAGTAGCTGGTGATTTGTTTGAATGAAAATATGCGGGTATGGCCAGGGTTAGGCGTTTTCTTTTTGGTGATTCGGGTAGAGACGCTCACGCAGAAGGGATTGGGTTCAGAGCATGTCGAGATTTGGGCTAGAGAGAGGTCTCACTCAGTATTTGACTAGTTTATAGAGTCAGTGATAATCTTATATTTTGTAGTGGGTCGGTTAAGGATGTTCACTAAATAGGAATGGTGTTCAGAGCATGTAGAGGTTTGGGCTAGAAGGAGGTCACAATATTCGATTAGTTCACAGGGTGGTAAGACTTTTCTATTCAAATTTAGTATCTTAGCAATGGGCTGAACGGGCAACTAAAAAAGTAAACCAAAAAAATGGGTTGGCCAATTTGTACGGTTAAGAGCGGTTAGGTCCTAGCCGTCCATTCATTCACATGTCCATCCAACAACCCAATAGATCGATGGGTGAAAATCTGAATGAGTGGATATAACCATGGCCAAAGGTTCAAATTGATGAATAATGTAGTTGATATGTAACGGTCTTTCAGCATCAGAATACTATGCGACTTCAAGGCGAAAATAAAATTAATTTACAATTCTGTATCTGTGGTCGATAATGTATGTATACTATCATCAAATGACATAGAGAAAATAGGTGAATGGATTGACACATAAAAAGATTTGTTGGATGATGGATGATGGAAGGATGGGTCGTTCGATGGATGGATGGATGGATGGATGGATGGATGAAATGAAGTTTGTAACATGATTGAATAAATGAATGACTGAATGAATGGACGAATGAATGAAAGAAGTGAGATGTTCAGTAATTTGGATGAACAAAATGAATGAATGAATGATTGAGTAAATAAATGAAAGAACAAATAAAAAATGAGTGAATGAATGAATGAAAGAATGAATGAAGGAATGAATGTATCTCTATGCATAGTTATCTCCCCTTATTACAATGAAGTCCGATATCATTCCCAAAGCCAATAAGCTATCGAGCAGTTACTGAAAAGTCATTACTCGAACGAAACGAAGTCCATCGGGCAAATGAGCTAAAGAGTAATTGCTCGTTCGAGTGACTCCTCGAACGACTCTTCGATTCATTTCGGTATTTGAGGATACCTATGGCCGGGTATTGTATTATTTGAGGATACTTATCTGAGGATACCATTACTTGTTTGGCCCAGCCTTCTGGGCCACCCCAAGACATACCTATTCCAAATTCTCCCAATAAGCTATCGAGCAGTAACTGAAAAGTCATTGCTCGAATGACTCGAAGCACATCGAGCAAATGAGCTTTAGAGTAATTGCTCGATCGAGTGATTCGACGTACTGCTCGAACGACTCGAAATTCATCGACCAAATGAGCTAACGAGTAATTGCTCCTTCGAGTGACTCCTCGAACGACTCTTAGCCTCATTTCAGAAAAAAGGGATTCCGAAGGCCATATGTTTTTCGAAAAAGGGATTCCACAAAATGGGATTCCAAAAAAAAAGGATTCCATAAGTGGGATACTGTCTTACGTCGAGTGACTCGCACATACTACGCGAACGACTCGAAGTCTACCGAGCAAATGAGCTATCGAGCAATTACTTGTTCGAGTGACTCGACATACGACTCTTCAACTCATTTCAGGAAAAAGGGACTCCATAGCCACAGGCATTTTCCAAAATGAGATTCTTAAAAAGGGATTCCGTAAATGGGATTCCTATCCGACTCCGTAAAATTATGTTCCGTGTTTGGACATATACACTCGAGGGTATGGAAAGGGACTGATAACACCCAATTCAAGAACTACTACAAGAACGTGAACAGATACAACATTATAACAACCACAACAAAACAACGAAGGTCCAAAAGTGAACGAAGATCCAACACAACCAAGATCAAAGTGAACATAACAAAACAAAGTGAACGAAGACCGAACTGATCTGATCAACACAACTAAAGCTGAACAGATCCCAATGAAGTGAACGGAAATCCAACACAACCAAGATCAAAGTCAACATAACAAAGTGAACAAAGTTTTGAATAAACTCTATTTTTTTAACTATAGCCGTAACGAAACTATTAACACCCTTTGAATTGTTTGAATAACCCTGGATAACTTAATATTAACTGTAAAACACTTTAAACTGAATGACCCCAACAAGGTTTGGACATGATTGAATTTTAACTAAAGCCCTAATGTAAAAATAACAGTGTCAACTCCTTTGAACTGTTTGAATGAACTATATTTTTTAACCATAACGTTAATGAAGGTATATATAATATATATAATTAACACCCTTTGAACTACAACCCATTGAACTGAATTCTTCCAATAGGGAAGGGGAATACCCTCGAGTGTATATGTCAAAACACGGAACATAATTTTACGGAGTCGGATAGGAATCCCATTTACGGAATCCCTTTTTAAGAATCCCCTTTTGGAAAATGCATGTGGCTATGGAACCCCTTTTTTCTGAAATGAGTCGAAGAGTCGTATGTCGAGTCACTCGAACGAGCAATTGCTCGATAGCTCATTTGCTCGGTAGACTTCGAGTCGTTCGAACAGTATCTGCGAGTCACCCGACGTAAGACAGAATCCCACTTATGGAATCCCTTTTTTGAAATCCGATTTGTGGAATCCCTTTTTCGAAAAACATATGGCCTTCGGAATCCCTTTTTTCTAAAGTGAGGCTAAGAGTCGTTCGAGGAGTCACGCGAACGAGCAATTACTCATTAGCTCATTTGCGCGATGGACTTCGAGTCGTTCGAGCAGTATGTCGAGTCACTCGATCGAGCAATTAAGCTAAAGCTCATTTGCTCGATGGGCTTCCAGTCATTCGAGCAATGACTTTTCAGTAACTGCTCGATATTTTATTGGGAGAATTTGGAATAAGTATGTCTTGGGGTGGCCCAGAAGGCTGGGCCAAATAAGTAATAGTATCCTGGGGTAAGTATCCTCAAATAATACAATACCAGGCCATAGATATCCTCAAATACCGAAATGAGTCGAAGAGTCGTTCGAGGAGTCACTCGAACGAGCAATTACTCGTTAGCTCATTTGCTCGATAGACTTCGAGTCGTTCGAGCAGTATGTCGAGTCACTCGATCGAGCAATTACCCTAAAGCTCATTTGCTCGATGGCTTCGAGTCATTCGAGCAATGACTTTTCAGTAACTGCTCTATAGCTTATTGGGAGAATTTGGAATAGGTATGTCTTGGGGTGGCCCAGAAGGCTGGGCCAAACAAGTAATGGTATCCTCAGATAAGTATTCTCAAATAATAAAATACCAGGCCATAGGTATCCTCAAATACCGAAATGAGTCGAAGAGTCGTTCGATGAGTCACTCGAACGAGCAATTACTCGTTAGCTCATTTGCTCGATGGACTTCGAGTCGTTCGAGCAATGACTTATCAGTAACTGCTCGATAGCTTATTGGCTATGGGAATGATATAGGACTTCATTGTAATAAGGGGAGATAACTTTGCATAGAGATTATGGGAAATCAAGCAATTTGATTGGTTAGTTAGCGTCAGGAAAGTGAAGTGATTGGGTGATCTAGATAAATGAAAGAACAAGAGTACTCGGAATAGGGTCAGAACTAACAAGAACAGACCAGAAAAGCTAAAAATAGTAATAATAAGCAAAGCTGTTCCAGTTGATAGGCTCTCCTACTCTACTAGAGTATACTAGAGAAGAAAAGAACATGGTCAGGTAGACGAAAACTATTGCATATATAAATAGAAGCGGAGAATTCTGAAAGAATTCGAAATAGTACAACTGGTCGGGTTGTTTGTGGTAATTCTACGAATTAAACGAGAGCTTGACGAAAATCCAAGCCAGAAAATTACCCCTATTCAATCAAATTCGCCCCCTGTGCCCCTCGGTACTATAGCACTGTGTGCTAAGTCGATAAAATGGGGAATCCGTAGTAAATAAAGTCGTTTTTGGCGATTTGGAGGGATTGTCGGGTTGTGTGTATTGTAATTCGTGTTTCTCCGATTCAATCGAACAAACCCTCCGTACATACCCCTGTCCTATTATAAGCCATTGGGTAACATATCAACCACGTGCTACCATAGAAACCAAGATGGTGGCCTCCAGTATACAAAATGGTCGACAGAAACACGTATCACCCTAACAACACACGCTGCGTATGCGCACGAGGACCACATACCACTATAGGATGACGTCATAAGATGGCCGCTCACGCGGGTTACCATGACAACTCAACACGGCGACACCAGGTCACGTGACATGACGTCACTTCCGTGGTCCCTCCGGGTCCCCCCAACCGGGGCCGTTTCATCGCTCTCTTTCCACTTGCGTGAAACGCCATTTCGGACCCGAGATCAACGTATTCGAATTCAATCACTTACGTTGAAGACAGTTTTACAGGACAATGGTGGTAATTTTAAATACTACCAATCGTTTGAACACTTTACAGCCAAAAGATGTATTTTATCAATCGGCGAACAGTTGATTTGAATGTACAGTCGACAACATTGCTAACTCGGATGCGTGAAACGGGAACGCCAAAGTTGACCCTAGATCAACCTATTGGCGTTTTGTCACTTATATTGAAGGCAGTTATACAGAACATTATGGTAAATTTAAACACTACCAATTGTTTGAATACTTTACAGCCAAAAGATTTATTTTATCTATCGACTCCCAACTGATTTGACGCCGATCGTACCGCATACAGTATAAATCACGTATTCGCAGCATCGGGCAAAAACCCCGAGCACCTCTTGTGTATACTCTATGTACAATGGACTCCATTAAGACTATCCGAAGGAGAAGAAGCCGTTCGATCAGTTGCCACTCAACATTCTCTGGATGACAACAAAACAAATTGACAATGAAAGACGGAGATAATGCAATGATTTTACGAGACAGTTGCTGATGCGGTATAAGGTTTTGGTCCACTTGTATTGCGGGTTTCAGTCCATTTATAAGAAAAAGAAAAAGAAAAAAAAATGATTGTCGGATGTGTTGATAAGTTGCTATATAAAAATGCCATTTTTTTAATAACTGGCGTAAAGACCTCTCTGTATTATGTTGTGTTTACGGTCAATATGTTATGCACATTTACTAACGTATAGGAATTGTATAGCGGAAAATGTTGTGTATCGTGCGCAGTTAGAACACAACTATTATAGGACGGCCTACTGGGACATATATTATAACAATAACGTCATGGTTTTCAATGAAATTACGGTTCATTAGCGGCCCAATAAAAATGATTAATAGCCCGAGGTCTTATAAGCTGCCCCAGGCGAAGTCGAGGGCCACTAATAAGGCAGAGGGTTGTTAATCATTTATCGCGGGCCGCCAATGGAACCATTGTGCCCGAGAATGTCATCTTATTCCTATTATCATCACTAATGGAGGAATACATTCAAGTAAGCTCAAAACAACTCCAAGTCAATAGTTTAATCAAATCCGTGAATTATTACATGCATATCAATGTTAACATACTTGTCCTTCAAGAAATGTACTGACCTTTTAATGTGAATAGAAAATAAACTATTACGTTAAGAGTTTGACTGTTCATGAGTTGTCGGCATTTACTTTTTTGAAGTTTTTTGAAAACCAAGTACCAAATAATAACCAAAGCAAAAATTCATCATCGGATTTTAGCAGCTTCAAAAAACAGGATGATGGGGATAACTGCCGTGAGATTTGTTTACCTCCCATAGCATCCGAAGTTACAAAGCGGAAACAGAAGATCCGGAAGAGGAGGTAATAATTCGGTCACGTGACGTGTCGGGACGCCGGTCGCAAATGGAAAGGAGATACCATTTGCGACCCAGTACGTCACTTGACGACCTGAACATTCATCGCTTATTAATACCCAAGAAATTAGCGACAATGACCCAAGGAGCGTCCGCTAAAGTGATAATAAAATTAATTACACAGGTTGTTAGTAACCTAGAATAGTACAAACAGAGTCGTTTAATTACATATTGGTTAATAACTTTACTCTCACCCAGTATGGAAATAAACTGACGCCCCATGTGCATGTTCCAAATAAGATAAATAACAAATGTGCAACAAATATATCTTACTTACTACTTTTTTATTTAAACTGAGCTAGCATCTGCTATGAATAATAAAGGATAGAATTCTTACTTGTTCAACGAGAAACATTGTCGTCTGCAGACATTTTGTTAGTTGAATGAAAAAGGGAGATAAATCTAACTGTCAATATTATATATATTTATATTTATATCGCCTTCGTCAAGTAGGAATTCCACAAGGCATTGTGCAGTCCGAGCCACTGAACTAAGAACTGTAAAGTTTTCCGGAAGCTGGCCTCGGTAGCAGTGGATCCTGCGTCTCTGGCACCCAATCGCCTAGCCATAATTGCTCTGTTACCATGCCACTCGAGCTATCGGCCCTCCCCCCTCCAAAAGGTTGCAATTAAATCAGTCAGTATGCCAGTTCACGTTTACAACGTGATTCCAGACTAATATACTAGAATTGAGAATTTCTGGATTTTTGGAATTGTTGTTAGTGGTGAATATATTTATATATATTCTATTGTATAAACTGGTAGTATATAATTTGTATCTAGCTTCCATCTAGCTTCCATGCATGCGATGTTCTAAAATCAGTGGAATGCCAAGAAACTTGTAGGAGGTAAGATTATTTGTTGCACAGTTTGCTAGTGACCTAATATGGTAAATGGGGGTGGAATTGTTATGAAATTAACGTGTCCTAATATGGTAAGTGGGGTAGACTTTTTATGACATTTATGGAATTAACTGACACCGTATTTACCATACTAGTTCATACACAAACTTTGTAAAGAAAATATCTTACCGAATATTTTTGCTATATACTGATTTAACAACTCCTATGAATTAGAAATGTTCGAATTCTTACTTGTTTAGTGTGAAACGGTTTTTGTTTGTCGGCATTTTGAAAGATGGATGAACATACGGGAAATGATCCCTATTATCAGCCGCCGTTTTTAGATATCAGCTGAAAAATATACTGCCCACAATTTGATAAGGTTGAGCCCTCGCACCCCCAACTCATTGGCATATTAAAAAGGTAATGGATAAGCTTGCCATCCGAGCACGAGCATTAGAGCTAAAAGGCGTAGAGTACATTACGTCTAGACCATTCTAACACTGAATACCTAATCTGGGGCCAATCATGTCGCGTATCCCCATTTGTGTTCTTGGGTCATTTGCTCTCTGAAAGGGATTGTATGTGGTTATGGTGGAGTGCGTAGTAAAATTCAGGGGGGTGTTGGTGGGACATCCTGCTCTGGTCGAGTCAGCTATGTTCAATTGCAACATAATTTTGTCATTTTTAATAAAAGCAGTGCTAGGAGATTAGGCAAAAACATGTATCCTCGCTTCTAGACGTCACTCTCACATCTTTTATTCCTACATATCATTTAACTCCATACATCAAAACTCCATACAAACAGAAAAGACGTCGTTTAGAACGACTGTTCAATAAAACTAAATTAACAGTTCATCGTCAAATGCTATGTGAACAAAAGTTTTTTCTTAATAGACCCATTGAGTCAGCAAAAACCTCGTATTATAATGGGTGTATCGATGCATGTACCGACAGCAAAAAACCCTTTTTCGGTTACTCATAATCTCCTTGGTAAAAGAAGGATGAACCTATTACCTGAGCACACGACAACATTAGAATTGGCCAATAGATTTGGGAATTACTTTATCAATAAAGTGGAACTGATAAACAAAAGCATTGAGGCTACAACTAAACCAATTTTTGATGATTTGTTTATCGGCTGCACATGGTCAGAGTTCACTGCAGTAAATGAGCTCGAAGTGAAAAAGTTAATTTTGATGAGTCCTAACAAGACAAATGACCTAGATCCCATTCCTTCATCGCTGGTTAAAACAGCGGTTGATTGTCAATCACCTTCCATTGCAAGCATTATTCAATCATCGCTCCAGGAAGGATGTGTACCAACAGAGCTGAAAATAGCCCTGGTTTCACCATTAATCAAGAAACCGTCTCTTGATCCAGATATCCTGAAAAATTATCGTCCTGTTTCCAATCTACCCTTTATATCCAAAATTTTAGAAAAGGTGGTTGCCAAACAACTTATGCAATACCTCTCAACAAATTGCCTGTTGGAACCATATCAATCGGCTTATCGGGCTAATCATAGTACGGAAACTGCTCTTTTAAGGGTCTGTGGCGATATAGTATGTTCATTAGGTGAACGTAGATCTGTCCTTCTGGTCTTATTGAATCCTTCCGCTGCTTTCGATACCGTTGATCATTCCCTTCTCTTATCCACAATGTAACAGCTTGGAATCAACGGAAAAGTTCTTGCCTGGTCCCAATCTTATCTCTCGTTACGTGAACAACAAGTAACCATGTCTAAAACGAACTCTGACAGTAAAGTATTAACGTGTGGAGTTCCACAGGGCTCCGTTCTTGGGCCGATATTGTTTACTTTTTACACAGCGTCATTGGGAAAGTTGCTGAGGCAGATCGGTGTTCCTTACCATTTGTATGCTGATGACACTCAGTAGTATTTGTCACTAGACCCTTCAATTGGATCTGACCCTATTGCTTCAGTTTCCCTGACGGAAGACTGTGTACACAAGGTTAGGGACTGGATGGCCTGTCATAGACTTAAACTGAATGACGATAAAACCGAGATACTAGTCATATCGCGTTCAAAGAGTCCATCAAATTTGCAAATCAAGTCTCTTGTTATCGGAAATTCTACACAAAATGTATTAAACAGTGCTCGTAACATTGGTGTGATAGTTGACTCTCATCTATCAATGGAGGAAAATGTCAATACTATTTGCAAGCGCTGTTTCATGCAAATTAGGAACCTGAGCTATCTTCGTCGTTACCTCCCCACTAAGTCATTGGAAACTGTAGTTCATGCTTTTATTTCATCCTGCTTGGATTTTTCGAACTCACTTCTTATTGGGTTGCCACAGTCATATATTTCAAAACTACAGAATATTCAAATACAGCTGCACGTATCATCACAGGCTCTAAAAAATTGCACTGACTCCCTATACGACAGCGGATTATTTTTTCAAAATTTGGGTTTTGGTATTTAAATGCATTCATGGCTCGGCACCTAAGTATTTACAAGACCTTCTGGTAATTAAAAAACCTGAAAGGAACTTGAGCAACTCCTCACAAATCAAGCTTCAGATGCCCTTCTCTAGGTCCACTTTTGTGAATAACAGAGCTTTCTCTTTCGCTTCGAATACTTTACCAGTTCAGGTTCAGGCATCGAAAGATCTCAACCAATTCAAAAAAAAATTTAAAATCATATCGTTTTCAGAGAGGCTTTTGACAGTATGTAACCTGCTGGCCTTCACACCTTTCTCAGGCTGTATATTGCCTTGATAGTAACGAGCTCATTGTTTACTTAACTGTACAGCGTTTTAGAGTACTTTGTGATTTTACGCTTTATAAAATTTCCTTATTATTATTATTATTATTATTATTATTATTATTATTATTATTATTATTATTATTATTATTATTCTCAATATTAGAGTACAAAATTATTTGTTCATTCCACAAAATTTCTTATAAACATAATATCATAATCCTCTGCAATGCCTCATCATCATGATTTTGGGGGGGTGGGGGTGGCAGGTAGACAGCCAATATGGCTATGACACCTCCCTGCTGTGTACTTTTCAATTATGTATGTTTGTATATTTTAGTCCCACCTCACGTAAACTGCAAAATACATCATCATCATCGTCATCATCATCATCATCATCATCAGCATTAGCATCAAACGGTTAAATATTTATAGACAAATATGTCGATGAATAGGGGTGACCCTTTAGCAAATTGTGAGAAGATAGTTTACACACAGCTAGTCCAATAATATTAGCCTTCGCCTGTGCTCCGAATTTATTATTTTTTGATTTTTAATATGTCGCACCGTCGAAGTCTAATCTGATCTTTCGTTTTTCCAGCAGCAAAGTACGAAATAAGGCGACATAACACTAATATGATGAATACTCATTCTCCATACATGTTCCCACATTCGACAAGAATAATATGCCTTCACATTCATATTAGATGTATAAATTTCCTATACTTACTGTCGAATTACGTATTAAATACCAATAATTAAATAAAAACTTTTTTTCAAGCGGTAATGTTACAGCGGTTGGAAAATTGTTAAAAATCGTATCCCATTTCCGGGAACGGACCTCAGCGGTTTCGAACAAATCGAGATGTATTGCAACAACTGCCGCGTCGTTTGACTTGGTGTGCACTACATTATCGGTATTCCGTTTTTCACTCCGCGTTTTCCTATCAACCCATCTTCCGGTTCAACAGTTTGTTTCGAGTTGAAAAAATTGCAGTGCAAATGACGCCTAAATAATTCAAAATATCGATTTATTTGCAAGAAAATGACCACCAGAATGAAGAAAAATGTGTTTTACACAACTGTCAATCGGAAGTAGGAACCAGGTGGGGAAATTTGATCTTTAATCGAGGTCCAACCGTTCAGCGAGAGTCTCTCGCTGAACTTTGCTGCTGGAAAAACGAAAGATCAGATTAAACTTCGACGGTGCGACATATTAAAAATCAAAAAATAATAAATTCGGAGCACAGGCGAAGGCTAATATTATTGGACTAACACACAACCTGCATGTGAACAGGGTCGTAACTAACAAAAACATTTTTTTGTACGGTGGGGGGGGGGGGGGGGGGGGGGGGGGGGTTGTAGGACGTCGGAGCCCGACGGCTCGGTCATATCGTTCAACAATATGGAACATACCTACTTGCTTTTATCAAAGACTTATACGCTACAATCATACTTTCCATTAATAAAATACTTACACAGAGTTTATAAGCGTGTTATAACAGTACTATCAATTACACACCAGATAGGTAGAGGTACATGACCATCTGGGTGCTTTCAACAGGTCATTTGTTATTAGTTACTCTCTCCCTGGATGTGGAATTCTACTGATACACTGAGTCCGACATTTATTGCACTTTCTGATGTGTGTATATTTTTGTCGAGTAAGCAAGAGATTTTGACCAACCGAGTACTCCAAAGTGTGTGTATATGTTTGTCGGGCAAGCAAAGACGTCTGCCCAACTTGTTATTTCATAACTTCTTACCCAACCTCTGATCGAGGAAACTTATGATCGGGGGATTTGTGTGCCCTGCATGTGAAGTTTCAAAACTAATGGAATTCTAAGAAACTTGTAGAGGATGAGATATATGCGTATATTATCATCTCATGTGACTTTATCTTCCTCTAATTGGCCGAGAGTTTTTTTTACTATTTCCGGCAGTTTTATCTATCGGGAGGTTCTAAAATAATCTTGCACTATTCCCATGCACTGTACACTTTCTAAAAATAGCCGTTGCATATTTTAGGACGTTCGACTGACGAAAAACAACGCGCACTTTTAAGAGACTTTTTTCCGAAATTCTATTTCATTATTACTAAGTTCAAGAATGAAAATGACTTCTTGGTCACGGTCCTTGACAATACGTCGTGTGCTTAGTGTTGGAGTCCTAATTGGTTGCAAAATTCTTTCTCGGTGGGTTCGATGTAATAAAATACTTATTACACGCCATGTCGATGACTGTGCCAAAATAGTGGCCCTCGAGGAAGAATAGTCCACTCGCCTCAGTCGAGTGAACTATTCTTCATCGAAGGTCTTACTACGAAAAAAAAGCCTGATAATATGGCATTATCGTATTCAAACATCTCTTATGATTCCGTGCCACTTCAGTCAGTCAAACGGTTCTCAAAGCCAACCAAAAAGCCTCAAATTGTACGTTCACCAGGCAGAATGTCATCTAGTGGACAAAAATAGGAGTCCATTTATCAACCTTTCCCTGGGTCACAGAAGATCGTTTTGGTGCTTGAATCTTCACGAGTGAACAAATGGTATCGGGTCGTTCTGCAAAAAAGTTTCAAATCCGACCAAAACTGCTCGATGGACATGATCACTGAGTAAACCAACACTCGTGAAAATCTGGCGTTAAGTCATCCCTTCTCTGGTGTTGGATCAAGTGTAAGGAACAACACAATGTATATATCTCACGCTGTATTCCTGAACCTAATCTTCAAACACAATATTATATACAACAAACTGTGCTGATTCATTGCCTGTTTGTAGAGAGGCGTATTCATTCCTATAACCCAGAGGGCTGTACAATTAAAACATTACTGGAATTGCTTTTGTTGTGATATCATTTGCAGGACGTAACTAAGTGGGGTATAGGGTGAGTGAAGCCTCTCCCAATGTTTTTGTCCGGTCGGGACATTTTCGTCTCATTTGAAATCTCAGATTGTAATTCGTCAGTTAAATTTGACCTCGTTGTTCTTTCTGAACCCGTAATTTGATTAGATGAGAGCCGGTCGGCTGCATGCTCTTATCTCAGGTAAATTCACTCTTACCGTGCTCTAATTGCCGGAAGCAGGTCAATTAGAACATGTCTGTATCCACGCTACACGCGAGCAAAGGCGCTAAACAGCCCCCATCACAGATCCAACATACCCGTAGTTGTTTTTTGTAAATTCGATCATGTCAAATAGACCGAGATCGAAAACGACATTTTTATGGTTTTTCTTCAAATAAAACGGCTTTGGAGAATTTTTTCACTTCTAACAATGACAAGAATTACAATGGAGATAAACGTCTCTTATTTCGTTAGACATTCGGGAATTTGTCTATGAAAAACTATTTGTTAACCCTTTACCCAACGAATCGGCCGCATCCGCCCGCGTAATATGAAAATTCAGCAGTTCAAAAAATATTATTTTTCAAAAAATTTCAACAAAATCATATCATGTAACCCCTCGTTGGAACGAGCTCGTCGAGCTCGTTCCAACGAGGGGTCACATGATATGGTTTTGTTGAAATTGTTTGAAAAATTTTAAGAAATGACATTTAAAATAATAAATTTTGATATCGTCTGCGTTGGGTAAAGGGTTAATGATGATGGTCAAATTCCCGAATGTCTAACGAAACAAGAGGGGTTTATTTCCTAATTAGATATCAATTCTCACTTGCTAGTAATCGTGTACTTTATTAGAAGACTAGATTTGCTACTTGGATTTTCATCACACACACGTCGGTCACATAAATCGAGGAAAAAGGATACCCAACTCGAGCTGTTGAGGTTCAGGCATTGGCCAAATTAATCAAGACCACTGCATACATTTATTTATCCAGAAATAAATTTTCGATGAGCCTTGAGCTTTTTGTACTATAATCCCGACTGATAAATATTCCAACTACATCTTAAGGTGTGTCTTCGGCGAATAAGATCTCAGAGAACCACATTCAGCCTTGCAATAAAAATGACAACTTGATGCTGACGGCAGTAAGTACCCAGTGGGAATCATTGGAATATTTTTCAAACATTTTAACCCCTGAAGTTCGTGCGCTGATGGTTTCTACGGAAAACTACAAGGACAGAAAATGTAAGTGGCTGACAGGTTGTACAAACTACTCTGTATGATTTCTTTGTTTTTAACGCTCCTACGGGAAATCGACAATGTTGAGTCAATAACTTTTTTAAACCTATGTCATCGAAAAAATTGTTGTTGATGTTTTTGTTACCAAAATTTGTTTTCCTTTTCGTGACGTGATATTTTTGTATGTGTGTTTCATAAAATCTCTTTTACCAGAACAAACATTTATTGTTGCTAAATCAGGTGTTGCTCAAGCAGAAATTTACTACTTTGAAAACTGCAAGCATGGTGAACATTAGGATAAGAAACATAAACTGCCGCAGTCTCTCGTCGGATGGCAATAAACGCCGAGACATACATCATGTTGCAGAGATAAATTTGATATTACCTCACTGGTTGATACTCATTCTTGTGAGAGGGGTGGAAATTCTTGGAGAATTGAGTGGGGTTTTGAAGCTATTTTCTGTTCTCATTCAAGCTCGAGTCGAGGAACAAACATCCTATTCAAAAATACATTTAACTACTCTGCCCATAAAATTGTAAAAGATCCAGGGGGCAATTTCTAGACAGAACTATCCAAGATCAAAGGCTAACAATGGCAGTTGTCTACGGTTCAAACGACGACAAACCCCAATTTTACAATAATTTATTTCTTAAAATCGAGGATATCGGTAATACTTCAATTCTATTGGGCGGAGACTACAATGTACCACAGAGCTACTAAAAAGACACTATGAATTATAGACGTAGAAATAACACAAGATCAAATAAAGCAATCTTAGTTTTTATGGATAAACTTGACCTGTATGATATTTGGAGAATGGAAAAATACTTGTTTAAAACGATATACATGGCAGGGACCAGAAAACAAAATGGCAAAATTGGATTATTTTTTAATTTCCTCCGATTTACAAATGTTTTAAAAAAAACAGATATTCTTTTTAGATATAAGTCAGACCACAACCCGATTACACTTAATTTATCTTTTATCAGTCAACTTTGGGGAAAGAGACTTTGGAAGTTTAATAACAGTCTTTTGAGTGACCCAGAATATGTAGATGCCATAAAGCAAGTCATGTCAGAAACCATAGAACAATATACCAAGCATAATAATAATAATAATAATAATAATAATAATAATAATAATAATAATAATAATAATAATAAAAGACATAACTTTACTATAAATGATCAACTTTTTGGGGAAACGTTAATACTTATGATAAGAGGCAAAACGATTTCCTACTCAGCATTCTTGAAACCAAAGTTGAATAAAACGCAAAAAGAAATTGAGACAAAATTAAGTGCTCTTATGCAAACTTTGGACAGTGGTGATGCATCAGTCATACAAGAAATCGAATCAATAGAAACCAAGCTGAAAATATTTAGAGAGAGAAAAATAAGAGGGATGATTTTGAGAATTAAGGCCAAATAGAAGATTGGGGGGGGGGGGGGGGAGCAACTAAATACTTTTGTAACCTTGAAAAACGACATTACACGGAAAAAATAATTTCCAAATTGATTAAATCCGATGGATCTGAACCGACCGATCTGAAAGAAATACTATGTGAACAGAAAACATTCTACCAAAATCTTTACGCAACAAAAATATCCAGCACTAACTTTGACGAACAAACTATGAAGACATTCTTTGACGCGAACAATCCGTTTCTAAATTTCCTAGAGGATGATGAAAAACAGTTCTTGGAGGGTTCTTTGTCCGGTTCTGAATGCCTTTATGCACTTAAAACAATGAAAAACAACAGATGGTTTTACAGCAGAATTCTACAAGTTCTTCTGTAAAGATATTGGTAATTTCTTGATAAACTCACTGAATTACGGCTATAATACAGACGCACTATCAATAACTCAAAGAGCTGGTGTCATTACGTGTATACCCAAACCAAATAAATCAAAATTACACATGAAAAATTGCCGACCAATAACTTTAAAAAAAGTCGATGTTAAAATAGGATCTACCGTCATTGCCAACCGCATCAAAACAGTCTTGCCGAAACTTATTTCGGAAACTCAACTGGGTTTCATAAACGGAAGATATATTGGAGAATCAACACGTTTGACATTTGATCTAATCAAAAAATGCGAAGAGCAAAACATCCCCGGAATGCTTGTATTGTTGGATTTTGAAAAAGCCTTTGACTCGCTAGAATGGACCTTCATCGAAAAAACACAACGTTTTTTAAACTTTGGACCATCAATAATACAATGGTTTTGCACTTTCTATAACAATATATATAGTTATGTCTTGAACAATGGTCATTCACGGAAAGTTCCGATCTACAGAGGGGAGTTAGAGAGGGAGATCCTCTTTCCCCGTGCCTCTTCATCCTCTGTGCTGAGATCATTAGCGCAGCTCTAAAAAAAAAACCAACACAAATATCAATGGAATAAAAATAAACAACTCAGAATATTTAATAAGTCAATATGCAGATGACTCATCTCTTTTTCTAAGTGACGATGGTCACTCCTTAATTTCCCTTGAAACTGTGAAATCATTTTTTCTAATCCTTCTGGACTTAAGGTAAACTTTGAAAAAACGCAAGTGATTTGGATCGGATCGAAGAAAGGTTGTGGGGAGGAAATACAAACAGGCGAACAAGTTTACTGGAATCACCGAAATTCTTTTACAATACTGGGAATAGAGTATAATCTGTTCAATGAAAACTATATACTAAACAATTATCTAAAAAAATGGAAAAATTGAAAAATTACTCAATGATTGGCCCTTCTAATCGGAAAGACTGCTGTAGTCAAAACGCTCGTTTTACCGATGTTGATACACTGCCTGTCGGTTCTACCCGATCCCCCTGAAAATATTCTTTGCAAAATACAAACTAAATTCTTTAGTTTCCTATGGTCAGGGAAAAATGATAAGATAAAAAGATCTACAATAATAAATACCATAGAAAACGGAAGAATTAAATTCCCCCACCCAAAAGCTTACAGTTACTCACTAAAACTATCTTGGATCAAAAAACTGTTAGACCCAAATATCTTTGCTCCTTGGAAGATTCTTGTTTTAAACGACATCGAAGATCTCGTAAGCAACAAAATATGGCACCTTCATAAAGGAGGATTACACAAAATAGGAGAACTTCTAAACCCATTCTGGAAAAATGTTCTAACTGCTTGGTCACTTCTGGACGAAAATAACACGTTGACTCCAGAAGAGATATTTTCCGAAGCAATTTACTATAATAATGACATAAAAATTAATAATAGACATTTTTTTTGATAAACGGTGGCTCAAGGTTGATGTATTTTTTATCAATGATCTCTTAACAGAGGATAGAAAAAATTTACCTTTTACTGATTTTTGCGAAAAATACAATCTCAAAATACCATCCACTGTCTATTAGGGAGTCATTCATGCTATTCCAAAATCGTGGGAGGAAACAATGAGACAGTACGGAAAAGCTGACTACATAAAAAATGAAAATATTGAAAAACTTAAACACTCCCAAAAGGTTTGTCAGGCCTTTTATCCAACATTCTTGCAATAGTTTGCTACATCTTCTCTACAAACACAAAGAAAATGGAATGAAATTTTGAATACCAGCTTACAGTCTGATCACTGGGAGCTGATATATAAAAATTCATTCACAGTCACTGATGATTCTTATTTACAGAGTCTGCAATAGAAAATACTGCACAGGATTCTCTACACAAACTCTAAACTTTATCGATGTAATTTATCTGCAACAGAATTGGGTACCATCTGTAATAATTCTAAAGAGACAATCTTGCACATCTTTTTTGAATGTTCCTTTTCGAAAACTATATTAATAAACTTGAAGGAAAAATTAGAAGAGGGATGTGTTTTCTTCAATTACTTTTCTTTTCGCTCTTACTATGTTTCTCAAAATCCCGTTAATTATTAAAACTTATTTGCTTAACCCTTTGAACCCTAGTGGTATCTTCCATATCAGTTCAGTGGCAACAACGGGAAGAGTCCAGATTCATTATTTGGAGGTAGCCCAATTAATATTTTCAACGTGCAGCCTTGGGGCTGCACGTTGAAAATATTGATTGGTCTACACCACACCTTCACTCAAAAGTCAACCTACTTAATGAAATTATGAAGTATCATGTTACTGGGCCGGTAAAGCGTCCTCTGGGGAGTTAAAGAGTTAATTTGTGAGATCTTTCATGAACTACCACGCAATTCAGACTCTTGACTGTATGCATAAAGCTACATAGGGATGCTACTGAAAGTGTCGTTAAACCGCAATAAAAACTAACTAATTATCTAGCATAGTCTTTATCATTATAATTTACTAATGTTCTAAAGATCTTCCCTTTTTCTCAGAGTCCGCGTGGCGCAATTCCTGTTACACAAACAGTAGCGCTCATCGGCACCACAGGAAATACATAACACTACACTCTAAAATCAGTTTGGTTAAAAATTAAACCAAATCAGCTGGGTTGAGTGAATATGAACCCAATTGATTTGGGTTAATTTTTAACCAACTGATTTTAGAGGGTACTTTATTTCTATTCTGTAGGGAGCGCAGTCTTCAGAACGAAAAGCCCACAGTTCGATCCCCACTAGGAGTAATTGCGTTGTGTCCTTGGGCAAGGCACTTAATCCCGATTGCCCACGCGGAGGCACGGTGGCCCTGTGTACTAAGGAGTACTGCACGCCGATGGTGCACATGTCTTCAACCAATGCTAACCCTGTTTGTATGGAGTTAGTATGATGGGGAGTCTGACAGTTGCTCAACGCTGCTCGGTGGTTGTCTCTGGGTACTCAGGCTCTCTCCATCTGTAAAACTGTCCGACACGAAGTGACCTTGGCTGTCGAAAGTGTCGTTAAACCCCAATAAATAAATAAAAATATTTTCATCCTGTATTGCGTTCCTCTTTTTCTTACTTCAAATTTGTGAGTAGCACCTTATACAGGAGACTGAAGTCATTGTTTCTTTTTGTAGAGAAAAACGTCAACTGACGTACTTCATTTTTACAAAATGTATTAACCGACCCGACGGCAGTAGTTATCAAGACTTACCGGGTCGCCGCAAAGCAGGTTAGTCAGAAGTATCAAGTTTAGATCTTGACGGTTCGATTCCCACAGTTTTAGGGCCCCAAATAAAGAAAGCGATTTGTGAAGTCATTCCCCAAGGACGTTTAGGAACACTGGAAAGGTCTACAAAAACCTGTTTGGTGCAACATAATATTGTATCTTTCTCGGGGTACTGAGGCGACTCACATAATCCCATTAATAAACCATGGTCCAGACTTCACAGCCAGCTTAAGGAATCAGCTCTATCAAACAAGACTGAATTGGTTAAAATCCAGGTGGCATTATGCGGAAAATTTTGTAAATTTCGATATTCCGACATCATTGTGTAGCATTAAATTATGTTATGAATGCTTTAATTCAGAGGTGGCGTAAGCTCGATAAAAGTTGAGGGGCACAAATTCCCAAGGCCGCCATGGTTTCGCCCAGTGAGAGAATTGTTACACAAAAAATTATAATCGTATATCAGTAAATGTACAATGACACACTATAACCTCTGGTTTAGATTAACATGCCGTGGTGTAGTCACTGTCCGATCAATTTTTTCTATTTCAATCAGCTTCCAACCCGAAGGCTAGCCTTCAGGTTGGAAGATGGTTGAAGTAGAAGAAACAGACCGAAGCGACCGACGGTGGGATTCTTTGCCCAAGTGTTGTTTTGATTTGCAAATAATATATTACAGAAATACCCGTATACTGACACGTGTGCATACGCCATTTTATCTCAATGTGTAACCGCGCAACGTGTCTATGCAACAAGTTGAGGGACACGTGTTCCCTCTATCCGCCTGGTTCCTGTGTCTGTGCTTTATTTTACTACCCAGTTTTACTATTTTGGCTGTGTGGAATGTTATGGGTTACCAATCGATAATGTTAGAACTAATTTACACTTAAGCCGTAGATCAATACTTTTTTAAGAACGAAAGTAAATCCTTTTATAATGGTGTGGCAAAAGCAAGATCGTTTTGTCTGTTAGAAGTAGAAGTGACAACAGATTTCGCGCCACACCAGCTCGCGGAGACAGGTTTTTCTCTTTATATCCTTCCTGAAGACTCAAGTTCAATACCACAGAGATGCAACGATTCAAAGCCTGGAAGATGGCACATGCGCCGTCTGTGTTGTGTTACATTTAAAAAAGATAAACGACGGATTGCAACAAGACAGCAACGTTAATTTAATGCGTCAAATTTCCCCGAAGAATAATGGCTCTTATGGGTAATCATATTACCACGACATAACAATAATCTTTTTCCTATTGATTAAGGCAAATTTACAAGAGTTTGGAAGCTGACTCGGAGCGTACACGAGAAAATAGGATTGGATATTTTCCTTGGCAAATGGTTTGTGCCCAGAACTGGATGTATATCATCTAATTTGCAACAAATAACCCCCTTAGGTACGGATTTACACTTCGCTTCTAATTGTATTTCTGGAATCGTCCGCTTTCAATTTCAAAATCGAGACAAATAGGAATTTTCTTTTACTCCATTAAACAGCACTCTATGAACGTTTCGTATCTGTAGTCGTTTTGCGATCACGCAATACCCATTTCTTTAAGTGGCGGTCGCACGGTTGTTGCGGTCTCGTGGGGCACCAGGTAGCCTATGAAGTTAACAGTTTCTGATCAGTTAGTGCAGTGCGAAGAAAATCTATCTGGTTTGATTAATTTGATTGTGTTTACAGTTACGGACAAAGTGAGTTTTTGTGAGTTTTTGTAACAAGCGGTACGTCATTGAATTCAGGGACGTATCCACGATTTACAGAGAGGGGGAGCACCTTTGAAGTTGACGACGAAACGTGACAGTGGTAAAACATTAGCCAAACGTTAGTCGCAAGGGAAGTTAGAGGGACATACAAGCAGCAGGCATCATCTATTTGGTAATCGATGTTTTCTGGACGCGGTACGTACCATTAAATTTCCTAGCGCATCATTCCATATTTATTTATTTATTTATTTATTTATTTATTTATTTATTTATTTATTTATTTATTTATTTATTGAGGTCTTAACGACACGTTCAGCAGCCAGGGTCCTATCTTGTGGGACAGTATTCCGGACGGAGGAAGACGAAGTACCGGGATATGGGACTCTCCAACTTACTAACCTTGCATAAGCAGGGTTAGGATCGGTTGAAGACATGCGTATCATTGACACGAGGTACGCTTTTGTAGTCTGCACTGTCGTGCTCCTACTTGGACAATTGGTATTAAGTGCCTTACACAAAGACACAACACAGATGGCGTGAGTCAGAATTGAATCTACGACTTTCCGACCCGAAGGCGAATGCTCTAACCATTGAGCCGCCGCGCCCAATGGCCATTCAGTTCTTTCACTGCTGTGTATTGATACCCGTAGGCCGTAAGCCCACGGGTGTCAATGGACAACAGTGAAGCCACCTGAAGCTTGAAAGATATGAACAATTAACCCTTTCCAGGCGGCCCGACCAGATTTAGCACTGAGACACATGGTCTGTTCGATGGATACCTCCCTCCCCTTACCCCAGCATATTTGGAAACTTCGTAATAATCATTTTTCAACACAAAATCTTTATGAATTTTATTCAAATGTAAAATACCTGAAAGATATTCTCCCATATTCAATCATTAATTATTAAAGATTGTAACCCTTCCAACTGGGTTTCGGAATTCAACAGAATATTATTTACAAGAAAATGTGGGAATCTATTTTGTATTCTGTGGAAATTTCCATTGTAATTTACTCCAACAGGCCCGCGAGACTGCGGTATTAAATTATTACTGCGTCGCATCGCAGGTTCTTTTTTTGTCTTGACGACTTATCATTCAAGAACACATTTTCAAAGGGTTAAAATAGCTCAACCGAGTCGGCGATATCTGTGGTTATCAGGGGCGGACTGGAAGAGAAAAGGTTACTGGGAAATGTACCGGGGGGGGGGGGGGGTAACGGACCAAGCATAGTTCGACACGGTGTGAGAAAATTTTGAAATTGGAGCTTAAAAGAAGCCATTTCCTCGCTTCTGAGGGCTTAACTGGTTGGGTGGACTACTATCGTTCATTGGCATCTACTCTAGCCCCCACACCCCGGTGCAGCTAGGGTGGATGCCAGTGAAAGATAGAATGGATTTGGAGAAATTAGGCTATTTGAATTACCTTTTAAACCTAGGTACACGGGGGGCAGGGGCCCATATGGCTGTCAGAGAGGGGGCCTGTCGGGAAATTTCCCGGTAGACCATATGGCCAGTCCGCCTCTGATGGTTATTCTTACTGCTTGTTTAATCCAGGCGCAATGATTATTCGATATTAGTTCACTCTTGACGCGGGTGGGGATTGGGCGTGCTCTTAATGTTCTCGTTCTGAATACCTCCATGCATTTTACTGGAGTACGGACGCCTTACCTTCAGTCGTACCAGCAATTTCAATCAGAACGGCCAATAATCTCTCAGAGATTCTCTTAGTATGGTAATCAAATTTTCAATGTCAGCCTCTGATTGAAAGGGCTTGAAGTGCCCTTTCCAAGAGTGTTTTTTATATTAATATCTGAGAAACGAAGATAGATTCACAAATCATTTGCAGACAACGATAATCATAACAGGTATGATCTGCAGAATGTATTACTATTAATATGTCACTTAATTTCGCGGAAAGAATTCTTCGATTTTAACACGTCCTACATCAAATGCTTGCAGCAGTGAAGTTAATCTCGGTGTTCGCAGATTATTTCTGGACAAGGCTCGACAGGACAATTTGGGTCGCGCCTTTAAAAGCATCTTCTTTTTTCGATAAGGGACCTAATGCAAAAAGTGTGTTAATGTTTAATGAAACGCGATGGTGTTTCTGAGTTAACATGATTGGCCCAGCACGTGGATGTGCTAAATAACTTTGTCTTTAGGAAATAAAAGATGCTCAAAGCTTTCCGGGTATTCACAAGTGAAATGCTTCCGAAAAAACGTTTTTCTGATTTTAGCATCGACTCATAGGCATCTGATGTGAATTTGAAAATCAAGTAACTGAAGTGGCCTTCAATGATGTATGAACGTGTGTACGCGGCTACAATTTTTTTATGAATCCTAAAACATTCATACAATATTTCCAGCTTTTTATGTACGTTCGTCAATCAGCGTCTCTTTCAGTTTCTAAATATAATTCGATAATATAGCGGAAAAAAAAGTATTTTTGAAAACCTTGTGTCGCATCAGCCATTTAATAGAACATCGATTTTAACCCTTTACCTAACATAACGGCCAAAAACGGCCAAAAAATTGACCAAAATAAGCCTACCACAGCCTAAAATATCTTTCAAATGTCTCGATAAAACCATACAAATATGGATATCATTAGAACAGGCTCAAGGAGCCTCAAGGAGCCGGTTCAAATGATATCCATATTTGTATGGTCTTATTGAAAAATTGTGATTTTTTTTTTAGAAAACTGAAATTTAATTTATTTTTTAAAAAAAGCTGTGTTAGGAAATAAATACTGTTTAAACAGAACTGGTTCCATCTCAGGGACAAGATTACAACCAGTTTTGGTTCTAAAGACAACCTATATTTTTTGCAGTGTTAGTTATGTTTTGAATCATAAAATGAAATTGTTTAGTTACCGAAGGATTTTTGGTTGTTTGTATTCTTGCAAGTGCCGTCCTCTAGTCGTTTTAGATAGAGGGTTAACTGGTCTTTGAAATAGTTCGAATGGAGCTCGATGGCTCAATAGTTACGGTATTGGACTTCAAATTATTGTCTTTTGTGGGGTTTTTGTTGGCGATTTTTGTGAATAGCGCTGGCCGGTTTTGGCCGTTACGTTGGTTAAGGTTAATCAACAGATTTATATTATATTTGCGAGATTCGTGGAACTGCTACAATTAGCAAGATGGTTTTCAAACAGCAATTTAAGCGCAAGAACAGCTGGTTTTCAGTTGGTCAGGAAATTAGCAAATATCTACGCCCACAATAAAAAGAAAATCTACTCTTTTTGAGTGGTCACTGACATCATTTCACGACGACATGTTTTTTTTCTTCCTCACTCAAAAATTACAAATATCCTCCATATGTATAATTAGTCATCATTAGACTGCGTATTCATAATTATAAACTGTACACCAAGGGATCTCGTTTGCTTATTTGTTAGCACAACGGACTTCATGTCGAGAGCTCATGGGCTCGATGCCGGCAAACATCCGCCGTGCTATGTCCCGGGGAATGACTCTTAATACCCCAGCTGCCCGAATGCACGATCTCAGTGGCGTGGCGTAGTGTGTTTATATATACAACACGTTGAGGGTAAATTGCCTTCAATCACTGATAACCAGCTTGTGGCGAGTTAGAAAATTGGAGAAACCGACAGTTACTCGCTGCTCTCATTGGTTTTGTTCGGGTGCTCTAACTTCCCCCGCCCGTAACCTGTCAGATACTGGCTGTTGAATGTGCAACAGATCGAGGGAGAAGTGCGGAAGCCGAGGCTCGGACCGTCGACCTCTAGTACACCAATGCGACCAATTTACCACGAGACAAAGAGATCCGGCCCTAAAACGTCGACCTCTACAAAAGTATCGGCAAATTCCAACAAACAAACAAACGAGCGAAAAAACTATTCACATGTTGAAAATCGAAATGCATGGCAATCAAGAGAACATTATGTAAAATGAGAACTGAATGCGTTAATGCTAGAGAATAACAGCGAACAAAGGTCCACCAAATATTGCCCCACCTCCAAGCATAGATATACTTTTCTCGCTTTGTCAAAATAGCCGATTGCTTCCGATAAATGCAGTGAAAAATGTGTAAAATATATTGTGAGCTTCGATTCGATTCGAAATTGTCCCGATTATTCGATTCGAGTCGCGCCAATTCTGATTTTTTCGAATCGCCGAGAAGTTCCTAAAATGCTACTAAGTGTGTCCTCTGGAACTCTTCTTCTATCATCTGGTCTCCTGTACAGTTAAAGGAGATTCCGTTTTCGAAACTCCATTTATTCCGTTCTGATGTATTCCGCTCTTTTCTGAATTGATTTGCCCAAACAGACGAGTCGTGATTGTTTACACTACTTACACTACTTGGTTGAGACTGACAATGGTTCCGTTGTAAGAATGTATAATATCTACAACGCGAGGACCGTTGAGATTCGATTAGGGATTCGATTCGATCCTGAAATTTTAGCCTCGCTGGGCCCTACGTGAAAATGAGTTCACCACGAATGTAAGTATATATACTGACTGCGAACGTCACTGGCTGACTATAGTTCTTCGCTTAACACAAGTGAAGGGGACACTTGAAAAGGAAAGAAAATTCGAACAACTAAATAATGTTTTGCTTCCAATGCATCGTCCATAACCTTTATTGGAAACAATCTCGTTGTAATGAGAGGCAGAAATTATGTTTTGGAAAAAGTCGAAAAAATAATAAATTTGATTAGTAACTGTGGTGAATGGCGCTGGGCAGATTTGTCAAAAGCGTTAGGCAGTGGGGTCAATGGTGCATGAGTTTCAAAAAATAACTTTGAAATTGAGTTATTTGGATATTATGCTATTGCACCAACCAATTCGAAAAAATCTTCCAATTTCTGCAGACCCATTTATTGTTTATTTTTTCGAATGTTGCACATGCAAACTTTTCGGTTGACCACTTTATCGGCAAGTAAGATTCGTAAGATTCTCACTAACTGTTTAAAATGTTGAACAATGTTTAGATCACATGATCATAATTTCAACTCGGCTAAAAATATTCACTATCTGTTTTAGGGACAAGACCGTAAATTACCAAGGATACAGTGATGACGTTTTTGGCGAAATACACCCAAGGTATTTTTGTTTAAAAGCGAGAAATACGTGTAGCGCCATAGAACTTGAGTACAACGTGTTTAGAGTTACTGGTAACATCGCTCCTAGAAAAATCCAATATTTTTACTTTATCCCTGACTTATCCCGTCATGAAAATCGACCTCGATAAAGTTATCTCCCCTGAAGTCAGAAGACGGCGAGAAATGTCCAATTAAAAAGCATGTAATTGTTGAGAAGTCCCATATGACATCAGTAGAAAATAAAGCGAAGTTTTTGTTACTTTTCATATACGAAAACAACAGATAGCTCTCAGAGCTATCTGTTGTTTTCGTTTATTAAAAGTTACAAAGGGAAACTTGATTTTTTATGGCAACCTAATTAGAAGCAATTAAATAACTGGCGACTTTGGCTCTTTGTTCAGCGAATGCGCTTTTACACTAATTTGTAAGTTTTTATTCTTTTCAGGAAAAAAAATAGCAAACCTTATCTCCTAGACTTTTATATTATTGGAAAGGTTAGTGCTTGTATTATATGACACGATGCGCACACTGTTGATATGATGAACAGAAAAAAAGTTAAGGGAAATCAAAAGATGGCGAAAGCGCCATTTTCCTATTTTTAAATGGGTTTAAGCAGAGAATAATAATCAAACATTCAAACTGAATGGGACAAAATTGTAAAAAGTTAACT
Organism: Pictodentalium vernedei; assembly: GCA_031216915.1. Classification (NCBI taxonomy): domain Eukaryota; kingdom Metazoa; phylum Mollusca; class Scaphopoda; order Dentaliida; family Dentaliidae; genus Pictodentalium; species Pictodentalium vernedei. The sequence goes on from CM062297.1 coordinate 558,136,523, forward strand.
TCTGTATTTTTATACTACTCTACAGGCAGGAAAATGCCATTTCGAAATTTCAATTTTTATGTGAAATTTCCATACCCTCAGAGTTAAATTTGCTGACTACTTTATAAAATTAAAGGGAGCCAATTTTCCTGTAAATCTCTTTCAAGGAAGAAACTTGTCAGCCATGACCTGTTCTTGAATTTCTAGAAAAAATAATATTACGGGAATGATAGGATTTTAGAGCGTGATGGGCCCATCCAGAGAATTAGGGGAAAAGTTTAAAATAATAATAATAATAATAATAATAATAATAATAATAATAATAATAATAATAATAATAATAATAATAATAAAGTACATAAACTTTTCTCGTACATGAAAGTGTAATATTATTTGTTGCTGGCATCTTTGGAAGGAAATCTAAGGTTTTGAAACATTTTCCCCTTGATCTCTAAAGAAAATTCTCGCTCAGTGATACGTTTTAACAAAACCTTAATATGATGAGGAAGATCAGTAAAGTTTTACATTTCACTCCACAATGAACTGAAATAAAGTTCAATCAATCCTTGTTCACCGCACACTCCTAGCGTGCGAGTGGGACAGGGTGTACTGCGGAAGAACTGAGATTAATTAAAGTTTTGTCATTTTGGAGCCTTATCAAAGAAAAAATGTTCTGAACGTAACTGTATTTACTATCATTGGTCACTATGCATTAATCCGCCCTATTCTCTCAAAAGTTTGTATGCTGAATCCGTTGGAATTATAGATCATTTCGCCTGAATGCATGAGCGATTTCTTTTCTGTCAATTTGTAGAACAATCGTGAGAGGCCATTTTTCATTATCAGCTTTTATCCAGATTACATTTTCGTCGTAAAACTGGTACTAATGACTTCTCAAGAAGCAACAGTAATATTTTAAAATTCCACTCAGGAAAACTCCACTTGAAAGGAAATTGCATCGGGAGGTTGACTGACTTTCGGAGGAAAATGTTCTTGTCCCAGATATATCGGTGACTAATTACATCTTTATGCGATGTTTATCATTCATTGATATTGGCAAGTATCTCAGCCCAGGTTTCAACATTTGTTAAAGGACTCCGCCTCCAAGCTGCTCAAAGTTCTGGATACTTTGGAATCAGAATGCTCAGTGGTGAAGTATAACATCAGACATGAACACTGACAAAAAGGAAAATATCCATTTTCATGTGAAAATACTTTATCTTCTAATATGTTTACAATCGTTGTTTTTAGTTTTAACGATTGTTATTGGTTACAAAGAAATAAAACGACTCGAAGACAAGGTGCTTCTTCAACAAGCAGGAAATTACATAAAGTTTTCTAGAAGGACAGAACATTCTTCAACGGATGTATACTCGAGTGGCATTCCGTGGGACAGTGAAAATATGGGTAGCAAAATTAGGAACAAGAGAGAACTGACACTGGAAGGTTCTGGATCCGAAGACAGTTTTATGTGGCTAAATACCTATTCCAGGATACCCGTAAGTATTAGTTTCTTAATGAACACGGCCTGCATTTATTTACCTTATTTTTGTTGTGCTCATCTCAGTACTGTTGTACTGCTGAAGGTATTCTAGTCAAGCAGCATACAATCATGGTTTATACTTTACTGTACTGTCATGTACTGCACTGCTCTACACTGTGCTGTATTGTATTGTATACTCTATACTATACTATACTATACTATGCTATATATACTATACTTAAGGAATAGTGCATGGCTTGGAGTTGACTACGCCCATATAGTGCCCAGTGAGGTGGTGTAGTTCCCGACGCGAAGCGGAGGGAACTACATCACCTCACTGGGCACTATGGGCACTATGGGCGTAGTCAACTCAAAGTCATGCACTTGTCCTTATATTATATCGAACAACACGAAAATGCAAATTAACCACGTAATGTACAATCCAAATTGTAAACATGTAATGATGTTTTTATTTTAAACAATAAAGGAGAAATGAGAATAATGTGTGGATATTGATAATTGTTAGACACAATGATACTATTCCTCGCCTCTGCCAATGTCTCACTTCGGGTTCTAAGGGTAGATCACGACTCGTCTTGATCTGCCATAAGAACCCGGAGCTCGACTCGGATACATATTTTGTACATCCACATTATGGTAATAATCTCTATTTATCGGAACGTATCACCTCGGAAAACTTTGCTGCTATTCTTGCGACACTTAAAAAACGAAGTGTATATTTTTTATGTAAATCGAATTGTCTAATTGGTGGCCGGGATTTTCTGCCACCATTTTAGATAAATCGTTGCTTTGTACGTTTTTATAACCAGAAACTGCATATAGTGCCCGAGCAAAAAATAGAAAACATATAGTGCCCGCATGTAGTGACCCTTCAGCTCTGTACTGGACAACTACACGAAATAGGGTATCACCTTTAAGCCAATCAGAATGCAAGGAAGTCACGCGAGGTATAATATTATACTATATTATACTTTGCCCAATCTGTAGTTTTTTTTAGACACCCTATATACATGCGACGCACTGCACCGCACCGCACCGCACCGCTCAGCGCACCGCACCGTATCGAATCGCACCGCATCGCGCCGCAACGCACAGCACCCGCACCGAACCGCACAACACCACACCACGCCACATAGTAACATACCTAGCTCCTGTACCAGTCAGTTACGTATTTTTCTTGCAATTGTCAGAAACTCTTCCATATGCGCGACCTTTAGTTTAATCAGCACCTGTTCTATTAAGGGTGAGTAATAATTTGTACCTGTACCAAACGCGGGTTAGGTATTCTTATTACAAAGCTAAGGATAGACCGAAACTATTTCTAAACCATCGAACTGACACAAACATACGTTGACTTTGTATCTCCCCTAAAATGTCAATGTGGTGGAATAATGTAAAAAAAAACTTTGAACAGGAATGTCAGCACTGTCTTTGAAAAACCTGCGAGTGGACACTTTGTTAGGGTGTTTGTTGATTTTTTTTTTTCGTTTTTGAGTAACGAAGCGTACAGTAACGCAATGCAGTCTAGCATAACGTAGAAATACGTAGCAGAAGAAAACATAGTTCGGTCATATAGCATAACGTAGCTTATCGTTGCATGTAGTGGTACAATGTGGCATGGTGCAGTGTTCAGTGTATGAAGAGTGGAATGCTACGAAAACACACAAAAAGTTAGTTTCCATGCAAATAGAGGCTCGATTTCTGTTGAAAAGCTTATGAATTGCTTCCAAGTTTCAGCTGACGGACCTCCGGATTGAACCGGTACTTTAACATACAATAAAGAGGGGGTCATGTGAACAGAAGTTTAATAGATTTGGTTGCCGGTTTTGACTGCCTCTAGAAGCAGTCAAGATTTGTCTAGAAATCACCGCTAAATGGCTACACTCATGAGGGGTGGTGTTGTAGAAAGTCCGGAAGAATTCCCAGCTCCTTAAGGATTAAAACAGACTCGATATATTTCCATCAGATTTATTGAGCGACACGGATTTAGAACCCCGGGAGCGCGGTCGCTCCGTGGTTACCGCTTTGCGCTTCAAACCGAAAGGTCAACGATTCGATCTATTTATTTCTTTCTTTATTTATTTATTGGGGTTTAACGATACTTTCGACAGCCAGAATCACCTCCTGTCAGATCACGGTTCGAGCCCCGCTAGAAGTAACTGCGTTGTGTCCTTGGACAAAGCACTTAATCTCTATTGACCACGTGGGGGAAGGTGGCGCTATGTACGAATGCGCACCGCACGTCGACGATTCTCTCCCTGTACTGTTCCACTAAAACTGTCCGATATGAGGTGACACTGGCTTTCGAAAGTGTCGTTAAACCCCAATAAACAATGATTAGATTTCCTCAGTTTATCAAAACTTTCTAGGTGGCCATTTGCCACTCTCCTTATTTTCAAGTCAGATTGGCGATAGAGGATGAGGGTAATCGCTCACGTCGAAACGACATACCTGCTTTAAATGTTTTGCGGATTTGGGGGGAACAGACAGCCCTATGCTGTTTAAAATGTTTGTTTGTAATATTTTCACTGAGACTTAATCCTGTTAACTATGCCATCAGTTTTTCTCAACCCTTTTCCTAAACTAAAAACCATATCTGACCAGCTCTGTTACCAAAAATGGCGTAGATTTTTTTATTACATGCTAGTCTGTGAATTATCGCGAATTATCTAAAAGATATTTGTCGATATACATCGACTTGATGGATAACGAGGAATATCCCTCAGTAGCTTCCTAAATGACGTCACGCTTCGCACATCACTTCGCCTTCGATACTGTTACAAGTTATTCAGTGCCGGCTTTACCATCCGTACCAGACGTTCACTCTATTCCAAGCCGTTCTGGCGATTCTATGACTGAAATATTAGATGTATAATAATAATAAAATAATAACGTAATATAATTAGATGTATAGAAAGAGACTCCAAGAGTGATATTGAGACTTGAGCTGGGTAACTTTTCCGAAAAACATTGTTGATCGATTCGCCCAGGAAGTTTTTTTTTTTGATGAGTCGGCGCACTCATTTCCAAATTCCCTGTTGTAAATTGACATTTAAAATGTTCTAAAAATTAACATTAATGAAAAATATGAGAATATTCTCATTTGTAGTATTATAATTATTAAATTTCATCTGTGAGTTGAACAATTAGATGGTTAATTATCGTGGGAACGTGGGACTCTCTTTTATGTTTGAGTGATTTGGCTAGTTCAGTTTTGAAAAAACGATCAGTTGATCTTTGTTATCGTTTTGAAATGTACGTGTTTGCAGTCGAATTGGGTTGAATATTGCTCAGTAAAATGTCACGTAGCATATAATAGAAAGAAAATCTGCGCTGTTTTAGTGTAGACCTGAAAATATTACTTTTCACTCGCGTGTAGCGGTCGAGGTATAAAGGCCATTTACCAACCAGCCTGGTTGGTCCGGATCTCTTAGTCTCGTGGTAAATCGGTCGTTTTGTGTGCTAGAGGTCGACGGTTCGAACTCCGGCTCCCGCACTTATCTCTCCTCCTGTTACATTTGGGGGCTCGTCCGATCCTCAGCAGTAGGTGGCACTGTGGGTGTTTCGACCGCTCTGAGGGAGGAACTTGGGTGAGATTCACATGTGGTGAATCTCAAAATGAAGGGGAGAGTAGTGTAGCGGTCGAGGTATAAAGGCCATTTATCAACCAGCCTGGTTGGTCCGGATCTCTTAATCTCGTGGTAAATCGGTTGCTTTGTGTGCTAGAGGTCGACGGTTCGAACCCCAGCTCCCGCACTTACCTCTCCTCCTGTTACACGCGCCAGCGCTCGTCAAAAATAAGTCCACACTCATGAGGTAAGTCCCGATATTTACTAAAATAGCGTAGATATCCTTTATATAATTGTTTGTTCAATTTTTGCCCCAAACCGTTGTTTATAGGCCCATTGAGCACGTTCCAAACCAAACAGAGAACATACGCAATATTTTTTAGACAAAAATTGAAACTTTATTTCTTTTTCGCATTTTGTAACTGTCGTCATCTCAAGTCGTGCGAGGCAAAGAGTGTAAAACTTTATCAAATCAAGGTATGTCTGATATCAATCCTCTATGCCTTGAGCTGGGTAAACATTCAAGAAAAAGAAAAAAGAGGGCGTGACAACCTTTATTTATTCCCAGTTCCTTATTCAACATTCGCTATCAACCGATTAAATCGGTTGATGACGAATGTCGAATAAAGAACTAGAAATAAGTAACGGTTGTCATGTCCGAGAAAAAAAAATTGTCAGTTGTAGAGAGTAGCACTTGAAAGGGTTAATCCTTTACCGATGGCGAAAACATGCTAGCACTATTTACAAAAACTGCCATCGAAATTTTATCATTTTTTCAGTTTTTGCCTCAGAAACATAGCTTGAGCTCGTTCCAATGAGGGGCTACAACCTATGTTTTTAAAGCATAAAATGAAAATTTTTAGTTATTCAAATATTATTTTTGCGAGTGCATCTCCTATACGTGCTAGCAAAGAGTTACACAATGAATTTCATCCATTCGGCAATAGAAGAGAGTTTAAAAAATGAGGTATAAGTTAGTTCAAACCGATTTTAGTTTTGAAGGATTTTTGAACTGGTTTTACAATTCATATTAACGGCACTCTTAAGCCCCAGGATTGGCATGATCCCCCTCCCCTCCACCGCAGCGACAACTTCTTGATCAGTATAGCATGTTGAGATCCTGCCTAATTTGGTGGAGCCCGTTGGAGGACTCAGCAAGTCACATCATGTTGCGGTGCATTGTGGATGTTATGGGGTGCCAAAGTAACGCGCGCGAACGTCTGTGTTGTGGTGATACGTGGTGTAAAGCTGGAGACACACTGCATCCGTAACGACCGACGATATACGACGCACGAAAGTGCGATAACGGCCGCAAAATACGAGTACGTTTTTAGTAATCGAAATGAAGACACCGCAAACGTGACGACTATTTTGTTGATCGAGTCGTCACAAATCGAACATGTCTCGATTTTTTGTCGGATCATCGGTAACACACTTAGGTCAACCAATCTTTTTTTTTTTCGTTTTTTTTTTGTGTCGTCGTCATTCTGGTGATTTGTCGTATGTCGTCTGTCGTTACGCATGCAGTGTGCCTCCGGGTTAAGTGTGCAAGCACAGGGCGAGGTGCTGGGGGCACACGTCCATTTTGTTTACTGGAGTCCGTCATCTCCTCTTGGTTTCTATGGTGATACCTGGTTGATATGAGGACGAGTTAGCTCTTTTTCATAAAGTTAATCAGATATATTCTTGTATTATATGCTTTGCCTAGTTAGACAGCAGGAAATGTCTAACAAATACTTTAGATATCTATTGTCATTATATCTCTTCGGAGGTGACGCAATAAGTTTCGGTCGATATCTTTTACTGGTAATTAAACATGTTTTAATTGCAATTAAATTACCACAAGGGATAAAATAATAAAAAATACCTATTGTTTTAGATCCGGTGTCTAAAAATCCGCCAACAAATTTGCACCTGTAATAGAGGACCATCGATAATACGAGACACAACTGAAGCAGTTACATAATGGACGTAACTCGGGAGTTACGCGCGATGCGGTAAAATTATCAGAGACCATTTTTCCTCTTAGCCTGTAATTCTGAACTGGCATTATATCTCGGACTTGAACCTTGCCATAAAGCAAAGATATATATTGACTACGCTGAGAGCAATGTGCTAACTGAAACATAAAATCACTGATAATAATTTTGACGTAACGCATCGTTGCGTCAAAATTATATTCAGCGATTGCATATTTCCTTTCGGTTCAATTACTTGTTCTCTTTTTTCGACAGTAAGGTTCACATTAGAAGCACCACACTGTGTTGAAGTCCAAACTGAGAGGAAAAATCGATATTATTGATCACGTTAAACGCTCGCAGCGTATGAAGTGTATAAAGACCTTTAATTTTTCAGTTTTTTTCACTGACATCTATATGTCTGTATCTGAAAAATTTTGAAAAGCCGTTTTGCTGTTAGACCAATGTTAAAAGATCCTGATAATCTGATAAGTGTGATAAGTTATCACAAATAATTGTAGCGAATCATAAGCTGACATGTCCTACTGCATCAATTTTGGCTTGAGACGAGAGTGAGGTGCATGCGATTGACGTAATACCCTTTTCTAAGCGGACTCTATAGGGATTAGGGGTCCGGCAGACGCTCCTCTAGCATTTACAAAATCGAGTACTTTGCTAATTTCAGTAAACAGCGTAGTAATATTATAATCTTGACTTGACACACAGTTTTTGTCTGAATGGCTTCTAATGACAGTAACTTCAGTAGGACCGATATTGCAGGGAATACACCCGGGATCCCTTATGAAAGAGTACCCAGGTGCGCCAAAGCTCTCAGGCCACCAGTAAAATTCTGTAATGAATTCGACATTTTTATGGACTGTGGGATTACCTACTTTTCGTGGAGTTTGCGCTCAGACTATCGTTCATGTTACGTGAAATCCCTTTACCCTCAGATATGTACAGATATTCTGTCGGGTTCCAGTTATAGATATTACAATCACTGAGTGCTTAATTCACCCTGAAACCATTAACATGAAGATATTAACACAATAAGTGGAACTACGCCGCGTTATCGTAAAATTACAGTTGTGGCGAGTCTTCATTCACAATATTTAGTAAACAAACCTAATAGTTATTTCATCAGAGATTCGGTCAAATCAAGTCTCGGTTGAAAAACATTTCTTGCGACGGGTAAAAAAATGAGTGCTAATGATCTTTTTAGATTCAATTGTGTGGAATATTTCAGTTGGTTGGAAAAGCGAACCATTCAGGTTCGCTTTTCCGACCAGCTGAAATATTTCATCCAAATGAACCTAAAATAGGACTGTGTAAGTGATGGATTGGTTCCAGGTCATTACAATGTCAGATTTCTTTGAGAATTTGACTTATGGCATGAGACACGATGCATTATCTCAATATAGCCTGGTATACCGAGCTATTGGCTTGCTATTCCGGGGTACTTTGAGACGATAACGGGGTGTACCATGACACATTCCTATGAGGGATTCCCAGAACAATCCTGCAGGTGACTTTAACTTTCCTGTACCCTTCGACGACTAATATCGCATTCCTAAATCCACCCTGTTTTCTCGAGCAGTCTATTGACATTTAGAAACACGCGACAGGACTTTGATTTTAAAATGTTTTCTTCCCCAAAGAGTCTGACTTGAAACGTGGGTGTATATCACAATTTCGATCAATGATGAGTTAACCTTGACAAGGCAACGGCCATTTAGTATGGCATTGAAAGAGGCAGAAATACCTGAAATCAATATCACGTTGTTGAAAGACATAATGGTAAGTCTTTCTTTTATTCAGCATTGTCTGTTTACTGTCAATGCCAACTTTAGTGTGGCTGAGATTTAATACTTCTGTATTATAGAAACAGACGATTCTTTCTTGTTTTTGTTCGGGTTGTACTGGTTTGTACCTAACGGTGGGCTGCCGTATTTCAAAGAACCTTCGATCTTTTGTGTTAGTATAACATATAGGCAGGTACAATGCATATCACGTATCAAGTATTGTGTCCATTAGTGAATATATTACTGCTTGTCAATTCAACGTCATTAGTTCAAGCTACCGGCAAATTCTTAGTCGAATCTCACGCGGTTATTGCCGAAGAACAAAGCTAATCGTTACTACCTCCTATGCTATTTCTAGAATAGTGCAGCAGGCAAAATTAACATTGCACTTCATTGGCCGAAAAGTCTAGAATTTTGGACCAATCAAGAGCAACATGAATTTTGCCTGTTGAGTGTTCCTCCCATTCAAAGATCATATCTGTGTCAAATAGTTTAAAATGGAGGGAACTAATAGTTATGTTTCCCCCCAAAAAACCTATGTTATATAACATTCCAATTTTCATTGTCTCGAAGAATTTCGTCGAAAGCGCTCGTACCTTGCTAGGTCCAAAATGTTGGTATCGAATGATGCCAAAAGAATTGCTCACAAATGCTTTAACCCTTTGAATCCTGGTGGTGTATTCCATGTTAGTTCAATGTCAGCAGTTGGAAGAGTCTTTATTCATTATTGGGGGGAAGGTACCAAGTAATATTTTCAACGTGCAGCCTCAGGCTGCACGTTGAAAATATTAAGTGGTCTGTCCCATATATACACTTATAGCCATGCTGCTTATTAAGTGGTCCGCCCCATATACACTTATTTGCCACCCTGCTTAATTAAAATTATGACGTATCATGTTCCTGGACCGTAAATGCGGTCTTTCGGGTTTGAAGGATTAAAACTGACGTAATTTGGCATTGCTTGCCTCTTTATGTAAACCATTCAACCTTTAACATCAAGAGTGATTTGGCTTTCTGGTACATGGCTGACAATTTTTGTGATTGCAAGAGATTAAGAGGAAAGTTAGCTTAATTTTCTAAAGTTGTCAGTAAATTTTACACTAGGGGTATGGAATTATAAAAAAAAAATGATATTTCCAGATGTTAGCGAAGATGTATCATCGATGTGTGCACCATTTCACAAACTTCATACCTTTTTCTGTAGAATAGTATAAAAATACAGAAGCTGTTTTCTTACAATTTTTATCGCAATCAGTTTGAACGTTTGACTATTATTCTCTGTTTAAAGCCATTTAAAAATAAGAAAACAAGCTTTCACCAACTTTTGATGCTCTGTGCGTTGTTTTCTGTTCATTCTGTTCATTATATCAACAGTGAGCGCATCGTGTCATATAATACAGATATTAACCTTTCCATTAACCCTTTACCTAACGTGAAAAGCAGACGACACTTGCAAAAAAAATTCTTGAATAACTAATTTTTTTTCATTTTTTGTCTCAAAAACATAGGTTATGACCCCTCGTTGGAACGAGCTCGACGAGCTCGTTCCAACGAGGGGTCATAACCTATGTTTTTGAGACAAAAAATGAAAAAAATAATGAAAATTTATTGGCGATTTTTGAGAATAGCGCTGGCCGGTTTTGGCCGTTACGTTGGGTAAAGGGTTAATATAAAAGTCTAGGGGGTAAGATTTGCTAATTGTTTTTTTCCTGGAATGAATAAAAACTTGTAAATTACTGTGAAAAAACATTCGCTAAACAAAGAGCCAAAGTCGGCGGTTACTTAAGTGCTTCTAATCAGCTTGCAATTAAAATTAAAGTTTCCCTTGTAACTTTTAATTAACGAAACAGGAGATAGCTCCGAGAGCTGCCTGTTGTTTTCGTTTATTAAAAGTAACAAAAGGACACTCCGCTTTATTTTCTATTGAAGTCATATAGGTGTTTTCTCAACAATTACATGTTTCTTAATTGGACCTTTCTCGGCAGTCTAATAATTTCAGAATCGATTTTCATGAGTTATGTTAGGAATGATAAAAAAATTTGAAACAATAAGTTTTGAATTAGGAAACTCATAGCAATGCATGCAGCGTTTGATTTTATCGGTGCTGAAATTTGTTGTTAAATTTGGATCAATGCAACAATTTTCATACGGCGAAATAATCAAATAAGATACAACCAGACAAATAATCTGTTTGTCGTCCCCGTAGACACACAAACGTTGATTTGACACCAAGTCCGCTCTTCAGCCGTAAACATGGTAGCATTTAATTTTTTGACATTCGTGTATGGTGCGACTTTAACAATTTTGGTTGTCGTTTAATATTCGCGTGAAGTTACTTTGCCACACACCAGACGACAATCGTTTGGCTGTCACGTGTTGGTCAAGTCCGACATTAGTTTGAAATTCGTTTGGTATATACCCTTCAGACAGACTTGATTTCGATTACACTGTTTCGAGAAAGAAAGGGATTGTACGTCATAAAATTCTAAGTTTTGTTGTTCAGTTGATAAACTTCCAAGAAATTATGGGTGCAAAGTACCCTTATGATCCATGTATCATTCTACTGGGGAATCTAACAAATATCGTCCCGAGGCCGCCAATTTATTAATTCATGGAATTTTATTTTACACGTGTGAATTAGGCTTGCGAACTTCTGTGCTCTGTGAAAAAAACAATAGCGAAAGTGTTTACTATCACTCAGTGCTTCCTACAATACAGACGGTGTTGAATGGTCGTAATCCACGTGGGGGCAGTGATGTTCGCGCATGCGTTTACCAGGTAATAAAAATCAACAGCAGCGAAATTATAATTAATGAAGGCTCGGGTTGTACCCGGTGCTTCATTAAGTGAATTTGCGAGGATTATTTCTATAATTAGTGTTTGGAATCCAATATTATTGCGTCCGTGGAAATATTTCCCATCCGTGGAAAGTGACCAGTCCACGGCGGCCGTACTGTATGAGTCATCATCCTATTACGTTGTTAAACACAATGTGTTGTTCAAACTAACAGACCATCCGCTTCAACAATAGTTCCCAGTGTTCTAGATGTTTTGAACTATTCATTGAAATAATCTTATCGAAACAATGGTCCAAAACCGATAAAGCCATATTTTATCGACAAGTGGCGTGCGGAAGAAAAACAGACGACCGATCATCAGAGTTCAACATTCGCGTAAGAATATAACCTGATACAACTGGGGATACTTCTGGAATATTATTGGTTGATCGTGCTTCACCGCTTTTAATGTATGATGCACCCCTGAATGGAGTTTTATTTATCTTATCAAACTTTCAGACTTGCTGATTTCTACAAAAAATGAATGAAACTTTTTGGTTTCTATTCCGATTACGAAAATGAAAAAGCAACGGGAAGAAATAAAATTTATTACACGCCTATGCTTTTATTTTCATAAAATACACGCTTTTTCTGCAAAAACCGAAGCGAACAATAATTGTTTTTGTATTGTCCTTGAACAATACGGGTCACGTGCGCGAACTATTTAACTATTTCTTTTTTTACGTTTTGGTTATTTTTGGCAATAATTTGTGTTTTTAATATTTTTTTAGTAAACTGTAGGCGTGCAATAAATCGTTCGAACTGTCATTTTTTACCGCACGAGATCGATTTCGGCGGTGGGATAATATTGAACAAGAAGCTGAAGGCTTCGCGTTCAATATTATGCCTCCGCCAAATTCCATTAATATTTTTTTACTAAACTGCAGGCGTGCAATAAAGACAGAACAGCATACGCGTTCGAACTGTCATTGTTTACTGCACTCGACCGATTTTCGGCTTATCGTTCAATATTATCCCTCCACCCAAATCTATCTCGTGCAATAAAAAATGACAGTTCGAACGCGAATGCTGTTCTGTCCAGAAACGTACCACGAACAAGCAGCAGAGAAGGTTCGTCGTAGTAGTTGTCGTCTGATCACCTCACCTTGAAGCCATGATTTATGATGTTAAAATCTTGCAGTATGTCTGTCTCTCTTTGTGGATAGATTCATTATTTATGGCGTCGTGTAAATCTATGGGAACCACTTTGTAAATTTAACTTGCTGAAATGTTTGAGGATTTATTGATTTCTTTAAGAAGTTTGTCAATTGTGAAAATGTGAATATATACAAAAAAGTAAAACGCATCGCATTTTTCTCGTCTCCATTCCAAATCCTTTTCTGGAAGAAGGATTTGTTTTTTATCATTCATTCTTTTTGATGAGACTCCTTTTGCGCCAAATGAATTACATTTTCGTAATTGATATATGTTTTGTTGGCTATTATTTTCTATTGTCCATTTTGAAAATGTTTGTGATATTCATCCCCGTCCGGGACGACCCGCGTTGTGTCCTTGGGCAAGGCACTTTATCCCGGTTGCCTACATGGGGGGGGGGGGGGGGGGGGGGCACGATAACGCCGTGTACTAAGGCGTACTGCACGTCGAGATGCACATGTCTTCAACCGCTATAACCCTGCTTGAGCGGAGCTTGAATAGAGTTAGTATGTTGAGGAGCTGACAGTTGCTCGTCGATGCTCGGTGGTTCTCTCCGGGTACTTCGACTTCCTCCAACCGTAAAACTGTCACGGTCACGATTAGCTACTGTGCATAAGTATGTGCCTTAAACACCAATAAATAAATAAATTGTGATATTCATACATTTTTATTCATGTTGATATTTGATCACTTTCAACAGTCATTCAGACAGTTTAGTTCAGATACAGTACAAGTCAAATTAAGTTGTAGGATAAGCGTTATAAACTATGTAGCTTTCTCTTCCTATACTGATAAGACCAGAATCTAACATCATTTTCTGGAAAGCTCTCACTGAGAGATTTCCAAAAAATGCGGCCAGATTCTGATATTATTAGTGCAGGTATACTTAGTTTATTGCGGCTATGCTATAATTTTGTCTTGTATCGTGAATCCTCTACCGGTACAACTCTAATGTCGTAACAAAACCGTGCTCTCTCGATCAAAGACCAATGATGCGTTTTCTCTTTTGTACGAAAGAGTATTAGGGCTATTCCGCGAAGCAAAATTTTTGTTCGAAAAACTGGAGCTCTCAAGTTTTTATCTCGAGATGTCTACTTTTTGTAAGGTCGAAATCTCAACTTCTTTGCTCGAGAAATTTTATCTCAAGATCTGGAGTCTTTTTTTATCTGGAGATCTCATGTTTTCTAAATCGAGATCTCGACTTTTTATCTCGAGATTTTATAAAGTCGAGATCTCGAGTTTTTATTACACACCCGTAACTGTATTTGTCACGATCACATGGATTTTAGGGGCATGCGGTAATTTTAACCAGAAAGCTCAAATGCAATCCGATAAAAAGTACCCTTCTTGTGCGCAAGTTCTCTCGTTAGACTGGTTCTTATAGTTTGCAGCGTTCAGTGGAATATAACCAATGAGAACCATCGGCTATATTTATCTGTCGGAATTACCGATACTCATTACAAAAATGTTTAATGCACAACTATGCTGAAAACTGTTGAAAGTCACGAAAGACACATGATCTCTGCCAAGAAATTGAACAGTGAAACTCAACCTTTGCTTTCGTTATTGAAAATCGAGGAAAACTTAATTAATTTTATTAGGTCAAAAAGTCCAACTGGGTTCGATATTGCAGCCATCCACTAGTACAGTTCCAAATCCTATAAAACTTTGTTACAATGTTGCCCTCACCGCAGGTGCTACCGACGAGTCGACACGAGGCCTACTGTGTAACTGTAATCCTATTCGATTCAGAGTTCGGCAATGAAGGAGTACGTTTGCCAACGCAAACATACTTTGAAGAGCATGTTATTGTTAAGTTGAAGTATTTCTCAAGAAGCAAGACTAAATGAATCTTGAATACTGGTTACCATGAAGCGGAAAAACAGACGGCGACACGCCGACAGCGCCTGGAGATGTTTGACAGCTAGTAGTAGTAGTACATGCAGTTACTAATTAACTATCTCCAATTCCACCCTTACTAGTTAGATGACCACTCCCCCCGCCCGCCCCACACTAGCTGAATAAAGAAAATAAATTCGGAAGAATGAAAAGCCAGGTTTATTTTATTTAATTTTTTTGTGGGGGCAGGGGGGAAGGGCCTTTTTAGGGGGATATAGTATTGCTAAAATATGACTTTCTGGAGTTTGTACTGGGGAAATTAAAAACTGTTACCAGCTACCCACTACAGAAATTCTGAAAAGTCTTGAGTAGGGTGGGAATGAGACCATGAAGAGGGGAGGGGTGGTAAATTCATGTGGTCTGATGAATGCAGTATATTGTCAATTTTATGAGATGACTTCCATGAAATTCAAAAATAATTATTAGAATATTTAAAAGATAGATAATATGACAATATTTTCCAGACACAGATTGATGTGTATTTTTAAATGACTAATTAAGGATTTTTGCTAGTATTTCTGTTTTATACAAGGATATTATTTTGCTTTAATTCTCAACAACAAAACTTAAATCGAATGTCACCTATGTGACTTAGTTACATGTGTGTATGAGATGGGGAGGGGGTTGAGGCACTCTCACCCCCCCCCCCCCTTCACCAATAAGCAGTCAATTTTCCAGTTTTTATTGAAAGGGACTGGTATTTTCAGAACAGATTTTTCAGAGGGAGGGGGTATTTTTATAATTTTGGCAAAAATCAGGGCAGTGGGAAGAGCATTTTCATAGACAAATTCGAGGCAAGGGCCTGCATTTTGATTTTGGAACAAAAGTTCATGGCAGTTTGATTGGTCAGCCCCCATCCCCAAGAAAATGTTCTCCAAAAGCCTATCATTTTAGCCACATTCTATCAGTCCTCTTTAAAACTACTTACTAAATGCAAATTCAGAATACCAAATTCCAAATTTAAGATTGACAAGATATTGGAGCAGACACATAAAAAAATTTGTTTTGAACCAGATACCAAGAAAAAAATATTGACAGAACCGTTCAGATAACAAACTGGTGAAATATAGTATTACTAGTACAAAATAATGTAAACATTAATCAATCTTCGAAAATATTATCAACCAAAATAATTTGGAGCTTACTGGTGAGAAGAATCCCCCCCCCCCCCCCCACACACACACCACTTATTTCTCTTTCAGCCTCTGACTAAGACTGTTGGATACTCATTTCGTGAGCTTTAGAGAAATGATGTCAGGTTATAGATGGGTGGTGGGTTTGTAAAAAAGGTGTACAAACTAAATTACTTGTAGAGACAAGACATGGCATTTTCTTGCAGTTATCATGCAATATATTTCTCCCTTTGTTTGTATATCAGTAGTATTATGTGGACAACCTAAAGCAGGTAAAATGAAAAGAAGGCTAAATTTCAAGTCAGAAAATGTTGAAAAATAAAGTGCAAACTTACCAAGACTGCAGACTTCACTCCGAGTCAGAATGGAATCTCAAACTGCCTCAGGCTCAGTTACTCCAAACGATCGAATGAATGCCCCGGAAGGTTAATTATTGCACAAAATGTCTTTTCTCGTCCAGTGTGTACTTTTGTTACAGTGCAGAACAGAAATGACCGATGTCCACTGGACCACATGCGATAGCCTAGTGGCAGTAGTGCATATCGTCAAGCCGAGTTCAAACTTATATTTTCAGTTTAAAAAGCACGAAATTTAAACAGAGCGGCCTGTTCGCACCGTATTCAAATTAAAATCCTTGTACATTTTCTATCCTCCAGATATAATGATGCTTGCACACACACTTTTGAAAACACATTTGATACCTCATAATTTGTAACGTTTGATATGCTGAACGCAATCTTTTGAGTTCTGAGTGTTCGGATCGACATTTTTTTGCGAATAAAATGAATCAACAGCGATTCTACAGGTGGCAAGGTCAAAGACTTAAGACTGGTTCTCTGACAAAATTCCCCTTTTCTCTCTAAAATTCTTTCAACCGTCCAAATTGTCGACTATTTAATTAAATTAGCGATTAATTACAGTGAATTCTTTTTCATGGTTGGGTGTGTAATAAATACAGAACCACACTTATGTTTGAATGGGTTAACGATTACTGGACTCGAGCGTGTGGCGCTGGGATAACCACTCGAGCCTACCGGCTCTCGTGGTATCCTTGCGCCAATCGCTCTCGTCCAGTAATCGTTAACCCATTCAAACATAAGTGTGGTTCTGTATATTTATCTCGAGATCTCGACTTTTTATCTCGAGATTTTACAAAGTCGAGATCTAGAGTTTTTTATCTGGAGATATCGAGTTTTTATCTCGAGATCTCGACTTTTTACCGTTAGATCTAGAGTTTTTAAGTCAAGATCTGGACTTCTTATCTCTAGATCTTTTTAAAAGTCGAGATGTCGACTTTTTATCTCAGGTTATTTACTCGAGTTCTTCTAAATCGATACCTCGACTTTTTTTTATCTTGAGAACTTTAAAAAGTCGAGATCTCAACATCAGTCAATATCTCCACTTTTTATCGCGAGATCTCGTGATTTTGAAAAATCGACATCTCGACTTTTTATCTCGAGATCCCGAGTTTTTCAAGTCGAGCTCCCAATTTTTTTCAAAAGTCGAGACTTTACATTCTATTGCCAAATGCTTCAGAGGAGAGTGCGGCGACTCTTTGATTCGCGCTTGAGTGGAGTGTACGGTGACTCTTTGATTAGCGCATTGGACTTCAGATCGATAGGTTGGCGGTTCTGTTCTAAGTCATGTCATCTGTACGGTGTCCTTGATCAGGAAACTTAATCCCAAGTGTCCAAGAGTGAGTTCGATGAGGCTTTGTACTAAATCGTACAGCACGTCGGTTGTACATTTGCCGTTAGCCAATGCTAACCCTGCTTATGCCGAGCTAACAAGTAGAAGAGTCCGACAGTTACTCGTCTCTGCTCGGTGGTTCTCTCTGGATACTTCCGCCATCTGTGAACTGCCCGACACGATATGGCACTGTGTGTTGAGGGTGCCGTTAATCCCAATAAACAAATAAACGTTTCAGATGAGCAAGTATTGCACACGCGCCACTGGTCAGAATGACGGATCGCGGATTTCGTCAAATTGAACATACAATGCAGAAAAACTTTTTTTAAAGATAATCGAATATACCATTTAGTTACATTTTCGTAAAATGGCATGTAAGTAGTATACGTGCCTCAATTCTGGACCGAGCTTATGGACCGCACAAATGACATAATGTTGCTAGCCCTAGTAGCTAGCGTAGCGACTAAGTTTTGACGCCGTTGTCATAGTGATGAGTGGTATCAGTGCGCTTGTACACAGTACATATTATTTGGGTAACATGTGTTTTTGTAGTCAATTTCGGTTAGGGAAGGTCGCTATATTGGATCTCTGTATGGTTTCCATATTGTCGAGTGAGTCTGCATCGGGTGTTTTTTTTTTGAGTTCGTTCTGATGTACTCGGGTACTCTGGTGCTGTGTTTAATGGGGACAAATGGAGGTTAGAAATCCGCCTTTCGGGGCTTTTTATCGAGTTTATACTCAGCAGTTATAGTTCTGGTCGCGTGGTATGGAACGGTCAAACACATCTTTTCTACTTGCAGTAATATTTACAGGTTTTACTTCTTTTCCTTTTGAACTAATATTGTGTATTTTATTCTTCTTTAGTTGCTATTTATATACTTTTGAACGAGTTCTATTTGCTTTCTGTTGTCCACAGGGACCACCTTAACCTTTTGAACACTGGTGGTATCTTCCATGCCAGTTAAATGGCAGAAATTGGAAGAGTTATTTGGGGGTAGAGTAATTAATATTTTCAACGTTCAGTCCGAAGGCTGCACGTTGAAAATATTAATTGTTCCACCACAAACGTTCACTTAGTAGCCACCCTACTTAATGCAATTATGACGTATGGTGTTGCTGGACCGGAAAAGCGGTCTCTCGTGTTGAAAGAGTTAAGTATCTTCCCAACACTATTCTGTCTAATACAAATGCCATTCTGACAATTGTGGGACCTGTTATTGCTACCCCCCGATCCATAATGTACTCGAAGACCAATGCTTTGGAAGTAGGGGGCTTCATTGGGAACTAATGGGAGCAATTTTGTTTGGACTAGTGCGGTCCATTGGGTCCACGCGGATGGGTGGGCGGTTTAGTCACTCTCTTGGAGAACTACCGTTTTGTGAACCAGTTTCGGAGGTTACTATTTTTGGTGGACTACTGTCGATGGAGCATTTACTCTTCTACAGTAATCTATCCCCACTGTCACCATTACTGCTTTGCATCACCAGTGGTTACCTCTGCGAATTCCATGTCGGTGCTACCTATTTTACACTCTAAAATCAGTTGGATTAAAAATCAACCCAAATCAACTGGATCCAGTGAACATGAACCCAATTTTTTACACTCTAAAATTAGTTGGGTTAAAAAATTAACCCAAATCAACTGGGTTGAATGAATATGAACCCAACTGGGTTCATATTCACTCAACCCAGTTGATTTGGGTTCATTTTTAACCCAACTGATTTTAGAGTGTTACAGCTGCTAACATTACACGTCCGATGAGTAGCTGCTACTGCTACTCTCATTATCCTCTCAATTATGAAAGTTGTTCCACCCCATCCCACCCCATTTAACCTCTCACACACACATGGTCTATGCTTCACTCCCATTACTACTGACGTTACCATCGTTTCAATTGTGGGTCTAATGGGCACTACTAACACATACCTATCGACTTCCGGCTCGTAATACTCTTCGCCTCATATTCCAAAAGAATGGTCCAACCGAATATTTCCGTTTAATGCCCGGATAGGGGGCTTTCTGTTTAGGCCTCAAGGGAGGATTTCCTCATAGGCCTTTCACCATAATACTAGACGAAAAAGTTGAGGATCAACCAAGTGAACCCCGCTAATGATTGTATAGTGATCCGTTAATATCCAGATGTCGACATAAAGGATGCAAGACCTCTCAGAGGAGTTTTCTCACGACCCTTTAGTGATCTTATGATGAAAAATTGAGGACCAGATCCAACGAAACTCCGATAAGCGATCTTCCAATAGCACCTCCTCTATATCAAATGATTCTCCATGATACCGATAAAGATAAAATGAGCATAAAGAAAGGTCTCAAGACAGGTCCTCGCAAAGTTCTCCCATCTTGATACGACAAATCGAGGTTGACTCGTGATTCAGAACAGTCTTTCCCATAAGTCCTTAAGCATTAATTCCCAAATTTAGAAAAGGCTAAGAGGGACGTGATGTGGAGGCCTCAGGGTATATATGGAGGTATATAATATTCTCAGCAAACCCAGGCGATGAAAAATAAGCATAGTCAGATTCTAAAAGGAATGGGGTTTAGAGTAAAATTCCGTAAGATGGATGTCTGAATCTTAATTTGACAAAGAACAACGCAATTCGAGCGAAATAATCAAGTGCCTCCTTGAAACCTAACGTAGTATCCACAAACGCCGATAGAAAAGATAGAATAGGACCCAGAACAGTCATAAAAACGAATATTTTGACACTGGGTGTCACAAATCCAGCTCATAAAGTATCCTTATTAAATAGAAACGACTCCCATCCCACGTAGTGTGGTCTATAGAACTAAGTTTCACTCACTACTAAAACCAAATCCCGGTGAAAAGGTTATAAAACACCTATCTTCATCCTCTAATAGCCAGCATATAACACCCATCAGGAAGATGCGACTTCTACCCCTTCTACCCCCCCCCCCCCACCAACCCCCGGCCCTCCCAACAAAACGCTTCTATAACGCACGAAGCTTCGTAAAAACGTATCACAGCATAGAATGCCTTCTCCATTACGTCACCATAACTCACAAAGCCACGTCAGTGATATTTACCACGCAGCATTTGCTCGTGTGGGCGGGGATAGGAGGAGCAACTCCTGCAACATTTCTCATTTGGAGGGTGGCAAAAAATGTGTGTACTGAGGTAATTTGGATGTGTGCTCATCGAACTTGACCGCAACTTGTGACAAGTTAACGGCGATATTTTTATCCTCAAATTTGTATTGAACATCCAATAAGGCAGCCAGTGGTGTAAATAGCTTTTGGCGTAGGGGCTTTATTACTGATTCAAATTTGCAATGGCATTTTTTTCGCGTGAAAAGACGATCGTGCGAGTTAACCCTTTACCTAACATGAAAAGCAGACGACACTTGCAAACAAAATTCTTGAATAACTATTTTTTTATTTTTTGCCTCCAAAACATGGGTTATGACCCCTCATTGGAACGAGCTCGTTCCAAAGAGGGGTCATAACCTATGTTTTTGAGACAAAAAATAAAAAAAATAATGAAAATTATCTGGCGATTTTTGTGAATAGCTCTGACCGGTTTTGGTCGTTACGTTGGGTAAAGGGTTAAGAGATACAACAAGACTCTAAAAATTCGACAACTTGCTCGGGGGTGTCTTCCCAATATTTATGCAACCGGTCGAACAAACGTTGACCTCTCCATTCATTTACTAGTATTCCGAACAAACACCGAACCCGTTGAGTCAAGGGGTCAATGCTTTGGGATGTCAAATAAGGCATTTTGTATACATCTTATGTGTAGCGAAAATATAAGTATAACACATAATCAATACCTTGTCATACAAAGAAGAAACTGTGATTCGCGTTAAAACCGGAAGTTTTGTTTGTTGGTAATACACATTTACCTAAGTTTATGTGCAAGTATGCTTATCGATCAGTTTCGTTGAACAATTGAACTAATATTAAACTTAGAAAACAAGTCGCAGAGGCGGAGATGTAGGTGAGCATGGCGAGGGAAAGGTGATGGAGTTTGTACGGGTGCTCCGCACAGAAAATTTCGTTGGACATTTAAAATTCTGCGTGATTTGTTTATCAGTACTGAAATTAACGTCTTACCTTGTGTAATTGCCATAAAAGGTCAGCGCTGTTCTAAAAAATTGCCTTTCAAAATTTATTTTTTCACTTTTTACCTTAAAAACTCAACTATGACCCCCCATCATAATATTTTTTGGACAGTGTTGTTTTCTGTCTTTGTTAGGTAAAGGTTTACGTGTTTTGTCGGAATATTTTTTTACTTACACGGTGGCCCATTCACGCAGATATATAAATTTATATTTAAAAAAAAATTATTCCAATGTTTCTTAAAAGCTATAAAAGGAAACTTGGCTTTTATGCAAGCACATTAGAAACATCTAAGTAACTGTCGAAATCGCTCTTTGCTTATCAAATGTGTTTTTACCGTAAATTTCAACTTTGTATTCTTCCCAGCAAAATATTAACAAATCTCACCTCCTCGACTTTTATATTAATGGAAAAAATAGCATTTGTATTATATGTCGCGATGCGCACACTGTTGATATAATGAACAAAAAAGTTACAGAACACCAAAAGATGGTGAAAGCGCCGTTTTCTTATTTTTAAATAGGTTTAACCCTTTACCCAACAAAACGGCCAAAAAAGACCATCGCTGTTCACAAAAATCACCAATTAATTTTTATTATTTTTTCAATTTTTTACGTTCGTTTTAAAAAAGCGTAACCTCATACATGTATGTCGTACTCTCTGTGGTTAAGCTGTGGCTACTGCCCACGTGCCCGGGAACATCAGACCTGCTGTTCCTTATGGTGGTATGATCAGTAATGATATGGGGATGCCTCTCTCATGATTGTAAACTTGATATGGTGACTGTACGTGGGAATCTCAATGGTCATCAGTACATCCGGGACATTCTCAAACGGGTTGTCGTGCCTCAGTTTGACAACCAACCGCTGGCTACCCGCTCTGTATTCATGAACGACAATGCAAGACAACATCGTTCCCATGCTGTGGGAGTATTCCTTTACAACAACGCTACTACAACACTAGCTTGGCCTGCAATGAGCACCAATTTGAATCCATTAGAACACATCTGGGACTTTTTTGGACGTCGTGTGCAAGCGAGGGATCCGCCTGTACAGAATTTGGACGATTTGGAAACTGCATTGCACGAGGAATGGCAGCAGTTGCCTCTGGGCCGTATCAGAAGGCTCACTTGTAGCATTAGGAGGAGGGTTCAGGCTGTCACCCGGGCACGCGGCGGTTACACTCGCTACTGACGACAGACACTACTATTGTGTTCAGTAGATCACAAGTTACATTTTGTGTCAGTAATTACTAGCATTGTTTCAACATTGGCGAGTAACTGTCAAACTCGTTAACTTACTAACTGTACAAGTGGGATTAATAATAGTCGACGGTATGTTGCCATCAAAGTGTTGTATGCCATAGAACACCGTGTCATCTTGCTGATGCTGGCGTTTCGGCAATCACGAATAAATACCATGGCCTAGGACACAACGTAGATTTTGGGTCAGGATTGACCAATAAATTTCAATGTGAGGTCCATTGCGCTGACCGGTTAGTCACTGCCCCCCACCCCCACCGAGTCTTGTATAAAAAAAAGATTTAAAAAATGCACTTTATTAATTGTGTAGTGGGCAGAAAGCAACACATTTCTGGTGGGCTATGAGTTGTGCGAAACTAAAACATCTCCACGCTTTGAATAAGTGATGTTTAAAGGGACGTATCAAGGGCCAATATTATAAAACTTTTGCAATTGTATTTTCTAGAATTGTATTTTCTAGTTATGACTGTAAATGGATTGAAACGGACCATTAACATTTTCACATCTTTTAAAATGGTAATGGTTCATTTTAGTCAGTTATATTAATAGGTAGAAAATACAATTCTACAAAAAACAATTGTAAAAGTTTTGTAGTATTGGCTCCTATGTGGTCATACAGATCATCGTTTCGTAGGTCAACAGATTTAAGGTGCTATATAAATAAGGACAATTAATTTACTTTGAAATTCCCAAGTCAATATTCCATAAGTTTCAATTAAATAATTTGTTTTACTGGAAGCATCGAAAATCAGAAAATAAAACATTGGTCTCACCAATTTCCAATCTGAAAACCGTGGAGATCGAATGGGATTAGGATTAAATACATCTAACTTTTCAACAAAAATATAAATCAATGAAGATTTATGAAATAAGGGTTTTCATTAAGCACCGACTGCAAACACAATCCTCAGAAACATCTCTTTATAAACAATTCACTGAGTATTTGCATGAAAGGCAGAGGGGGAAAGGCGGATCAAATTTACAAGACATTAGATAGTGGAGGGATGTGAGGGTAGTGACGATTCGACAGCATATATTTCCCACATCAAGCATTTTTCATGAAGCCTATCTGTATTGGAACATATTTGTTGATTTTTATGATTTCTTATCATAACAAAAACAATAGTTCAACCATGATCGTGAAAATTGCTCTCATAGGTTGAAATTTCAAGAAACTTTTTCGGTCGAGCACATTGTTCATTTTTTGTGTCAAAGAGGACATTCTAAATTGTATAAATGAACCAAAATGACTACAGATCAATTCCGAAAGGTCAGGTTGGCCGAGATTATTCTGAAACCCAGCGATGCTTTCCGAAATTAAGAAGTAAGGTGACGGCCCATGTCAGCAATCGCTGTGCGTTCGGAACGGGCGTTCAACGCGCAACGATGGCGAAAGTGGGTCGCTTGCTGGGAGAGAGTGTCATCCTTGAATATGTACAGAGTACCGTGGGTCGGACAAAGTCCAACGACGAAACGAGTTCTAAGGTAGCCTTTAGTGTTTCGGTTGAAATCAACGCTATAAACAATGCAAAATCTGCATTAGGATAAGAAAAAAGAACGATTTTTGTTGAAAAAAAATCAGATCTGCTACCTTTCTCGTTTCAGTAATCTGTAAGAATAGTCTGACATACCAGTTGCTGTCTAAATACAAGTTCCAATCTTTTTTATGCATCTTTGATTGGCTATGTGACGTTATAAACAGGGGCGGTCTGATCGGGGCGCTCCATGCATGTTCCAACTTTCGATATCTTGAGTAAGGAGGGTAGTTTGCTAACCTAAGCTTTCCCGCACACTGCAAAAAAATATAGGTTCTCTTTAGAACCAAAACTGGTTCTAATCTTGTCCCTGAGATGGAACCAGTTCTGTTTAAACAGTATTTATTTCAAATCAAATAAATTTATAAAGATTAACATTAAATATCAACAGAATTAAACATAAATTGACGGGCTTTCAGTCGTAAGTTTAGAGCTAATACGAGGTTGTCTCAAATCATTATTAAGCAAAGGAGATATGAACAGTTAGCATATCGAACCAGTTTTGGTTCTATACAGAACCAGAACTGCTTCGATATGCCAACTGTTCATATCTCCTTTGTTTCAAAATGTTTGGCGACTGCGTTGAATAAGCTCCAAGTTTAGTGCTGAATCTACTTCAGTTCATGTAATATTCTGTTAAATTTGAATGCTAATCTTGGTAAATTTATTTGATTTGAAATAAATAATGTTTAAACAGAGCTGGTTCCATCTCAGGGACAAGATTAGAACCAGTTTTGGTTCTAAAGAGAACCTATATTT
Source organism: Pictodentalium vernedei (assembly GCA_031216915.1). Taxonomy (NCBI): domain Eukaryota; kingdom Metazoa; phylum Mollusca; class Scaphopoda; order Dentaliida; family Dentaliidae; genus Pictodentalium; species Pictodentalium vernedei. The sequence continues at coordinate 558,161,698 of CM062297.1, forward strand.
TTTGCAGTGCAGAGGTGTTAGAATGGGTATAACGAAAATAAAATTCAATAACAACGCATGCGCCATTGCTTTCATGTCACCCACACATCTTCAATTTCACTATATGACCACCTACTAAATAAAAACAACCGTGGATTTATTAGATGTAAAACAGTATCAACAGTCATGGCCAGGAGTTGTTTCTAGTCAAGTGTTGTCTGCATATCAAGGCAGACGACACCTGATAAGAAGTAACTGTTCAGATTGAACTATAATACGAACCGCCCATATGGAACCACCTGACATGCGATATCTGATATGAGTTTGTTTGTTTGTTTGTTTATTGTGGTTTAACGAACCTTTCAACATTCGGGTTCTATCGCGTTGGACAGTTTCAATGGCGGAGGCAATCGGTTCTCCTCGCTGAGAGGAGTGATATACCTAGTCATTCACTGGAAAAAACCTGACCACCCAGTTTGAAATGGAAATACACTCCTTAAAAATAAATATGCTCTTAAAAATACGCTCCTTACCCAGTGTGCCAAAACAGGAAGAAGTAACTTTTTGACATGTTTAAAATGAAAAAATAAAAGAAAGCCCCCATAACATTGTGTTTATACAGAGAGAAGTTTATCAGTGAATGTAGTGCCTGTTATCTGGAAAAGGGGACGTGACAAACGTTACTTATTCCCAGTCCCTTATTCGACATCCGTTATCACCCGACTTATCTAGACAATTTGATAGACGAGACCAACATCGAACTAGGAAAAATCAGCGAATGGTGTTCCACATGGATTATGTCTTAACGCAAATAAAACAAAATACATCTTATTGCACCCTCAAAATGATTCTTACAACGCAGCTAGTAGAACAATATACCTAAACAACACAGATATTCTATTTGTTGGTAACCAGAACGATGAAAAAACAGTCAAATTACTAGGAATCCACATGGACGAGAATCTAAAATTCAAACAACATACTTAGTAATCTGTCTAAAAATGGCTAGGGCAATCTTTTGCCCTTTATAGGGCAAAACGAATTCTTCCCATGAAAGCCCTAAAGACACTGTATTTTTCACTTATACATAGCCACCTATTGTATGGTATACTTGTATGGGGTCACGCACCATCAACAAACAGAATTCTTACTCTGCAAAAAAGGCTATTCGCATAATAACGAACAGAAAATATATCTCGCACACAGAACCTCGATTTAAAAATTGTGGCATACTAAAATTTGAAGACTTGTATAAGTTACATGTCCTTTTGTTCATGTTCGATTGGTATCGTGATAGATTACCAGTGTCTTTTGACGGTACTTTTGAAATTTACAGAAATCTTTCTGAAATGGAAACCAGGCAAGCTGGGAATATACGTACAAACAAACCGAGAACGCGTTTCTCGGCGGACCTACCGTTACATTCTTTTCCAAAGGTTTGGAACGATTTAAACCCTGAAATACAGCAATATCGTAGACCCTTATTCAAAAAGAAAATAATCGATACAATTTTAGATTCATACTCTTCCATAATCACTTGTACCAATCCATTTTGTCCCGACTGCATATCAACTTAAAGAGATCTCACCAAAAAATACTGCACTCTGAAGTCGGTTGGGTCCTCAAGAAGGATAAACGGGTTTGCTTTCTCTTCTCCTTTCTGGCGATTGGCCCGGATCGCCTGGGTTGAGCGAATATGAACCCCAGTTGGGTTCATGTTTACTCAACTCATGTGATTTGGTTCAGTTCTTGACCCCGCCGATTTTAGAATGTACTTTAAAGTAACAACTTATTTGTTTCCGGTCTGTGCATTTGGGGACGTTCCACTCAATTTGAATCCCTGAAGACAAAAATAAAAAGGCATTGATGTCAAGAAATAGAAAATTGTGTGGGGTGGCAGGAAGTCAGTCTCTCCGGCTATGCCATCTCCGTGCAGTGTACACTCACTTTGTAATTTGTTTTATTTGTTTCACACCGTATATCTGTATGCTGCAAAATAAAATGTCATTCATTCATTCACCGGTCGATAACGAATATCGAATAAGGAACTGGAATTAAGTAACGGTTGTCACGTCCCCTCTGGAAAGTCTAAATTTATGTAATGAATCTTTTCTCCAGCTACGTGTCCTTCAGTCTTGGTTGGGATTGGATTTGAATTTGATGTCACGAAAACTTGTTGGATCGAATTAAACCTTTGAAACTTTGTTTAATATGGTAATGCATAAAGTATTTCGATTCAGGTTTCCGTGGGAATTTATATTCACTGTCAATGTAGATGCGACAATTAATGCAGTCTGGAGTGAAACAAAATTTAAACGCCGAATGTTATAAATTTGCCAATTGAACAGGATGCCGAAGTGAAAACGCCATCTTCTCCCTCGCCTCACATTTTTACAAGTGTTAATTTAAGCGTTGTTTGGCGCGGTAACTCAGCCTTTTAAGCCAAATTGGGGATTCCATTTTCTTGTGATCCACCAGAGTAGATAATATGTGTTCTCCCCAGTTGTAAAGCACCTTATTTTCTGTTTGTTTTCTATTAATAAAAGCTAAATATAGAAGTTTGGAACTATTTTACAATATGGCGACATTGGTGATACAGATGAGTTGATGTTTGAGGAACGAAATCAACCGAGTTGCGACTTGAAAGAAGCCGGATTAACCGAAGAGAGCCACCGGGCCGTGGCGACTAACTGACGAACTTACCAAGTTACAGATCAACCCGAGCGGGGTTAGCATTGGTTGAAGGCAGGTGTATCGTTGACGTTTACGGCACTCCCATCGGATATGAGTAAACTCGACTTTGGATGTTCTTAGTGTCAAAATAAAAATGTACAAGACTGTTTTAAATAACACTTTGATGGAAATTAGCGGCAGAAATGAACAAATTTCATTCAGAACAAATAGCAAAAATAATTTGATTCAGACCCAGCACAAAGCGCTTTTAAAGGTGCAAGCATAACGACAAATCTATCCGAATATATTCACCGAGTGCTGATAATGGGCCTCGAACTGGTCTTCTTCGAAATACAAACAATACACCGACACATATTCAACCAGATTGAGTGTCACTTCAGCTATCTTTTCGGACCACTAATTGGTACTCAGAACAAAACAAGCTCTCTTCATTGTGATGCAAGATGCATTAAATGTCCATATAATACCCGAATACAAATAGTTCACGCCATATTTCAAACGTTTTTGTGTTTTGTGATCAATCAATAGATCTTTAGTGAAAGAACTTTTTAACTCTCTCTGCGCTGAGCGCCACTATAAGTGGCGCGTGGATAGGCGCTCCCATTAATAATAGTGATATTGTAGGACATTTAGATTTTTTTATCTTCTTACACTCACGCGATGGTGCTTTTGCGCTTAGAATAATTTCAAGGTGACAGTTAGAATCCAGAAGATTGTGCTCTGTAAATAACAAGTATATCAAAGTGTTTCTTCGTTAGCGTAATATGGGGTGTTGAGATTACAAAATAATGCGATTGCCAGGCTCGTCGCAAAAATGATCGATTTGGTGAAGGAGATGGGGAGGTGTAAACCTGATTTGTCCGACTGTGGTGGCTTAAGTCCCGATTGACTATTATTGCTACTGCATTAACTGTATGCCTTGATGGTGCAGCTGACATAGTTAGTCGAGATTAAAGTTACACAGCTCAAGGCTTCATGAAAACTTATTAGTGAATAAAAAAATATACATTTTTTAGCCATGACGCAAATTCTTATTTTAATATCACACAAAGTACGGTACAGTGACTGTTGATTGGTCGTAAGACACGCGTGGACAATGATGTCCGTGCATGTGTTTACCAAGTAATAAAAAATAAGCAGCAAAATTTTAATTAACTGGTAGAATGCTAAATTTTTTGGGTCATTGAAATTTGTTCAGAACTCTTTGCGTTGTCACAATTTATGGGAGAGTGCCAATTGGCACTCTCCCATAAATTGTTACAAGGCAAGTCCAAACAGATAAAATAATTTCATTTTAAAGATAATATGAAGCATATCCACAGAATATGATGCCTTTAAGTTGTGGTACCCGCACTTTAGAATAAATCCCAAATATGGGCTTCCAGCACTCTACCAGTTAATGAAGAAGCGGGTTGTACCTGGTGCTTCATTAATTAAATTTTGATGATTATTCCAATTATTTGTGTTTGGAATCTAATATAATTGCGTCCGTGGAAATATTTCTCATCCGTGCAAAGTGACCAGTCCACGGCGGCCGTACAAAAGCAGTACTTCAGTTTGGTCATGTTGGGCCACAACAGCCTAAATCGGGCACTACATATCTCCATTTGGCTGACCGACTGCGTGTGTAAGAGAGAATTTATACACTGACTCAAATATCCAAACTGGAAGAATAATTGAACTATTGGGGGTGGGTCACACCCCCCCCCCCCCCCCACCTTAGCTACGCTCTTGGAGACTAAATGCGTTTCTTAGGTACTATCTATACCAAGGCGGCGTTTCTAAGTTGTGGGGAAGAAACATATGGGGTGTCGCTACTACAAAATTTCCTACATAAATTATGAATGCAACGTATTGCTGGGTTCACTTGCGATTCCCGACGATGTCTTTGATCACTTATTCTGTTGCAAATGCAATGGTTTCGATTGTTACCAGAAAAAAAGCTGCAGTTAGTGAACATAAAAACGGCATTTTTCCCTATCAGGGAGAGAGACACATTAACACGACTGGAGAGGCATATTTTATGAATAAAATTCTCCCTGGGAACCCCGGGAAGTGAAGCAGTGCTTGTTTATTGTGGTAAACAAATTCTCTTTTACTGGTAAAATAGGACCCAGTCATCAGTACTTGGGGTGGAAGTCCTCTAAAGTGGGCAACATGGGTATAAACGATTGGTTAAACTTGACTTTATCTCCATATAATGGTCCAGATTAGTCATTGTGCAAAAATATGTTACCTTAAACACCAATAAATAAATGAATATCAATAAAGGTATTACAATATCAAACGTGAATCAAGAAATACGAACGAAATAATCTGAGATGCGAAGTTTTACCATTTCTTTTGCACAGATGACATTGAGCAACATTTCTGCCAGGAAATCGGAAATGATTTTCGACGAGATCGCGACCCTCTCTAACCCGCTAGAAATTCCCCATATTCTTCTGTGACGACAATGCGACACCTACGCCACAGAACACCAAAGCGCCCTGATTTATATTGTCAGGAAAACTGACTTTTGATAAAGTTATCTCCCTTGAAATTATTAAATGCGCGGTGTAAGGGCCAATTAAGACACAAGTGATTGTTGAGGAAACGCCTATGACATCAGTAGAAAATAGAGCCAAGTTTCCTTTTGTTGCTTTTAAGAAACGAAAACAACAGACAGCTCACGGAGCTGTCTGTTGTTTTCGTTTATTAAAAGTAACAAAAGGAAACTTCACTTTTTTATGTCAAGCCAGTTAGAAGCAACTAGTTCACAGATAATCCATCATTAAGAATATTTATCAATATCACACCTAACACCACCTAACACCACCGAGCGTTTACTTTGACTCTTTGCTTAGCGAATATGTTTCACAGAAATTTGCAAGTTTTTATTCTCCCAGGAAAAAAACCTTAGCAAATCTCACCTCCTAGACTCATAGACTTTTATATTAAGGTAAAGGACAGCGTCTCTGTTATATGGCACGATGTGGACAGAAAAAAAGTTACAGAACATAAAAAGATGGCGAAACGTCGTTTTCTTATTTTTAAATTGGTTTCAACAGAGAAAAATAGTCAAACGATCAAACGGATAGGAGAAAAATGTAAAAAACAGCATCTGTAATTTTATATCACTCTACATGAAAATGCCTGAAGTTTGTGAAATGATATACACATCTATGATACAAATTCTCTAATATTTCGAAATTTCAATTTCTATATGAAATTTCCATACTCCAAGTGTTAAATGTACTGACAGCTTTAAGGGAGCTAAGTGGCTCAGTGGTAACGGCATTGGACTTCAAACCGAAAGGTCAACGGTTCGATTCCCGCCAGGGGTAACTGCGTTGTGTCCTTGGGCAAGGCACTTCATCCCGATTGACCACTTGGAGACACGGGGGCGCTGTTTACTAAGGAGTACTGCACGTCGATGGTGCACTTGTCTTCAACCAATGCTAACTCTGCTTCTGCGAAGTTAGTACGTTGAGGAGTCTGACAGTTGCTCGCCATTGCTGGGTGGTTCTCTCCGGGTACTCCGGCTTCCTTCACCCGTAAAACTGTCCTGGCTGTCGAAAGTTTCGGTAAACCCCTATAAATAAAAAAATAAATACTCCCCACTCATTTGGTCCAGTAGTACTTGAAGAATAAGCAAAACAATTCAAATAATTTTGAGACGAGTGGTGTTTGGGTGGGCGTACATGCAGCATTTTTGTTGTGTGAATAACCTGTTTCGTTCAGGTGACAACCCGAAGAAAGCAGTCTTTCTCCCGGCCAGGTCGCAATAAAGTTGCGGCAGTTATACGACAAAAAGGAGCCGTTAATTTTCGGTCCAAAATGTTACAGTCTCGATTCTCACCCTTCAAAAAACTACATTATCAAAAACGATCTTCTTCTTGAACTGATCACAATCTTATTACGACAGGGTTACACGAGTGGGAGGCGATTTCTTAATCCTTCCAGCACTGACGCCCTGGAAGATATCATTTCAGTCAATACTCTCAATCCTGGTTTGTTGGGAGGTTCAGTAATAATTTAATTCAACAGCTCTGTCAAGCTGTTTGATTAAATTATTTCCGAGCCTCGCTTCAGATTTTTGCTCTTTATATCGTCTGCTCGTCTTCACGCAAAAACTTGTGCACACCGAGTGGAAAGAGTTACATAAAAATGTGCGAAATCAAGACTGAATCAAGAGAAACAAAAGCAAATAGCATTTGAGACAGGCTAGATTCCACGGTGATGTGGACAGGAAAGCACACCGAGAATTTCGTCAAGATCGCAAACCCAGTTTCGATATGGCCGAAATTCTCGGACCGCTTTTGTAATGTCACGACAGTATAGTGGCTTTTACTGTTATCACGAATAGTAATTAAGGTGTTCAAGGTGCGTGGCTCGACGGCGATAGACATGCCTTCAAGCGCTGCTAACCCTGAGTGTACTGGCTTAGTAAGGTGGAGATTACGATAGTTAAGAGCCGTTGCCCGGTGGTTCTCTCCGGGCCAGCCGGCTTCATCCACCAGTAAACAACTGTCTGACCCGATAGACCCTGGCTGTTGAAAGTGTTCTTAAACCCAAAATAAACAAACAATTACGGTGTTCGTTTTCCGAGTAAAAAAGGAACAAAGTTGGCTGTGCACTCGACTGACGAATCGACCAAATCTGCGAGAAATCCAACAACTCTTGAATTTTCAAAACGCCCTTTCCTATTTTCCCTTGGGGTATAGTTTATGCCTGTTCAGTGAAAGCCGTTCAGTGAAGGGAGATTCTCATGTTCCATTCAATAAAGAGACTGGGGTGGGTGTGCTAAACAATTATCTTGATATTAGGGTTTAAGTAGATCAGAAAACAAAAATACATATCTACGCCCCAACCGCTGCAAGTTGTCAATTGTCAAGATGAAGGGTAAAGGTTCGGAAGTATGTCTCTCTCTCTCTTGGTAATCTGGGGGAAACCTCACAAGATTTGTGACTGGAACTACGGGAAATGAAAGGATTATAAGCATATTACATAATTATTGTATTTTGTCTTCGGTGACTCACTCCTAACGAGTGGCGAAGATACAGATGGAAAAGGTCTTTAGTTTGGAATATCGTATGAGAGAGACTAAAGCCCACCTAGAATAATATTCACCAGAGCGATTGCCTCCATAGTTCAGCAGCCCTTCAACTACGATGTATACCATGTCCTGTGGTATGACCTTTCTTTACTCCCTTGGAACTGTTCTCTTCTTAACCCTTCGAACCCCAGTGATGTCTTCCAAGTCAGTTCAATGACAGCAAATGGGAGAGTCCATAATCATTACATTTTCTACGTCCATGAACGTAGAAAATATTGATTGGGTACCTCACACATTCACAGAGCAGTCATCCAACTTGGTGAAATTATGACGTGTCATGTTCCTGGACTGGAAAAGAGGCCTCTAGGGTTCAAAAGTTTAAAGCTTATATTCGACGTTGATAGACGCTGTGGCCCCAGAACAGACACTTCAGCGCACAATCGCGAAGTCCTGCAGATAAAAGTCATATTTTCTTGCCCGTATGCAGCACACAAATCAGCCCATTTAATGAACTGCCAACGAAAGTGTGCTCATTCCTGATTCGGAGACTGTGGCTGAATGTTGTGTGAATTAATATTATGAAAATAGAAGACAATAATGTAAGGCTTATAACGAAGAGAAAGAAAGAAAACAAAGCGAAAGAACTTCCATCCTGCACTCACCGTAACTACATCAGATCAACTGGGCTGCGTTGCCTCCCTGACTTTTGTCATGAGAAACAACCTTTTATGAAGTTGGAGTCACATAGTTTGTAAAATTACAGAACTGTGGAGATATTGCACATTTCACCCTTACACGTAAATGATATTAAGCTACCACATTTGTAAACATTCTGTAGAAAAGGCGCCCATAAGACAGTTAAAGGGGGAACAAGTCTTTAATTCTGGAGATAAAAGTATAGCGGGTCATCAAATATATTTGAGACAAATGGAAAATACAAGATGATCGCTACTAAGTTCTTTTCTGCAATTACTTGACTCCATCTTAAAAGATCACCTAGCGAAATATGCTACTTCTCAACACATTTTAATATTCAGAGATAGGCCTGAAACTCTCTTCGGGAAACTGGGTGGGCGGGATTGGGGTGGGAAACCCACGTTTGTCACGCAAATGACATAAAGTACATCCCCGACTTATCTTGTTATGAAAATCTTCTTTCGGTTATCACTTGAATTTACTAGGCGAGCGAAGAAGGTCCAATTAAGAAGCCAGTAATTGTCGAGAAAACACGTATGACATCAGTAAAATATAAAGTCAAGTTTCCTTTTGTTACTTTTAATAAAGCAACTCGTTCATTCATTAAGAATATCTATCAGTATCACACCTCGCCACACTAGGTGTCCACTTTGGCTCTTTGTTTAACCAAAGTGTTTTACAGTAATTTGCAAGTTTTTATTTTCACAGGAAGAAAATTATGATTATTTTATATTGATGGAAATGGCATTGTCTGTATCATATGTCACGATTAAGGTTGAATGCCGCGAACGGGAATTTCAGAGCTCTGAAAGTCAATCACGCTACTCGGGAAATTCATAGACCATGGTATCAATGATTGCGTATTATAGTTTATGAGATTACGGCAAAATCAATTTCTTCTGGTACCAGCATCTCCGGTTGGAGCTATGGTTTAATCTCGTGAATGGGAATTTCGCAGTTACCGGTTCTGAAAATGTGTGCTGATGCCATGGAAATTCATAGAATAGAATCGGGAATCAAAGGTTGCGGAACGCAACCTTTGATTTACGGTTCTGTCCTATAAATTCCCAGGGTATCGGGACTGATATTCAGAAACGACAAACGGAAAATTCTCGCTCGGTATCGTGACTGACTGTCAAAAACGAGAACCAGAAAATTCCCGTTTCCGGTGTTGAACCCTTGTCATGATGCGCACACTGTTGATATAATGACAGAAAAAAGTTGCAGCACATCAAAAGATGGAGAAAACGCCGCACGAAAATGCCTGAAGTTTGTGAAATGATGCACACATCGATGATACAAATTCGCTAACATTTCGAAATTTCAATCTTTATTTATAAGAAAATCCCATTCTCTTAGTGTTAAATTTTCTGACAGCTTTGAGGATTTCAGGAGAGCCGTACTAACTTTCCTGTAGATCTCTTCCAATGGTGAAAATGGTCTGCCATAACGCGCACATAAGTATGTTCTTTGCGAGCTATTCTGATTCGAAGTCTATAGTCACTAAAATTAGCTGCTGGAAACCTCTATGGCGTGGTAAAAGAGAAGACAGATTGCCAGGGTTTTTTTTGTTATGGCATTTTCGATTGTCATGAATAATTTGAAGGGCCGGCCCAACTGGTATACCACCAAACTAGCAATTGCTTATGTCGACTTTTCAGGATTGATTGATTGAGTTATTTATTGGGGTTTTAGCGACACGTTCGACAGCAAGGGTCCCCTCGTGTCGGACAGTTTTACGGGTGGAGGAAGCCGGAGTAACTGTCAGGCTCCCCAACATACTAACTCCACACAAGCAGGGTTGGCATTGGCTGAAGTACGTCTTAGTATACAACGATATCGTGCACCCACCGTTCCCCACGTGGGAAATGGGGGTGAAGTGCCTTAACCAAGGACACAATGCGGTTGCGCAGCTTTGCAGTATTGTGATCATAAAAGCGGAAAGAAAATTCCAAGAGCCAATACTATAAAACTTTTACAATTGTATTTTCTAGAATTGTATTTTCTACCTATTAATATAACTGACTAAAATGAATCATCGGCATTTTAATACATCTGGAAATTTGCCAGAAAGTATCATTCTAGAAAATACAATTGTAAAAGTGTTATAGTATTGGCCCCAGATCACGACTGGATCGCGATCTATTCCGCTTTCCCCGTTTACGATACTGTAGAATCTTACACATAAAAAAAATCCGGAAAACTAAATCTCAGATGCTGTTGTCATTTGTTTGTAGTTAATCGGTCTGGATTTCGAAAGAGGTTATCAATGAAATTTAGACCCACTGGTGTGCCTGTGTCGCGATTGGGTCGCAAGCTGATCGAAAAAGAGTACACTTTTGCGCTCATAGTACCTTACGTTTATGCAAGGGTGTTTGAACAAGATAAACGACCACGCTGTTTTAATAAGGCTGAGTAACCTGGGAAGATGGCCTTTCCATGTCAGTCTTGCGCCATGTGTTCAGTAAGTTCTAACTTCGAGAGGGGAGGGGGTGTTGATACGTAGTGTTGTGGCTGAGTTCGCAGCACGCCGTAGAAGGTCACGCAGAAAACTAGAAATCCGTATGATTATCTGTCACGTTTTCAATTAAATAAAAAACAAACTTCGTAGCTTATGACCCCTCATTGGAACGAGCTCGTTCCAATGAGGGCTGATAAGCTATGTTTTTGACGCAAAAAATGAAACAAATTATTTATTTAAGAATTTTGTTTGCAATTGCCGTTTGCCTTTCGTGTTTGGTAAAGGGTTAACGATGATACGAAATGAATTGTAAGACCTTGACCGACTCATTTAATGTTAAAGTACAAGCTTTTGGCTTTTTTCAGAAAAGGACTTCCTAGAAGGACGAAAGCTAGTTCTCTAACTCTATACGTTTGCTTATTGAAGTTTAACAATACTTTCGACAACCAGAGCCACATTGTATCGAACAGTTTTACGGGTGGAGCAATCCAGAGTAGCCGGAGAGGACCAACGAGAAGCGGTGAGCCACTGTCGGACTCTCCAACATATGAACTCTGCTCAAGAAGAGTTATCCTCGGTTGAAGGCACCATCGACGTATATTACGCCTTCAAGTATGCAGCGCCACCATGCACCTACGTAGGCAATTTTGAATTAAGTGTCTTGCCCAAGGAATCGTCGATTGTTTTCTTTTTATACGTCCAATGCTCCAATCACCGCACTCTCGCTTCAACATTAAATGAGTCTATAAAAGAGTAACAATTCATTTCGTATCATCTTCTGTCTGGAGACGCACACTGCTGTTCTGGACTCTAAACAGAAAAGTCCACGGTTCAATCCCCGCTAGGAGCAACTGCATTTTCCTTGGGCAAGGCACTTTATCCCGATTGCCCACGCGGGGACACGGTGGCGCTGTGTTCTAAGACGTACTGCATGTCGATGGTGCACTTGCCCTCAACCAATGCTCACTCTGCTTGTGCGGAGTTGGTACATTGAAGAGTCTGACAGTTGCTCGGTGGTTCACTCCGGGTACACTGGCTTCCTCCACCCGCAAAACTGTTCGACACGAGGTGACCCTGGCTGTCGAAAGTGTCGTTAAACCCCAATAAATAAATAAATAAATTGCACGGGAATAGTGTCCGGTTATTTTTAGAATCCTTAATAGGTAATATTATCGGAAAGAGTATAGCATCTCTCAGGCAATCATAGGAAGGGAAAGTCACGTGAGATATAATATAACGTTATTCTCCCATTGTCCGAGTACTGGTCGACGATGTAAAGAATTCTGAGAGGGCGTAACAATGACAATACCCCCCCCCCCCCCCCAGAATCTGCGTCCTTGTAATATGTAATTATTCATTGGACTTCCGATACAGTCCTGCATCGAGGAGGCCAACATAAACCCCGTCCCTTGTGTCGATCCAGTATCTCTAATGAGTCGCGATACTATACTAAATTTATAAACCATGTCCACTGAGTTTGATTAGCTCCGAGGTTTACGTCTATAAAAGTGACATTCCCCAAACACCGATTCAGTCACGTCTCTGCTCTTGGGCATGTCGTGACAACATTTACAGTGTTCTACTCGTTGATCTGTCAGTTTTACTTTTGCTCTTCCGAGAACTGACAAGATATTCGATAAGAAAGGTGCGAGAACGTATTTGTAGAACAGAATGTGTTGAAGATTCTGAACCAATTTCCTTGCCAATACATCATAAAGTATCTAGAAGAGATTCTTCCATGACAGCGTTACGCAAATAACATTTATAAATTCAATTTTAACCGAAGATTGGTTTTGGCTTAAGTTAACTCTCGTGTTGCCCTGGTCGTTTGGAACGTTCGATAACTCGAACTCACTTTCACGTGACTTCATTTAGAAAGCTATAATGATATGCAGTAAGGTGACACACTGATGAAAAGGACCCAGAGGGTCGCCTTAAAACATTTTATAACCGGAAACAAGAACGCACAAGGACTTTGTCTCCAATTAAGAAAAGGACACGGCTCTAATAGAGTTAAGAAAAAATATTCAATGATATATCCGGTTGGATGAGAAAAATACAAAGCACAGTGCCATAATGAAACTCTCGGGAAGTGTTTCGACGATGATGATAATAGACATACTCATCACGTGTGCTATGCGTTAATGTGTTAATACGTTAGAAAATGGAGAAGAACATTTCAAAAATCGGAACTCATGGGAAAAGTTTTATCGATTAATATGTCGACCATACAAGAATCAAAACTGCCAGTTCCAGGCACTTTCTTTTTAAAAAATGTTACTCTTGAAAAATAGTTCAATGGCTTTGACTTTCAGTGAGTGTCCGTATTAAAGATTTGTTCACATTCGCCCGCCTTCCCGGTAACAGTAATGCAGTGAATTTCAACGTACCGTTTTTGTCAGGTAACGTTTAAATAATAGCTCCAAAACCGATTTAATAAAGAGACGGAACATGTCGTTGCGTATGTGGTGCACAGCATTTCAATTTCATGTCGCTTTTTCAATTTCATAAACCTGATTTACGTAAGCTTTACCCTTTCAACTCTGACGCCTTGTGTTGTATCGCCTCATAAAATAGTGTCTTCGGTGGAACGGGCGAATCCATGCTGCATTTGTGGGAATTTAGAAAAAAATGAATCCCACAGCTCTCTTGAGCTGTAGAATTAAATTATTACAGACCTATGCCACCGATTTATTGTTCATTGGTTCCATACATAAATTTATGCATATATGGATTGTCATGTATCATATGTCGCTTTATCGGAGCATGAATGTGGAATGGACGTGTTAAGTAAATTACCCACCCCACATTCATACTCTGATAAAGCGACAGGTAAATCAGTTCAGTTCTTATAATTTAATTTAGATTAATTTAATTATTCACTCATAAACGTCAGGCTAGCTTGTTGTTATACAAATTTAAATTTAACATTTGTTTATTCACACAGAGAGGTACAAAACCGCGAATTGTGAGTTAGATCTTGTAGTTTGCAAAATAGTCACCTATGCCCGGAGACAGCCTTGTATAAGCTTCAAGCTTACTGCTGAATCCACTTCAGTTCATGTTCTATTCTGTTATTTGTTTGTTGTTGTTCTTTGTAAATTTTACTTGATTTGAAATAAATATTGTTTAAACTAAATAGTCACCTATCCTTGTGTATGTGCCCCATCCCTGACATATATCGCCATGAAATCAATTTTCGATAACGTTATCTCCCCTGAAGTTATTAGATAAGCGAGGAAGGTCCAAGAAGCAAGTAATTGTTGAGAAATACACATGGCATCAGTAGAAAATAAAGCCAAGTTTCCTTTTGTTACTTCCAATAATACTCTGGGAGCTGTCTGTTATTTTCGTTTATTGAAAGTTACAAAAGGAAACTTGGCTTTTTATAGCAACTACTTCACAAATAGTCCGCCATTGAGAATATCTATCAGCATCACACATACCAACACTACTAAACGTCCAATTTGGCTCTTTGTTAAGCGAATGTGTTTTTTACAGTAACGTGCAAGTATATATTCTTCCCAGGAAAAAAAGCAAATCTCACCTCCTAGACTTTTATATTAATGGAATTGACAGTGTCTGTATTATGTGTCGCGATGCGCACACAGCTGGTGTGGCGAATAGAAAAACTATACAGAACATCAAAAATGGATAGAACGCCGTTTTCTTATTTTCAAATGGTTTCAATGGAGGATAGTAATCAAACGTTCAAACAGATTGTAAAAAATGTAAAAAGCCAGCTTCTATATTTTTATACTACTCTACAGGAAAATATCCTAAGCTTGTGAAATGATGCGAACATCGATAATACAAAAAGGCCAACATTTCGAAATTTCAATTTTTATATGAAATACCCCTGGTGTTAAATTTACTGGCAGTCTTAAGAAATTAAGGGAAGCTAGCTTTCCCATGAATTTCTTCCAATGACGAAAATTGTTAGCAGAAGCAGGTAGCAAGCCAGAAAGAAGCACTGTCATCTGCAAATTGAGGTCCCCAGAGGGTGAATGTAGTGATGCTACCCTGCACAGCAGGGTAGCATCACTAAATTTACCCTCTGTGAACCTCAATCTGATTCAGGGTCTCCAAACTAAACAGAAATAGGTACCCAGAGGATAAATTGGCTCAGTGTATGGGATAGCATCATCAAATTCACCCTCTGGGGAACTCTTTCTGGAAATGTCAGACTGCTTATTTCAGGCCAGGTGTCCCTGTCTGTCGAAAGTGTCACTAAACCCCATTAAATAAGTAGATAAATAAAGTGCGCCTATTTTCAATCGTAAATATTGTCAGGTATTCACGTATGTATGTCTTGTATGGAAAGGAGCAAATCGACCCAAAAAACGCGGCATATTCCCAAACTGTACCAAAGTAGTGTCGGAAGCGGAACCTCCTTAAACTCTTCTATCATCAGGTCGGGGGCGCGGTGGCTCAGTAGGTAGAGGTGCAGGCTGCAAGCCGAGAGGTCCTCGGTTCGAATCCCACCTGCGGCACCCGCGTTGTGTCCTTGGGCAAGGCACTTCACCCCGATTGCCTACATGGGGGCACGATGACGCTGTGTACTGAGGCGTACTGCACGTCGATGGTGCGCATGTCTTCAACCAATCTAACCCTGCCTGTGCTGCGGTGCAGAGTTCAGAGTTACGATGTTGGAGAGCTGACAGCTGCTCGTCGTTGCTCGGTGGTTCTCTCCGGGTACTCCGGCTTCCTCCACCCGTAAAACTGTCACGGTCACGATTAGCCATTGTGCATAAGTATGTGACCTTAAACACCAATAAATAAATAAATAAATAAATAACTATCATCAGGTCTCCTGCACAGGAGACCTGATGATAGAAGAAGAGTTCAAGAGGAGGCAGTTGGTTGAATTTTGAGAACATCTCGATGATTCAAAACTTTCCGAATGAGCGTAACTCGAATTGAATCGGATCCAATAGAACTGAATCATCGGGATGAATTCGAATCGAATCGAATTTCGAAGCTTCACAGGATCCCAATGAAAGTCGATTTAAAAAAATGTTATTTCACGCATATTGCAAAACGTATCGAATATCTGCATTAATGGTAACATTTAACAACATATAAGTCCTGACATTGGTCCGACACGATGTGATGGTGGATACTGAAAGTGACATTAAACCCCAACAAGTGCACAAACAAATAAACACCGAAAATGCGAAGTGATATCGATCGAAACGTATTGGGGAACGTCACTTCCGGAGAGATGTTCTCTTACATCTGCCGTGACAATAAATATAGATGTTCTCTTATATCTACAGTGACAATAAATATCGAAAAAAATTTGTGAGACATCAATTTTCTCACTATAATATAATACAGCAATAAAATAGCAACCCGAACGAGAAGGATTTGGTATTGTACACATTGCGAAGTAGTTATTATGTGATCTATATCACATGTACAGACCACGTGCTATTCTAGCAACCAATGATGACAGCCTATATGGGTATTAAAGTTTGGCATAGTATATCTTTACAAAACGAGCAGTAATAACAAAAACAACATTACAATGATGTCATAAATCGCTGCTTACGCGTGTCACCGTCGTTGGAACCCCGGGAAGTAATCATTTCTTGTTTTCTATGGTAAACAAGTTCAGCTTTCCTAGTAAAATAGTACCAGGTAACCAACGCCTGGATGGAAGTCCTCCAAAGTGGGCAGAGCAGGTATAATGGTCCCGCTCTACAGTTTGACTATTACACAAGAGGTAAAATTCTAATCTAAGGGCATATGTTGAAACTAATGCCATGTAAATTGGAGATGTATTTTTAGTATCAGAAATATGATTACATTAGGCTATTTGTTGGATAACAGATTTTAAAGTTTTAGTCACGGACTTGGTGAGCCTGATGCATAGAGGTAAATTAACAGAGGAATTATGGGAAACAGTGGCTGTTTTTAAAATGTCATTTTTATGCGGAGTTGTTACCAGGCATTTAACAGAAAAATGAGACGGAAACATATAACTTTTTTCCACATTTTAGAAACAGGGGATAATTTTCTCCAGGGCTCGGTAAGTGGGGGTAGTTGAAAAATTCGGCTTTTGAGGCTGCTGGGTGACTGAAAATGACTGTATTCGGCATTTTTAATGCAATTTTCCAGGTTGAAACCTTGCATTTGACAGTAAATTATTTCACCCACATTCAGATTGTTTATTTCTACTTAGTCAGATAGTGTTATGTTTTTAGTGGATTTTGAAAAAATGCAACACATGTTATGGGTTAGATAACTAAGTTTAAGAATATTCGCATTTGAAGAGAGTTTATGGCATGTCATTTTGGAAATGCCTGGAAAACTGTGGAGCCGTACAAGGAAAATATTATCCAGCCATTTTACAGATTTTCTTTTGAAGGTTTCCATCTTTTCCATACACGTTCTGTGCACTGAATAGTTACAACCTTAACGATTTAAGTAACATTTCAGTCAAGTTTATTGTGCGCCATTATTTCAGAGGTATGGAGAAGCAAATTTAAATTTCGGAGCAAAAATTGAAACGGCTACCATTAACCCTTTGAACTCTGGTGGAATCTTCCATGCCAGCAATTAGGAGAATCCATTTTCATTATTTGGAGGTAGACCAATCAATATTTTCAACGTGCAGCCTCGGGGCTGCACGTTGAAAATATTGATTGGTCTACACTACACATTTACTGTACAACCATCCTATATAATGACGTTATGACGTATCATGTTCCGGGTAGGAAAAGCGACCGCTCGTGTTCAAAGGGTTAACCCTTTACCTAACGAATTGGAGCAACCGCCGATGTAATTTATAAATTGAGCAGCTGAAAAAAAATAATATTTAAATTTTTTTTAACAAAACCACGTCATGTGACCCCCTCATTGCAACGAGCTGGTCGAGCTCAGTCCAATGAGAATTGCACGATATGGTTTTGTTGATATTTTTTTTAAAAACTGAAAAAAAAACAATAATTAAAATAATAAATTGTTATACCCTCATTGGGTGAGAGGTTAAGGCGCTGATCATCATTCGCTGACTTGCTGGCATTATCGAGTTTCAGGCCTGTAAAAACTGACCGAACGATAGTTCTTCTATCATTCTAAATACAAAAAGAAAGAAGGAAAAACACCACAGACAACCTTTCATGCATGTATTATTGAACCCTGGACGACAAGCAGAAAAACGTTTACCCAAATTGCCCCTAGCATTTTTCAAAAAACATAGTCCACTTTAAAATGATGATCAAGCTTATAATGATGTTTACATGCTCAACTGAGTGCTGGGGCGTAATGCAATGTTGGAAAGGGCTAAGTGTCAAATTTTCCAGGCTGCCCTAGTGTCAAATTGGTACAAGCCTGGAGTTTGTACAGTATTCCTCCGGTTACACCTGGATCATTTAAGCACCTTCACTCCAGTAAAAATCATGACTTTTCTGCAGACCTTTGGCAGCTGTCAACCGGCAGGTGATTAAATGTATGTGTACTTTGTACCGGAACGGCCACTACTTTGAACACACGATCGCCAAAACGGACAAGAAAGACCGTCTGAACAATACCGACCACAACAACCACCCCCCCCCTCCACCCACCCACACACACACAACTGGCATTATTGTGACAGGCTTTGTATGTACCCATTAGTGATTCGGTAGGTTATAGGTTTCAACCATTCTCCTAACGAATAGTCTGCGGAATTTACAAATTGAGCAGTTGGAGAAATACAATTTTAAAACATTTCAACGAAACCATATCATGTGACCCTTTATTTGAACAAGCTCGCCGAGCTCGCTAAAATGAGTGGGTCATGTGATATGATTTTGTTGAATTTCTTTAAAAAAAAAAATAAAAATAATAACAAATAAAATAATATCGTGTGCGTTGGGAAGGGTTTAAAGAAAAAAGAGCACTTCTGAAAATCGGCTTCATTAAAGCTGTAAGGAAGGAATCTCCTGACAATTTTTGATGTATTGCTAAGCAAATTGAATTGTATTTTTTTTACATATCAGATTATGTATAAGTTGGGGAAAGTTTCCAATAAAGTTTTGTTTTTTGCCGATTATGACGCCATCTCTTTGATACAAGTCTATTTTTCTGGACAATATCTGAACTGTTCTTTCATCTGGTCGTGAACACATGTCGTCTGGCATTAACTGACAGCCAAAAAAGAAATCCCTTGTTGGTGGAAGCAACGCGCTGATCATGTTTGCCATAAACACGTCAAGTGTCGTTTCCCTAAATATTAGTTACTGAGCACACCGTCCATGTTATGGTCGTCTAGGGTAACATAAAAAACGTATGTAATTGTGGAAATCATGACATGTGTGGCACTTGTGTCATGCCTGCCACAATTAATGCGAAATTGCGCAGTTTTGAAATTTCAAATTCTGAACTGGGACATTTACATTACTGTAAGCATCGAAAAGAGAAAACACCGAAGAGAGAAAAAATCGCGGAGCCGGAAAGGAGGCAGAGGGTTCAACTCCCTCATTTGTTTGCTAACAATATTTGAAAATAGTAAACAAAAGGAGTCCATTTTCTTGTTATTTTACTTGTCATCTTTAATACCAAATTAACCCTCTCAACCCTGGTGGTATCTTCCATGTCAGTTCAATGGCTGCAATTGGAAGAGACAATATTCACTATTTGGGAGAAGGGGGGTGGGGGGGGGGGGGGTAATCCAATTAATATTTTCAACGTGCTGCGTAGGGCTTCACGTTGAAAACATAGATTGGTCTACCCCGCGTATGCACTTAGCACCATCCTACTTAATGAAATTATGACGTATCATGTTCACGACCAGGAAAAGCTGTCTCTCGGGTTCAAAGGTATAAAGAACTCACCCTTGAGTCGATGATTATGCGAGTCGAGGTCGGCGGCGCAGTAGTTACTGTCTTAAAATTAGCATGTAAGAGTACACAATGGAGGGCTATTGTGCGATCCGGGCGTAGTGGTCTACCGGCACCGGATCGGTGCCGATGGTCCACTAATTTCCTGAAATCACCCTGATTGTTTCTTTGTTTACATTCGTAACCGGAACCCCTTTTTACACTTCAGCCACCCCACCCCACGCACGCACACTTTCAAAATCGCTCTACAGTCCCTTATAAAGAAAGGAAAATGATTCGAACTCGAAGAGAAATAAGGAGAGACGCCGTGTGTTGAGGGAAACTCGAAATATAAAGTGGAGCGATGCTTTTGATTATACTAGTATAATGTTCTACTCCGGGTTCGAATTGAGAAATTGACTTTGGCTATACATGTAATAAGTGTACTTTTCATGACAAGGAAACTTTACGAGTTTACAGAGTAGAAAGGGTAAACTTATAACGAATCTTCCAGGGATATATTTCCCAACACTGTTACAATTTCTGAGAAAAATCTGAAGTTCTTGCCAATGTACACTTGATGGATAACCGGGTCCATGCAGGAGAAGAGTACACCCCCCCCCCCTCGGGCAACCATCTTATTATCATGTTTCATATAGGACAGGGACGACCACTCGCTTCAAGAGGCCAGGCGGCGTGACAACATACGAAATAACCCGCGGCGAACTGAATGTTTAACGATTATTTCACTAATATCCTTATGTACACTAATAAAATAACGCATACACTCAGTACTGCAATCACAAGGGGCACGGTGGTTCAGTAGGTAGAGGTGCAGGCTGCAAGTCGAGAGGTCCTCGGTTCGAATCCCACCTGCTGCAACCGCGTTGTGTCTTTGGGCAAGACGCTTCACTCCCATTGCCCACGTGGGGTCATGGTGGCGCTGTGTACTAAGGCGTACTGCACGTCGATGGTGCACTTGTCTTCAACCACTGCTAACCCTGCTTGTGCGGAGTTAGTATGTTAGGGAACTGACAGTTGCTCGCCGTTGCTCGGCGGTTCTCTCCGGGTACTCTGGCTTCCTCCACCCATAAACTGTCGCGGTCATGATTATTTATTTATTTATTGGTGTTTAAGGTCACATACTTATGCACAGTGGCTAATCGTGACCGTGACAGTTTGACGGGTGGAGGAAGCCGGAGTACCCGGAGAGAACCACCGAGCAACGACGAGCAGCTGTCAGCTCTCCAACGTCGTAACTCTGAACTCTGCACCGCAGCACAGGCAGGGTTAGATTGGTTGAAGACATGCGCACCATCGACGTGCAGTACGCCTTAGTACACAGCGTCATCGTGTCCCCATGTAGGCAATCGGGGTGCAGTGTCTTGCCCAAGGACACAACGCGGTTGCCGCAGGTGGGATTCGAACCGAGCCACCGCGCCCCCGTCGTGGTCATGATTAGCCATTGTGCAGAAATATGTGACCTCAAACACCAATAAATATACTGTAATCACAAGGGTGAGCTTTTACTCGATCAGATCGTGATGTGGTCGTGATACACTACTTACACCCCAGCGGGAGTAGATTTCATAAATAAAATATACGAAAATAGCATCTCCGATTCAATTTTCGTGCATTTTGTTCCATTGGGTGGGTGGGTGGGGGAGGGGTCTACAACTCTATCGGGTCAAAGTGGAAAGACAATTTCGTCCAGATCGCGTCGGATCCGATCAAAATTCTCTGTCCGCTTTTATGATCACAGTATTGTAGATATAAACAAAAAACAAATATTATACGTGCATATAATTACATTTCAATATGGGAATCGCAAGCGCTCGTGAAAAATAAAACTTTCAGGTCCACACTCATGAGATAATTCCCAATATTCACTAAAACAGCGTAGATATCCTCTATATATTATAATCAGTTGCCCACCACAGTCTCAGTGTGGACATGTTCTTCCACCTTCACAACAACTCTTGAATATTCTTTTCCCAAGTTTTAGTGAAGGGTTGCATCCCTCTGATCTTGATATGATAAATGCACTAACAGTTTATTTTTAGAATAGCTTTTATTTTACCACAGTATTTGCATGCATGTACGTGTAAAGTTGAAGTTTTCACTCTTCAGTTTTGAATATTAGTTTCCTGTTTTGGAGATTAATGTTTGCACACGACCCCGCAGAAATATTCGCGATTCAGTGATAATTAATGTACACGTTTATCGAATGCCGCTTTATTGACTTTTCACACAATTGTGTTTTTGCAGGCCGCCCTAGAAAGAGATGCAAAACTGGTAAATACTTTTAATCCTCATTATAGAAAAATCGAAAGTTTTATGCATGCATAGAATGGGTGTTGTAGCATTCATACTGAGTATTCTCAACAATAGATAAGTCACTGCATTTCATATTATTTTGTTTGGAGCTTGGAGCAAATTTACATGTGCACTGCGTGTATACTTGACAAGCCACGGCTGAGAAAATCAAGTTGAGTTTCAAACCAAACAGCTGGTAACCTAATTTCGTAAAATCTTCACACCTTTCATATTTCTTAGAACCGAAGAAAGTATGAATAGGTATAACAGTACTAAATGTTCCAATAAGACTAAAATCCCCCTCCTCTGATTGGACGAGAGCTCGCTTAGTATATTCTATGTTTACGGCTCAAGTGGCAAATGTTACCGTCTGACGTCACAACGCGAAATATTTGAAATGACGTCGCCCGTTTCGTAATTGCTTCATCAACCGAATGACAAGCAAGCCGCTTCATTTTTTCTGGATTTTTCACACGTGCAACAGAGGGTGTTCGGGATAAAGTATTGTTAAATTACAAACTGATTTACGATTTGAACTAAAATGGAGGGAGTTTATCTGGCTTATTGATTATTTATCCGGTGCCCGGGATGTTTATTTGCTAACCTGTGATCGTTAAAAGTTGCCTTCCAGAAGGCAACTTTTAACGATCACAGGTTTAGTAAATAAAAGTCTCTCGTGTTTCACAACGTATGTTTTGGACTGTGAATGGTGTCTTATTGGAACATATACGTTATTGTGATGAGTTGGCGGTAACATGGTCTGAGGTTTGCGGCTCGGGGCGTCTCGGTTGCACATTTATAAGCTCCGAGCCGCAAACCTCAGACCATGTTACCGTCAACTCATCACAATAACTTATAATATTTTCTCACAGGTGACCATTATAACGTTCGTGTGTAAAAAAAAATATGATCGCAATATTTTAATTTTCGCATTCAAATATGTTTGTCAAGTATAGCCCTTCAGACAACTTTTCTGCCCTCAAAACTGTGGGTCATGCAACAAAGAGAGAAAAATTGACAGGAAGGAATCTACCTGTCACGGGCATATTTTTTTGAGGAATTCCCATCAAAAACACAGTATTTGTCAATTGTACTTTACATTTTTAGGCACCAAAAGTCATCAGATAGCCCCTCTTTTTTCTCTGCAATATTCAGCAATGATGCATGATTTCCGTACAATCCTTCAAAGTTTTTTTAAATCAATATTTTGTTTTCAGGGGTGCTTAGTTTGGGGGATTGCATCATTTTCGAGTGCAACTTTCCATGGCGGGAAATTCAAATATTTAGTACTGTCATACCTTTGAGTTAGACAATCATAAATGATTATTGGAGTTTCAAGCACTGATCTCTATAAAACTGTAATTTCACTTTTTCGGTAGAGACACTAACACTAGGTGTACAGCGTAACCTGAACACGAAATGGAAATATGCCCTACTCTTCGGGCGGCACGGAAATTCTCAACTGTCGGCCCTGATATCAGTATGTCGACGAAAAAAAATTCCGTTGGGCAAGTTGGAAGCTGGCCAATTAGGTTTTGTTTGAGGGAGCTCGATGAGTTCTGTCAAATAAGCTATAATTGTTTTAATTCCCAGTTGTGCATCAATTAGGAGTTAATTAAAGAAGTTATTTTATTGGTATAAGAACAAGATTACGACTATCGTGATTGGCCAGTTTATCTTCGACTGCATGCAACTTTACCACTTGCTCCCATCTATTATATAAACAGGCAGTCTCTGATACGTGATTCCGTACAGCGACAAATTCAAGCTTTGTTTATCTTGTTATCCTTTACTCTACCCACTGATTCAGTGAGCAGCTGTTTATCTCATGAAAATATGATGTATCAATACCCTGTCCCTAAAAAGGGGGCTTTCGGGTCCACAGGTTTACACAATGAAAGATTTAAGATCAATGACAACAAGATGCTAAGAGAATAATATATGTAACAGTTACTTTGTTGTGTTCAGTATGAATATTACGACTGTCGCCATTTATAATTAGAACACATTTAGCATGTGAACCGTAGCTCTTAGCTTTTACCGTGTAGCAAGTAACCCCCCCCCCCCTCCATTTTCTTTACTGATCCAAACGAAGATAAGAATGCCTTCCCAAAATTTTAAATTAACTTTGTTGTTTGAATCTTTAATGAAAAACACGCCCATGAGATCTTCTAACACTCGTTTTCATAACTTATACGCGGTATTTTTTTTTTAAACTGGAGTTTTAAATTCTGCCCAATAAAGCAGATTATGAAAGTGGCTGAGTTATTTTGAACACACTTCGCCAAAAATGTGCAATAAAATTAAGAAATAGCTTCAAACGTCTCGACGACTAGACGTTGCAAGTGAGAGACCAGAACGCAGTAATGATCGGACAAGCATGGATCACCCATTCAACGTCTGAAGATAGTTACGCCTACGATGTGATGTATCAAACATGTATCACCCTGTATTTAGTGAAAATCCTTCATTGTATCTTGATTAATATAAAGTGCGGAGAAATGAAAACTGACTCATAGAGGCCCCTGCGAATACGAATTTTTTTTTCGACTCGACTTTCGACTCAAACTTGCCAAAAAATGTTTGAGTCGATCAAACATCGAATTCGAACCAAGTTAGCAGAAACCAGGTGTCCAAGTGCGATATTTCCATTTTAAAATAGCCATACTAGGATTGGTTTAGCTTTGCACTGATGATTTATACACTTATCCTTGCTAACATTCAACAGTTCGAACGTTAACAATGCAGTACACTTGAATGCATGGTTGAATGTGGAGACAGAGAATCTGTATGTACCTGTCACTGTTTCGCTCCCTTCTTGACTTTAAGCTTGGCATCGTGCGATCTTACCTTATCATGAAGCGATGGATGCTTCTTACTGAAGTGTACCAGAGGTGAGGTATAGTCTCCGTCGGTTGGGTTTTGTACGAAGTCTTACATGTATTACACGTGTATGTAGCTGTAAAATGTGAGTGTATTACCGATGTCATTTGGAATCACGCGACACGCGTGATTCCAAATGACATTGGCATACACTATAAGTTTTATGTTGACGATGTGTGCTTGCGGTTCGCGCTTAATTCCTCGCATTGTTTTGACAATTTAGACAGTATTAAAAGTACGAATGTACGTATACCGAGACATTTGTTAATAAGTCTTTTTTCATATTCGATTTTTATATTCGTGATTTTATTTTCGACTCGAATTCGACTCGAATTTGTTGATCGACTCGACTTCGACACGAACAATCGAATATTTGCAGGGGCCTAGACTCATAATACGCTAACTCCGCATGTAATGAGCATGCACGTTCGAACTGTTTGGATATTAACACATCATCCATAAACCAAATTTAACACATTTCCTACTTACTAACGTCGCTTTAGTTGTTTTAGTTTCATGATATATCACGGATACTTTTGCTTTTCTCTGATAAAATGATTTTGTTTAACACTCTGTTCGAAGAGGCTCTCAAAGCCATTTAAAACATCTTGCAGATATGCAAAGCCTTTATCACAGTACATTTCACCGCATTGTGTCATTGGACAAAATCAGAGAGTCATGTACGAAACTTAATGAAAACTGCAATAAAATCATCTACAACATTCCACCGAAGAATCTGTGCACTCATAAACGGTAAGGTGGTGGTCAAGCCATTGTACGTCAAGCATCCGATTTTTGATACGACAGTCGCACACGTCATCGGATTGAAATGAAAACTATAGCAGCTTTCCGCTAGTGTGTTCACACCTACGTGCAGTGGCGGGACAGGGGTGTTCGAGGCCCCAGGAGCAATAACGGTTAGGGGCCCCTAAACACATCGATGCGACCACAGTTTGCCCGGGTGTGAGAAACTTTTACTTTCCTACTTTGAAAACAAGCCATTACCCGCATTCCAGGTAGTTTTAACGTGATACCGAGTTGGGACAGAATTTAGCGAATTTATGGCCAAACTTGATGTTTCATAGTTTGAATTACGATATTTAAATTTTAAACATATTTTGCAGAACTTATACTATAGATCTTTATCTAACAATTGACGTAATTTCGACCGGAAACGGCAGAAAATTAGTTTGTATCAACCCCCCCCCCGATATTTTTCCGTATCAGACAGGCGAATCGCGCATCTAAAACGGAAGTACACAAGTCTCTGTAATGCTGCGCCTTAAAAATAGTTCTTGAAAAAACGGGTGATTTTTTCGCATTTTCAGACGATAGATGAAAATGTTAGATAAATTTATTATCATGACAATGTGCATGACCGGAGATTTGTATCAGAGTCTCGGTAGTTGTTTACAATTCGGAACACAACTCGCCCTTACGGGCTCGTTGGGTTCCGATTGTAAACAACAACCTCGACTCTGATACAAATCTCCGGACATGCACATTGTCATGATAATATACTCGATGTCTGTTTGAATTGTTTTGCAAAAATCGGAATTTCCATTTTCTTCACGGACAGAAAAACTCGTGCTCGGTGACACAGTATTATCATGTGTGGTGCCTCTCGGAGATAAGAAGTCACTTATTTTAGAAACGCTCTCTTCTACCCGTTTTTGCTTCTGTTTCCGCTCCCTTCGCTTTTGAGCACCTGATTCATATTGACGCTTCATCGCTGTTAGCCTGTTAATCGATGAAATGAAATTCACACCACCACACACATTATGACGTCAGATTGAAGATTATGCGCAGTTTTAGATATGTAACTGAAATGTAACAAAATTTGGACTTCTCAATTTCATCCAGTGAAAGTGGTATTCCGAAACGAAATCGTTGGCCAAGTGGGTTTTCCGAATGCACAATGATGCGTCGACAAAACAATTTCGATAAATATTCACAAAGTTCCTTCGTTAAGGTTAATTTTGCATGAATGAAGTTGGTTCGTTGGTTGAATCGGCCTGGAAACGTGAAATATGGGGCCCCGGTGCGTGGCAGGTAGCGCATAAGCCGGGGAAAAATGTATGAATGCCCTCTCCCCCTGTAGATTGTGGGTGTCACAAGCGACTAGTGGTCTGATCTTTTTGCGACATAAGGAAAGCAGGTGTATATATAGTTCGTTGTTCAGTTGATGAATTTTACCAATCCCCTCTTATGACTTTGGGGGCCCCCAAGGGTCGGGGGCCCCTGGGGTTACTCCACCCACTCCCATAGGCTGTCCCGCCACTGCCTACGTGTACAATAAAAAAATTCGTATACGTCGTTCCTGTCCTTCCGAACAAAATGGAACATGCTCCATTTTTTGACGGACCGAATTCAATCGTATACGATTTTTCAATATTTTGAAGGACAAGGTCAAATCAAAGTATCAAAAACCACATAATTATGCATCGACTACGTCATTTTTCAGATTCCTGGAAGTTCTGTGTAGAAGGTAGGTGTGCATCTTTGTTACTCGTATCTTATATTTTCCCCAGTACGGTAGTGAACTTATGAATATTATGTAGATGATTAATTTTCAAATGGTTTAACGTCTGCGTCACTGCCGCCCGCAATATTTTGATTTTTTATTCAAGTTCTTTTTGAAAATTAAGATAATTTTATAAAATCATAGCAAAATGCTCCCTCCCTAATATAAAAATTTCTGGACTTGGCCCCATAGTCATGATATTTCAATTTATACGTTCTCCTTATGGAGAGCTTTGACGCCATGGAAACGTACATATATTGTGACCATGCAACGATGTGAATCGCAGAGAAATATTTGTACGATAGACGGACTAGAAAATCATGTGCGATGGTGTGACCGCCGCCTAACACGACAACTCGGCGAGAGATAATGATCGAAACGAAAACTAGTTGAAACGTCAGAGCAATAAAATCGTTTGATCGAACAGACAACTTGTTGAAAATTCGAAAAGTGATTATTTTGTCCCAATGGACAATTTGATAGAAAGGTGGGTCTTTTTGGTGTTTGTATAAGAAAAATACAAGAAGGGAAAAAAACCCGAAATATTTTGCAACTTGATTTTTATTCTGTTGAATGTTTGTTGCAAAAAAGTGAAAATATATTTTTCTTGCACAATGAATTAGACAAAATGATACAAAAATACCGTTTCATTATTTTATTTAACAACTATTTAGACAAATTCGTTTTGATCAAGTGAAAGGACAAAGTTTTTAAACCCATACTTTATAATATACAACAATGGAAGGAACTGTGCTTTCATTATAATAATTGATAAAAAAATATATAACAATATTCTTTTTTTTTCACTAACACGCCCTCCCCCCTCCCCCTCAATAATCACTTTTCGAAGTCTCGGCGAGTGATGGATTCGATCAAAACAATCACTTTTCGAATTTTGGACAAGCTGTCGTTTCGACAGCTTGCCCAAAATTCGAATAGGCAACGTGTATTTTGAATTCAACGGTGCTGGAGTCGATCCGCAACGCAAGAAAATCGAAATGACGAAAATGTCGAAAGGGGCGATGACATAGATGGCAATGACGAAATATAACAATGTTGAAAATGGTAAAATCGATGGTAGGGATAAAATCACAGAATTCAAAAAGAAGAAATAATATCGTAAAAATTATAAATAAGAGATTTTGGGGTCTTGCTATTCCTAGTTAACGTTAACGCTCGACAAATCTGTGTGTGATGCTGAAATTTAATGGAGTTTTTCTATTAACCGAAACTGTAAATAACGTCATGAGTTAAAATAATTTGAAATAGAAGCACGTTACACATAAGTTATCTCCACTAGTTTCATGTTCAGGAATTTGAACCAGAATCGACATCTTGCCCCAAAACAACACACTGACGAGTCACTTCTCTGTGAGATACCTTTCAGACAAAAAAAGAGAATCTGATGCAAGTCTCTGCATATCTTCTTATGGTTATAATACATTCATCAAACAAACAACTGTAGTGACATTTTATAATACTGGGGAGTGAAGTAATTATATTTATTGGAATTTTAAAAAAAGAAATAATTATTATGGCGTGAACAACATTCACCAATGACTCTGATTTACCAAATAGCCCACTGCTTTCTGTACAACTGGTTTGCTGGAACGTGAGTGAAAAATGTCGCAACTCAAGCTGCCCGCACCCGATGGCGTCAGGCTAATCAGCATGGTAACGCCTCCCATCTGTGACGTTTTATGACGTGAAAGCTGTTATGCTGTGACTGTAGTCACAGCATAAGAACATTTACGTCATCAAACATGAAAAGAAAGCCAAGAACGAAAACTAGTAACACTGCATCAACTATCCAGTCCCGGCACCTGTTTTCTGTCAATAAAAACTATAATATTTCGTAAGTACAGAGCAGCCCACGTAATTGGATTTCTCTTAACTGAATAACCCTGTTAATTGAAAATAATTTCCCAACACAAAAACCATTTACCATACCTTCAGTACAAATTCGAGTAAACTCCTGTTAATTGAACAAAAAATCTTGTAACCTGTCGAGAAATTACCCTGACTCACCCCGGGTTTTTTTTTTGTTTGTGGACATATTCAGCCTCAGCATATCCAGTACAGGCATTTAGTATATTATATCATGTTTGACAGACTTCATAGAGCTCTGTCAAACAAGACATAATAGAATAAATGCTAAGTTTATCTTTAGAATACAGGAAAGTGACACAATCCTTGTTAATTGAATGCCCCTGTTAATTGAATAATTTCCACTGGCAAAGTGGCTATTCAATTAACAGGGTTCCACTGTATTCAATTGGCATTGTCACGTAAAACGTGCATTAGGTGCGCATTTTCATTTTTCGCGGTCAACAAAGTATTTTCTTTTAAAAAGCGATCGGCGATTGATTAAAGAAATATCGAAACATTTTTCATTGTAGATCATTGATTAGTTATAGCAACACGCCCCCCCCCCCCCCCCCCCAAGATGGCGGCAGATGAAACACTTTTCTCTATGTGGCCAAAGAAGATGATGAATGAAAGGTTTTAGCACGCCGAAGGCGCGCAGGGACGATGTGGGATTTACAAATCCCCTGCGACCCGGTTAACCTTATTTTTTTTCCTTGGATCACACAGGCCTAGCTTTCCTATTGCCCAAAATGGAGTCTGGCCAAAGAACATTCCAGCAATCCAATTTTATACAGATCGGTGGGTTCGCCCCACCCCCGGAAAATTTTGTCTGTCAGAAAAATCGTTTACCAGCCGAACGCCATTATTTTCTCTTTTGATGTGCAATTGTTCAGCCAGTGTCTCGGAATTACCCCCATGTGCGGTTACCTGGGCAGGGACGTGTGCCAATAATGACAAGTTCTAAAGGCTGTTAAAAATGGCAAATTCGCGAGAGTCATACAAATTAGTACATGTATATGGCAGTGGAGTAAGTATGTCCAAAAACGTTCGTTTATTAATACTATTATTATTTTAAAGAACTTTCAATTATTATTGTTTTTAAAGGTATATTTTGAGTTGGATTTCAAGTTCGCATCGACGGCAAGGACAGATCCAGGATTTTTATTCCTCTAAATATTGGAAATAATAGCTTCAAACTGGTAGATTTCAAAGTTGAATGATATTTTTTCTGCAGTAATTTGGGGTCATTTGGGCTCCAGAGTTTGGGCGCCCATACCTGTAACAGGTATCAAATCGGCTCTAGATCCGTCCCTGGCCGACGATCAACGACCAGGAACACTGTCAGAAAATTTTAACTCTCATCCCACCGTGTGGGAAAAGTTTTAGATCCCAGCTTCGGGCCTGTAATTTCGTTAATTTAACCGCAAGACACATCGATTGCGACAATTTTTTCTCTGGTTCATACAGAATACACAGACAGAACGGCATTCGCGTCCGAACCGCCATTTTTACCGCACGAGGTCGATTTAGGTGGAGGGATAATATTGAATGAGAAGCCAAAAGCTTCGAGTTCAATGTTATCTCTCCGCCAAAAAAGATCGATTGCGGTAAAAATGAAGTTTGAACGTGTATGCTGTTCTGCATTTATTGCACGCCTACAGTTTACTAAAAAAGTATTAATCGATTTTGGCGGAGGGATAATATTGAACACGAAGCCTTCGGCTTCTTGATCAGTATTATCCCTCCACCGAAATCGACCTCGTGCAGTAAAAAATGACAGTTCGAACGCGTATGCTGTTCTGTATTTATTGCACGCCTACAGTTTACTAAACAAAAATATTAAAAACACAAATTATTGCCAAAAATAACTAAAAAGTAAAAAAGAAATAGTTAAATAGTCCGCGCACGTGATCCGTATTCTTCAAGGAAAATACAAAATAATTTATTTTTCGCTTCTGTTTTTGGAGAAAAAGCGTGTATTTTATGAAAATAAAAGCACAGGCGTGCAATAAATATTAATTGTTTGATCGTTTCAATGTATGGCTATTTTGTTTTGTTTCAGGCTTACACTTGCATGTTGTCATTCTGCAGTTTATTATTCGACACAGCTAATCCGATTTTATATGAGAAATAAAAGGCACATTGTTGCCTTTTGCATATTTGAGCAAATCTCACCTCCCGATCAAGATCTGTTGTCATCACATCTTCGAATTTTATTACACGTTGTTTGTATTTTGGCACTTGGTGGGGAGTGGTAATGGGTGTCTATATAGCGTAATAAACGAGTTGTCAATTTCTGTGTAATCCCTATGGGCAATCTATAACTATTTCAGTATCCAGTTCGCTACACCCCACTCCCACTATAAAACCACATCGACAACCACGAACGGGCCATACAAATAACTCTGAAACTGGCCACTCGATGTATACCGACAACCTTCCCCAATGTGGTGTTGGAAAGTGCATAATCCTTTACCTAACAGAGCTTAGCCCCTAGCACGATTGCAGTATAACAATATCGTCTTCAGCAGTACCAATCTCCCTTACTCGAGCTCATCAATTAACTGATGATATCTTGTTTCACAGAGCCCACTGGCTCTGTCAATAGAGATTATTACCATTATGTGGATGTACTCGAAGACGAGTCGTGATCTACCCTTAGAACCCGAAGCGAGACTCGGCTACATATTTTGTACATCCACATAATGGTAATAATCATTTTATCTTACAATATATTGGGGATAAGTGAAGAATGTAGACGAATATATAACGAACTATTTATTCGTACGGATGAACAAAAAGAAAAAAACGGAACTCACGCGAAAGGAACATGCTTGTATCCGACCCCCTGATACAAACATCTGTACCAGGGGTCGGATACACGACAGTTGCGGAGTTAATACAGACAAAATACATGTTGATTGTAAGATAAAATAAGATATCATTGGATGAATTATCAAGCAATATACAGTAAAAATGTGATGCTGAGCCTTTTGAAAGACTGTTATCAACATGCAGGTTGTTAAAGGAGACAGTTGCAGTACCTATAATCGGAAAGTTTTACTTCTCACATTTGTTGTGCTTCCAAAAACAAATCCCGTGATCTAGTGAAAGAAGAGACCTTGTTCTCCTGAATCAATCTTAGCCATTGCATGAAGAAAATAAAAGGAGAAACAGAGGTCAGTTATAGTATAGGAGTCAAGCGTTATTCGAACATGTGCCACATTTTCCCCTTTAACATCAAACAAATCAATTTTGTTGAGTTACATGAATTATCTAATTTTGACAAGAATTAATCTATTTATCGTCTATTGTATTAATTAACACTAACTACTTTAGAGAAAAATAATCTTCCCATCACTGGTTTCTGTTATTGATTCAGGTCATCTGGCATTTGACGCAAAAGAAAAGAGTGTGGAAAAAAAGCACAGCCTCGCAAATTGATTTCTTTAGGAGCACGGTGGCTCAGTGGTTACGGGATTGGACTTCAAACCGAACGGTCCATAGTTCGATCTCCGCTAGGGATAAGAGCATTGTGTACCTTGGACAAGGCACTTAATCCCGATTGCCCAAGTGGGGGAGGGGGCACCGTGGCGTTGTGTACTAAGCGTACTGTACGTCGATGGTGCACTTATCTTCAACCATTGCTAATAACCACGCCGCTTGCGCGGTGTTGGTATGTTGAGGAGTCTGAGAGTTGCTCGCCGCTGCTAGGTGGTTCTCACTGGGTACTCCGGCTTCCCTCACCCGGAAAACTGGTCGATGAGCCTGGCTGTCGAAAGTGTCGTTAAATTCCAAAAAGAAAAAAATGATTTCTTTCCAGAACTTGGTTTGTGGAGCAAGCCTGGAAATAAGCAGACTGTCATCTGCAAAATGAGGTCCCCAGAGGGGGAATTTGGTGATGCTATCCTGCACAGCAGGGTAGCATCACAAAATTTACCCTCCGTGCACCTCAGTCTGAATCAAGGTGTCAAGCCAAAACAGAAAGATGTACCTAGAGGATACATTGACCCACTGTATGGGATAGCATTAGTAAATTCACCCTCTGGGGCCCCCATTTTGCAAATGACAGGTTCCTTATATTCAGGCTTATTGAGGAGTATATATTTTATGAATTCAGAACAAGAGAAGGAAGTAAAAAATCAGAATTATTTAAGATTTGGGATGCAACCATTTTTTTCTTATGCATGATAAATCCATTATTTTATAATTAGGTGTAAATATTCAAATCAAAATGAACATAATACAACAGAACAAAACAATCAAGCTCTAAGGCTATCGGTTGAATTCTGTAAGGAATCTGACGCTGTTACAGGCTGTTATGGGCTATTTGCGCGCAGACTACAGTTGTTTTAATGTGACATCATCTTACTCATAAATATATACAGGTATTCTTGTGTGCTCAAGTTTTAAATATTGCAATCAATAAGCATTTAAATCACCATAAACACGAAGATATTAACCCAATAAGTGGAACTGAGCGGCGTAATCAGAAAACTACAACTGTTGGGAGTCTCCATTGTTAATGGTAATGCCATTAAGGATTCGGTCAAATTAAATCTCGGTTGAGAAACAAATCTTACGTTGATACAAATGTAATGAATGTTTATGGTATGGTTTTGCTTCAGTCGGCTGGAATATTTCAGTTGGTCGGAAAAGCGAATCACATGTTCGCTTTTCCGACCAACTGACATATTCGAGTGGATGGATTCTAAAATAGGCGTTGGACTATTTAAGGGCTAGACTGGTTCTCGGCTATGACAACGTTAGGTTCGTTGAAGATTTTTACCGGTAGCTTGAGAGCTTTGAAAATAATTTTATCTTGGGCATATGAAATACCCTCCCAAGTCAGCATTAAATCCATTTGCGGAACAAACATAGCCATATCCAAAACCTCAAATCTCAGGGGCAAGAAGGGTTTGGTAGCAGGCTAACTGCAAACTATTTGGCAGAAACGGAAATGATTTTTTTCTGGTCATATAATGATGATTCATATCCCTGCGCAAATACATTAGTTGTTCTGAGCAACGAAATAGAAGCTTGGCCAGTTGTGCAGAATGGAAACTACCTTCTCCACCTTAACCCCCTCCACACTTTTCAGATCACATATGTGCACCCGTCATTACCTTTGTTGAATAAAAAATATCCATGGCCGTTTTTTTAACCAACATTTAACCACTTGAAACAGAGCGGCCCATTTTCCGATCCAGAAATAATATATGTCATATTTACATTTAGTGGGATGGCTGCCGAGCTGAAGTATGGGGTAGACCAATCAATGTTTTCAAAGTGCAGCCCCAAGGCTGCACGTTGAGAATATTAATTGGGCCATCCCCAAATAATATGCATGGACTCTTCCAATTGCTTCCATTGAGCTGACATGGCAGATACCACCAGTGTTCAAAGGGTTAATAACAATTATTGTTTGATGTACCCAAGTTTTAAAACGAATAGCTGACGACACTTGCTCCAAACTGCGGAATAATGAGGAAAGTAGGGATGGGGGGGGGGGGGGGTCGGGATAACCCGGAACGTCGGGACGGAGGACATAAGTGAAATAGCTACATTTATCGAGGGAGAGGATGCTAATGTCATGGGCTTAAGTGAGACGTGGTTAAGACAAGATGAACGCGTAGACCACGTAAGCGGATACGCGTGGAAAGGTGTAGGACGACGTGAAGGTCAGAAAAAGGGAAGAAGCGCCGGTGTAACAGGAATGGAAGTCCGTAGGAAAATTAGTCCCTCTGGACTATTATTCCGCGGAAAATTTTAAATCCTTTTTAATGTACATGCCGGTGTAAAAGGAATGGAAGTCCGTAGGAACGTTAGTCCCTCTGGACTATTATTCCGCGGAATTATAGTCCTAGGTCTAACATTTCTAGGAATAGTAGGAATAGGCATGTACATTAAAAAGGATTTAAAATCATCGTTGAACACAGATCTGGCAGATGTCAGTACCTCGGCTGAGCAATCTAAAGGAATGGGATGGGTAAAGGTTAAACTAAAAACAAAAGCGTTTCCCTTGGGATTGTGTACTGCACAGTGGGGGGAAGGAAGCTTGAGTGGAATGACTTAATATAATCAACACTTAGGTCCAATATCATGGATTTAGAAAACATCGAACTCCGTATAATTCTGAGGGAGTATTTAATGGACACACAGGTGATAAGGAAGAAGGCAAACAGGACGGGGATAAGAAAATCAACAAGAATGGAAGGAAGCTATTGGACTTCACAAATGAGCTCGATCTGAAGATTCTGAACAGGGCTGCAAGGTGTAAGGGGAAATAGACCTTGGAGAGAAAGGACAGAAAAACATAACCGACTATATTCTCACAGATACCGATTTACGGATGAAGGTAATAGGGGTGGAAGTCGTCGATGGGGATAAAAAGGTTGACTAGTGATCACAACTTCATTACAGTTACGATCAGGGGCAAAAACCCAGTAAGAAGCAAAAGAAGCTTCACGGAGATTGGGAACTCAGAAAGGATGCCGAATAGGCGCAGTTTGATGAAAATTGAAATAAAAGCCTGAGAATGCATACACGAAGGGCAATGCCCAGAAAATGGCAGATGCCATAGTTGTGAGCCTCGTGGAGGTAGGGAAGGAAAGTATAGAAAAGGTTAGGGTTCCAACAGGAGGACTTAGGAGGAGCAGAAAACTCAAGGGGATGGGAAGCAGCGGGCCATGGCAGCAAAAGAAGAATACCAAAATACAAGAAATAATGTATACTACTCAAAGTTTGCTAAGCACCAAGTATATCCAACTACCTGTTTTACGTTTTAGTTGAAATATTGTAATGAAAAGTGTATATATTTTTTATTTAATTATATCTTTAATGATTTAAGTACAGAAAGTAAGATTTTATTTGTGTTTGACATTATTTTTTAGCTTTTGAATACGATAACCATGGAAAATGGATATTATTGGTAAAAGAGGAAATTTTTCAATTTCCCAAAATGTTGACAGAGCGAACTGGTATGGGTTCAGTATCGAGTATGCGACCCATAACTGTTAATTAATGCTTCACAACGCCTTCTCATGCTCCCAATCAGGTTCTTGGTGGTCCTTTATGTGATGTTATTCCATTCTTGGACCAGCATGGCACCAAGCTCCTGAACACTTCTTGGCTGGACTGGACTGGACGGGCTGAAATTGCAACCCATTCCAGACATGTTCGATTGGATTGAGGTCAGGTGATCTTGCTGGCCAGTCCATACGCTCAATCCCTTCCCTCTGTCGGTACTCCCCGACAGCATGGGCAACACGAGGACGGGCATTATCGTCCATCAGAATGAATCTATTACCCACTGCACCTGCATACAATTTGACGTGGACATCCAGGATCTCATCAATATACTGCTGTGCAGTCAATGTACCACGTTCAAGGACATAGAGCTCTGTACGTCCATCCCTGCTGATGCCGCCCGGACCATGACTGACCCTCCGCCAGAGCGGTCATGCTCAGCAATGTTGGCTGCATGGAATCATCGCTCTGATGGTCTTCTCCATACCCTAGAACGCCTATCTGTGTGGTCTAGGCAGTGCCTTGACTCATATGTAAAAAGGACAGGTCGCCAATCTTCTCTGGTGCATCCAAGTGGTCCATGGCCTATTCATATCGTGCCTGGAGGTGGTTCTGGGACAGCGGAATGCGAATACATGGTCTTCGCGATCGGAAACCACCTTTGTGCAACCTTGCCTGGATAGTCTGCGTCGAAACATTTACCCCGGATGCATACTGAAGGTAACTGCGAAGCTGGGTTGCTGTGGGAAAGCGGTTCCTACGGGCCTGAATGATCAAAAACCGGTCTTCAGCTGCAGTTGTTGCCCTGCCTCCACCTTGTCGTCTTACTGGTGTTCCATACTGCTGAAATCTTGCACAGGCTCTGGTGATCACCGTATGGTGCACACCAAGGGCTTCACCAACCTGACGATGGGTAGCCCCTTGCTCCACCATCCCTACAGCCCGCCACTTTTCTGCTTCAGACAAATGTCTTCTTATATTTGCATTTGCCATTTTCAATCATTAAATCACAGGGGGTTGTGTTGAAATGAAGATTGAATACCCTACACATGTCTTGTACATGTAGACAGTACACGAAAACATAATGAAACTCAAGGGGTACATGCTTTTCATGACTGTCACGAAAAGTCTGCCTGTCAAGAGAGCTAATGTAAACACTGGGGACATCTCAATACATTCCTCAATCATGTTTATCAAAAATATCGCAAATATGTTACAATCAAATTTCACAATGATGTGTCAAATATTTGGTGCTTAGCAAACTTTGAGTAGTATATATAAGATTAAAGACGATAATTGGAGAGTGCGAAACCACAATCTTATTAGTAAAATAAGAATGACAGGAGGAGGGGATGTCGAGTTCGAACTAATTTTTGAAATGGGTGAATAAATAAACCAAAGGAACTAAGTCACAAAGTATTAAACTAGAGGGTGGAAATGCAGACGATCAAGACCAAATCGCCTCAGAAGTAGTCAAGCACTGGGAGAAGGCAAACAATAAGTGATGGGGGTATGAGGAATCCACCGGAGTGTCACAATGAGGTCGAGGGAAATTTATCGAATTTCGTGTGCAGTGAAATTAAAGCAGATGAGGTTTCTCAAAGTGGTATCAGAATTAAGGAAGGGAAAAGCGGGAGGGATGCATGAAATTCCTAACGAGTTCCTAAAAATGGGGCTGATGACTGGTGAGGAACCATGTAAAAGCCTGACGGGCTCCTTCAGTTTAGCTACAGAAAAACAAGAGGTTCTAAAAGAGTGGAGAGAAAGCAAGTTCACATTTATACGCAAAACGGGGGATAAGGACATATAGAGTAATCGCTTGACTGGACTGGTTACGTGAAATAATTCACGAGAGGTGAGGGACGTTGTACAAACACGAGTGCGCGAATGCGCACAAGTGTTTTACAATATAGTCCCTCGCCTCGAATGAATTATTTCACGTAACTAGTCCAGTCAAGCGATTGCTCTGTTTATTACTTTTCATTATTAACGATAATTATATTATTTAACCCTTTACCTAACGTAATGGCCAAAACCGGCCAGCGCTATTCTCAAAAATCGCCAATTAAATTTCATTATTTTTTCATTTTTTGTCTCTAAAACATAGGTTATGACCCCTCATTGTCATAACCTATATTTTTGAGGCAAAAAATGAAAATAATAGTTATTCAAGAATGTTTTTTGCAAGTGTCGTCTGCTTTTCTTGTTATGTAAAGGGTTAAAAAAACCCAAAAAACAATGAAGTCCCCATTACACCCACGACAAAGTGTCTTCGTTTGCGCGCACGGATACATGACCCATTTGTTGATTGCATAATTCACTTGTGAAGTTATCGTTTATAATCAAACCCGGAAATCCCAGTAAATCACACTTTGGAAAGTAATAAGTATTGGATAATTATCTGAGATCTCTTCCAGTAGCAACATTGGAAATGTTTCTATAAAGCCCTGTATGGGAGATTAGAGGAAGTGACAGAAGAGGAGGAGTGTTGAGGAGATTATCAGAAGGGCTTCGGGAAAGGAAGGAGAGTCACTGGCCATGTTCTCAAGCTATCCCAAATGATAGAATCGGCGAGAGCCAAAAAAAAAGAAAATGATGTTTGTGGCATTTCTAAATGTTAAAAAGGCACATGATAGAGTATGGAGTGAGGGAATGTCGGAAAGGTTTGAGGCCTTGGGCCTGATAGGTGAGTTTGTTGGAATACTGAATGCATTGTTCAAAGTGGACTTAGTCTGGGTAACATAAAAACAAAACGTGTGCCTATGAAGAAAGGCATAAAGTAAAGTGCATCCTTTCGCCATTTTTTTGCATTGAACATCAAAGATTTAGGAGATGAACTCCACCATATATAGAGACGATGAGTTATCAGTTGGAGACTTGAAGATCCCAGAGCTATTTTTCGCATGTGATATAGTACTAGTATCAAAAAACGAAGAGGTGCTACAGAAAATGCTGGCAATTGTTGGGAGATACAGGAACAAATGGAGACTCGAAATAAATGAAATAAATGAAAGCAAAAGCAAAGCTATAGCAGTGGGCTGCAATGTGGAACCTACTAAAAGGTGGAGCACGTGTAGGTCTGTATTCCCAAAGGTAGCAGTAAACTTCTTAAATAAGTGACTACGAGTAGTTGGGGGTAAATATAAACATTACGGGAAGAGGCTGCCGAACTCACGCAGTTAAACTAGCTGTGAATGGAAGCGAATTCTTAACCAAATGAAACTTATACGGAGAAACAAGCTTCAATAAGGTTTTCGTGGAGAAAACCACTTAGGAACGGTGGGTGTACCAAATATAGCACATGGTACGGAAGTGATACCTCTAAACCACACGGTTGCAAAAAGCTTGAAAACCCTGCAGAACGATGCACGCCGATAGATAACAAGGTCGAGTTGTACCGCAACACTAGACGCAATCAGAGTGAGCTTGTTTGGATAAGAATCAAGACAGGGTAGACTTACTGAAACTCTGTTATCTTAACTATTTGGAAAATTTCCCCAGCAGCCGATGTTGTAAACTAATGTTCCAGGATTTTTGGAACTAAAATACAAAGACAGGATGGATGGACCAAGTGAGGGAGTTAATAGAGAACTATTCAATGGAGATTTCTGACTAAGAAATTGGTACAACGCAGGGTAAAAAAAATGTCAGAGAAAACGCCATGGAGGATTGTAGCCGTAATTGATGAAGGGGGTGGGGTGGGGGGTCAATGCAAAGAGGTCTTTGGGTGGCATGTGTGATAAAGAGAAGCCAGATTTTGAAGACTACTTTGATGGCACCTTTGAGGGTGACTGCTGTTCATGCTGAGGTCGCGATCGCTGGAGCTTGGAAGAAGGGTTGAGAAGGACATTGAAAAGATGTGCCAAATGTGTTATTTAGGAGTAGTGGAGACCCCGGGACACTTTCTGTTAGAAGGTCCAAAGTACCAGTCTTACGGAATAAGATTCACTGGTAGTTTAATGTGGAAGTGAGATGGGAAAATGAAGGATAGTGGACAACACAAAGGAGAGGGTTAGTATGCTTATCGGAGAGATGGGGAAGAATGGGATACGGGATTTCATTAAGAAGTGCGTTGCCGGGTGTTTGGAGAAGATAAGAGGCGTGGGGATAGGGAGGATTTGGGAGCACAGGATTAATCAAGGCCTTCTCACCTGAGTACCGCGACAAATCAGCGGTTGGCCAAAGTGTTATTATTATTATTATTATTATTATTATTATTATTATTATTATTATTATTATTATTATTATTATTATTATTACCACCTGCTTTACTGGTAAAATAGGACACGGTCACAAACTCCTGGAGTGGATGTCATCTACAGTGAGCAGCATAGAATTAAACGATTGACTAACGCTAAAGAAAATTAAACTTTTAATTCTCAGGCACCGGTGCATTCGTTTTTTCGGCCCGCGTTCGTCATTTTTACTTCGGAGGCAAAATACAAAACGTGCAAAACTACCATGTGATTTTAGCGGTATCACATCGCGATTTGCGATGCATTATGTCGTATACATTGATACAGTATTGTTATTCTCTTCGCGAAATGGGACACGATTCTCATATGTATACAAAATAAATATTTATTTAACTGGTTGAGGACTAGAATATTTTTGGTGGTCTGAATTTGTTCTTCAAAAATTGTTCTATTACGAATTATTGGAGAGTGCCAACAGGCACTCTCCAATAATTTATAATAGAACAAATTTGTATAAACAAACTATTATTTATGTTTACCTGAATACGAAACATGGGTAAGAAAAATGTTACTTTTGCACTGGTACCCTCATTTTTTTGAAGGACCTGATTGTGGCTTCTTTCTAGCACTGAATCAGTTAAAGAACTCCTTAGTATTTTTGATCTCCATTTTATTTGTTCTATATTGATATATTGAACGCTGTTACAAAAAAAAAACTATCAGCGAAATCTACATGGAAGCTCTAGTATTTAATTTTAGGCTCTCAAAATTCGATTTTAGGCATCGGCGACCATTCTATCAGGAATAAAAAATAAAAATACCCCCCCCCCCCCTTATTCGTTTTAAAAAACAAATGCCTGAGAATCAATTATTTAATTTTGTTTGGCCTAAATCTGTCTATATACTTGTGCTACACCCATAATATAGACATCGATGCTTAAAGCGACTCTGAACATCAACAAATGATAATAACAACGAACTAAAGAGCACACAATGTTTTTTTTCCGATCAAATGTGATCACGCAATAGCACATAATATTTCCAATATCTGTCTCAGAAGTCTAGACCGTAAATTATACTAACGCCACTAGTCTCAACCACACACCTCTCGAAATCTCAACCGCACACAAAAAATCAAAAATAAGTTTCAAAACAGCTGTATTTATAAAATTATCTCTTATAATGGGTGGAGATAACATTCAAACCCTGACCTTTGCGAAAAAATTTTTGTCTGATTTTAGCAGTTAGTTCTTTTTGATATAGTCTTTTTGATGTGGAAAAAGTGGATCGAGGCGACGGAATTTTTCGAGGAAAAATGACAAATGTTCACAAATGTTCACTTCGTGTGCGGGAAAACAAGTTCAAATACATCTGATTTCGAACTTCTGGTTAACCCTTTGAACCCTGGTGGTATCTTTCATGTTAGTTCAATGGCAGCAATTGGAAGAGACCACATTCATTATTTTTGGGGGTAGATCAATTAATAATTTCAACGTGCAGCCGTGGGGCTGCACGTTGAAAATATTAACTGGTCTTCCCCACACATTCACTCAGCAGCCATCTGACTTAATGAAGTTATGACGTATCATGCTTCTGGGCCGGAAAAATGGCCGCTCAGGTTCGAAAGGTTAATTCGGATATTCATAACATACCATACATCTCCAAAACCGAATTCATTTCTTAACTATTAACTATTTACCAAGAGAAAATGATATAATCGGCCAGAGCTTTTCACAAAATCGCCATTCAAATATTATGATTCTTTTTCTCGATTTTTACCAAAAAACAACATATCTTTTGATCCCCCATGTGAACGAACTTATCCAGCTTGTTCCAATGCGGGGCCATAAGCTCTGAAAATGAGGTGTAGAAATGAAAATTTTTAGTTGTACAAGAATTTTGTTTTGTAGTGTCGTCTGGTATTCGCGTTAGATCAGTAAAGGGTTAAAGTCTGCTCCTGATATTCGCAGTTTATTTTTAACGTTTACGGCGAAGTTTTATTCTAGATATGGAAACTGGAAGCCTCTAAATATTTCTGCCTCGAGTGGGTACGATATGCAAAGAGTGACGGTCTCTCTATCGCCCCCGCCCCATGGTAAATGAATTGTTTATATGCATTTCAACAATGAAACTCCCCAAAAATATCACGAAAACGGGAATTTTCTTTGGAAAGCATTTTTTTTACGCATGATTTCGTGACAAAAGTTTGCACTTTTCTTGATGATCCCTTCAGCGATTCGGTTGCGCGATGGCTCAGTGCATGGTTACGACATTTGACCTCATACCGAAAGGTTCACGGTTCGATCCTCGCTAGGGGTAACTGAGTTGTGTCCTTGGGCAAGGCACTCAATCCCGATTGCCCACATGGGGGCACGGTGGCGCTGTGTACTAAGACGTACTCCACGTCGATGGGGCACTTGTTTTCAACCAATGCTAACCAGGGTTGTGTGGAGTTAGTGCGTTGGGGAGTCTAACAGTTGCTCGCTGTTGCTCGGTGTTTCTCTCCGAGTACTCCGGCTTCCTCCACCCGTAAAACTGTCCGAAACGAGGTGATCCTGGCTGTCAAAAGTGTTGTTAACCCTTTACCTAACATGAAAAGCAGACGACACTTGCAAAAAAATTCTTGAATAACTATTTTTTTTCATTTTTTGTCTCAAAAACATAGGTTATGACCCCTCGTTGGAACGAGCTCGACGAGCTCGTTCCAACGAGGGGTCATAACCTATGTTTTTGAGACAAAAAATGAAAATATTTTGAAAATTAATTGGCGATTTTTGAGAATAGCGCTGGCCGGTTTTGGTCGTTACGTTGGGTAAAGGGTTAAATCCTAACAAATAACACTTCAGCGATTTGATTTTTCGATTTTTGAATAAGTATGTTTGCCCACGTGTAGTCCTCTGAATTTTCTTCATTCCGCATCACACGAAACACGTGACCTCAAAATACGATATTCAACAAAGACAGTGGCGCGAGGTATGTTGGATAACCTCCGTAGGGACGACTTCGTGGCATCGCTCTTTTCGAATGCTATAAGTACATGTAGGGATCTTAAACCTCTATGGCGTGTATCCCTCTGTAGTGCGGAAGCGCATTTGAAATTACCACCAGGAAGAGAATCCTTGGGGTGTTTTCTTAGATGTCCGTCAGACCACAATATAAAGAGGAAACGCTCTCCTGAAACACGCGCTTAGGGTTGCCCTCCGAGACCCCTGGGATAC
The DNA here is from genome assembly GCA_031216915.1 of Pictodentalium vernedei. NCBI lineage: Eukaryota > Metazoa > Mollusca > Scaphopoda > Dentaliida > Dentaliidae > Pictodentalium > Pictodentalium vernedei. Next base: position 558,205,408 of record CM062297.1, read on the forward strand.
CCCAATCAAACTACTTCACGAAAAAGCCGGAATTCCAACCATAGAAGAGCGCCTCTCATCTCTAGCCGCCAAAAACCACGAACGCCTCAAGGACAGCAAGATAATATCAGAAGTACACGACATCTGTGCCAGCCAGCAAAAAAGAAAAAAAATGCCACATAATAATCATCGCGAGCTATCACTGCTACCTAGGGGCCATCCTGACCGAAGGGGAGGGGACCGGTCGGGCCGGGGGACCCGATTCAAGAGGATTCGCGCCCGCCTGACTCGACCGATCCGCTCCCACCCATGGCCGGTATGGCTCTGAGGTCCATAGTCAATCAAGATGGCCCCTAACCGCTAGAAGCGTAAGTGGGAATAAAACCGCGGAGGTAACGATCAGTAAACACCCTCGGGTGTGTCATATGGACGTCTTAGACTGCTCTCGTCTCATAATCTAAATCTCAACTTATTTAATCAAGAAGACCCCTATAAACACAAGTAGGAATCAAACTGCGGAGGTAACGAGCAGTAAACACCCCCGGGTGTGGCATATGAACGTCATAGACTGCTCTCCCCTCATAATCTAAATCTGAACCTACTTAATCAGAAGACCCCTATATGTTAACATGTTTACTTTACTGTATACAACCTACTAATTCTGTTCTTTCTATTTTAAGCAGGTACTCACAGATGTCTTTGATCCTCCACCCCCAATAACAACTCTAACCACTATGGATCTTTGTAACCGCTATGAACTTTGAATATCCTTCACTTCATCCTTGAAGTGGTCATCCACCTCCGGGGAGGCGAGCGTTGGTCCTGCGCCCCACCTGTAACCCTTTTTTTTGCAAACGCCAGTAGTGCGCCTTCAGGTCCTGGCCAAATAGATTACCGTGCAGGCCTGCCCCCGAACCAGGGAAGTTCGGGTCTTTCTCTGGGTGGTCCCCGAAAGGGGCCGTTGTTTTTTCTTGGCGATCCGACCAACTCCTGTTAATATAGAAGTCCACACAGAAGCCAGCTCAACTTCCAGAAATTGCCTGAGGCAGACTATATTTGCCAATGATGGCCGAACCCAACACGACAGGATCACATTGTAAGTGGCAGACTATTCTTGCCTGAAAACGCCGTCACATCACCCTCGGGGAGAGGTAACACCTTTGTTGAGAGGACCCCCTCTCACACTGGTCCTCACCCGAGGGAAACACGAAAAACCTTCAAGAACGCCATAATACATCCAATCAGGAACACCAAAATCCGAGACGTCTGCTGGGTACCCTCTCTTCTCCTTTGACGCGCCCGGAATGTTGCACTGACTTCATTCAACAGTCAATGAGGGTCGAAAGAGGCTTGCTCCACATCGTCCCTGCGCGACTTCGGCGCGCGAAACCGTTAGATCTGCTGAAACACGGCATATCACTGTAAATAATTAAGTCGATGGTCATTTGTTGTGCATGGTAGGCTCTCGTAGCAGTTGAGCTGCAATATTTGTCTGCGCGTGTCGCTTTTTGAGTGTGTAGCTCAGTGTATATATTGCTGTTTAATGGTGAACCATGGTGATTGATGTTGCGTGTCGCTCTTTGCGTGTGTTGCTCAGTAGGTGAAAGAGACGGAGGGACAAGGATAGGAGTAATCCTAGGTCAAAGATACCGATACCGATATTGATTCCGAGTGGGGCTGTTGGAGAGGAAGAGGACGCTGTAAACAATAGGAGACTAGAGGAGATAAATAGGGCGAGGTCCAAAAGTAAGTTGGTGGTTGCGGGAAGTAGCATAGTTCGGGGGATCGACAAGGTTGTCTGTGGTCCGGACAGTAAAAATAGAACAGTTCTGTGCTTTCCGGGGGCTAAAGTGGAGGACCTGAGGGATAGAGTGGACGGTATTGTAGCTGGGTCGGGGCCTGATCCGGTAGTGGTATTACATGTGGGGTCCAATAACATCAGGGAGAGGAAATCAGTTCGTTTGGTGGACACATACAAGGACCTAATTAGTAAGCTACTTAGCAGGAATGCTCGGATCATCGTTTCAGGGGTGCTCCCCGTTATGGGTGGTGGGAATGAGAGGAACTCGCGGATTATGGCACTAAACGAGGAGCTGGGAGAGCACTGCAAAGACTTGGGAGTACATTTCATTGACCACTGGGATTCATTCTGGGGGCAAGGAGAGTTGTATGGGCGAGACGGATTGCATTTAAGTAGGATGGGTACAGACCTGTTGGGCCAAAAAATCTTACAGGTGGCTGGGCCTTTTTTGGAGAAAAGGGGGGTAGGGGACCACAGCCGGTAACCCAGAGTGGCACAAATGCTGGGAACATAGGAAGAACAACAAACATGCACAATACAGGGACATACCAGGGTTATAATAATGTGCCAGTGATGACAAAAAAACAAAGATTCATTAAGTTTGGGTACTGTAACATCCAGGGTCTGCACAAGAAAGTAAGCGAAATATCAACAATGATGGACGAAGGAGACTTCGATATAATGGGTCTAAGTGAGACGTGGATACGACGGGATGAGCGGGTTGATCAGATGAAGGGTTGCGTGTGGATAGGAGCTGGGCGAACTGAGGTACTGTAACATCCAGGGTCTGCACAAGAAAGTAAGCGAAATATCAACAATGATGGACGAAGGAGACTTCGATATAATGGGTCTAAGTGAGACGTGGATACGACGGGATGAGCGGGTTGATCAGATGAAGGGTTGCGTGTGGATAGGAGCTGGGCGAACTGAGGGTCAGAAACGGGGTGGGGGTGTTGGCATCTACGCTAAAGAGGAATTACAGCCCTCATTGATTACAGATCTCACAGAAGCAAGGACTCAGATTCCAGTATCCAACGAAATAGTCTGGGCAAAAATCAAGTTAGGAAGCAGGAGTGTTGCCGTTGGTGTTGTATACTTAGCAGTGGAGGGAAGTAAGCCCGAGTGGAATGATTCAATATATACAACTCTTAGATCGAATATCACAGAGCTTGGGAGCAGAGGGTTCAGTATTGTCCTAATGGGGGACTTCAATGGGCACATCGGGGATAAGGAGGAGGGCATACAGGGAGGTGATAGGAAAATTAACACGAATGGGAGGAAGATGTTGGACCTATCAAAAGAGCTTGGTTTAAAGATCCTGAACAGGGATGCGAAATGTAAGGGTAAATGGACCTGGGAGAGGAACGATAAGAAAACAATAATTGATTATATACTCACTGACATTAGCGTATGGAGGGAGGTTATAGATGTAGAAATAGATGACGAGGGAAAAAATGACTTGGGTAGTGATCACAACCTGATAACAGTTAAGATTATGGGCAAAAAGACTAATAGAGACAGAAATACCTTCAAGGAAGTTTGGGGACTAAAACAAGGAGCCGACTGGAAGCAGTTTCGGGAAAAACTAAAACCAAATCTTGAATGTATACCTAGGGATGCAAATGTCCAGAGTATTTCAGATGGCATAGTAAATAGCCTAACAGAGGCAGGGAAGGATTGTATAGGAAGGGTGAGGGTCCCAACGAGAGAGCTTGGATACAGGGTTAACGAGGGACTGAAAAAGGCTATAAAAGAAAGGAAGGTAAAATGCGCTGCTTACAGAAGAAGTAGGAAGCTTAAAGGGGTGGATAACAATGACACGAGGCTAATGAAAGGAGAATATGAACTGGCACGGAAAAAGGTGAATGAGATAAAGGATAATAATAGGAAGGAGCGCAATTGCAGTCTTGCCAGAACAATAAAGAAAACGGGGGGTTCGAGCTCAAACGTATTTTGGAACTGGGTAAATAAACGGGGGAAAAGTAGTGTGTAGAGTATCAAAGTGGATGGGGAAAGTACAGAAGATAAAGGCCGTATCGCTTCAGAGTTAGTCAAGCACTGGGAAAAGATAAACGATAGGCGATGGGGCAGTGGGTCCCCACCAAAAAGAAATACACTGGTGGAGGAGAACCTATCCAATCGTGTATGTAGCGAAATAACGGCAGAAGAAGTGCGGAACGTGGTCTCGAAATTAAAAAATGGTAAAGCGGGAGGGACTGATGAAATTCCGAACGAATTCCTCAAAAATGGAGGGGAGGCACTTATTGAAGTCCTGACAAACCTTTTCAACCTGGCTCTGCGAAAGCAAGAGGTCCCCAGAGAGTGGAGGGAAAGTAAGGTGTCGTTCATACACAAAAAGGGGGACAAGGAAGTTCTAGATAACTATAGGGGGATATCAGTTAGTAGTAACATCGGAAAAGTATTCTGTAAGGTCATATACGGTAGACTAGAGGAAGTTATAGAAGAGAAAGGTTTTTAGGAGAAATTCAAAATGGTTTCAGGAAAGGACGAAGAGTCACTGATCACCTATTTACACTCACCCAACTGATAGAATCAACAAAGGCTGAAAAGAAAAAGATGTTTCTGGCATTTCTAGATGTGAAAAAAGCGTACGACCGAGTGTGGAGGGAAGGTATGTGGCGGAAGCTCGAGGGCATCGGACTGGGGGGTGACTTTGTGGGAATCATGAAAGCACTGTATACAGATGTGCAAAGCCAACTCAGTCTAGGGAGTATCACTACAAAACGAGTCCCTATGGATATAGGCCTCAAGCAGGGGTGTATCTTTTCACCGATTTTGTTTGCATTGTATGTTAAAGATTTAGGGGACGAACTAATTCAGAGTGCGGAGGGGGTAAATGTTGGAGACATAAAGATACCAGGCTTATTCTTTGCGGACGACATGGTGTTAATGTCTGGAACTGAACAGGGGCTAGAGAAACTGCTGGAAATTGTTGGTAGATATGGGAACACTTGGCGGCTCGAACTAAATGAAAATAAAAGCAAGGTAATACCCGTTGGACGCAAGGTAGATATGACGAAGAGATGGAGAGTGGGGGAGTTCTCAATCCCCGAAGGGGAAAGCAAACAAATCACTGTAGGAGAAACGGGAGAGTATGAGTATCTAGGGGTAAGCATAAATATAACGGGAAGAGGGGTGTACAGAAATTACTCAGCCAAACTGATTCTGAAGGGGAAAAGAATTCTGAACCAACTAAAACTTTTAGGGAAAAATAGTTTCAACAAGGTCTTTGTGGGGAAAACACTGTGGGAGAGGGTGGGTTTACCAAGTATAACGTATGGCACGGACGTGATTCCATTAAACCAAACCGTTACTAAGAAGTTGGAAAATACTCAAAATGATGCCGGCAGATGGATAACAGGGTCGAGTAATGCTGCAGCTTTGGAAGCAGTAAGGGGGGAGCTTGGGTGGATGAAAATTAAGGACAGGGTAGATTTGGGAAAACTGTGTTACTTTAACTACTTGAGAAACCTGCCTGACAACCGGTGGTGCAAATTGATGCTCGATACCATTTGGAATTCTAATATAGAAACGGGGTGGTCAAAACATGTGAGGGAACTAATGGACAATTACTCTATAGAGGTCACAAACATAGAAGTAGGAATGAAAGAAGGCAAAAGGTTTGTCAAAGAGAGAGTCATGGAAGATTGCAATCGAAACTGGCGAGCAGGGGTTAGCGTGAAAAGATCACTGCAGGGGTTACAATATAAAGAAAAGCCAGCTTTTGAGAAGTACCTAGATGGCACCTTTGGCACCCAGATCACTGGAGCTTCGGGGAAAAATTGGGAGAGATGGGGAAAAGGGATGCCAAATGTGCCACTCTGGAGTAGTGGAGACCCTGGAACATTTTCTCTTGGAATGCCCACAGTATATACCTCATAGAATAAAATTTACTGGAAGAATAATGCAGAAGTGGGGTGAAGAAACAAAGGATAGATGGCTGAAGGGGGACACGAGGGAGAGGGTAGGAATGCTTATTGAAGAAATTGAAAAAGAGGAAGTGAGGGACACTATTAAGCAGTTTATATCTGAATGCTGGGAGGAGAGGAGGGGAAGGGGGGGGGGTGGGGTGCAGGGGGAATGATGGCCTTCTCTTATGAGGACCGCGACAAATCAGCGGCTGGCCAAAGAGTTATTATTATTATTATTAGGTGTTTGATACTGCAATCAGCTTGTGTGAGCTACACTGACTGGCGGCCCTTGTCACTCATTGAGTGTGTAGCTCAGTTGGTGTTGTGCAGCTCTCATCAAAGAATACTGCGACTTGTTACTCTACCTTTCCATTATATTGTAATGTTAATGGGACAATAGAGACTAGCCTTGTGTTTTCAACCCTGTAAATAATAATTTATTACCAATATTGTTGTTTCCCAAACCCCGGAAGAACAGGGTACGGACCCATATTAGGTATTTCATACAGTTAGTCCGCAATGCATTCCACACAATTAGTGTTACACCTCTTCGTACAGTGTTCAGCCATTTTACGGCCTCTTCAGATGTGACACCATGATCCCAACGAATGATGCTCCCCGAGAGTGTTCTTGTGGAAGGGCAGGCTGTCCCTGTTTTCGGATGTTTATTCATTGTGAATTCTTTGAAACCTGCAACTAAATCACCAACCCAGTCATATTTATATTGTATATTCACCACTTTTTGAAGAAATCTCCTGCAAACAACATGGGAAATTGGGAAATTTGTAAATAAGTTAGACTTTTATTATCTCGTGTACAAATTTGTATATAAGTTGTCCAAATCACTCATTTATCATCACTTCAGGAAATTCTGATGAGGAGAGTTACTGTGATCATTCTACACAAATAATCTGCGATTTTAAGGACGGTGAAGTATTAATTTTCAAATATCAAGTGATTTGACTGATAAATTATCACCCAATTTTGTGGCAGCAAATTTGGCTTCTAACAACTGCCTTAGTAACCAATACTAACATACTAAATGATACTAACATATGGGTACGCTCTGTTGGATGTGTATACTGATACTGTCCACGTAATATAATAGAGTTTACTGGTACCGGTGACTAATTAAATCTATAATGGAGATTCAAAGAAGAAGCTTCAGAAATTAATCTCAAGAAAATAAAATCGATGACTATAATAATAATAATAACACTTCGGCCGGCCGCTGATTTGTCGCGGTTCTCGTATGAGAAAGCCTTGGTTACCCATGTTCTACCAACTGCCTCCCTATTCCCGCGCTTCTTCTCTCCTCCCAACACTCGGAGACGAACTGTTTGATGACATCTCTCGCCCCATTCTTCCCAATCTCTTCGATTAGTATATTAACCCTCTCCTTTGAGTCACCCCCTAACCACATTTCCTTCATTCTCCCATCCCACTTCCCCATTATACTCCCCGTGAATCTTGTTCTTTTAGACTGATATTTTGGGCATTCTATAAGAAAGTGTTCCAGGGTCTCCACCACGCCCAAGTTACACATTTAGCACTCCTTTTCACTGTTTTTCCCAATTTTTCCCCTCAGCTCCAGGGACCGCGACCTCAGCTTGAACAACAGTGACCCCCAAAGGTGCCATCAAGGTACTCTTCAAAACCAGGCTTCTCTTTATCACGCAGGCCACCCAAAGATCTCTTTGATTTGACCCCCTCTCGCCAATTACGGTTACAATCCTCCATGACCCTTTCTCTGACGATCTTTTTGCCCTGGTTTGCCCCAACGTCAAGGTCCGAGATCTCCAATGAGTAGTTTTCTACTAGCTCCCTCACTTGGACCATCCACCCCGTGTTGATATTTGAGTTGAAAGTTCTCAGGAACATTACTTTACACCACCGGCTATCGGGGAGATTTACCAAATAATTAAGATAACCGAGTTTCAATAGGTCTATCCTGTCCTTGATCCTCATCCACCCAAGCTCACCCCTGATCGCTTCTAGCGCTGCGGCATTACTCGAGCCTGTTATCCATCGGCCTGCATCGTTCTGCAGGATTTCCAAGCTCTTAACAGCTGTGTGGTTTAGGGGTACGACTTCCGTATCGTATGTTATACTTGGCAGACCCATTTCCCAAATAGTTTTTCCCACGAAAACCTTATTGAAACTGTTTCTCCCTATAAGTTTCATTTGGTTAAGGATTCGCTTCCCCTTCAGAATCAATTTATTTGTGTGGTTTCGGTAGATGCCTCGTCCTGTGATGTTTATATTTACTCCCAGGTACTCATAGTCACTAGTCTCTCCTACACTAAGAAGTCTACTGCTACCTTCCGGAATGCAGAACTCCCCCACTCTTCACCTTCGAGTGGGGTCCACTTTGCGGCCCACGGGTATAACTTTGCTCTTGCTTTCATTACGTTCAAGTCTCCATTTGCTTCCATATTTACCAACAATTCCCAGCAACTTCGCTAGCCCCTCTTCGCTTTCTGGCACTAGCACCATATCGTCTGCAAAAAAAAAATAGCCCTGGGATCTTCAAGTCACCAACTGCAACCCCCTCGTCGCTATGCAGGAGTTCATCTCCTAAACCTTTGATGTACAATGCAAAAAGAATTGGCGAAAGGATACACCCCTGTTTTAGGCCTATCTCCATGGGCACACGTTTTGTTGTAATGTGTCCCAGGCAAAGTTCACTCTGTACATCTTTATATAATGCTTTCATAATCCCAACAAACTCACCCCCAAGCCCAGAGCCTCCAGCTTGCGCCACATACCCTCCCTCCATACTCTATCATATGCCTTTTTAACATCCAAAAAGGACATGAACATCTTTTTCTTTTTTGCTTTCGTGGATTCTATCATTTGGAATAGCGTGAAAAGATGGTCAGTGACTCTCCTTCCCTTCCTGAAGCCATTCTGGATTTCTCCCAAAAAACCCTTCTCTTCGATCACCTCCTCTAATCTCCCATACAGGACTTTACAAAAGACTTTTCCAATGTTGCTGCTGACAGAGATCCCTCGATAGTTATCCAAGACGTCTTTTTCCCCCATTTTGTGAATAAATGTCACTTTACTTTCCCTCCACTCCTTTGGGACCTCTTGTTTTTCTATGGCTAAATTGAATAGGGCAGTTAGGCTTTCCAAGAGTTACTCTCCCCCTTTTTGATAAACTCGTTAGGAATTTCATCCACCCCTCCCGCTTTTCCATTCCTTAATTTCGAGATCACCCTTCACACCTCCTCGGTTTTGATTTCGCTGCACACGAAGTTCGATAGATTTTCCTCGACCTGGTTCGGACACTCTGGTGGGTTCCCCATCGCTTATCGTTTACCTTTTCCCAGTGTTTGACTAGTTCTAATGCGATTTGATCTCGCTCTTCTGTAACTCTGCCATCTACTTTAATGCTCTGTGGGTTATTCCCTTTGTTACGTTTGTTCACCCATTTCCAAAATACGCTCGAACTCGACCCCCCCCCCCCCCCCCCCTGTCGTTCTTATCGTCATAATAAGAAAGTTATTTCGCACTCTCCGGTTGTCGTCTTTAATCTTGTTTACTTTATTTCGTGCTTGTTGGTATTCTTCCTTTGCTACCATGGCCTCATTGCTTTCCACCCACTTAAGTTTTCTACTTCTCCTGTATGCAGCACATTTAGCTTTTCTAACCTTTATGGCCCTTTTCAGTTCTTCGTTCACTCTGTACCCAAGTTCCCGTGTTGGCACCCTAATCTTTCCAACACTTTCCTTCCCTGCCTCCACTAGGCTCGCAACTATGGCGTCGGTCATCTTCTGGACACTGCCCCCCCCCCCCCCCCTTGTGTACGGCTGCAAGCTTTGGTTTCAGTTTTTCTTCGAACTTCGCCCAGTCGGCATCCTTTTTGAGTTCCCAAACCTCCTTGAAGCTTCCTTTGCTTTTATGCAAACACAGCGCAGTGTGCAAATTTTGACGAGCACGCTCGTTTCGTTCGCGTGGTAGTTACGCAAATTTAAATCGACGCGAACGGATGACAGGTTAGTCAAAAGTTGCATCTTGAATGGTAAACTCTGAATAACTTAACTGGTAGAGTGCTAAATTTTTTCTCAGCCACAAGATGTGTTCACATATTTTTGAGTTGTTACAATTTATGGGAGAGTGCATAGGCACTCTCCCATAAATTTTAATAATGCAAATCGATGGAGAAGTAATTTTTTCCAAGATAATAAGAAGGAAATCGACAAAATATGAAGTCTTCAACTTTAGGTACCTGCAGTTCAGAATAAAGGCTGAATTTGGGCTTCCAGCACTCTACCAGTTAACCAGCCTTTCTAGTGTCCGATGGATTTTTAGACTTTTGATTTGCGAGGCTATATATATTTCAGTTCCACGCAATACATGAATACATGTTAATGATAAAAAGCGGTTTTCTAAGACTTTTTACATAGCCGAGCGTTCGGTTAGCCATTTCCAAACCACGTGAATGGTCACTCGGTTGGAGTCAGTTTTGAAATTTTGCACACTGCGCCACTTTCGAAGCCATATTCACTTAATAAAACTGGAGCACTTGAGAAGAAGGCCCTGTCGTGTCTGAAGAATGTGAAGATTGATTGTGTATTCAAAACGGTCAATAACATCTACACAGTGTCCACAGGAATATCGGTCGCTATGTACCACCGCCTATATGTACCAGTCGCTATGAACAACATCGTCGGTCGATATGTACCACGCAAAAAGTCGATATGTACCACGCAAAAAGTCGATATGTACTACGCAAAAAGTCGATATGTACCACCAAAATGTTGATATGTACCACATGGAAGTCCATATGTACGATATGAATTTAGTATTTTATTTTATTATTAGCTTTAAATGTAAATATTATACAATAATACATACGTGTATATTGATACATGATTACATGTGTTAACTAGTGGTTCAAGTTAATCGTGTTTGAAACAAGCTTTGATCATTGTTTGAAAAGCACCGTGTCAATAGTTTGAATAGGATGTCTGCGAGTTTGGAACAAGCTTGGGTCGGCGATTGAATAGGATGTCTACTTGCAATCAAAACATATTATATGGTCTTTAGGCGGTATCACTTCAAAGGCGGTTTCTTACTCACTTTAATATTTGCCGCTATTGCTGTGTAAACTCCCTCCCCACACAAGCCACGGTCAATATAAATATGGCCAAAGATCCTTGGAATTTCAGTTAAAAAATGGATAATCCTTGCTCTGCTTGCAATCAAGAGGTTAGGCCTCACCAGGAGGCATTAGAATGTGATGCTTGTAAAAGATGGCAGCATCGAATATGTGGCACCAATCTGAATAGAAAAACATATAGGAAAATGATGAAAGACCAACGTTACGGGGAAATTATAACTTGGTTTTGTTCAGACTGCCCGCAGCAAATGAGTACTGAAACAAATACTGAAATTGAAGACACTTCAATGAACACAGACGAGACTTCAGAAATGGCATCAAGTTCTTTTAACCCTTTACCTAACATGAAAAGCAGACGACACTTGCAAAAAAAATTCTTGAATAACTAATTTTTTTCATTTTTTGTCTCAAAAACATAGGTTATGACCCCTCGTTGGAACGAGCTCGACGAGCTCGTTCCAACGAGGGGTCATAACCTATGTTTTTGAGACAAAAAATGAAAATATTTTGAAAATTAATTGGCGATATTTGGGAATAGCGCTGGCCGGTTTTGGCCGTTACGTTGGGTAAAGGGTTAATGTGTCCGTACCTATTGCCGACGTACAGATTACAATGGAGCAGTCGCTTGAGGAAGAAGAACTCCCCTCAAACATAATGGAAGAGCGATTTTTCAGTAAGTAGTTGTACGTTATGCTGTAATATAATTTACAGTGCTATATACCCCGCGGGGTATATTGCATCGAAACTTATATTACATCAATAGTATGACCCCTACGAATGTGCGATGAGACCGGACGGGCGTCTTGTGCTGTATTGAACATTATATTTTGGAATACCCCTAAAGTGGAATTGTTTTAAGAACATAGTGAAATCGCACTTGTCGTAAAAACCGTAGTGTTAATTGAGATTAGAATCCGTTAACAGTTTTCTTTCATTCACCCGGGCATCTCGACAAATACTAATGGAAGGATTAGGGGATTAACAGTGGTTTAACGAGTAGTGTTTTGTTTAATTGATTTATTGTCACCCTTTAATATATTTAATATTTATTTTCAATGTGATCAATTGCTGAGATTAGAGCAGGAGACCAGAAATCGGGTGGTTAAGCCCGACCAACCGACCCCCCCCCCCTGTTTATTTGGATTGCAGAAAATAATGCTTGAATTTTGATTTAACAGACTAACATCAGCGCGCCTCACTAAGAGGTACCACCCCCTTTCTTTACAGGATCTAAGTCCAAATATTATTTTCTTTAATGTAAACAAACTCCACCTAGTTGTTATAAAAACAGGCTTCAAACATCGATCAAGTATATCACATAGACATCTTTGAACAACCACTTTTCAAACAAAAATAATATATAGTGCCACTTCATATGTACTGTATTAAATGTAGAAATGTAAAACACATAATCGATCAATTAATTATTACTCTGGGACATGTAATTTTCGACAGTGTTATTGTTTGTTTTTGTATCCGGCAACTTCTTTGTGCTCTTTGTTCGTATATTCATTTTCTCCATATATTTCTTCATTTCACTACATCAAACAATAATAAAATTTTGATGATGAGTTTTGAAAAGATCTGCCTTATTTCTAACCCTTGAGTGACAGTAGTCCCGATGTTCAACCCATTGACAGCCTTAAAAAGTCCAAACGCTGACCCAAAATGTGTTGAATAATTTTTAATGGGGTATGAACCACAATCAATTATGATACAGATTTTGGGTTGGTTTCACCAATAGTACATATCGACTTATATGTGGTACATATCGACGTTTCGGTGGTACATATCGACTTTTCGGGTGGTACATGTCGACTTTTCGGGTGGTACATATCGACCGACAGATGGTACATATCGAACGTGGTACATATCGACCATGGTACATATCGACTGTTCCCCTTTATGGAATGTACAAAGAAAATGCCCTGAGATTTTACAAAGAGATGGAAACCCATAAGGGATCTCCGTACGAAGTGGTTATTACCAATGCTCACGATGTGAATGGAATAACTACAGAAACACAAGTTAAGTTATGTGATGCAGGTAAAACCCTCTCAAGACGAGGGAGATATACCCTAAATATGTACCACATCAAGAGCAAAATTATGGCAAATGGAAATGATTGTAACAATGATAAACATACAAAGATAATACAGTCTGTACTGGAGAGAGATGAATTTCTCCACCTTGACAAGAATATTCATACCCTTATCACGGAAGTACAACACAACAGAAACTCTCCACAGAAACAGATTAGAAAACACAAAATGGACATGCACCAGCCACAAGTTCAAAAACAAAAGCATGTAAGCTGGTGCGGTCGACAGACTTGCAAGTAAAGGAAAAAACTCAAAAGGAAAACGATGGCGAGAAGGAAAAAAATCAAGAGAAAAGATAAGCAAAAAGTGAAGAGATCAATCGAGTGCTGCCTAATTTGCAATGGTCCTGTTAATGATGACATTTCATGCGACACGCGTCTGTGCGGGTTCCACTACAAATGCTAGAACATTATAAACCTCATAGAAAAAGAAGATGCAATACCAACAGATCACGTTTATTGCTTGTCTTGTACTGCACTACCGCACGACACAGGTGATGCCCATTCAGATGATGAAACTAACAACAACGAAAATGCAGGATATATAACATCTGAGATATCTACTGGAAAATAATGTAACATTCAGTCAAAGTAGTATACCTACACCCTCAGATGATAAAACTAAAAACAACGAAACACACTCAGATGAATCCAAAACCAATAGAAATATAGGGGACACAACATCTGATACTCTTATTGGAAATAATGCAAAAATGAGTCAAAATAATACAGCTACATCCTCGGAAGAAGAACAGATGACTGGAGAATCTATAGCTCACACGTAGAATAATATCGACAATAAAAAAAGCAAAAGTCAAGAAAAACAGGCACTTCAAACATAGAAATCGCTGAAATGACAGAACAGCTAATCCCGGCAAAAAACTTACACCTTAAGCTGGGGAGGAAGTTAAGTGATCTGGAATGCCCCAACAAAGTTCGCACCACGCGAAGTGTGCTGCCTCTTCATCTCATGACACTTTTGAATATAGGGAGACGTCAAGTCCATACATAAATGAAATGAACCAGCTAAAAGAAAGGATTAGTCAACTAGAGCTTGACTCACTGAAGCAATGGTTATTAAGTCACCACTTTCAGGGCAATATGGTTGTCAACAAAACTCCGGGTACTAACAATGCAACTACCAGCAAGGGTCATCTTTTCCAAAATACTCAGGCAATCCTTCACAACAATGGTTTTCTGGATTATATCAAGAGCCAGTGAGAAATGTGTACCCGCCTTATGGTAGATATATGCCATATATAAATCGAAATCCTCAATCAAACCCTGGCTTTTTCATGCAACAACAGGGAGCAGTCCCACAAAAACCAGGCTACCATCCACTACTGTTAGTCATAACAATATGAATGTTCCACAACATGATGAAACTGTTTTGAAGGGAGAAATTTGCTACTGTACCACAATCTCCAAAATTCCATTCCAAAAAAAAAAAATACCGGAAAACAAGACCGCAGAAATGAGATATATGCAGTTGATCACATCTTGAATGTTAATGCTGTTCCACGAACTTCAGATTGTCAAATCCCAGGAAGTGTGGAACAAAAATTCTACACACATGATCCAAAGTATGGAGAATTCAAAACAAAACCAAAACTGAAAGGATTGGGTTGTCAAAACGATCTAGGTTTATGTCTAATACTGTTGAAAAGAAAGTAATGAAGAGAGTGGAAAACTGTGATGCTCATACGGACTCACAAAGTGTTGGTATCAGAAGTATAGTCAACAGAAATTTGCCACCTGAATGTGATCAAAACCAGTCCCCGAATATCCCAAACCCCGCAACTGAATAATTATATAGAACTTCTGCATAGCAACAAGCGAGATGATGCAAGCTATAACAACCCACAAAAAGATAATCATTTTTATGCCAAGGCCGAGCTTTCGAGAAAACGTGGAGGAATATCAGGAACGGACGAATGTAAAAGTATACAAAACATGCGGGACATCACATTTAATATAAACAATATTAAGGCCAACAAGCTTTATGTGGAAAAACCTACTTAAAGTTAGCGACATCTTCTGCCTCCAAGAAACATGGCTAGTCAATTACCAACAGAAGTTACTGAATGAACTACATGAAAACTTCTCCGGCTACAGCAAATCTGTCGATGATGATGACCCAATACCACCAACTCAGAAAGCAAGAGGCTATGGAGAAATTGCAACAATCTATAAGAAAAATATGGGGTTTAGAATGTCAAAAATTCTGAATGGGAGTAACAGCGTTATTGTTATAGAAATAGATGCCGCACCTCCTATATTATATTATGCAATGTCTACATGCCATCAATAAATTCAAAATGTGCTGGTGACTTTGATGAAGTAATAGCTGAAATCCAAGAAATTACAGACAAATTTTCAACATCGCATGCCTTAATAATATGCAAGAATATGAATTCGTTGTTGCAGCTGAGAGCGAAAAACAGCTTTGAGAAGAAGTTATACACCTTCTGTAAGGAAAACAAAAAAGCAATGCAAAATGGGATACCCACATTTTATCATCGAAATGGGAAAGACAAATCAGAAATGGACTACTTCCTTCTAAACAAGACGAACAGAAGCCAAATGTTTAATGTACAGTACAATACAAGTTAGAGGCCAGGAACAGGACAATGTATCAGATCGTGTCCCACTCACATCAACTATTCAAGTAGAGAAACGAAACGTGCCGGTAAGCTGTAAGAACACATATTCAACATGGTATTGTTTTAGACGAAGGTATTATCCCAAAATATAATATCAACAAAATAACACTAGACGAGGTCCAGTCATATGATATATATAATTTTATAACTCTCTACAACGATGACAATTACACATATGGTGATAATCTTGACACGCCATTTTCCATTATCGATCACGACTGTAAGTACTTCTCGCCAGAAACATTTAGCCAGTCAATAACTACCCTTTGTCTTGTTTAACATAAATTGTCAAAGTCTAAATTCCCATTGGAACTCACTCAATGATTTGCTGTGTAGTATTCAACATCACGGGGACATCTTTGATGTCATCGGCCTTACGGAAATATTCAAAATTGCGGATAACCTCCATTATAGATTAGATGGATATCAGGCACTTTCGCATAAAACTCGTCCCAGTACGGATGGCGACAGAGATGGAGTCGGGGTATTCGTTAAAGAGAACGTAACCTATCACATACGGGAAGATTTATCAATTTTCATTCCCCACGTATTCGAATCTATTTATTGAATATTTATTTATTGAAATTGATCGCCATAAACGGTCAGTTATAATCGGAACTATTTACAGACCTAACACACACTGATGTGGACGCATTTATCTCAACCTTTTCCAGGATTTCAGATCAGATAAACTCCGAACATAGAAAAGCATATATCATGGGAGACTTCAATATAGATCTCTTAAACATAACAAAACTAACGAATTTATCGACCTTCTTTTCGTGAATGGCTTTCTTTCCTCTATTACTAAACCAACAAGAATAACGGACCACGCCGCAATCCTGACAGATCATATTCACACAAATAATCCCGTTCTAGGGTCTAAATCAGATATTATCACAGCATATGTCGCGGACCACTTTGGTACAGTTTACTGTGAACCGAGCAGCATCAAGACCAAATGTGTTCACGGGGTTGCTAGGCGTATAGTTAGTGAAAGAAATAATAATAATAATAATAATAATAATAATAATAATAATAATAATAATAATAATAATAATTAAATTTTATATAGCGTTGAACCACAGATGTGCACTCAAACGCTTAAAAAACCTATGTGAGCACCTGCAACAAAAGTAACGTTTTCAACCTGACAGTAGTTCATTTAAAAGCCTCTTTGAAAAGATAGCATTTGAGACTCTTCTTGAATTGGTCCAAGTTTTCTGCAGATTGTACATCACTTGGAAGAGAATTCCACAGATGGGCCCCAACATAAGAAAAGACTCTCTGATTGGCGAGTGCAGACCTTGAGAATGGAACATTTAGTCTGATTTGATTGGAAGAACGCAAGTCTCGCTCAGGTCTTTTCACCAGAAAGAGTTCTTCCAAGTAAACCGGAGCTAATTTATGAATGCATTTGAAGACATTTACCAAAATTTTGAAATCTACTCGTTGTTTTACAGGAAGCCAATGTAATTTAATGAGAACCGGGGTAATATGTTCCCGTCGTTTAGTTCCACTAACGATGCGTGCTGCTGTGTTTTGAATCCTCTGCAGTTTAGCTATTTGTGACTGCGGAAGGCCAATGAGTAAACTGTTTGAATAATCCAGATGTGATGAGATTAAGGAGTGCACCAACTTTTCAAGAGCATCTTGTGATAAAATATGGCGAAGACTACCCAAGTTACGGATCTGCATATAACAACGCCTGCAAATCATGTTGATATTTTCCTCCATGGTGAAATTCGAGTCACATTTAAACAACTATTGTCAACCTGCAACTTCTCGTCCGTTCTAAAGTGCACATATTCAAAGAACGCCTAACGAAAACTCTTTGAACATTTACCTAACGATATTTGATACCGCGTTTCCACTCAAAACCACGGCTCCGAAACACAAGCGGCAGCCATGGATGAATGCTGGTCTTATACAATCATCGGTCAATAAAAAACAAAATTATATCGTAAAAAACTCCCCTACTGAAATAAACAAATATAATTATCGACAATTTTGCCAAATCTTCAACAGGTTCAAACGCAGGAGCAAAACCTTATACCTCGGACGGATTCTGCTAGAAAATAAACATAATATGAAGAGAACATGGGAAATATTAAGGAATGCTATTCACGCCAGCAAACCCGTTTCCACCCCATCTTCTTGCTTTGATGTCGAAGGTGTACATATTTCCAAACCCGATGAGATTGCATAGGAATTTAATAAATTCTTTTGCAGTATAGGTCAAAAAGTAAGTGACCAGGTCCCTTCCTCGGAAACGAGTTACACAAAATACATGAACAAAGTAATTCCTCATACATTCTTCATGACACCAACGACACCACAGGAAATGATATCTAGAGCAGGTAATATGAAATCAAAAATAAGTAAAGATTGTAATGATATCTCAAGTAAAATTATGAAGTTAAGTATCAATGAAGTCGCAAGGCCAATGGCCCATATTGTGAACACGTCATTGGCGACTGGTATTGTGCCTGACAAAATAAAAATCGCGAAAGTTCACCCAATATTCAAATCTGGCAATCCTAAGGATATCAATAACTATAGACCAATCAGAATACTGCCCGTATTTTCAAAGTTGCTTGAAAAAGCAGCTTGTAGACGACTTTGTAATCTTTTAAATAGTTTTGCTGTTTTATACGAACATCAGTATGGATTTAGGGCCAACCATTCAACAACTCATCCAGTATTGTAGCTACTCCATAATGTAGCCGGCAATAATGACAAAGCATCTAAAGAATGCACTTTGGCCATATTTTTAGATTTTTCAAAAGCTTTCGGCACAATAAACCACATAGTACCTAGTAAATTAGAGTCATATGACATTAGAGGAATTAATAACAAATGGTTCAAAAGTTATCTATCAGGGAGGTCACAGTACGTAGAGTATTTAGGTTCTAAATCTGACACGAAGACTATCTGTTGTTGTGTCCCACAAGGCTCCATACTGGAACCGCTTCTTTTCCTCATCTACATCAACGATGTTTCCTGCTGGACAAATTTGAACCTACTATCGATCGCAGATGATACACGGTTTATAATTTATATGTTTTATAACATTGACACACTTTTCGACAAAATAAACACAGAACTTTTCAATTTAAATGTGTGGTGTTCCGCCAATAAAATAGTTTTGAATGCCGACAAATCTAAATACATAATCATCCAACTCCAACCAACAAATAGCAGATGCAACTCTAATGATAGAACTATCTCAATCAACGACAATGAATTAAAACAGGTTGGCAGCAACCATACCGAGCTTACTGCCAATTTTCTTGGAATACAAATAGACGAAAACCTAAACTTCAAGCAACATAGGTTTGACTGGAAAAATAACAACCTTCCAAATGCATTTAAACAATCCTATGAAGTCATCAACAATCTCCTTGGCATGAGGACCAGACAGACCGGGCAGGTATATAGAAGTACTCCCCGAACGCACTTCGCAGGTCAGCTTCCAAAACAAATGTTCCTTATATGGAACGAACTTGACAATAACTTTCAATGCATTGTTCCGAGATCTAAATTAAAAAAAAACGCTCTTCAGAACATTAATCAACTCATATCGACTCTTGTTAATTGTAACAATTCAAACTGCGCTGACTGTGTGAATAATTAAAGACACAATAGGTAGAGCCGAGGATTACCATCAGTTTACTGTCAAATTACTGATGCTCATCTTTTACTGGATCCATATGAATATTTGAATGGCTCAAATCTAGAGCTTACAAGACCTATTCACCTAAATTAAATTAAAAAAAGAGAAAAAATGGAAAGAAAACAAAGATTTCCATTCATATCTAATTCCCATTTGAAAGCATTCAGGAACAAAAGGGAATGAGAATAAGTCATACAAGAGACTGTGATATTATATTTACGAATAGGTATAATATTGTACAATCTTCAGGCTAAGACAAATACCCCACCTGCACAAATACCCCATTCAATATGTTCTTTGTTTGAATCCATATTATTTTTTACCTCTAACTATTTTGCGACCAGTAAACGAATTACATAAGAATTTGTAAAGTACTTGCACTGTTCTGTTCCTATAATAACAACATCTGCAAGGGGCATAGCTGGCCATGTTACCTCCCAGCAATGTACCACGTGTTAAAATAGTGCTTTGTGTATAATATTGTTTATCAATCAATCAATCAATCAATCAATCAATCAATCAATCAATCAATCAATCAATCAATCAATCAATCAATCAATCAATCAATCAATCAATCTTTATTCAACAATATACCTAAGATCGATCGATCGATTGATTGATTGATTGAACAATATGCCGAAGACCACAAAGGACCCATGGAACCGAAGACCACAAAGACCCCATGGAACAAGTGCATCAAAACAAAGTACCAGGGCCATGTCACGAAACGCCTATTGTCACAGTATCAACGAATTACAACATATCGAGTCACATGGACATTAAGCAGCGGTCTTGAAGAATGCAGTCAAGATTACCAATCCACACCACAGAAAATCAAGTGGATCAAACAAACCAAAAAGGATATGGTCTGCAGATATACAAGCTTTGCGATAAACCGCGGAAGCATGATGGTCTTGGAAAAAAGTCGAAATCTAGTGAAGGCCTACAATAAAATTATAAAAATATGAAGCAAATGAAAAGAAGGCTAAGGAAAGCACAACGGAGAAAAGCTGCAATGTCCAAAATTAAGTCAAACGAGGAAATTATGCATTAGAGAGCAGTTCCAAACTTTTTCTACTCGTAAATTAAGAAACAAAGGAAATGCCAGTCTCTGCGCACAAACAGCTTAACTCTTTGCATGCTGCTGGCAGATATTCCTGCCCAGCATAGGATTTCTCTTGTCGCTGAAATAAGTACAATGTCGACATATTTAATCAAATTGTACATCTGTAAATTGTATGACGTTTTTCATCAATGATGTCTGGAGTCAAAGCAGCCATGACTAGATTTGATGAAAAAATATTCAGAACATACCCAGCGGTTTAAGACTTAGAGGTGGATGGAAAAAATATTGTACGAAAATGGAGATATATGTTCGGGATAGGCAGAACATTTTGAAAAGCTTGCGGCACCAATTCAATCTGAGGCATACGACATATCATCGAAGGAAATGACAAAGAGCAACCTAAAAAATCTTGAAGAATTATGTTCAAATGAAGCCTTGAAAATCTCAGAGATATCCTATCAGGAAACCGAGCACGCAAATAAATAAGCAAAACAAGAACAAGTCGATTGACCATATGAACTTGATGAGTCAGCATCTCAAATTTGGATGACCACATATTGTAGACTACCTACAGTATTTTCTCAATAATATCACAGAGATGACGAAAATATCATCTGTACTAAAAGAAATCATTATAACCCCTGTACACAAAGAGGTGATCATTCCATTCCTGGGTAACTACAGGGGTAACTACAGACTTTACAAATGAACGACACTGCAAGATAAATGCATTTAAAGCGCTGTCTTGCAACATGAAGACAGGAGAAAGACAGAAGACATTGAACTATCAATCAATAGAAAGGACCTGCTAAACATGACTGAGACCACACATATCGGAATAAAAAGAAACACCAACAATGCAGCAGATACTGAAGCGAAAATAAAGTTTGGAAGAAACACGATCTATTCTCTGATGGAGCTGGTTTCCACAGCATGATTGATCTCCGTCAAGCATTAAATGGAAGACTTTTGACGACATTTGTGGTACCAAGAATAATATTTGGACGAGAAGTAATGAAAATGGATAAGAACCAAATGGACAAACTCGAGAAATAGCAAAGAAAAGCTTTGATGCAAATACAGGGCCTGCCAACTAGAAAACCCACATCAATTGTTTTAGCTCTGTTTGGTATAATGCCTTTGGAGAATGTGATCCACCAAAAGTCACTTATCTTGTTTTGAAAAATACTACGAAGCAAAGACTCTATGCAATATCAAATTGCAATTCGACAATTAATTATAATGGACCCAGAAGAGCAAAGTTGATTCATCATCATAAAGAAGATCCTCACGCTCTATAACCTACTATCTCCATTCATGCTTGTGGATAAAACACCAAACAACAGACAACGGAAAGAAGCTGTAAATAATGCAATCATATGTAGAATGGGGGTAAACCTGGAAGGAAGAAATTGGAAAAAAAAATCTTCATTGAGATACATAAACACTCGTCAGCTCAAAGTTGGGACTTCACATCCAGTGTGGAGTACAGTCAATGATAACATTCAAGACAGCAAGGGTATCCAGATTAAGTGCAGATTAATCACTGCCACATATACGTTAAGTCAAACCGAGCTGTATTTAACCAGTTTGCAGTAGCCCAACATGTAAGCTATGCTCAATAGCCCCTGGAACTAGATTGATTGATTGAGTTTATTCAGTAGTACAACATGTATACAGTTAATAACAAAAATATACATAGAGGTGGCATACTTCACTAGTGGCTGTCTTTCCTGTTTTCCCGCCATTCCCGTTTAAAAAAATGAACAAGAAAAAAGAAAAAAGCAGAGAAAGGAAGCGAAGAGAAATATGAAAGAAGACAAATGAAAATGTAGAAGCAGACGTGACAATCGAGGCAATCCTGACAACAGCGTGTTCACTAGTAAGAGAGCATTTTATAGCCATACTGCAGATGACATGTTAGACTGGTTATTTCCGTCACGTGAGACATCTATTCTATGTTTTCTAGCATGTCATCCCCCCTGAGTACCAATGTGCTCTATCTGCCAGCAGGCATAAAGGACACATTGGAACCCATGAGACGATGTGATGATGATTGAGTTGAAGAGAGAGGTGGTGATGAGATAACTAGACAACACTTCATCGCTGAATGTCACAAAATGGAAAGAGAGAGAGAGAGCACGTCTGAAAGCATGGCTAACTGAAATATTACGAGTAAAAGCCAGCCGCAGAGGGTTAACATTGATGACCCAGAAGTAATGACTCCGCTATTTGATCAACCCGGATAGTATAGACCAGATTGAATTGGCTTCACGAGAATTCATCAGCATTTACGATCAACGGCGGATCAAACTTCTGTCAAAAGTTGTCGCTAGCACAGCAAGACAGAGAATATAGCAAGCTACAGTAAAGCTCCTCATCATCATTTCATTTTCACTCTCATTTATCATGTCATTACTGTCAGGTTAGAAATTACGTAAAATTTGCGGTGCGCCGAAAAGTCAACGGCGGAACTCCAAGAAGAAGAAGAAGAAGAACATAGTTCGGTTACATATTCACCGGTGTCACATTCCCAATTTACCTTCTGGAATAACCATCTCAAATGTTCACCTCTCCTCCTGTCCGATTGTTCTTGCGACAAACAATTTTAGTTTCAATAGTGGATATATGTATATACACCACGCGCGGGGCATTTTGGTTCTTGCTCAGCAGACGTATGTGGACATCAAGTCATACCATTACTTTCTACACCAGTTGGAACATGCATCCACAACAAGCAAATTGGCAGCTCACGGACCACAGAGTAAACTCATCGGGAGTGTGTGTGCTTCGAATTTGTTTATTAAGTCTACATATTTCTACTGTAAGTGTAAAAGTAGATATGAACTCATCAATTGACGAGTGCAATATAACACCTAACAAAATAGCCATTTATGGCCTGCATAATTTACACTTTACCTAATACGAAAAGCAGACGACACTTGCATTTAAAATTCTTGAATAACTAAAATTTTTCAGTTTTTGCGTCAAAATCATAGATTATGACCCCCTCATTGGAACGAGCTAGTTCCAATGGGGGGTCAGAAACTATGTTTTTGAGACAATAAATGGAAAAAATAATGAAAATTGAATGTTTTTTGTGAATAGCGCCGGCAGATTTTGGCCGTTATGTGGACCAAAGGGTTAAAAAATAGCCGTTCAATTTATTTAATTCATTTTTTTATTGTTTATCTCAAAAACATAACATACGACTCCTGATAAGAACTTGCTCGTTGAGATCATCCCACCGATGTGTCATAAGCTATGTTTTCGAGGCAAAAATGAAAATATTTATTCTAGCTGTTCCAGGAGGGAAGGGGCGGGGGCGGGGGTGGGGGCTGGAAAAAATTTGCAGACACAGAGTACCCACCCCCACCTGTATTTTTTATTATTCTTTCCAGGCCATTTTGGGGGACCCACCTCCTAGCATCTTAGAAGATAAAATACAGACATAGCCCTGCATAACCAAGAATTGTTCTATTTCTTAACATTTAAGACTACTCCTCTGACTTTTCCAGCATTTTAATAAACCTATGAGGCTGCAAGGGAGAGAATTCTAATGATTTTGAATGGAAACAGTAAAATAATAAAAAAAAAACTCTGAATAAGTCACTCAATACGTCTGAGGTAATGAATTTTCTGTTGCCCTAGTCTGTACTACATAATTTAGCAATTCTACCCGATTCTACTAAACACAAAGCACTCTTCATTCCTCATTTTGGGGCTAATAGGGATAGCAAAAATTTATCTTCCCTATTCTGTGGTATGCATATGCGACATGAGTGAAGCCACACTCACAGTCTAAATGTCTGCATATCTTGATGGGGTGATGAAGGTTATTGATTCATACTGCATAGTAGTCATCTTTGTTCAATTTATGCCAACTACTGGGGGGGGGGGGGGGTAGTGTTTGTTTTACACCGATGCATCAGGTGGTATTATGATTTTTGTTTATATAAACTTTCTGAACTTATTCTGGATTATTTTCTCCTTCAATTAACATGCACTGGCCAGATAAGATTGAGAAGCATAGATGCAGTTCCATGCCTATACACCCATTAAACATTGCACACTAAATCAGACTGATTAAATCACAATTTCAAGTAGTTTCAAGTTGATATTTAAAATACTTGCCATGTAATTCAATTTGCCTGATGCAAATTTGCCAGCAACTTCTCACTAACCATGTGGACAGCATTAGCTGTGGGTACCAAAATGGCATTTTTATGGATTTGTACTTACCTAAACTCCTAATATTATAGTTTATATGTTTTAAATAGCCATATAATTGATAATATAAGGTTAAACAAGCACAGAACTTAGTGTTTTAATGTGGAGGAAAAACATAGCATTTTTGGACATTTACATATTTTTTCCAGATCCAAATCACCCAAACCACCACCCACCCCCTCCTTGTGTCTGGAAATTTTCGGGGACCCCCCACTCCCGGCTGTTCAAGAAATTTGTTGACAATCATCGTTATCTATTTGTATTAGTAAAGGGCCACAGCATTCGCGTGTGCGACAGAACGATTGCCAACAAACACAAACCAACATATACAAAAATACAAATTATTTTTGAAGAGGTCGTAACTCTTTTAACTGCCCGAACCATCCGCACCTGATAAATTACAAAGAAGGTCATATGGTTGGGTTTGAGACCTCCAACTGAGAGAATAATTAGGGGCGAGTCTGTCTTATGGATTGTATAAGGAGTTTACAAGACACGATCTCTAGAGGCATCGGACCCTGCACAGTCCCCATTGGTCTTGTGTGTTGAATTGTTAACAAACTTGAACCCATCTCTATTCTGTTTGAAATGTATTGCTTTACAAAATATTGCGAGACGTAGCTAAATCCATCCTAGTCATTCAAATGTAAAACATGATTAATATCCTCGGCGATTATTCGATCAACAAATCTATAAAAGAGGCATCTGGAGAAACTTGTCAATGAGATAGAAACCAGAAAAGGACAAAAAACGATGAAATCATTTTGCTTGATTATTTCATCATAAAAGAACTGTTTCTTGTGCATGCTTGATATGACAGATGATCAGTCTGTCAAGGTTTAACTCTTTTCTTATTGATATCTCGTGAATTTATTCCCGATGCGGCAAAACCGGGGTGAGGATAGGTAACAAGCATGCGCCCCGCAGTTTTGTTCACACGTCTGTTACATGATTACAGCGTGGTTTAAAATCTGAGACAATAGATTGAGTCAATTTCCAGAAAAGCCTCTAAAACTTCATTTCGAAATTTTAACAATTATCGGTGTATTTGGTTCGGTTTGATCTACTTTCCTTAAACCTCAACCATCTTCCAACCCGAAGGCTAGGGCGAAGAAATACCACCGTGGCAAGCGCGCACAAAGAGAGGCTTATAATCTGTATCGTGACCCGACAGGATGTAGTCGACCGTCTCGAAAGTGCAGTGAATTTATCGATGCCTCCGCCCCGCCTACACCATAACCATACACTCATTTTATATACAAAATATTTCATTACACAAATTCTCCCCAAACACAACGAACCCGATTGGGAAACTTTCCAAACGGGTAACTTTCTGGCATCCCTCCCTGTTTAAATTTTCAGACTATTCAACCGATCAGTCACTTAAGCGCCCCAACAAGGCAACTACATACCCAAACAGTCGGCGCTATGTTGTGCACAATATGTAGTAACATCCACGTATATGACCAACGTATGCTCGTAATGCGTATTAAATTATAAACGTGTTTACAAATATATATATATATATATATATATATATATATATATATATATATATATATATATATATATATATATATATATATATATATATATATATATATATATATATATATACTCTCTAAACTAAACGACGCAAAAACTTCTATTGTTTGCTCTTTGCGATAAGCTCGCCAACAGGCCAACACTGCCAGACCGTTCACTCATGCAACCTGAAAACAAGCATGTCTACGTGCACCTGGGCTGCCACTTGTCCATCCGATGTACCCAATCATTACTCGACTGTTCAATCACCTTTGTGATCCGTCTATTAACACGGGAAAAGATTTAAGACCTTGTCAATGCTCGATTGGAGTTTTGCGTGCGCACCGTCTGCATAACTTCGAGGATGGAGGATCTCAAAGGGAAAAGTCAAAGTATTAACACACATGGTACGTGGGAGCTTATGTATTGCTGTGGGATTTAGACGTTGAAATAATAAAAATGTTATATATGCCTCAAAAAGCACAAAACAATTTTGACATTTTGCCCACAAATGTCCGTTATTTCCAAAATAGCCTCTGGCTTCCTGCATGAAGTTATAAAGTTGATTGTAAGTTACGAGTTTGATTATTCCGGATACAAGTTGTATATTTTGATGCAAGCTAATTCAGCTTTTTACCACGAAATTACAATATCATTGTTGCAAATTTATTTCATTTTCGACCTCTGCACACTTATGTCAAAATAGCTAATTTCGCATAATCTACTTGAAATTTAATGAATTCATTTTTGTTTGACAGAGTGAATAAGCTCTCTCAAACAAGGTTGACCCTGTTAAATTTCTAGTTGCACTGTGCGAAGAAATTCAAATGTTGATATTTTCACATCAGGGTACCGAGGGGTAAATCCCTATAGACAAATGTCAGTAGTATGTCCCGGGCTTTTCAGGGCCCATTCGGATGACCCCGGTGGATGACCCCAGAATTGACATCATAGTCACGTGACCCAGTGGCACCATGTTGTATTGTCATGGTAATCCGCGTGAGCGGCCTTCTTGTGACGTCATCCCCATAGTGATACGTGGTGTTAGTGCGCATGAGCAGCGCGTGTTGTGAGGGTAATACGTGTTTCCGTCGTCCATTTTATATACTGGAGGCCGTCATCTTAGTTTCTATGGTAGCACGTGGTTGCTATGTTACCCAGAGGCTTATAATAGGAGAGGGGTATGTTCAGAGGGTATGTTCCTTTGTACAAGAGTAATTTCCCAATTCGTAGAATTACACAAATAAACCCGACAATCCTTCCAAATCACCCACAACGACTTTATTTACTACGAATTCCCCCCAGAATCCTTTTTAGATCCGCCATCCATGGTAACGAGAGGCCCCCGGGGTAAGTCCGATTAAACTAGAGTAGTTTTCTGGCTCGGATTTTGCCCAGAATCCATATTTACTTCGTAGAATTATCACAAACAACCCCATAATTGTTTACTTGGCTCCGATTTCCCAGTGAATTCTCGGTTTCTACCTATGTATCTACAAACTCTGTTATGACTTCTTTGTTCTATTTATTCTGACTTCCCTAGATGTGTTTATGTTCGTTTTTAGAAAGTCGTTTTTGGTGATTTGGAGGGATTGTCGGGTTTATTTGGGTAATTCTAAGAATCGGGAAATTACTCTTGTAAAGGAACATACCCTCTGAACATACCCGTATCCTATTATAAGCCTTTGGGTAACATAGCAACCACGTGCTACCATACTTTAAACATATTTTTATTTGCCATAACTATTGAGCAAAAAGGGATAGGAGGACAACTGCTTTCCACTTAGTAAAAACCTCCGCTCCCATAACATTAATACAGAAAATGTTACAATGGCGAAACAAACAAGTTTTTGAAATTCATAAATGTAAAATAAACTATTTGAATGGGTTTATATATATATATGTGTGTATGTGTATAAATAAATATGAATATGTAGCACTAAACAAAGACAGAAAAAAGGAAGAAAGAAAGAAAAGCTGTTGATGTCCCTTTTGCATTCTGTATCTCTCTCGATTTGAATCAATTAATATTCAAAGCCAAAGGCCGCTTGGGCGCTGTTCTGATTAGGATGTGTTAAAATAATAATAATAATAATTATAATAATAATAATAGTAATAATAATATAATAATAATAATATAATAATGATAATAATCATCATCATCATTTCTTCGCCTTCTGTACTACAGCTTAGGGACGTGAATCATGCTGATTCACACAAAAGGTAGGGAAAACGCCGCGTCAGCGACTCAGGCCACAAACAGCGCAACCGTGACTATCATCGTGACTGCACAATCTGTGTACCGATGCACTGGCTCAACGTCACCCCGATGACGCGTCCATTCCGTGACCTCTCCATGCGTATTTTATATTGAAGTGGATACATTGAGACAGCATTGTTTTACAAATATTAATAGATGGGAAACTCGTTGTCGAACCTCCCAGTGCTACAAATAAATTGTTGCACAAATTTAAAAATCAAAGTGTTAGTTTTGGTTTCTAACACCGGATCACCGTACAATAGATTATCCACCGGATTCAGAGTAATATTAAGATTTGATAAATTACCAATAAGAGCGTTACGAGCGTTTGAATAAGATGGACAGGCAAGGAAATAATGTTCTGCGTCCCCAACAACAGTTATACAATGTGGACAATATGGACATTCAGAGATGTAATTGAGGAATTTATCGCTTTTCAGACCACTACAACCAGTTCTAATTCTACTGTGAATGATATTGTGTTTTCTAGAACCATGCGAGAAATATGCAGGTGGTCTGCATGCGGGGGGCGATATGAGTTTTTTGAATTCAGTAAGCGATGAGCAATTTCGTACTGATTGGGATAAATTGTTCCACGTTTCCATGCAAAACGGTAAGAATGACCGTTTAAATAGCTCAGTTCTCATGCTGTAAGGCATAAAATTTGACGAATTGCGAAGGTTATAAGACGATGTGTCACAAACCCGTGGTGGTAGAAGTTCATAGAGAAAATCTGGCGCAACGTTGTGTATGATTTTGTAAAAGATACACATCTTTTGAACGTGTCTTCTTGTTTCTAGATTATTCCACCCAACTTCTAACAAGAGGCGATCGCGTGATACTGATCGTGTCAGGCCCGATACGATTCGTGCGGCATCGCAGTGTATATCCTCAAGGTGCTTCATTAAATGTTGCGGAGCACCGCACCAAACAGGACTACCGTACTCTAATATTGGTAGTACGAAAGCATTATACATCTTTTCCAGGATCTGTCGGTTAAAATGTGCTTCAATTTTCTCAACTGAGAAAGTCTTGCACAAGCTTTTTTACAGATATCATCAATATGGGCTTCCCAACTTAAGTTGCTACCATAGAAACCAAGATGGCGGCCTCCAGTATACAAAATGGACGACGGAAACATGTGTTACCCTCACAACACGCGCTACGCATGCCCACTACCACCACGTATGGCTATGGGAATGACGTCACAAGATGGCCGCTCACGCGGCTATCATGGCAACACAACATGGAGCCACTGGGCCACGTGACTATGACGTCACTTCCGTTGTCATCCACCGGGGCCATCCAAATGTACCCTGAAAAGCCCGGGACATGCTACTAATGTACATCAAAGTAAATGGACATTTTCAAAGAAAAGTTACGTTTTTAGAGTTCTTTTGTTCGCATAGGTAAGGCCTGCTACTCCGAAACATCAACTTGAGCGAACACTTAAGGACAACGTTACACACCGCTATCGTAAAGAGCTTTACACCTGTACCATAACTACTACAAAACTGATCAAAAACTGCCTTCGCTCTGTTTGCCGCCAAAGCATTTTTGAAAACTCCTGTCACTTTTTACTCTATTGGGTCCACTATTGTTATCGGGTACCACCTTCGCTGTTCTGAAAATGCAGTATTTTGAAAATGGTTTTATGAACACTTTATGAAACCACTCGCGCAAACTCAAGACATAAAATTTCAAATTTGACCGGATTTTAACCCGCTGAACCTTAGAGGGCGCTTTTCCGATTCAGGAACATGATATATCATAAATTTATTAAGTAAGATGGCTACTAAGTGAATGTGTGGGGGTAGCCCAATTAATAGTTTCAACGTGCAGCCCGAAGGCTGTACGTTGAAAATATCAATTCGTCTTCTCGCAAATAATGGATATAGGTTCATCCAATTGCTTACATTGAACTGACTTGGGAGATACCACCCGGGATGACATGGTTGACAAAGATAGTATGACTGAGGTATTTTATTCCACTTGGTGCTAAATAATACCAGCCTGAATTTTATGATGACGTAAACAGGTGCAACACTTAAAAAACAAAGTTCCTAACTTTGTATCCAATCTGTGCTGTGTGGTGTTAAATGTCGCGTCAAAACAACAACATTATGCGTGTTCCAACGTACGATTAATGAATTTAAAACGACACGATTACTTATCAACAAGCATGTAGCCAGTGTCACAGTTTCAATAAGGTTTTCGTGGGGAAAACCATTTGGGAAATGGTGGGCTGCCAAGTATAACATACGGTACGGAAGTGGTACCCCTAAACCAGACGGCCGTAAAGAGCTTGGAAATCCTGCAGAACGATGCAGGCCGATGGATAACGGTGTCGAGTAATGCCGCAACGCTAGAAGCAATCAGGGGTGAGCTTGGGTGGAGGAGGATCAAGGACAGGATAGACCTGTTGAAGCTCGGTTATCTTAATTATTTGGTAAATCTCCCCGACAGCCGATGGTGTAAAGCAATGTTCCTGAGAATTTTCAACTCAAATATCAAAACGGGATGGATGGTCCAAGTGAGGGAGCTAGTAGAGAACTACTCATTGGAGATCTCGGACCTGGACGTTGGGGCAAACCAGGGTAAAAAAATCGTCAGAGAAAGGGTCATGGAGGATTGTAACCGTAACTGGCGAGAGGGGGTCAAATCAAAGAGGTCTTTGGGTGGCCTGCGTGATAAAGAGAAGACAGGTTTTGAAGAGTACCTTGATGGCACTTTTGGGGGGTCACTGTTGTTCAAGCTGAGGTCGCGATCCCTGGAGCTGAGGGGAAAAAGTGGGAAAGACGGTGAAAGGGAGTGCCAGATGTGTAACTTGGACATGGCGGAGACCCTGGAACACTTTCTTCTAGAATGCCCAAAGTATCAGCCTAAAAGAATGAGATTCACTGGGAGTATAATGGGGAAGTGGGACGGGAGAATGAAGGACATGTGGTTAGGGGGAGACTCAAAGGAGAGGGTTAATATGCTAATCGGAGACATTGGGAAGAATGGGACAAGGGATATCATCAAGCAGTTCGTCTCTGAGTGTTGGGAGGAGAGGAGAAGCGTGGAAATAGGGAGGCAGTTGGGAGTACAGGGGTAACCATGGCCTTCTCGTCCGAGAACCGCGACAAATCAGCGGCTGGCCAAAGTGTTATTATTATTACATTACCTCGATGAAACAAACATATTGTCCATAAAATCCACACTGATGCATTATTGTGATAGTGATGGTGAAACGTGTAACACCACTAGACCCATCACTTGGAAAAATCCGGACTGCTTAGATCATGATGACGACTACACCCATTGAAGGCATACCCAATATGCATAGATCACACACTCCAACAACTCCACCCACAGACACACAGAAGAACTCACTCTAGCCTCTTGAAAAGTGTACGTTTTAAACAATACAACCGGGGAGAATCGTGAATTACACGTACGTTTGACCTTTGCGTACTAGTAGCCTATGGTCGCATACGGCTCGCCGACAACCCGTCAGTGAAATCCACGTATTAGTCATGCGACCACCTTAAATGATTCTATCTCTATTACCAAAAGCTCAGAAGTGAGCTACAATCTACCAAAAATATAAATACCGACCTAATATTCTTCATTACACTTTATGTGCATTACAAAATAATGTGGGTAAATCGATTGTACTCTGACGCTGTCCAGGTGTCAAGATGATAGCTTAAAGTTGCGATATTCTTGTTTAAAAGTGTAAATATTTTCGATAGTCTTTCTGACCGGGCAAAACAAAAAACGAAAAGATAGGTATCTGGCGAACCCCGAAAACCGATTTGTCACTTAAACTGACCAGCAATAGTTCATTCGCTGCTAATTAACCATGAAATTTAATGGCCATAAAGTGCACGTTTACTGAACGCCATATGAGCTGTTTGATAAGAGATAAAAGAAGTGAAGAACAGTGTTCTCCTGCAGTCACTATCTGTGTAATTATGGCCAGTTAATATGTAATTGTTATAGAAAAAGTACATCGCACATGCTCTGGACACACACCCATATTACGCATCTAGCCTTCCACGAATGTCAGGATATACCAAAATGCGAGACTGTCAAAGGAACTTAAAAGTGAATATTAAATTAAA
This sequence comes from Pictodentalium vernedei, assembly GCA_031216915.1. Lineage (NCBI taxonomy): Eukaryota > Metazoa > Mollusca > Scaphopoda > Dentaliida > Dentaliidae > Pictodentalium > Pictodentalium vernedei. Next base: position 558,237,877 of record CM062297.1, read on the forward strand.
ATAGATCTAAGCGGCCATGTTCAAGAGAAGCAATTAAACAGAGAATTAATGTTCTGGCTATCGAAATAAAAATCAGTGAATTTTTCGAAAATTTCATCCAGTCTGAAGGGTGTAAGGCTGTGGGTCACAGGAGAAGAAACGGGGATGCCCCATGCTATAGGTTAGAGGAGGTGCCGCATCGGTGCGAAAGTATAGGCACGTTATCATGTAGGGGAGCCACAGAGCTCATATTTAAAATAGGTGCAGTCGCTGGCCAAGTCGGTGGCAATATCTGAATGTAGGATCAGAAATAGAAAGTTCGAGCTCAGGGAGCTATTAGTATTTAGGAACACGGCATACCTGTTGTAAAAGGCAAGACATGCGTAGGCAGAGTAGACTTGCCTGTATGAACATTATTCTGAGATAAGCGTAGCGGAGCGTTTAACCGCATTTTTAAGTGAAAAGCGTTCAGTAAAGTGACAATACGTTAGTGGTCGTGCGACGGCAGTGGTAGAGTGACATTCCGCTACTTGTTAGAGGGAAAACGATATAGTAAAGTGGTAATACGTTAGTGGCCGTGCAACGGCAATGGTACAGTGACATTCCGTCACATGTTAGAGCAAAGGCGTCCGGTGAAGTGACAGTACTTTAGTGGCCGTGCGACAGCAGTGAAAGAGTGAAGTGGAGGGGCGACCAAAGAACAAACATCAGCGAGAAGGAGGGAAAACCAGCGACAACAGAGAATGCGGAGCCGCAAGTGACTCAAAAACTGTGTGGGTAGGGGGTGATTGGCGTTTTGTTTATGATTCATTGGATTTAATGTAAGTCACAAATTACCATATTCATTTCATATCTATATGTATTAAAATTGTTGTTTTTGGTGAACCCCTGTTGATTCATGCTTTCTGACGAAAAATTATTGACCCCTTCAGGATAGGAACCACCCCGACAAAAACGAAAACGGACGGGTTCGTTACGGTGAGACATACGTTCACGCACGGGTTCAGGCGACACTCCTTGAGTTTTAGCTGAACACGCGGCGTGAATCTATTTCCCACAGCAACGACAAAACCGGTTCCCGACACTAGGTGATTCGATTGTACTCTGGCGCCGATTTACATACTCGTCTGAATTTATTGACAGCTAAGAGGTTTCTTCAGCCCTGATAGTACCTAATGACTAGTCGTTTTCTCAACAATTGCATGTGTCTTGATACGACCTTTCTGGCGCGTCTGATAATTTCAGGGTGATAACTTTATCGAATGTCGATTTTGTGACGAGATAAACCAGTCCTGTCAGATGCGCACTTAATTTCTGAGGGTATCAGTTTAATACCTTTAGGTTTACTCCTCAACATTCTTGTCTATCACTTTGCGCCAAAATTTGTCAATTGCTTCATAATGTTTTCGGGGGCAATAAAAGAATCTTAGCCCATTACCTAGCTCGAACAGAAGACAACCCTTGCCAATGTTTTCATGAATAATTATACACATATTTTTTTCCTCCAAATAATAGCGTATGAGCTAAATCCAATCGTCCCAGTGAGGTTTAATAAGCTATTTTTTTTCTTTTTTTTTTGGGGGGGGGGGGGTGGGGGTTGCGAAAACTGCCCACAAAAATGATAAAATTTGAATGGCGATTTTGTTAATAGAGCTGCAAAGATATGGCTGTTGTGCTGGGCAAATGTTTAATATGGAACCTAGTCCGCCCGTCCCATAAATTATTTAATAGACCACAGCCTCTTCTTAAGATCATCAATCATAATTTTGTCACGAGTTTGCCCATCTTGAAGTCACCTTTAAAAATAAAAATAATGCACTTCAATTCTAAACTGCTGAAAGAGTCCAAGAAGAGCACACAGAGGGTTACCTCTACTCTCTACTCTCTCCGCCGTGAACACGACAGTTTGAACCATTGATGTAAGATATATTTGTTGGCTTAGTCATATATTAGCATTATACATCAAAGATTTAGGAGATGAACTCCTGCATGGTGACGAGGGGGGTAGCAGTTGGGGACTTGGTGCTAGTATCAGAAAGCGAAGGGGGTTAGCAAAAATGCTGGGAACCAATGAAGACTCGAACTAGATGAAAGCAAAAGTTATACACGTGGGCCGAAAAGTGGATCCTACTCGAAAGTGGAGAGTGGGGGAGTTCGGTATTCCGGAAGGTAGCAGCAAACTTCTTAGTGTTGGAGAGACAGGTGACTACGAGTATTTGGGGGTAAATATAAACATCAGGCGAAGAGTCATCCACCGAAACCACACTAATAAACTGATTGTGAAGGGGAAGCGAATCCTTAACCAAATGAAACTTATTGGGAGAAATAGTTTCAATAAGATTTTCGTGGGGAAAACCATTTGGGAAATGGTGGGTCTGCCAAGTATAACATATGGTACGGAAGTGCTACCTCTAAACCAAACGGCTTTAAAGAGCCTGGAAACCCTACAGAACGACGCAGGCTGGTGGATAACGGGGTCGAGAAATGTCGCAGCACTAGAAGCAATGGGGGGGGGGGGGGGGGGGGGGTATTTGGATAGGGATCAAGGACAGGATAGACTTATTGAAACTCTGTTATCTTAACTATTTGGTAAATCTCCCCGACAGCTGATGGTGTAAAGTAATATTCCAAAATATTTGGAATTCAAATACAAAGACAGAGTGGATGGCCCAAGTGAGGGAGTTAATAGAGAACTACTCAATGGAGATCTCGGACTTAGAAATAGGGACAACCCAGGTAACAAAATCGTCAGAGGAAGAGACATGGAGGATGGTAACCTTAATTGGCGAGAGGGGGTCAAATCAAAGAGGTCTTTGGATGGCCTGCGTGATAAAGAGAACACAGGTTTTGAATAGTACCATGATGGCACTTTTGGGGGTCACTGTTGTTCAAGCTGAAGTCGCTGAGGGGGAAAGTTGGGGAAAACAGTGAAAAGGAGTGGCAGATGTGTAATTTGGGATACTTTCTAGAATGTTCAAAATACCAGTCCAACAGAATAAGATTCACTGAGAGTATAATGGGGAAGCGGGATGGGAGAATGAAGGACAGTGGTCAGTGAGTGATACAAATGAGAGGGTTAATATGCTAAGCGGAGAGATTGAGAAGAATAGGGCACGGGATACAGTTCGTCTCCGAGAGTTGGGAGGAGAGAAGAAGCGTGGAAATAGGGAGGCAGTTGGGATCACATGGTAACCAAGGCCTTCTCGCACGAGAACCGCGACAGATCAGCGGCCGACCAAAGTGTTGTTATTATTATTAGAGTCATGTCAGAAGGAAATTGCGCAACAACAAACTTATTCCCTTATGCCTCGCCTAGTATCTTCACGTCTTTAAACAATTAATATATTATCTCTGAGAGATGGTAACATCACTGCTGTGTCTCCTGACATTTTCCATGTGTCAGTCTGGGGATAACAGCGTAATACCATAACGGCTTATCAATGCTTGCCTTTGCATGGTCCGTATTCGTGACTCATTGCATGAGGTATCGAGAATTCACAGTACAAAATGAAATGTGAGTGACGTTGAACAACTTTTTTAAGCCCCTGTCACATCTTTGCGATTTTTTTTACAAATGTCTAAGAATAGCCGCAAATTCAAATTTCCACGATTGACCGCGATTTGTTTTTAAAAATCGCCTGAATCGGTTTCTCTCACGAACTTACACAACCTTCACACGACCATCAAACGACCTTGTACGGTTCATCCCGACTATGGTAAGAACCTACTAAGATTTTCCAAGCCGATTCAGTACGAATCGATACGCCCATGTACGGTGCTCACTCGACACCAGTACGAACTAAAAAGAGCATGCAAGACTTAGCAAGTATCCCGACAGTCAGAACAGAATGATTTCAGAGCCGCTGATTGTCGGGGTTTATATCCTTTTTGTCGGGAATCGTGATGAACTTCATACTGTATTCTGCTGGACCTCACTGGAATCGTATCAAATTCGTCTAGAATCTTGAAACTTCGTAGAGATTCTTAGTATGGCCGTGCTAGTTCTTACTGGTATCGTGATAAATCTTGGTACGTCGTACTATAATGTTGAGAAAGTCGAACGGAGTCTTGGCGGAGTCGTACGAAACTCGTAGTGCCGTCGAAGTAGATCTTAATAGACCTTACTAGTTCTTAGTGAATCTTGACGTAACCGTACTGGCCACAATCGCATCAACACTCACGAACACTCAAGAATACGCAAGAATACCTCGTACGGTTTATTACGGTCTAGTATGACAGCGGTACGGAATTGAAAAATCGCAAGATGGAGTACGAAAGTTTTAAACATTTTAAAACTTAGGTACGCGAATGCTGATCACCCAAGAATACTCAAAAATGATTACGACGCAGTACGGATCTCAGTACAGAGATCCACGATTGCCCAAGATTTTCATGTCGTAGTAGGTCGTGTCAAAAAATCACAAAGATGTGACAGGGGCTTTATTGCGTCAAAACTTGACCGTTTATTATGATCATAAACGTTCAACGAAGGTGTAAACGCAATGCGAAATAACATTGAGGACGATCAACATGGTCATACGCACGGACTACTAAATAACAACACAGTACTCGCATTGTTCAAGATGGTGGGGCCAGAAGTGTACGTGTTATGCAACTTTCCATTGTGAGAATTGAGCGAATTGTACTTTTTCGTGCCAATACAATCAGAATTCCCCAAAGTCTTATTCTTGATACTGTATGAAGATTATTGCTGGCAGGTTCGTGTTTGCGAATAATTAACGTTCTGACAACTCCGAAATTTTCAGATTCATTGAAAAGTCAAGCCAAACACTGTTTTCGGATGATGATTTTGAAAGAAAAAATCAACATCAGTGAAAGGGGGAACTGGCAACGGGGTGGATATATGGGCGCGATCGACCTGCACCACCTTATTTGATGTCCACCTTTTTTCCTTTGGCTGCTTCACATAGTACGCGAGCGAAGGACTGCAAAAAGTTATAATTAACCAATTGCATTTTGCAGTCTTCCATTTAGACACCACAAAATTTGTTATACACCTGTTCTATGTAATCCCCATATACAGCAACACTAAACCATGCGCGAAATGAAAATCTGTGCGGAACGGAAATCGTGGACGGACTATTTTTAAATAGAAGAGAAATTCCACTGGCATTTTCTACAAATCGTGCAACGCAATTACAGTTTGAATCGCTAGCGATAGCTGAAAATCGTCCCTCGAGTTCCAAGGTGTTCTATGTGCCAGAAGGCACACAGAACACATTGGAACTCAGGGAACTAAATAGTAACACAGGTTCCCCTCGCAAATTTGGTTGGCGGTAAAATGTGTTCTTTTTGTTGATAGTTATCAAATGAATTGCTGAGTGTCCTTCTAATAATTGTTTTTATAGACGTGAAGGCGTGTAATAAACACAGAAGACACACGCGTGTGAATGGGTTAATCGATATGGCACTTGTGCCATCGCGGAAGGATAAATCTCGTTTTATCCTTCCGTGCTGGCACTCGTGCCATATCGGCTAACCCTTTCACACCCGTGTGTCGTTCTGTGTATGTCTGGTCTCCGAGCCTTACTATAAAACAAACTCAAAGATTGATCACAATGATAGCAAGCAGCAATTTTAACCCTCGGCGCCGTGAATGTCAAATATCGAACTTTCAAGCAGACCGTGTTTCTCATAAGGACGACCAAAAAAAAAAAAATGCACCAGATTTTGAGGGGTACCTCGAAGGATTGTTTGGGAGGATCTTTGATGTTCAAAGTGAGATCAAAGTCACTCGAGTTGAGGGGACGAATGAGTTTGTCAAATGTGTAGCTCAGGGGCAGAGGAGACCCTGGAACGTTTCATTTTAGAATATCTAATATATAAATGCGAATGTCTGTATCTATCTCTCTCTCTCTATCTTTGTTCCGGGTGAACTCCTCCGTTTCTAGACCGATTCATCTCAAGTTTTGTACACGGGGGCAATTCGTCCCTGCGAGTAACATGGGATGGACGTCGTGCCCATGCGGAGTGACCTTGACCTTGGAATTGATGACCTTGACCTATTATTTCGAAAACGGCTGTGCCGATCGGGCTAAAATTTCATATGTGCGGGTATATTGACCCATCGAACATTTTGACTTTATCGGGGTGCCCGTGTGGGGTGACTTTGACCATGAAATTGGTGACCTTGACCTTTTATTTCGAAAACGGCTGAGCCGACTATATCTGAGGGTATATCTTCTCCCGTGCAACGCCGGGTATTCACCCGCTAGTCTAATATATAAATGCGAATGTCTGTATCTCTCTCTCTATCTTTGTTCCGGGTGAACTCCTCCGTTTCTCGACCGATCAATCTCAATTTTTCTACACGGGGGTAATTCGTCCCTGCGAGTAACATGAGATGGGTGCCGTGCCCGTGCTGGGAGACCGTGACCTTGAAATTGATGACCTTGACCTTTTATTTCGAAAACGGCTGGGCCGATCGGGCTAAAATTTCATATGTGCGGGTATATTGGCCCACCGATCATTTTGACTTTATCGTGGTGCCCGTGAGGGGTGACCTTGACCTTGAAATTGTGACCTTGACCTTTTATTTCGAAAACGGCTGGGCCGATCGGGCTAAAATTTCATATGTACGGGTATATTGACCCGTCGATCATTTTGAATTTATCAGGGTGCCCGCGCGGGGTGACCTTGACCTTGAAATTGCGACCTTGACCTTTTATTTCGAAAAACGGCTGGGCCGATCGGGCTAAAATTTCATATGCGCCGGTATATTGACCCGTCGATAATTTTAACTTTATTGGGGTGCCTGTGCGAGGTGACCTTGACCTTGAAATTGAGACCTTGACCTTTTATTTCGAAAACGGCTGGGCCAATCGGCTAAAATTTCATATGTGCGGGTGTATTGACCCGTCGATCATTTTGACTTTATCGAGGTGCCCGCGCGGGGTGACCTTGACCTTGAAGTTGTGACCTTGACCTTTTATTTCGAAAACGGCTGATATAACCGTCTTCTCCCGTGCAACGCCGGATATCACCCGCTAGTTCTAAATATTTATCCAGAAAAATAAGATTCCATGAAAAACTAATGGAAGAATGGGATGAAAACAAGAGAGATAAGTGCATGGGAGGTGATATGAGGGAAAGGGGTCATAGTTGGAGAAATTGAGAAAGCGCCAATGGGGAAATAAAACAGTTCTGTCAGAAATTTGGGAGATTAGGAGGGATAGAGGGGGGGGGGGATTGACTAGGCGAGTGATAGGATTGGTGTAGAAGATGTAAAAAGGAAAACCAAAGAATTATTATTATAATGTTACTGGGAATTCAACCAATTCAGTCTCATTTGACAAAGCCCACCTTGCAAGACGATACTGCTTGGTTGGGGGGTCCTCAATTCGATTCGATATAGTACACATTAGAAAACTTCTCTGTACTGATGATTTCTGTGTATTCTTAAAATACTCAAAACAGCTCTGTGATCACAAAAAGTGGTTTGTCTATATATATGATCGCGATCCTGTTGCGATACACTTACACCTATGGGATGAGTTTTCATGAATAAAATATTACGAAATGAAAACTCATACTGACCTCTGAGTTTAACTTGGAGATTCATTCCGACTCTATTCACCACAGACGGATAAAAAAAATTCCAGGACTTTTCTCGGATATTTTCAGGCATTTTCCATTGCATTTACCGAAAATTAATCCTGTGAACACTGATGACAAAATATGAAAATTACACGCACCAAATCTTTTCCATTAAGCAACTAGGAATTTAATCAATTCAATCTTGTTTTACAGAGCTCAGTGAGCTCTGTCAAACAAGATTGAATTGATTAAATTCCTAGTTGCTTAATGTGAGCTCTGTCAAACAAGATTGAATTGATTACATTTGTGATTGCATTATGGGAAATATATGCAATTGGAAATTTCGACATCAGTGTACAAAGGGTTAAACACAAAAAACAGATTATTATTTTGTTGCATCGAAATGTTGCATCAAAATGAATGAATGCTTGTAGTTTTCACTCATTTCGGACGGGGCGTGGAAGCTCGGATGCTCGGCGGTTAGAGCATTGGACCTTAAATCAAAAGGTCGAACGTTCGATCCTAACCAGCGGTAACTACGTTGTGTCTTTGGACAAGACACTTAATCCCGCTTACCCACCTAGGGGAACGATGGCGCAGTGTATTAAGGCGCACTATACATCGATGATGCGCTTTCCTTCAACCGCTGTTGACTCTGCTTGTGCAGGGTTCTCAAGTCGGAGAGTCAGACAGTTGCTCGCCGCTGCTCGGCGATTCTTACCAGATTCCTTCACCAGTAAAAATGTCCGACACGATGAGACCGAGGCTGTTGAAAGTACACATCCACAAACAACGAGCTCACTTTGGACACTGATCTCGAGTTAGGTGAATAATGCGTTGACTCACAGCCCAAAATGTAATCCTGGACTCCATATTGAAACAGGTTCGATAAACTGCTACACTGAAATAATTATAATGAATCAGTATATTGTTACAACATACTACCGAATCATTACGACAATTTACAAAATCGTAAAAACGAACTACTCATTCATTAAACCGACAATTGAATCGTAGTAATAATTTAATTCGGTTTACTTATTTTTTTAAATTTCGTTATAAACGGGTCTATCCTATCGTTATAACAAATCATTAAATTATTACAACAAATTACTGAATCTTTATCACGATTTACTAAATCGTAAAAACTAATTACTCTTTCGTTAAAACGGACAGTTGAATCGTTATAATATTTTCATTCAGTTTAATTATCTATTTACATCGTAAATCGTAATTACGAATTAATTAAAACGTTGTAACGAGCTATTACGTCGTTATTTATTTATTTATTTATTTATTTATTTATTTATTTATTTATTTATTTATTTATTTATTAAGGTCTAACGACAGTTTAACAGTAAAGGTCATATCGTGTCGGTGACAGTTTTATGGGTGGAGGAAGCCGGAGTACCCTGAGAGAACCACCGAGCAACGACGAGCAGCTGCCAGCTCCCCAACATCGTAACTCCGCACTGCAGCACAGGCAGGGTTAGATTGGTTAAAGACATGCGCACCATCGACGTGCAGTTCGCCTCAGTACACGGCGTCATCGTGCCCCCGTGTGGACAATCGGGGTTAAGTGCCTTACCCATGGACACAAGGCGGGAGTCCGAATGGATCGCTCAGACGGTCACCCATCCAAGGACTAACCGAGCTCGACATTGCTTAACATCGGTGATCCAGTAAAAAGGCTAGGAAAATGATACAGACTATAAACCTTACAACAACACTTGCTTTAGGTATGAAAATAGAAGTGGGAGAAACAGGACGACACCATTAACACCGGAAAAATATATTGCTTCACTAAACGTTTGAATCATTCTGCTGACATCTTGCATTATTGTTGAATATTCCTGATAAACAAAGAGGGTGACTGATGACTTTTAGACTTAAAAATACACTTGACTGTTGGTGTGTTTTTGTTGGGAATTCCCTGAAAAATATGCGCACGTGACCGGTACTTCCCTTCCTGCGAGTTTTTCTCTTTTATGTGTTCCATGGTACCCTGTTTTCGGGTCCGAAAAAGTTACCTGAAGGGCTATACTTGACAAATATATTTGAATGCTAGAATTAAAAGGATGGGATCATATATTTTTTCCCCTGAACGTTATAATGGTCGCGTATGGGAAAATATTTAGTACTGTGATACCTTAGAGTAACATTTACTGATACCGGTACCTTTACCATTATTTTAACGATAATTTTTCCAGTGTACAAATTAAAGATAATATAATTTTATACCACGCTCGCCGATGTTACTACCCGTGAAAAGCCTGTATGTTAAATTTTAGCTTTTGACCCCACTACCGATGTAAAGTTTCTACGGCGGTTAAAAAAAAAAATTACACCTGCAGTAGAAAGTTCATCCAACTTGACCTTTGGCCTGACACAATTTGCCAACTTCGATACATCCGCATTTCGCGATGTTTCATTCAAACATGCAACGTTTTTCTGTACTACCTACAACGTACAATGATTTATTAATTTTAAAATACCTACAATTAAATATTTAAAATAATATTAAAGAATTGTTACTAATAATTTGACCGAAAAAGCAAGGTAAATTCAATCAACTTTGACAATGTGCCTTGATGTCAATCAAACATTCACGTGCAGTCGGAAGTACTGCCCACCGGGGCAGATGTAAACAAAACACGAAACCCATGTCTTTGCGATAGAAAGTATAGTTTTTTCGAAATTTTAAGTGACAAAGTCCATTATACATTATTCATTAGGAGCATGGTATAAATAATACAAATAGGTACTAGGGCCGGTAATCAGATTTAAACCACTCGAAGAATAATCCTACTCGTGGTTTAAATCTCATTACCGGCCCTGGTACCTATTTGTTTTATATATCATTAATCTTTATATTACATTTCAAAAATTAAACATATCCATTTTCAGGAACTGGTTGACATTAAAGGCATTATTCTGCCTACTAATGCTTCTTCTCCTAGCTAAAGAAATTCGTGAGTGATATAATCAAAATGTAGTCATTATTTATAGTCATTATTTACATCGTGCTCTCAGACAAATTAGTAGAGTTTATTTCACCAAGGAGATAAATATCAGTCTTCAGAATGTTGACAATGGCGTACGGATATTTGGTCGAGGTGTAGAATTGGAAACTGGACAGTTTATAAGAAAAATAGAGAGTTGTTTCAAGCTTTTGGGTTTCTTTTCATTCTTTATCGTGTGTTTGATAACGTTCCACCCTCTCACCACCATAATCAATTATTTTAATCCTTTGAATTCTAGTGGTATCTTCCATTCCAGTTCAATGGCAGCAATTAAAAGAGTCCATATTCATTATTTTGGTAGACCAATCAATATTTTCAACGTGCAGCCTCGGGGCTGCACGTTGAAAATATTGATTGGTCTACGCCACACATTTACTGAACATCCATCCTATATAATGACGTTATGACATATCATGTTCCTGGTCGGAAAAGCGGCCGCTCGGTTTCAAAGGGTTAACCTTTCTAATTGTACAGCTTTGTTCATTTCAGCAAGCAAGTCTTTCTACCGTCCACTTTCCTCTTACAGTTTTTTTTGCAACGGGCTCTCTTCCATTGCTCTCATCAATAGAATTAGGGTGATAACATTGTTTATTAGCATTTAAAATCTCATATTGAATTTCTTCTTATGAGGTTTTGTCAGGTAAGACCACAGATACATTTTTAATAGAGTGGAAGGTTAGTAGAGATTAGGGTCAATGCTGTGAGGATTAGGGATAGGAAATGCTGTGAGGATTAGGGATAGGAGATCCTAACCCAAACTGCGCTGAACCTAACCCCTGCTGAGGCCTAACTTTATCAAATTCGCCATAATGACTACTCCCTTTACTCACTGAGAAACATTGAACATTCAGGTGGTGAAATGTGTACTGTTAGAGAAGTCAGTACAACACCTCGAGGATTTAAAAAAAGTTTATTTTTTTTTGTAAATTCATAAAAACTAGATCAGACTGTATGTTGAGTCCCCCGTTCCGTCAGTTTGCTGATCATTTCCTTTGGGGAATTATAACGAAAACTTTGTGAATAACCTTCTTATTAAGGTGCTATATAAGTAATGGGAAATTTAGCTTGCAACTGGATGACATGTTATTTTCGAAGGCGTAGAATATCTAAAAAAAAATGTTATAATTTTTTATATTTTTTGTATTCAAAACTGCGAAGTATTTATAGTATTTATAAATACGGGGGGGGGGGGGGGGGGGGGGAGGGGGGCAGCACAAAAAAGTAACAAATTACTATTTTGTCAAGACTTTTGAAGACATAGAAAATTACTTGTCATCAATTTTCAAAACTTCCATTATTTGAATTATAACATCTTTTAGATACCACCGTAATACTGACATGACACCTTCTCCTTCTTGGGGAGAACATGTCATGTTTATATTAATAAGGTGTTTACAGTATCAACATATATGCACACATCTTTATCTGGAAGGATAACCCCATCCAAATCAGCCAATCAAAGAGTGGTTGTTCGATTGCTTGCATAATTATGCAAAACACATTGACCAGGTAGTATTTCTTCAGAAAAATACCGGTTATTTCGTCTCCGCTCGTAAAATTTGTCCGCTACTTTTTGCAAGTGCATAACATCTTTGGAGTATATCTGTTTAATATTTCCCGCCAGCCGTGGTTGTTTATTACTATGAACCCATCAGTAAAATTGTTTAAGAAAATGCTTCTTCCTTCCTCTGAGAGCATTATTCACTCTCAACCAACGGGCATGTGTGCACAGCTTCTTCAATTATGCAATGTTACAAATTTCATGCAGTTTCATTGGTAAATCTCCCAACCGCTGTTTTTTCGCTTTCAAATGTAGTTTTTTTATCCTTGGCATTCAAACTTTCAACTTCGATGGACCACAATTCTTGACATATATCCTAACAGCAATACCCTCCATCACTATCTCCAACAATCGCCATTCAAATGTTCTTATTTTTGCGTTTTATGCCTCCAAAAGATAGATGTTTGACCCATCATTGTAACCAGATCGACCAATTCGAACTCGTCGATCTCATTCCAATGATGAGTCATAAGCGATATTTCTGAGGCAAAAAATGAAAAGTATTAGCTGTTCAAGAAAATTGTTTTGCAAGTGTCGTCTGCTGGGGCTGTGAGGAAGTTTAAATAACCAGAATCTAACTACACGCTATAAGAGAAACTGATAACTTCCGTTTTCTGGGAATATTTTTACCACCCTTTTTACGTTTATATCTCCGACTTTCCAGTTCGTAGACGACAGTGAGGAAGTTTGGTTATGCGTCTGAACACGTGTGAGAGTTTGTGTGCAGATATGCGTCTTTAAGTATGTGTGTGTGTGTGTGTGGATATATAGAATATACCCATAGTAGCTTGGTGTACTAAATATTCACCACGAGTGGTGAAGTGGTGTTAACCGCGAGACTTTGGCGCACGGTTAACACCACTTCACCACGAGTGGTGAATATTTGGTACACCAAGCTACTTTGGGTATATTTCATTTATTCGATGACCGTCAGATTATTAAGAGTCGCTATTATTTTTTCTCGATTTACTGAGCAGCCAACGTATATGCGTGAGAATCTGTTTTTGTTTACACGAGCATCGGTTGGCGGTACTTCCGCTGTCAATTATTTCACCGAAACGAAATAGAAAAAGAAACAGGGCCTTTTTTCATTTTAATAACATAATAACATACTATCTCGAGTTATGGATGCTTTATTAAGATGAGACAATGCATGTTTGTTAATTTTGGAGTTTTATAGGGTAAACTCATTTAAAAACGTAATAAATAATTGCCACTTTCATTTCACTCTTCACGAGGCGACGTGCGATAAATTTAGACAAGTTCGCATTCAGGTCGACGTCACCAAAGGTCAACTTGGATGTAGTTCCACTGTTTTTGTAAATTTTAACTACTGAAATCCCATTGCTGGCGTGTTCACCACAGTTGGTGTATAAAGCTAAAATTTATGTCATATGCTTTTCATATATAGTAGAATAGGTAATCATGGTATAAATGCCTCTTACTCTCTATATAATCATAATATTTCTCATCAAATAGGCGGCTGCACTCCAAGATTTTTGTAAAGAAGCAACTGAGCGGTGTCCGCCTGGACAGCCCGGACCACGAGGGAAACCAGGTAATGAACAGATAACTTTTTATAGTATACTTTTAAGCTGCTCTGAAATTGCTGGTGACTCAGAGTCTCCGGTAATGTGTCAAATCTGCGCAAAAGAAAAATAAATTTCCCGTACAGACCAATGCTGGGCTGCTCAAAGTGGTCGTGCGATATCAAGCAGGCGGTAACTGCAATCAGTATAACCTGTGAGTTAATACTTTCCACTTTTTCTTTCAAATCTGCTAATTCTATACTATTGGTGCAATAAACGAGTTAATTCCAAATGTATCCAGGCGCACAGCCAGGTATCCATATTAAGGGGGGGGGGGGGGACACGTGGATCATTCCAGTGTAACGGACATCATAAACTTGTCGCCACGAGAGAACATATTGCCACTACAATCTGGTGTTCATATCTAAATGAATAATAATAATAAATGTAGCTTAAAGCTGAAAATCCTCACAGAGCGCGTTGGCTTTACAAAAAAAAAAAGTTCTGCATTTCAATTTCATTGACTGTGTCTTAATCAGACGAATCACCGGTCAGCGGCCTTCATTGGAAGGCTGTACACCCGCTAGATCAAATGTGTTTTGAGAGCCGATCTGAAAGATAGAAAACTCTAGGATGATCTAAGCCCACTCGGAAGCTGATTCCAAAGAAATGGACCAGCCACCGAAAAGTCTCGATCACCAGCTGTTGCGAGGTTATCCGGTACATGAACAAGATTGTTTGAGGCCCTAATGCCTTGAGCCCTATGAAATAAAAGTTGGCTGTGGTCATGCTGTGTTAACCCTGTCGGATACCAATTTAGCCAAATGCACAAACGTTTTAATTTGGCACCCAAAAATCTTCATTGCATATAAAATTTTGGCATCAAAATATTTTCTTTCATTTGTGAAGGAAAACCATTGCAGGCAACGAAGAGTGCGATCTATGACGAAACAAATAAAAAACAAATTATTTTTTTGACTGCATGTTCAAGGAAATCGTCATCTGGTAATAAAAACGGAAATAATATCCGATTTTCACGAAACAAACCCCAAACCCAGTGATTTTGCCGATAAGGTGTTAGAAATAGTGTTTGGACAAACTTTCAATGTTTAACCCTTTACCCAACGTAAGGGCCAAAATCGGACAGCCTTATTCTCAAAAATCGCCAATTAATTTTCATTCTATTTTCATCTCAAAAACATAGGTTATGACCCCCCTTTGGAACGAGCTCGTCGAGCTCCTTCCAATGAAGGGTCATAACCTATGTTTATGAGACAAAAAACGAAAAAAATTAGTTATTCAAGAATTTCGTTTGCAAGTGTCGTCTGCTTTTCATGTTAGGTAAAGGGTTATTGTCAGCGAGAAGCAAAGGGGTATTGTTTTTCGTCAGAAAAACGTTGTAGGTTAGCAGCTTTACAAAAGGGAGCATTTGAATTAGATAAAAATTTCATACCGTCGCGAATCATTCGCGACGGTATGAAGTATTTATCTAATTAAATGCAGCCTTTTGTAAAGACTCACAACTCGCTAAGCCAGTCGATTAACAGTATTTAGTCGATTAATTTGTTATTATCCAAATGCTACAACAGGTGTACGAACCGACATCATTCCGCCTGAACATTAATTGATTCAGTGATATATGTCACTAAGCTGATCGGACTAATCGTCTACCGACGATTTCGTCAGAACTTTTTTTCCGTGACCAATTATCAATTCACTCTTGAAATAATTAACAGTCCATTTTTCAAAACCCGATCAATTTATTTGGATCAGACAGCGAAAAACACCTTTCCAATAGTATGTTGCCAAAAAATACTTTGTTTGGCACTAAAATATCCAGAAGAGCTAACAAAATTGCACTAGATAGTTTCGGGCCAGCGTGAACAATATTCTCAAGCGATCTTTACTTTAATTTTAGAAATACAAACAAAACAGAAACGAAGCAAGTTGTTCAATACTATTTAGTTGTTCAATACTATTAAGGTATTTTTGGAAGTGTAAAAATAAACTGAACAATATGCATGCCAAGTTCGGCTGTGACCTATATCCGACTTTTTCGTTTTCGTCCAATATCTTTTGAAAGATTGCTCAGAACGACATAGTTCCTGACAGACAAATATCTTGCTAGGACGAGATAATAGATTTGAGCATAAGTATTTAGGAGGTGTTTTACGGTGATCCTCACTGACAGATCTAGTTGAAATGACTAGAAGCCACATGTCACAGTTGATGTTTTTGACGGGGTTTGTCAGGGTGTTGTGCAGCGCTAAGGGCTGTCCCCATATCAAGTTAGTACAAATAGACCAAAGGTAAAACAAGATATTTGCATCTCTAAGACTTGTTAAAAATGTCCATACAGATAATAAGAGCTTTTGTTGTTATTGCTGATAGAGCTCTTTACCTAAAGCAATATCCGACTATCATGATTCACAAACTCGTCTGTTATTCTTTCTTTTTTATCTCTAAAAATAGCTTACGATCTCTCAACGAAACGCGCTCGTTCACACGAGGGGATCATGCGGCATATTTTGGAAGCAAAAGAAGAACATTTCAACTTACTCAAACATTTTTTTGTAAGTGCCGTCCTCTGGTGTATTGGTAGATAGTTAGTTAACAGAATGATTTTTTTTTTCATTAGGAAGACCAGGAAAACCAGGAGAGCGGGGAAATGTTGGTCCAAGAGGTCTGCCAGGCAGTATAGGTAAGTGTTCAATAATTGAGGATACCTCTGTTATATCCGGAAACCAGTACCCCTCCACATAAACACAGATCCACACAAAATCCTACACACCTTCCGAGATATAAGCACGCGCCTACTCCCTCCCTCCTCCCCCTCCCCTCACACACACACACATGTACTGTAGGCAGCACATTTTGTACTTCTATGTAGATTCCGCAAGGAAAGTGAGCCAAGTAATCATGAGAGCTTCATCTAATAAGCTACATTCCAGCCATCGTTTTTTGACAGTATGCATTCCTCTTGTGATTTAGGTGTTGCACTCCTGGTTGCCAGGCGGAGTTGACGACGGTTCTATTCCCCGCCGGGGATCAGAAATCAACATTCCAAATTTTTTGAAAACATGCTTGTGGCATTCAATATACACACATAGGCTCGTGCCAGTCTTCGTCTAAGGCCAAGCACAGCACTTTCGGCGTACTGTCGCCAGCGCGTTCCACACTTTAATGTGGCTGCCGTATGGAAAGTGGATCAAGTAATCACGAGAACTTCATCTAAAATGCTAGCTTCCAGCCATCGTTTTATGACGGTGTGCAATGGTGTAGTGGTTTTGGAGTTGGACTCCTGATTGCCAGGCGGGATTTCCGAGAGTTCGATTCCCGGCGAGGGTCCACAAGTCAAAATTCTGAATTCCGCCAAAATCTTCGAAATACACACTCTACTTTTAGGTTTTCAGATTGTATCCCTAGCATTTTAACACATTACATGCTGCGGAGGAATATTCATTCCAAGGGCAAAAATCTCTTACGACTAAAATAAAAAAAATTTGGGAATGTTTATTAAATGTTCTACTATAAATTGAATTAGCTTTTCGATCAGAAATTTTCAGAAATCTTGATCAAACCCAGTCATTGCTGTTGTGAAGCAGCCATGACTAGATGTGGTTAAAATATTCTAAAACTACTCAGCAGACTAAGAGTTAAAGGTCACTAAGGAGCCAAGTAACTCGGTAGTTTTGATAGATAGACCTTAGGTACTGTCATTGTTCATGCCATCATTTCTTCATTATTTAGTACGGCGAACTCAGAATTACCTGGTATGAAACGTATTCCACAGAATTTTATAGAATAATTGTTATATTGATTAGCGCACTTCTAATAAAGAATTTATTGGGAGGATGAAATGTTGGAGAGATTTAAAGAGATTTAATGTTCTGATATAGAATCTCAGTAGGATGAACCAAGCTGCACTTACCGGAGTAAATCGTCTCGTTGCCTGAGAGTGCAGAAAGGACATGGGATCAAACATAACGGCGCCATCTGCTGACAGTTTGTGTGCACCGTGACCGAAGTTGACAGGGGGCCATGGAAAACAACGGCGTATCTATGTAAAAACATCGACTATGGCATGCAAATATGAATAGAACGGTATGCTGTTTCCATCTTAAAAGAATTTTCACCAAATGAATAGCTACAACTAACGTGCGATCTCGCTTCGGCGAGAACACGCGTTACTTGTCGATATTTATATAGGCGGAAATTCCGTTGAGACGTAAAAAGTATGATTGGCGTAGTAAAAACAGAGAAGGCGGAAAAGCAACACAACCTCCCTAGTTTGCACAGGAGAATGATCTTACTACCAGCTGGCACTGAGGCTGAACAGAGGTACTATGAGGTATGTGGTCATGTTGCTCTCAGCACTGTATTTTTACCCAATAAGTTGTATAAATGGTTTAACAATCCGGCCACCCTAGTGCATCTCACCCATGATAATCAGACAGATAATACATCTGAAGAAAATTCTTTTTTTTCACTATTCGAGGGAAACTTGTCTGACTCAGTGGCGCCCCATTCAAGTGGCGCCCAGGGTACCAACCATACTTTAGGGAAGGGGGTGGGATAGACGAGTAGTGGCCTGCATCTCTATAAACCCAGCCGTCGGAAAGTTAGTAGTTGAAGGAACAGAAGCAACGTTTCACTGCATTTATACTCCTCTGTTCATAATTCAAAAGCTCTGACATCATTTCTTCGGAAGCCCTTCAAAAAAATGATGTCTGGTCCTGACATTATCACCAAGGAAACAATGTGACAGAAGCTTTATTGTGATTATCCTGTGTTTATTCCAGCTGGTACAGAATGCTTGATGAAACTAAAAAAGTCCAAACTTCATATTGCAAAACTAAGACATGATAAGTAAAGGATTGCTCCAGATAGCACTAATTATGCCAGACGTTTCTTCGAGGGTGACCAACGGACTTCCCAACCAACGCAAGACACGCTATCCCCCAAAACAGTCTTTTGCTCTTTCCGATATGCCTACGGCCTAGCTTTCAAGCCACCAGTCTTAATTCTAAAACGAATCGGACCTGTTATGACCCGAAAACCAGTCTAGCCCTCAAATAGTCCAACGCCTGTTTTTAAGATTCAAACGTCTGGAAGAGCTTGGTTTTTCCGACCAACTGAAATTTTCCATCCAATTTTATCTAATAACTATTCATTTTCATTGAATCAGCACACGAAATATTTTTCAATCGAGAGATAACTCGACCGAATCTTTAATGACAGTTCCAACACGATTAAACAGGTTTGTTTACAAAATAATTATGAACTAAGACTCGGTACGGCTGCAGTTTTATGGTTACGCAGGGTACTTCCAATAATTATGTTGATGAGCCAACGACAACCCCATCAGATTCTGTAATCTTCATTTGTATATACACTTATTGATTGAAATTTCGATAACTGGAGCAAGAATGAATATGTATATTTTTCTAATATACAGTACGGCCGCAGTGGTCTAGTCACTTTCCATGGGTGGGCAATATTTCCACGGACGCAATAATATTAGATTCCAAAACATCAATAAAAGAATAATCCTCAAAAATTTAATTAATGAAGCACCGGGTACAACCCTGTGCTTTATTAATTAAAAAATTGCTGATGATGATTTTATTACCCGGTAAACACGTGCGTGGATATCACTGCCCACGCGTGGATTACGACCAATCCACGACGACTGTACTGTATAATTATAATAACTATAATATATAATCATATTGGATATATAATATATATATTTTGTAAGCAAAAGGACATTACATTACATCAACGGTAGTCCGCGAAAACTCCACAAATAGTGGATAAATAAACAGCAGCCCATAACAGCGTTGAATTTCTTATAGTTTTAGACTGGTGGTCTGCGGGCTTGTACTACTGCATGAACTTTTAGTACCCCTGTTGGTCAATTTCACCCCCCTGTTCCTTCATGCCGGACATCCTAGTTTTAGTCCCGCACCAACATGCATTGTGAATTTGATACAAGTGGCCATGTGATCATCTCGTATTGATGGAAAACACTCGGACTCCAAATGGAAAACAATATAACCCAACGAAAATGTGGGCTTCTCGGAGAGCCACAAACAGAAAATACCATTCCCTGTTTGTTTTCTTATTCTCTTTCCATGCTGCAGCTTATGATCTCTAATTGGGGCGAGCTCTCAATACTAATTCCAATGTGACCTATGATTTGAAAACACTAATTGTCAGTTACTATCGAAAGATGCGCCTATTGCTTCCACAACTCAAGCAATAGGTGAAGTTCGTCAGCAGTTCTTAATAGACCGAGGTTTTCACTTGGATGAACACATGACTTTCATTCTTCGTCTGAAAGAGAATGCCTAAGTTATCTCCAAATTACTCTAGCAACCAACCTATAACCTTGAATCAGTATTGTCATTACAAATGCGGAAAGAGAATTTCGATCAGATCCTGACCCCGTCGCGATCCGATCAAAATTCTCTGCCCATTTTTTTTAACCTCCAGCACGATAGAATCCCACCTATCGAAAAACATACACGAAAACATTGCATCTCATTTGCTATTGTTTTCTTAGACTAATCTTCAATTAGCATTATTTATTTATAAAATCTTGGGGGTGCAGTTGCTCATTGCTTAGAGCATCCGGCTTTAAACCGAAAAGTCGACGGTTCGTTCCATCGGCGCCTTCTGCGCTGTGTGCCTGGGCAAGATACTTAATCCCGATTGTACACCCACAGGCTGCTTACCAAGGCGGCGTACTGCACGTCAATGGTGCGCTTGTCTTCAAACGCTGATAACTCTGATTGTGCCGGGTAAGTAAGTAGGAGAGTCTGATATTTTCTCGTCACTCTTGGTGGTTTTCTACAGATCCTCCACCAGTAAAATTGTTTGACACAATGTGACCCTAGACGTTGAAAATGTAGTAGTACCGGAATAAACAAACAAGCATAAAATCTCGAAGCACCGGTGTAAATGTATTGCGGTCAAATCGCAATTCTTTCGCGATTAGATCGAGATATAGACCGCTTTAGCGGCCACAGTACTTTAGATGCAGATGATTTCGCCCCATTGAGTGGATCAAGGGCCTTTGTCAATGCTAATGCATTGCAGACGGCGCCTTCAGGTTTTTTTTCTGGAGCGTGTGGTAAATCATAAATGAAACTTTATATTTCCCTTCAAAATTGTCAGTCTACATACAGTCTTGTTTGTGGCATCCAACCAAGACATTTTCGTCATAATACGAATTGTCTGTTCCTAGTGTGTTTCTAATTTTTCATAATTAACAAGCACTCTTTGGATGTGACCGGGATCTCTTCGGTTATTCTTGATCAAGCTTCATTTCCGGAAACCTTTTATTTAGTTTAAACTATATTTGTTTAGACCTTCAAGTGCAATGAATACGCTAATATAAAGTGGACGACGTCTGCGATCACACCACCGTTTTTGAGAGGTTGTTTCCAACCAAGAACAAGTTACATCTCACGCTAGAAGAAAATTACAAATAACAATGTGTTAACAATCAAAACATTGAGTTTCTTTGGATCAATGGTCAGGTTTTAAAATTTTGTAGTGTACTAAATTAAATTTTGAATTTTAAACAATAATGAATTTTAGAACAGAAAGAAGATAAACGTTTAAACAACAAACATATAAAAGGTGAAATGGGCAGGAAGTAAAATGCTAACGTAACTGGGTAGAACTGGAACTTTCCATCGTATACGAAAATGGCACATTGACACCTTAGTTACTTTGAGGCACAACCTCTTGTCCAAACACAATACGTGCAAATCACTAATCGTCAAACGAAAATTCGTCTAATTCATAACTCGTCCAAACAACAACAACCGGCTCAAAGCACAAGTGGTCTAATGTTGTGTACACACCTTTTTCAATCCGCAGTGTTAGCCAAAAAGGGATTCTAGTTTCCATTGTGAACATATTCAAGAGCAACAAATGACAAAGCGAATCGGAGACACTGAGACAAAGCCAGTGTAATTTCCGAGAATTTCTTAGGAAAAGGAGAGGCGATGTTCTGATTGTGACAATTGTGGTAAAAGTGACCCTTCTCGAAATGGAACCGTCGCTATTGCTTCAGATCAGATGTCAATATCGGAGGGTCTCGCAGGAATAAATAAAAACAAGCCAAAAAATCAGCCTCGCTTGGGGTTTCTAAACAGTAGACTTCAAGTATATATTATTGAAATATCGCTCACAATATATACACTTCATTGGCGTGAGGGGAATGCACTCAATCCATAAGGTACATTAATTATCCTTTTTTAATATTCAACCATGGGGACAAAGATAGCAGATATTCATAGATCTATCCCACAAATAAATTTGGGCTCTCTCAAAACACAAAAGTACTCTAACATAGGTGATGGCATTTTATCATGTGAAGAGTGTAGATTTAAACTGATTTTGGGGCTAAATAAAGCTGGGCTGTTTTCTATAAACCCTTTGAAGCCGAAAGTCGGCTTTCCTATTTAGAATGACGTTCTGATGACAAAACGTAAATGGCAGCACAGTGAATTTGTGGAGTAAACTAATCAATATTTGCAAGTGCAGCCGCATGGGCTAACTTCACATAAGGAATGTGAAATGTTGCAATTGTTGTGATGGAGCTGACACCAAGTTTCAAAGAATCCAGTAAGATGGAGAGATATGTAATAACTTAATAGACGTCTTAAACCACTGGTAACCATCCATGCATCAATCGTTATTTCATTTTAAATTATAATTAGAAGAACTTTGTTCTTTTTTGTTGGTGCTTTGGGGAGAGTGAACAAGTGAAACAGGTATCAATTTTATGAATTTGATCCTGAATTTTACAATTTGGTAACCACGTTTGTATGTGTAAACTCCATTAGCGTCATCAATACGTGTAGTTCAGTTCTATTTGTATATATATTGACAGTTTCTCCTCAAAATGAACTTGGAATGCTAACGCAACTCAATCAGAAGGGGGAACCTGGAGAAGTTGGACCTAGAGGGCCTCAGGGCCTACCTGGTAGAGACGGCATGGATGGATCGCCGGGTAAAGTATACGATTTTTTTCTTTATCATTTCTCTTTCTTAACACATTCTCTACCCATTGTTATACAACTCAATATTGACAGTTCACAAAATAACGGTTTTTTGTTTATTCGCCTATTTTTGTAACGTTTATGCATAAAAAGGCTAACACACAGCCAGCTGAAAGAGAAATATTTAGGGACGAGATAACTCGAACTTCGTGATGGAATATTATGATCCCCGATGAGTCTGGAGGTGGAATGGGGAAATCTCACCCGAGGGGCAAGGTACTTGAACCAGACCCGAGGCTTGCCGAGGGTCTGGTTCAAGTATCTTGCCCCGAGGGTGAGATTTCCCCATTCCCACCTTCAGACTCATCGAAAATGATTTTTCTCCCCCACCAATCAGCGACTACGTTAGCCAGAGGTAATCGGGAGTCACGTGCTGATTCAATCAACTCATTTTGTATTCGTTGTTTTGAGAAACTGATGACACCATCGGAAAGAGCATGCACAAGTTATGTATATATCAAAGGTATATACCACGAAATCGATTAGGAACGGTGGCAGCTTGAGGGTTGAAGAGTTTTAAAGCATCGAACTATGATCACACTGCATTCCGATGACGTCAATATGAATTAGTTGGTAGCAAGAACGTGATACGATATGCATAACGTCATAATAACGTTATAAATGTATAACGTCACGTGAGTGGGGTGGGATACATCTGTCTCTTCCTGCTATCTCACCCGGGACACACGTATGTTACACATGCAATGGGGGGGGGGGGGGGGAAGAAAAGTCCTTCCACGAAACAATTGACGAAGTATGTCTAATATTACAATATATTTTCGCTCCAGAAAAGGTCACAGCCTATTAGATGAAATTCGCTGCTATTTATTTTCGTTCTTGGCCAGTATGAAGCCGTAATTCACGCGTTTGTCTTTCTTTCTAAAAGCATTCAAAATGGCAATTTCTTCCCAACTTCGAGTGACAAGTTATCTTGTCCCATTTTTATCTCAATCACTTTGTTCATGTCACTCTCTTTGTGGATCTTCTTTATAGAAATATGTGAATACAGTTTTTTTAACCCTTTGAATCCTAGTGGTATCTTCCATATCAGTTCAATGGCAGCAACGGGAAGAGTCCATATTCATTATTTGGGGGTAGACCAATTAATATTTTCAACGTGCAGCCTTGGGGCTGCACGTTGAAAATATTGATTGGTCTACACCACACCTTCACTCAAAAATCAACCCACTTAATGAAATTATGAAATATCATGTTACTGGGCCTGGAAAGCGGCCTCTGGGGTTCAAGATGTATTTGGGGCTGGCAATCTCAGCGGCATATCATCACATCACATCATGGACAACGTACGCTTTGTGTTCATAATGCTGATCAATTGCTTGTAAAACATCAAAACACACCAAAACATTCAATCAGGGTTGGGGTGGGACGCTTTGAATTTCCCCAGTTTCCGTTTTTTATCTCTATGAATCCCCTATTAAATTGTGCATTATGCGCTATACGTAGTTATGTAAGCCATAATTGGGACACTATTTCTTTTCGTTGCTTCAACACCGAATCGGTGTTAAGCAGAAGGAATAATTTTCGTTATTTAGACATTTGGAAAAAAAAATCCCTTGAGGCTGCTTCGCTATAAGCACAAGTAAGACGGACAGTGTTCTATAATCGACCCCATCTGAAAATTATAGGGACATACGGAAAGAAAACTATATGGATATTTTAAAAAACGCTTCTCAGTTTGTAAAATTGTAAGAATAATAGCGAATGAGAAACTGCTCAAAACTGACAAGACGTGGAATGCTTTTCAGATAATATTAAAAAATTACTAACAAGTTAATTGTCACAAAATTAATAAACAATTTTCAAAAGGTCCCTTAATTTTCTTCAAAAGTGTCACTATTATCCCTTGGTTGTGTTCTTTACTGAACCTTCTGCAAACAGATGTCAAAATATCAAATTTTCAAGCAGTATTTTTTCCCATAATGCAATTAGGAACTTAACTAATTCTAATCTTGTTTGTCGTTAAATTCCTTGTTGCATTATGGGAAAATTTGCAGTTTGTAATTTGCATTTTGACATAAGTGTGCAGAAGTTTAACACTGGGAGTGTGTTAACTATTTATCGAAAGTAAGGGTAATTTCTGCCCTGCGCTATTAAGAAAATGTTTTGCAGGCAAAAAAGAAGAAATTGTTTAGTTATCTAGGATAAAATTGTAGTCGTGATCGTCTTTTAATCGTGTAAGGTAAACGGTTAAAGGAATAGAAAAACTTGGTATTCCAATGGTGGACACCATAATTACTGCTCAATAATTAATCCCCACCGGCCTCAGAACCACAGGCGACACTATCATCACACCTTTGCGTGTTTGAAAAAGAGAGCATTTGTGCATTCTAAATTATCTTTTTAAAAGTGATTCTAACTGAAAAATTAAATTATCCTATTCCATCATGCGCCCCTAGAATTGGTCAACTGATATAAGAAATGAATTATTTCAGGTTCTGGTACATTTCATTTAAGTTGAACAATACCATTATTCTGTACATTTATTTCTCTGCTAACGTATATCGTCCAACCCTTGATCAAAGTGGATCATCCAAACAAGACAGGTGACCTCTTACAGACTGGGCGATGACCATCTCAACAGAACAACCGCCGAATCAGCTTTGTCAACATTTTTAAAATGCTAAAAAGAAATGCATTTTTATATTTCAGACGGCCAAAATCTGATTGTTATAATTTTCCGACACACGCAGACCTGTCGCGCATGTGAATTTGAAGGGGTAATTGAATTCTCCGATCTGGCCTTGTCCACCTCTACTGGAAGTCAACAGTGATCTGTCATTGTGTCAGAAATAATCTTTTAGTCCCAATTCTTTATGTCTGATGAGAAAAAACAAAGGATATTGTTCATTTTAAGGATGCATCCTGTACCAGTGGCGCGGGCAACTTTTTCTGGTGGAGGGTCGAGATCATACAATATTTCTCAGAAACTAGTGTTGCAATGTATAGCCATATGCCATTGGTGGCATGCGCTGATGGTTTGCATCCCTAATCTTTATGCAACTGAACTGCCGGGACAACAAAAACTTGTCTCGAATGTTTTCAGTTTCCCGACGCTTCGCAGTCGCCGATCGATTTTTGAAGAATAAATCTTGATGTCTGTAAAAATGAATATGTTGATGATTTGCACATTTTTTCATGGCAATACAAATTGCATATTTACAACATAATTTAGTTATTATGGACAAAAACAAGTGACGAAATTGGAAAATTGATACAGTGTTATTAATTTTCGTTCTAGGTAAACACATTGACGTTTAATGAAGTGAAAGCTGTTACGCTGTGACTAAAGTCACAGCGTAACAGCTTGCGTGTCATCACTCGTCATGGATTGGGTGGATTTATCGTGTTGATTGACTTAATGCCATCTTGGAGGTGAGGGGGCGGGGGGGGGGGGGGGGGTCTGACGTTTTGAGTGGCGACGTTTTTTGCTGTCGTTTCAGTAATCCACTTGTATAGATATCAGTGGTTTGCAAGGACATTTTTATGATTTCGAACCCACCTATCAAATTCATCAAATCAAGAGAGGGCGTTTTGAATCTCAACGAAAGGATCAGGGACGTACTCACGATTTTCCGAGAGGGGGTAGGGCATATTATAGGATGACCAGCTTGGTTCATATCGGCCGTGATCGGCGTCATATCCGCCGAGTGTTAATTCATATCTGTCGAGTATAATAATGGGGAATTCTGGGAACGAAAATCATATCTCACAAGAAAACAACATCAAAGTCTCGAGTTTCATTTCCCAGCCCAAAGATCCAAATGAAAGAAAAGAAATTCAAGAATTGCGAAAATTGTTCGAAATGGTTACATTAATTTGTGGTGAAAACAAGTTTTATTCAAATTGATGTGACAGTCGTGCTTCGAACTGGTGTTTAACCCTTTACCTAACGTAACTGCCAAAACCGGCCAGCGCTATTCACAAAAGTCGCCAATTAATTTTCATTATTTTTTCATTTTTGGCTCAAAAACATAGGTTATGACCCCTTTTTGGAACGAGCTCGCCGAGCTCGTTCCAATGAAGGGTCATAGCCTATGTTTTTGAGACAAAAAATGAAAAAAGTTAGTTACTCAAGAATTTTGTTTGCAAATGTCGTCTGCTTTTCATGTTAGGTAAAGAGTTAAAAGGATAAAATGTCTAGCTAACGTCTTTCTCTTAGTTAACGAAACCCCAAAACAGCACATCCTTCATTTGCAAGTTTCTTTCGTTCTTTTTTTTAGCATTTGCCTCAAAACTAAAGCTTATAATCCATCATTTGAACGACGAGCTCGTTCCAGTAAGGGGTAATACGCCATGTTTTAAAAGTAACAATTTTTTAGTCAATCAAGAAAATTTCTTTGCAAGTGGCGTCAGCTCTTCGTATTTGATAAAGACTTTACGGTGAACAACTGTTGGAATTTAAAATGTTTGAGAGAAACATGCTGAAATAGGACGAAAATCCACACTGAAAGCTCTATAATTTCACGTTGCAAGTGGTATCGCATATTTTTAATGGACACATTTACCTTAAAAGATATATTTTCTCAAGATTTCATAGCACATTCCCTCATTTATGTATTCTAATGATTTTAGGAAAACCTGGAGCGAAGGGCGATAAAGGAGAAAAAGGAGCTCGGGGACTGTTGGGATTCCCTGGTTTCAAAGGAGAAATAGGTTTTTACAGGATTCATATTAAGTGTTTCTAGTTGTCGTATAGATGTGTATTCTGTTTTCTGTCATAGACCTTTTCATTTTTACTTTTTGTGTCTTTTTGTCTGTGTCAGTTTATACGCTTCTGATAGAGCTCCGAGAGCTGTCTGTTGTTTTGGTTTATTAAAAACAACAAAAGCAAACATAGCTTTTTTCTACTGCTGTCATGGGTGTTTTCTTAACAATCACATGCTTCTTGTTTGAACTTTTCTCGTTAGTCTAATAATTTCAGGGGAGATAACTTTATCGAAAGTCGAGTTCCATGACAAGATAAGTCAGAGGTGTTTAATATCTGGGTGCCTCTAACTATAAAATATTAGTTGAAGATACCTTAATAATTCTGATATGAGCTTCTCCACGTCGAAGTGTCCTAGTCGAGGTCAAAGACCCGCATGTGGTACTTGAGGCAAATTAGAAACAACAAATATCTTTGCTCCTTGGAAGACCTCTTGTTTTAAATGACATCGAAGATCTCGGTAGCAACAAAATCTAGCACCTTCATAAAGGAGGACTACACAAAATAGAAGAACTTCTAAACCCATTGTGAAAAAATGTTCTAACTGCTTGGTCGACGAAAATAACACGTTGATGATCGCTTAACAGAGGATAGAAAAATCTTCCCTTTTACTGATTTTTCCGAAAAATGCAATCTCAAAATACCATTCACTGTCTACCAGGGAGTCATTCATGCTATTCCAAACTTGTGGAAGGAAACAAAGAGACAGTACGAAAAAAATGACGTCATAAAAAACGAAAATATTGTAAAACTTAAACACTCCCAAAAGTTCTGTCAGGCATTTTATTACACACCCATTTAAAATTAAGGTTTGTCCACGGCATTCTAGGATGTGTGATAAAAATCAACTTTTATTGCACACGTGTGGGATACAGATTTTGGCACTTTTTTAATGTAAGAATGGAACCAGTCATATTTCTGGGGATACAGTACATGGGCCCGTTTCGATGCGATGGGTCATTTATTTTGATGTTGTGAAGTGGATGTTCGCAGTCTATAGTATCTGTGTTTATATTGTTTCTGAAGAAACTCATGTAGTAATGACTGTCCGACCATCAAAAGAAACTTTCTAATTTATTTTCTTAACGTGAGCAATACTGACTGACTAAATAACCCGATGGGTTAAAGTATGACATGGAAATGACTCACTTACAGTTCAAACTAAAGAACAATGTAAACAGAATATGAAAGCGTCTATGAGTGACGTCATTTCGAATGAATGACGTTGCGCGAGCAAGTTTCTAGGTCACCAAATCGAAATCCAAAAATAAACATTAACCCATTCAGACGCTTGTGCGGTTCTGTCTATTTATCCGACATTCTTGCAACAGTTTGCCACATCCCCTCTGCAAACACAAAGAAAATGGAATTAAATTTTGAATACCAGCTTACAGTCTGGTGACTGGGAGCAGATGTATAAAAATTCATTCACAGTCACTGATGATTCTTATTTACAGAGTAGTGTAATACAAAATACTACATAGGATTCTCAACACAAACTCTAAACTTTACCAATGTAATTTATCTGAAACAGAATTATGTACCTTCTGCAATAATGCTAAAGAGACAATCTTGCACCTCCTTTTTGAATGTTCCTTTTCGAAAACAATATTAATGAACTTGAAGGAAAAGTTAGAAGAGGGATGTGGAATTTTGCTACCGCTCGAAAAACAATATGTCATTTTGGGTTACAACAACAACGAGAAAACGGAATCAATAACAGATATATGTATTGTTATCTGAAAAAAATTCATTTATTGCTGCAAGGTGAGAAGGTGCTCTCCAGTTTTCACAAGCTTCATTGAACAATTGAAAGAGTACAAAAATAATACAGAATTAATGTCCATTGGTGTATACTCATCTAAAAAGGCCTTGGAGCTGAAGACGAGGTGAGCCGGATTGTCGAGGAGACGCGGCGGTTTGTGCTTTACCATTTGCTCCTTGAGCTTTCTCACCTGCTTCTGCAACACTCATTTATCTGATATCTTGATAGAATTTAAACTCTACTTTGTTAATTTTATACTCATACCCACTGTTTATTAGCTACAGAACCTCGATTGTACGAAGTCACACTTTTGGAATTTTATATAGAAACCTATGTCTAATAATGTCCAATTGTGTTATGTATATGTTTTTCACAACTGTGTCTGAATAAAAAAATCTAAACAACCCCCCCCCCCCAAAAAAAAAAAAAAAAAAAAAAAAAAATAGAAACAACAGCAAGATCTTATCACCTGCACGTTTTAAAATATCCCCCTCATTGCTATTCGTTTCGTCCACTGTAGCCAATCAGAAGATGTATTACATACTGATAAAGGGGCACAAAAGAAGCCTTACATACTGATAAAGGGACAATTATATTTGGTATGCAAGTCTTACTACTTGAATAAACTTCTCCTCACAATCTAACTGTAGTAACGGAGCGTCAAGCTGTTTTAATATGTTCTATAACGCGACATGATTAAAGCAAAAGAAATATTTGTATGTGATTAATTTTTATTATACGCTCAACTATAAATAACTAAGAAAATGTTGAATTTGTAAAATTTGATATCTCACAGGCGCGACGTATAGAGAATTGGTTTCACGATTTTGAAAGCACACCTTCAAGACACGCGATGAAGTTATCCGGACTACTATCTTTGACAATTCAAAGAAACTCTTGAACTGTAATTAAAATAAATGTTATTCTGTAGTGGGTTTCCTTTCATTTAATTACAATTTGAAAACAATTTCGACCTATTTTTGAACTTGGTGCAAAAATACTTGCGGATTGTTTTTTGCTGCGGTGGTGCAGTCGTCCTAATTGGGGAATCAGGTAATATAACAATCAAGTGTTTTTTGTTTTGGGAATCATTCGCAGATAGCTCTGATGAAAGAATTGGAACCTTTTACGAAGTGCGCATAATGTAAACTGAATCTAGTGTCTTTGCATGTGTCCAGGCGTGTGAACGACAAATTACGTAACTTCGCTCCTGGAAATACCCCTTCCCTGTACCAACTCATGAGGTAATTGTCAGATATCAACACAAAAAAACATTTATAAACCCTTTTCATCTTACTGTATCTTCATTAGGTAGCTTGTAAACCCGAAATTGAACGACAGTCTATCATAATCTGATGTCCGAAATAGCTTTTATTACACGCCCGCTCTATGTAATCCCCATCTAGAGCAACACTAAACCATGCGGAAAATGAAAATCTGTTCCGCACGGACGGACCAACGTTTCGGGTTTATGGGCTACCAAAAAAACATTTTGTATGTCCAAAACCTTATTTTACCCAGAACCCCACCCCCTCCACCCTCGAACTTATATTTAACACTAACCCCACCCCTTCACCCAAAAAACACACTCTAACCCTAACCCTACCCCACCCTGACCCTAAACCCTAAAAGCCCACCCCAGACCCTAACCCCCACCCACCCCGGGACCTATCCTCCAACCTTAAGCCCTACTCTGGGGCTACCCCTAACCCTAACCCCACCCACCCCACCCCTGACCCAACCCCACCCTAGCCAAACCAATAGGATTAGGAGCTATTTTTCGGTTTAGGGGCTTCTAAAACTAAAACCCCATCCCTCACCCCAACCCTAACCCCCGGGACCTAACCCTCCCCAACCTTAAGCCCTACTCTAGGGCTACCCCTAACCCAAACCCCACCCCAGTCCTAATCCTAACACTACCTTAATTTGGAGGTAGCCCCTAATAATAATATCCCCTTAACCCCCAATTTGGCCCATATGTGCGGAACGGAAATCGTTGAAGGACTATTTTAAACTAGAAGCGAAATTTCACTAGAATTTTCTACAAGTCGTGCAATACAATTACAATTTGAATCAACAGCGATAGCTGAAAATCGTCCCCTGTGTTCCAATGTGTTCTATGTGTCAGTAGGCACATAGAACACATTGGAACTCAAGGGCGAAATAGTAACACGGGCTCCCCTCGCAAATTTGGTTGGCGATAAAATGTGTTGTTTTTTGTTAATAGTTGTCAAATGAATTGCTGAGTGTCCAAATAATTGTTTTATTGACGTGAAGGCGTGTAATAAAAACGGAACGACACACGCGCGTGAATGGGTTAATCTATATGGCACTTGTGCCATCACGGACGGATAAAACACGAGGCCTGCGGCCTCTCGTTTTATCCGTCCGCGCTGGCACTCGTGCCATATCGATTAACCCATTCACACACGTGTGTCGTTCTGTGTATTTATTTATACTTCTGTACTGTTTTTATAAACCACTTTGATGCATTTTCGAAGATTGACTATTTTTTTTAAATCTAGTAGATTCACGATTGAAGGGATATAACTCGAATTTATTTTCTTGCACCACCGGTCCACCATTCGCTCGATCTATATCTTATTGTCATGAAGCTAATTGTTTTTCCAATTTATTTATAAGAAGAATGAGAGATCACTCTATTCTCCCTCGCGCGAATAAATGAGCTTCTTCTTAAAATGGACCTGACAATAATGCTTGTTTGGGTTCAATGACGCCCTCCCACCCTCCCACCCTCCCACCCCCACCTCTCCGCCATTATTTTTTATATGAAGTCGAAGAATGGGATATCTCTCGAAACATCGTCGAAAAGGGGTGCAGAATAGTTGGAAGACAAGAAAAGTTGAAACTATGCACTTATATATATCAGTTTCCAATAACTTTTTATTGTATTTTTTTTTTTAAACAGACCCTTACGAATTGGAGGAGCGATCATTTCTCTCGCTCTTCATTTGCGTCTAAATTTAGGCTGACTAGTTTCCGTTCGCCGACATTATTTTGTTGACATTGAACGAGTAGCAAACACATTTTCAGTCATTGTCTCTGGTGTTACTTGAGTTGTTTATCTTTTCCAGAACCGCCATAAATCATATAATACGGACACAACGCGGTGTTCTTGTGTTTTTTAGAATGGAATTCCGTAGTATAGCTCCATCGCTGACTTTTATCGTCAAGAAAATCGACTTTCGATAAAGTTATCTACCTTGAATTTATTAGAAGAGCAAGGGATTTCAAATGAACCCTTTACCTAACGTAACGGCCAAAACCGGCCAGCACTATTCTAAAAAATCACGAATTAATTTTCATTATTTTTCATTTTTTGTCTCAAAAACATAGGTTATGATCCCTCATGGGAACGAGCTCGTCGAGCTCGTTCCAATGAGGGGTCATAACCTATGTTTTTGAGACAAAAATGAAAAAAATTAGTTATTCAAAAAAATTTTGTGTCGTCTCCTTTTCACGTTCGGTAAAGGGTTAAGAAGCAAGTAATTGCTGAGAAAAACCTATGACACCAGTAGAAAATAAAGCCAAGTTTCCTTTTGTTACGTTTAATAAACGTAAACACAGACAGCTCTCGGGGCTTTCTGTTGTTTCGTTTATTAAAAAGTAACAAAAGGAAACTTGACTTTTATGGTAACCGAATTAGAAGCAACTAGTTCACAGATAATCCATTATTAAGAATATCTATCACTGTCACACCTACCACACCAAGTGACCACTTCGGGTCTTTGTTAAGCGAAAATGTTTTTACAGTAATTTGCAAGTTTTTTTTCCTCCCAGGAAAAAAAATAGCAAATCTCACGTCCTAGATTTTTAAATTAATGGAAAGGACAGTATCTGTACTGTATGTCATGATGCGCACAATGTTGATATGATGAACAGAAAAATGTTACAGAACATCAAAAGATGGTGAAAAGACTTAATATTTTTTAAAAAGGGATTTTACAAGAGCATCATAATCAAACGTTCAAACTGTTTGGGAAAAAATATATAAAAAACCAGCTTCTGTATGTTTATACTCCTTTGCAAGAAAATGCCTGAAGTTTGTGAAAAGAAAAAAAACATTAGTTGAAAAAATAAAGATGGTGTCTATAGTATGACGATTTTGTCACTGAAGTGTTTAATTTAGCAAAAAACATCCAAACCTTTCAAAAACAGAAAAAACAAGAAATTGATTAATAATCTTCCCTGATAGTTTTTACTTTTGGTTCAGTGTGGTTTTTTTGTTGATGTAGTGTAGTATCATATATATCTTCGTGTTTTAGTCGTTTTAGATAGCTCGTTTTCGTTTAAAATTTTCTTGTCAAAAGCCACGTTTTTCAGGCAAAAAGAACATTTTTAATTCAAGATAGTGTTTGTGAAAGTGTCAATGCTAAGCCTGTTTGGAAAATAGTTAATAACATTCTGTTCAAACTTCTTGGTCACCAAAGGCTATTATTGCACGCCCATTCTTTTATTTTCATAAAATACACACTTTTTCTGCAAAAACCGAAGCGAACAATAATTTTTTTTTGTATTGTCCTTGAGCAATACGGATCACGTGCGCGGACTATTTAAATATTTCTTTTTTTACGTTTGGGTTCTTTTTGGCAATAATTTGTGTTTTTAATATTTTTTTAGCAAACTGTAGGCGTGCAATAAATACAGAACAGCATACGCATTCGAACTATCATTTTTTCTTTTTTTTGCACTCGATCGATTTCAGCGGAGGGATAATATTGAACAAGAAGCCGAAGGCTTCGAGTTCAATATTATCCTTCCGCTAAAATCGATTAATACTTTGTTGGTAAACTGTTGGCGCGCAATAAATACAGAACACCATACATGTTCGAACAGTCATTTTTTACCGCACTAGATCGATTTGGGCGGAGGGATAATATTGAACTCGAAGCCCTCGGCTTCTCGTTCAGTATTATCGCACCGCCCAAATAGATCTCATGCGATAAGTAATGACAGTTCCAACGCGGATTCTGTTCTCTCTATTCAAACACCAGTCGTGATACGAGAGATACGAAACGCTCTAAATAACGATTTCCTTCTCAGTTCACGACGCAGACACAATATAGCGTATGGAATCAGAGCTACGTTGTCGAATAAGGGCGAGGTTCAACATCGATGGTAAGTTTACATATTGTCTTCAAATGTCGCGCAGCAACGTGACTCCCAATCACAACATTGCATAGTTACGGGGAAGAGGGTCGCTAACACTCCCACAAAGACACTTTATCATTCTAGCTGGGTTAAAAGTTGTATTTGGCTGGGGAAGTCGTTCCCAGAGATGGATATTTTTGCGAGGCGACGAGATTTCCGCTTTTTAGTTAATTTCAGAGCCTTTGGCATGCCTCCCCCCCCCCCCCCCCCCCACTCTCCCGTGTTAAGTGTTTTTGACTCGCTGGATTAATGTTATTTAAGATAGAATAGTTTCAGTTTTTACGCCGCTTAATGGTGTAAAGAGTCCTCAACCAAAAAGAAGTAGCCCACTACGTTACCAGTCAAAATACTGAGATACCGACCCATGTATCCCCAATCCGTCCCCACGTAAAGGTTTAATTCTGGCGATCTGATATCAGTGGTTTAATGTTCCCTGGTATAGACCACTTCAATGACGTGACGTCATATTTATGCCGAGTGCTTTCGTTTCTCGTGTCGGCGAAATGTTGCGATGCTGTTTAAAGGAATACTCTACAGTATGATATATTGGGCTAGTCTATTATCCCTTTAAATCTAGGAAATATGGCCAAATTTCGAAATTGAATTTCGAAATAGTTTTTACGGAGATTGGCGGAAATTAATAAGTCTGACTAAATGTCATGTGGTAAGCGTGCGCCAATTGATAATACATCACTTTTTAAGTAACACCTTTGGAACTGCTGTGTTGGTTTACCCCCATTAGTCAGACACCCATTTGTCATACACCCCATCTCACAGTGTATAAACAGAAATCGTCGAAACCGGAAGTTGTGCGCTCTGATGCGGGACGTTCCAATCGGAAAAGCCAAATCGCGAGGAGGTGCTGCACAATTTTCCTGATTTTAGCCTTGTATTATAACTGGAAGAGGATCATTTTAAACTCAAAAAGTAAGTAGACTAGTTACATTTTATTTCTAATGCAAATTCAGGTCCGAATCTCTTGGCATTTGAGCTTAAACGCCAATTTTGTTCACTGCGCTCACGACAAAGTTTACATTTTTGCGAAACGAGAATCCGATTGATGATACAAACATGCAAAATCAGCGACCCTTTAAGGTTATTTTATTCTCGAAATTCCTAGATAATTCACTTTCCAGTCCATTGAACCTTACATCGAAGAACCTGGTTACTTTAAAATCGTACATCAGGCTAATTTCTGGGGTGCTGTCATCGCACAATCTGTCTGATCAATTGTCAAATGACTGTCCGAATAACTCAAATGTAACATTTGATATGTCCCTTATAATTCCATAGTTGGTTGTGTCCTTTTTTACATGTAGGACACGTGAAACGAAATTGCTTTTCGTGAACTGATTTGAAATGCATTTTCAGACCATAGCTGCTGTAAAATGGTTTGCCACACTGGTCACACAGCTGCACTGGTTTACTTTCTTTATGTTGTTTGTATCTCTACAATGCACCAACTTTTGGTGGCGCCGTACACTTCTGAGTCTAGTTGGCGTATATGAACACAAATCACATCTGTGCACCGTCTCAAGAACTTCAAAAGACTCGTCAATCCCTTCTACAGTTATGGAAGTATCCATTTCCTGAAATGATAGAGAAATTTCGTTCAAACCCATATTTTCCAATCCCTTTAGCACTCAATGTCGGCGTCCCGGTTTTGTGGCAGTGGGGGTTTTTTTTAACAGAGAAGCGTGTTAGGAAAGTAAATATCTATTTATAAGATCTAAGAAAGATGACGAGTTCGAATGGTGTTGAGAAAAACCCAGTAGAACATCATTTATATATTTTTTATGAAATTAAGCCATGGTTGTTTATCAGCAGCCACGACTTGATTTTACATGTTAATCAAGAAATAATTAGATTCCTCGACTAGGGATATAATTATTTCTTGACTAACATGTGAAACTAAGACGTCGCAACAACAACTAAAGCTTATTTTTGTTATTAAAAAAATCTATGTAAATAATTCTCTACTAATGTTAAGCTCTTGCGCTCCTTGTCAACGCAAAATTTTGATCGACAGAAATTTGCAATGGTGAAGAATTACTAGGCTACATATTCCACGGTAAAGAGTTAACATAGAAAATTTATGTCGATCGAAATTGAACTGATATGCGTAGTGGTATGTTGTACACTGGACCTGACCATAGACATTGCTGATAGTATTCGCATCTCGATTCAATCAAATCTCGAAACCTATTCCTCTGGGCTGCCAGAAAACAACAATGTTTCGCTTCACCTTACCCATACCTTATTTAAACAATCGCATTATAACACAGATCGAGTCTACCGAACATAATTAAATGTCAAACCGTTGGTAGAAGTTTTCCATGCAAAACAAACATCCCTAGTCCTACGGTGGCAATGATGCACCACCTTGTGTGGGAATCGATGTTAGTGGTTTAGATTCCATACATAATACAATTGGGGCAGGATTTAATACGCGGCTGTCCACCCCCCCCCCCCCCCCCCCCCCCCCCCCCCCCCACACACACACTGAGACGTCAGGTTTACTCACTTTTACATCCATTATTACCAGTGGTTATCTCCCTGCAGTTGTCAAAGGTTAAGCAATTTTAATTTTGATGGCCAGGGCTTCTTGAACTCTGCCAATCAAAATATAAACTGTTGAATCGTTGACAATTTAAGAAGATTTAAGTAAAGATTTGGACATTGAGATTTTAACCTCAGAGAGAAGAAGTTAAACGGGTAAAACAATGAAAGGTTAAGTTTCCAAGAATCACAATATGACTTCCTGTCTTCATCGAGAGAGGTTGCTTGACGCAACAAATTGATTCATGGAAAGTCACAGTCTCTGAGTGGACACTACATCCCACATGTTTTGATAGACCAAACGTCTTGTCTTTCAGGTGAGCAAGTTGTGTGAACTTTTCCTTCCAGGCAGTTTTTCTTATGTAAAACGAAGTACATTGACTCACCAAGCGAGCAATGATATTACTCACATGTTTTATATTCATGTATTGGGTCGACATGAATATAACCAAGGAGTAAGAATACTCAATAGAGGCCCATTTTTAATCGTGCAATGTGTATCTATTGTTGCAGCCCCACCTCTTGCATGGTGTAACGTGTCTCGTTATTATAGCAAGGAATTTGCTGGTGATTATACGGCTTACGTTTATCACATGTCCATGGCATTAACAATTCCCGATACAATGGCGCACAGTTAGTCGGACAAAAAGCCCACAGGTGATCGGACAGTTCAAAAACGTCCACGCATGCAGATTGGTCGGACAGTTAGGCCGAATACACCGTCTCGCATATTGGTCCTGTTTACGATTCTTCTATTACATGCTTTCCGTATGAGTGTATGTGTTTCGACCGGAAAGTGAATAATCTGGGAATTTGGAGAGTAAAATGCCCATAAAGTGCCGCCTATTTTGTATGTTTGTATCATCAATCAGATTTTCGTTCACAAGAAATGTAAACTTTGTCGTGAGCGCGGTGAACAAAATTGACATTCAAACACAAATGCCAAGAGATTCGGACAGGAATTCACACCAGAAATAACATATAACTATTCCCACTTACTGTTTGAATTGAATATACTCCTCTTCCAATTACAAACAAGTCTAAATGCAGGAAAATTGTGAAGCACGTCCTCGCGATTTGGCTTTTCCGATTGGAACGTCCAGCCCCAGAGCGCACAACTTCCGGTTTCGACGATTTCTGTTTATACCCTGTGCATCTGTCAGACAGTTAATTAGGGATTAGCTGAAGTTAAAATAGATGATTACCTATTGTTATAAATGGAACAACCCAGATATATACAATTTGAATAAAATTTAGTTTCAACATTTTGTTTGGTACTGTTTTTGTTTTTGTTGACACATAATCAAAATACTTTTTAAATATTTTCTGAAAAATAATCAAAACATAAAAATCACACATATATTGTGTAATAATACTGATAACTTCGGGCTTTATGGCGCAAAATTCAAGATTTAGGTCATGCCCGACCTTACAGAGAAGAATCTGAAGTTGGACAGTCGCCTAAATTCATCACTACTTCATCGACATCCTAACCTCTTCAGATTCATAAATATAATAAAGAATATTGAAAAGGCAGAGAAAATCAAAATTGCGCAAATGGACTTTGGTGCTGCTTCACCTCCCGGAAACAGGTTTACAGGAAATTGACAACAGCCTGGACCGCCTTTAGGAACAACTAGGACAGGGAACAAAGTTTCCAGTGGAGTTCCTTGATGCAGCTGGAACACTGTTAAGAATAGGATGATTTGTTTGTAAATTAATATTCCTTTTGTACATTTTTTTTGTCATTGTAATATTGTATCTTTGTTCATGATGTGTACCTCACATTTTTCATTTCGTTACATTTTTTTTTATAAAAACATGTTTTTTTGTTTATTTACGTTAGAAATGATGAAATATGATTTTATTTATTTACAATAAAATGAGTCTAAATATTTTCTTTATTGTACTTTATATTTTTCATTTTATTGTTTTTTCTGTTTATTTAACACAAAAAATATTTTGTATGATTTTTCATGTCAAGAAATCTTTTCTTGTTGTATTTCATATTTTTTATTTTATTGTCATTTATTTCCTATTTATTTTCTTTGTTTCATAAAATACGATTTTCTTTTTATTTATCACAAAAGATATATTTATTTGTGCGCTTATTCATGTTATTCTCATTTATTGTCATTTATTTCATAATTTTAATTTATTGTGCCTAGAACTCTTCTTATTGTACTTCATAGTTTTTTTATTTTATTGTCATTTATATTCTATTTATTTTCTGTTCATTTCTAAAACACACTGGTGAAGAAATAAATCATTAAAAGCTAATTAATTGTTTCTTTTCTGTCTGACTTATTGGAATATCCCACTTTATTCTGAAGGTGATAAGTAAGGAATTAACTATTCAAACAACACAATAATCTGTGATTATAAACTGTCCGACAACTGGGGTGTCTGTCTAATGGGGGGGGGGGGGGGGGGGGGGGGGGGGGATACCGCTGTGTTTTGCGTTTTGCGGCTAAAGGTAAAATGAATTTGTTATCACCCGTGTCCCATCATCTTCCAAAAAGCAACCAGTGTGAGATGATAAACTAATGTGCATAAGTTACTAAAATAAAAAGTTTATTATTCCAGGGCGGTAAAATATATAAAATATTCATCTTGAATATTAAAACAATCATAATGTTTAAATCTGAATGTAACTCAGAAGTAGAAAGGGGACAAGTTTGAGATCATATTAATCGCATGATCAAATAAACATCAAAATAGCGGGCATATTCCATTGAAAACGATTCTGTGGCGATTGTAAATCAAAGAGCGTTTTATGTCAGCATTTGATATAAAATAGTGGCACGTTTGGTTAGGGAGGGTTGGTTCTGGAATTTGGGGTCCCTGGTCATAAAGGGCCAAGTGGTGTGGTTACCCTGGTTCTGAAAAAAACTAGAATGGATCAGTTCTGAACGTAGATTGCCACTCAGTTCACTAGTCATGAAGAATCAAGAGTGGAACAATTCTGGCTACATTCTTGATCTTTCGTGACCAGGGGACCTCACTTCGTGGTTCTTCATGATTGCGGAACCACACTTTGCTTCTCCACCGGAACCAAACTTCCCCATATAGACCGAATTGTCTTCTATTTGGGAACCGAAAGCGGTATTTTTCAGTGGATGCTCACGTATGATGTTCGTTCTTTATGGGTTAACAAGTTAGAGGTGCGTGTGCAGAGTAGTTTCAAATCTTTGTGTACAAAGTTGTTTGCTTCGAGAAATGCAGCTTCAAATCCATTACCATAGCAATAATAATGTAAGCATTCGAACCTGTGGAGTTAAAAGATAAAGTTCAAATCGGGGACTCTACCAAGAACTAACTCGGAACACTACACTCATAAAACGAATGTGTTTTTGTTACATTTGATCCAGTAAAAGTTGGGTGAAAATTAGGAATCTCGTCATTATAGGCCAATTGTCAGTAAAATATTTTAAACAACGGATATGTCAGCATGCCATATTGAGTAGGTGTCATTTACTGTATTCGAGATACCAATGGAATTTAGATATTACACGGATGCCATTGATGAAATTCTTCTGGACGTTTATTATATAAGAAACTGTGAACGTAAAATCCCCACACCCCACCCGCACACACAGAGGCCATGTAACCTGAACGTGAACTGAAGGGATTTGATAAGTCTGTATAGTTCACAATATACATTTATATGTATTATCGAACTTCCGTTTATTTGTTTTGGCTTCATTCGCAAGGAGAACCAGTTTTGAACTCCACACAGACAGGTAGATAGTTTATTTAACGGTAAAAGCATTTACAGTACAATTCATTTCAAGATGGTAAATATCCATAACAAGTATGTTTGACCATTGGGAGGTGCCATAACCAGATGGGCTGTCTGTCTGACAACTCCCCACAAAATGAATAATTTATAGACCACACAAAACGCATTTGGTTAATGTTAGTTACAATCATACGCAGTAGTTTGAATGAGACTCGGTGGCGCGCAAAAGGCAGGGAACATCGAGGACGAGTCAGACAATCGTGTGAGCTCAGTGATCTAGCAGTGGTATTTGAAGTATAGCAATGTACAACAAAATTACTATTGTACAAATCCATTGTGGTTGATTTGTTGTCACCTCAGTCTTATGGGGTTTTGGGTGCTTGGAGAGCCGCGTAGATATTAGAAACGACACTCTTGACAACAGGGATTATCACACTGGACGTTTTTGAGAGCTGTGATGTGAGTGTTTTGCTTAAACTCTGCACTATTTGAGATATTTTGTACAGCTTGATTTAGATTATTCCATAATCCTGGGTAGGCAAACCATGGCACGCTATCTAATGTTTTTGTACGGATTCTTCCGACCGACGAACAATAGTTAAGACTGTCTAGTGTTTAAGTTTAATGAATTTGATGCGTGAAAATAATCGTTAAACGAATTGGGAAGATTGCCATTTTTTCCAATCAAGCACAAAGAGACAAGCTTGGAATTTAAATAAGTCAGTTATCTTAAGAATTTTGTCCGCAAAGAGTGGGCCTGTGTGTGCATTACAGATGATCTCAAACGAGGGATGACAGGTGATCAGATTTTATAAAACAAATTTGATGAATTCTATTCCTATGAGCCTCTTTCCAGTTGGGAATCGTTTTCATAAAATAAGTATCGTTAAATTCAGAAGACTAATCAGTGTGTTAATTAATCTCAATCTGTTTTAGTCAAGAAATGGGGTGGGGTGACATAACCCGAACTTCGTGTAACACCCTTAGACTCCGATAAGGTCGAGGGTTTTTTGTACCTGGGGTCAGGTCATTCAATCCCATACTTGACTTATAACATATTTCATCCTCAAACAAAATTTGATCTGATTCTGAAGTGAACATGGCGGCTCAGTGGCTACGGCTTTGGACTTCAAACCGAAAGGTCTACTGTTCAGGTTCTGCTCCGTAGTTTTCAAGGCATTTACTAAAATTACATGCCATACACTCTCTTCAAATGCATATAACACTATCTAAGTAGAAATAAATAATCTGAATGTGGGTAAAATCATTTATTGTCAAACAAGAATTCAACCTAGACAATGCCGATACCAGTCATTATCAGCCACCCAGCAGCCTCAAAAGCAGATTTTCACACTATCCCCACTCACCTAACCCTGGAGCATATAACCCCCTGTTTCTAAAATTGGAGAAAAAAATTCCATGTTTCCGTCTCGTTTTTTAGTTACATGCCTTTTTTTTAGTTACATTTAGTTACATTTTAAAAAATAGCCGATTTTTCGAAGCCTCTGTTTCCCATAATTCATCTGGTAATTTACTCCTGTGCATCAGACTCAAACTTTAAGACCACAACTTCAAATTCCCTTGTCCATCAAACAGCCTAATGTAATCATATATCTGATACTAAAAATATATCGTCAATTTACATGGAATTAGATTCAACATATGCCCTATGTTTAGAATTTCACCCTTGTACAATAGTGCGAAACTGTAGACCGGAACCTCAGTTCCTGCCAGGGGTAATTGCGTTGTTTCATTGGTCAAGGCACTAAATCCCGATTGGGCACGCGGGGTCACGGTGGCGCTGTGTACTAAGGCGTAGAGCACGTCTGTGTATTTATTTTTGTATTTATTGGTGTTTTAAGGTCATATACTTATGCACACTGGCTAATCATGACCGCGACAGTTTTACGGGTGGAGGAAGCCGGAGTACCCGGATAGAACCACCGAGCAACGACGAGCAGCTGCCAGGTCCCCAACATCGTAACTCCGCACTGCAGCACAAGCAGGGTTAGATTGGTTGAAGACATGCGTACCATCGACGTGCAGTACGCCTTAGTATACGGCGTCATCGTGCCCCCAGTGGACAATCGGGGTTAAGTGCCTTGCCCAAGGACACAACGCAGGAGTCCGAATTGATCGCTCAG
The DNA here is from genome assembly GCA_031216915.1 of Pictodentalium vernedei. Lineage (NCBI taxonomy): Eukaryota > Metazoa > Mollusca > Scaphopoda > Dentaliida > Dentaliidae > Pictodentalium > Pictodentalium vernedei. Next base: position 558,280,714 of record CM062297.1, read on the forward strand.
ACGGTCGCCCATCCAATGATTAACCGGGCACGACGTTGCTTAACATCGGTGATCCAGTAAAAAGGCTAGGAAAATGATACAGACTATATACCTTAAAACAACACCTGATTTAGGTATGAAAATAGAAGTGTGAGAATAGGACGACGCCATTAACCGGGCGCGACGTTGCTTAACTTCGGTGATCTGACGAGAATCGGTTACCGCAACGCCACCGCGCCCCTTTACAGCACGTCAATGGCGCACTTGTCTTCAACCCCTGCTGACCCTGCTTGTGTGGAGTTAGTACGTTGGCATGTCTGACCGCTGCTCGGTGGTTCTCTTCGGCGGGGACTCCGGCTTCCTCCATCTGTAAAACTGTCCGACAAAAGGTGGCCCTGACTGTCGAAAGTGTCGTTAATCCCCTGCAAAAAAATCTGATTCTTAAAAAAATCAATGCAAACCGTCATAAACACTTATATCGTCCAGCCCTGCACATTTTACAGTTTTCAAACTCCTTTTTCGGGGGGTCACACCAACCACAGTGGATTTTTGCCATGTCGTTGAAACGCTGACATATCTGAACCTCAACCAAAATTATGTCTCATCCTGAAAACAATCGTTGCAACCATCGTAAACAATGCGAGTCCAGTCCTGCACTTTTAACAATTTTCAAACTCCGTTTTCGGGCGTAAGACACTGACAATGGGACCAGTTTTCATTAATTTACCCATGGCAATCCATATTTGCCAAACTGTGGCCGAGGGTCTGAAAGTAACGAAAATGCGAGCATCCCGTCGCCTCGCCATTATTTGTACCCCTGACGACGACTTTTCAAGCGAAAAGACATTTCACACAGAGTGAGAAAGTGTCTTTGCGGTAGTGTTAGAGGCCCTCTTCCCCGTAGCGACACAAAGTTGTGCCATGGAAACACGCCGCTGGGCGACGTTTGAAGACAATATGTAAGCCTTCTTTCGAAGTTGATTTTCGGGCGCAGTCGTCTTGATTTGTCCTGTTCTGCACGGGTATCCAGAAGTGACGTTTGCTGATTAAAGTTTTCCCCCAAAGATTCGTTGCGTTAAAATTATAATCAGCGATTTTAGGTTTCAGTTTAAGCCCCCCCCCCCCCCCCAAACCCGATATGCATAAAGATTTGTGTGAAGAAATATTTGGCAGTGGACGAACAGACGGCACAAAGAAGAATCGACCGGTAGTGAGGTTCAGTAATAATTTAATCCTACAGCTCTACGGAGCTGTGGGATAAAATTATTACTGTACCCTCCTACAAATTCAGAATAAAATCGCCCAATCTGCTATGGACGGTATTGTATGAGGCAACTACATCTAGGGCGGCAGTGTGCAAAGATTAAGCCAGTGGCACACAATGCAACAGGTTTCGAGCTTTTTGAATGGACTCTACCATACAGTTTATGGTGGGAATTCAACATCGTTCAACACAGACCTACTACCATATAAGTGTGGTTAGACGTAGAACATAATACGTTGACTATCGCGGGCATTAACATTCTCGAAAAATTCTCGAACACTGAATCGGCAACTCTCAAGGATGTATACTTGACCCTGTTTTATTTCTTATCTAAAAAACGCCATTGAACGCCGTAAAAGCTCTCATCATTCACTGATGTTACAACTATGTACCCATCTACTCATAATTTAGAAAGGCAAAAGCAAGTAAATCCCGAAACTGAAAATATGTCTCTTATTTGTTCCACCAATAATCTTGCACTGAATGTGAACAAAACTAAGCACATACCTGCAAATACCAGCTGTTTAGCTCGCCGTACAACAATTATAACATTGGAAGCAGGAACATATGTAGAATATTACTCACTCATATCTTAAATACTTCAGTGATGTATATTAATTTAAGTTATATCTATGTATGTGTGACTGATAATACTGAAAAATACCGAGCACGTATTTTATATTAATGATATTGCTTCTGATACAACTACAAGGCAACTGGGAGCAGTTATACTGTGGTAAATCTTGAACGATTTTTCGGTAGAACTACCAAAATTCACATTTTTTAAGAATGAAACGAATTGCATAATTCTTTAAAGTGCTTATTGTCCCGACCAGCATTTAACGTTATTCGTTACGTTTAATAATCCGACTTGCATATGCCGTCCGCAAAGAAGATGACCACCTGTGATGTAACAGTTGTCTCGTGAAAGTCTCCTATCTCTTTCTGACGTTAATCTGATTAAATTTTAAAAATCCTGGTGGAAACCCCGGGAAGTGGTCCGGTGCTTGTTTACTATGGTAAACAAGTTCTGCTTTACTGGTTAAAACAGGAGCCGAAATCAAGGACTGTGGTGGAAATCCTCTAAAGTGGGCAGCATGTTGAAACTATTGCCTCAACTTTTTTTGACTCCGTCCCTATGTTGCAATCATGAGATAGCCAAAGATGCTGAAAGTGACCTTTAACACCACTAAATAAATTAAATAAATAAATAAAAAATTCCAAAATATAGCAAATGATATGCAACCCTTAGAATCAATACTTTGCAACGTATGGGCAGAGTTGGACAATATCATCAGAAAGGCACTGTCTTCAGTGAGTGCCTATTGAAGTTTCACCGTCATATTTATTTCTTCCTCCTCCCCATCCGAATTCTTCACAACCGGTTTCGTAGAAGTAATACAGTACAGTGATTTCAAAAGAGAAAAGAGAATGTCGACCGATTCGCGATCTGGTTGAAATTCGCTTTCCACGTTCCTCTCCACAACAATCTAAAATCTCACTCACCGAAACAGAAATGCGAGAACATTGATTATCATATGGCATTTTCGTTTTTTTCTGAATTCGGTGGTATATATATGAATGGGATAAGTCTATCGCGATCGGATCAGCATCTAATCGAGAAAGTGACAGCTTTTGCTATGGGCTATTCACTCTCGAAATAATTTACACTATATGTGTTTTTCTCTGATTCTCATCACAACTTGAATTTTAAAGATTTACAAAATATCATCCATACCGTACTCTGTTCAATACATAATCCATTCTAATTCCATTGCCCTTTATTTGTTTTAGGCGCAATTGGGCCGATGGGACATTCCGGTGAATCAGGACTACCTGGTAAGTATAAATCTAACTTGAGTTCATTCCTATTATATTTGACACAGAATTTTGTTTTACCTAGAAATTAGGCGGGATAGATTTTAAATGTAAAAGCAATGACGTATCAACATTCAAAGTTTATTCAAGTTGAGGCTATTGATTGAGAGCGGATTTAAAAATAAAGATATTTGTATGTTTGAAGAGTGTTTTTTGTCCGTGATGTAGCTATTGGAATTTAAATACACGCACGGCAGAACGTACCGATCATTGTAACTGGAAATATTAACCCTTTGAACCCGAGCGGCCGCTCTTCCTGCCAAGAACATGATACGTCATAACGTCATTATATAGGAGGCTGTTCTGTAAATGTGTGGGGGTAGACCAATCAATAATTTCAACGTGCAGCTACAAGGCTGCACGTTGAAAATATTGATTGGTCTAACCGAAACGATGAATTTTGTTTTATTTTTTATTCAGATCTTAGGTTTTTAATTACAATCAAAAGCATATTTTCCATGAAATAATTTTACAAAGCGGTTTTATACATGATACAGAAAGAAAAATAGCAAAGTTTGTTATTCATTCATAGTGATATGAAGTTTCGTTTGTAGCTGCACTGTTTTGCAGAAAGCTGCCATCTGTGTTTTGGTACGGGATCGAGGTGGTACATGCGTATCAATTTACGTACATGTACAAAAATGTGACTACGTCGGTGCATGAATGTCACTTTATATAAAATGCGGTGTCGCAGCCTCTTCAGTCTCACAAAAATTGTAAGAATGGTTGAGTTACTGTCGTGCATTGATCTCTGTAATGACCTCTGTAGGTTGATAGTCTGTAGTCTGATTCTATCTGGGGGCTCGAGTGAGACCCCTTTTAACACGAACCAAAACATGCACAGACACAGACTGAGCCATTCTATACATCACCTAGGGGGTTATACGCATTTACTGCTCACTCTACTGTTTAACTGAAATGACGTGAAATTACCAGAAGTACTTTAGACCTTTCCCCAACTAATGGTTAAAACCGACCAGCACCATATGCAAAAGACAGTCTGCAGTTTCGTTATTTTTTCAAATACTCCTCTCCCAAAACACAGGCCATAACCCATCACTGGGACGAGCTCGTCGCGGTCGCTCCACCGACGGGAAAGAGGTTGTAATCTAGAAGGAAAAATTAGAAATTTTTGTCATTTTGAGCAGGCAACAACATATTATCAAAATGTGTTAGGTCAATGGTCAATGCGACTCAACCTAACCAACGCACAGCGCTCATCCAGCCCCTGTAACGTCGCTTCAAGTAACATATAAACAGTCCATGGTGTTATAAATGCCGATCGCAATCTGCGATGTCACAACATTATCGTGACAAAACAGTATATGAAATTTGCAAAGGGGGTTAACCACTTAGCAGTGAACTGATTGTATCCCACCGTAAGTTTGTTTCCTTTGCACGTTTATTCGAGTATGTATATTTGAACATGAGTTCTAGATTTTTGTGTTTTTTTAATTGTTCACTGAATACTGTATAGGGTGGTAGATTATTTTTCACTTTGCAGGAATAAATAAACTTTCTGTAGATCAACATATAGAAGTCTGTTGTATTATTGGGAGGAGCATGGATATTTTTGTAGCCTAAAATAATATATTCTGGGCTGAAGGGAAACTCAATATCACACGTGTCCTTTAAATGTTTCTAAATATTCAGAAAAACTGTTTTCACAACAGAACATTCAAAGAACCTGAGAACTATTGACTCCTTTGTATTGCAACAGAAAGTACATAGTTCCGTTTCAGAGAGTTTGTATTTATAAAGTTTTGAATTCGTATATAAAATTTGATGGACATTTTTGAAATGCAAACTTTGTAAGTATGTATTCAGATTCAGATTTTTATTTTGCGGTATAAATATACATGCATAACAGATTTCATTGCAGAGTTACTGTTACATAACATAATTCAGATGTATACACCGCAAGGAGGTGACATAGACGGATTGGCTGTCTACCTGTCAATCTCTTGTTGTATCGTCCGTGATTGTAAATGCGATTTTGTAAAGTTAAATTCCAGTCATCTGAGTACAGATTTATATCCAAAACCTCATTCCATTTATTCTGCATATGAATGGGGGTGTTGTGTGCTGTTCTAAAAATTTAAAATAAAAGGCTCGGGAGACTTTATTAGTAGATTTTAATGTTTCAACGTTTCTGTGCTGAATATTATTCAAGGGTTTATTGGATCTGGTCGCCGTTTTCCAAGCTTTGGGTAATGCATTTATAATACCCTGATAAACTGTAAATGGGCTATTGATGTTATACTTGTTGGAGAAGTCAGAGAAGGTTAGGAGGCCGTTGTTGTCAGATGATACTAGGTCATTTACAAAGTAAATACCTTTATTACACCAAGTTTTATTGCAAAAACGTTGTCAGTTAATTTTTATTTGATTATTTAAGAAAATAGTTTCACCTAATATGTATTTCATATACTGTTTTGTCACGAGAATTGGTAAAGCCAAAGTTTTTATAATGGTATTTTTCCGATTATTGTTATGTTACGAAATTACCAATCACTTAACAATCTTTCAATTTTCTGCATTTTGTTACTGTAATTATTTAGTATATCATTATCGCTAAATAGATTAAATTCAATCACCAAAATGTTGAATGATCTGGAGTGATTCCAAACGACTTGTTCGCTTGTTGATAGAGTGTCACCACAACACCGCTTGGAACCTATCCATATAACTTCCGTTTTATCAAAATTAACCCTTAACCCAGAGATTAGTGAGAATTGTTTAACCAAATTCAGGGGATTGTCTAAAGAGTATCCATCATCGCTTAAAAACAGGGTGGAGTCATCAGCGTATTGACTTATTAAGTATTCAGATTTATTTATCTTTATTCCATTTGTATTGTGGTTAAATTTTAGAGACGCGCTAAGAATTTCCACACTAGAATAAAAAGTTACGACGATAAAGGATCACCTTGCCTTACGTCTCGTTCTATATTGAATCTTTCAGAACAATGGCCAATATTAAGTACGCAACTAGAAATGTTGCTGTAGAAGGTTTGAAACCACCTTATCACAGAGGGTCCAAAATTTAAATATTCCACCGTCTTTTGGATAAAGATCCATTCCAGGGAATTGAAGGCCTTTTCGAAATCTACAAGAACTAGGATGCCTGGAATGTCTAGTTTCTCACATTTAGCAACTAAATCGAAAGTTAATCTAGTACACTCCCCAATATAACGACCTTTCATAAAACTGAGCTGGGTGTCTGAAATTAAATTGGGAATAACTGTTTTTACTCGGTTTGCATTTGCTGTGGATCCTATTTTTGTATCTACATTAATTAGGGACATTGGGCGCCATTTTTTTATGTATTGTTTAGGTTTGTTTTGTTTTGGTATACAAATAATAATTCCGAGTCTCTGTGTAGTGTAGTTCAACTTCAAGTTGTTCCATTTCATAGCCACAATTTAACGAATTTATTAGATAATTGCCAATTGCTTTCCAAAAAAATTTCTAGAACTCGGCGGTGAAGCCGTCGGAACCGTTTTTTTTATTGTTTTGCATTGCTTTAAGGGCGTTTAAGCCTTCCGAGTGTGATGGCGGCCCTTCTAGAGACATTTTTTCGTCATTGCTTAAAAAGTTAAGAAAGGGGTTACTTTTGTCAAAAAAGTATCATTTGTACATCTGTATCAAGAGGTTGATTATTAGATAGTTTTGATGATATAAATTTTCGTAAAACGATTTTTGTTCGGTTAGAATCTCGTGTATATCAGTAATTTCCGATCCATCATCCTTTATAACTTGGGGATAGCTTTTTTCGTATAATGTCTTTTTTCCAAGTTGCGGAAGTACTTGGTTGGTTTTTCCACCTCTGTTTTCCATTTTAATTTTGTTCTCATTATTATTCCCTGAAGCTTTTTTATCCCTAATGGTATTAAGTTCGTTTTAAAGTGATCTCATTTCTTCTGACACTCACTCCCGCTGTCGAGTTTAGTATTCAGAACTCTTCAACGATCTTCTATTTCTTGTGTTGCCTTTTGTCCGCCTTACGTTTTACAGAATAGACGAATGCTATACTTGTCCCTCTTATCATAATTTTAGTGTTTCCCAAAGAAGCTGATTGTTTATAGTATAACTTCCTCTGTTATTATTTGTATATTGGTCTATTGTTTCAGCTATAACTTGTTTAATAGCAGTTATAGAGTCTGGATCACTGGGTAGGCTGTTATTAAACTTCCAAATGCCTTTCCCCCGAAGATGGTTATCAAAAGATAGTTTTATGCATCTTGTGTTATGGTCGGAGCGGTATCTAGTGTGAATTTCTGCATTTTGAATAAAATGTCGCAAGTCTAGTGATAATACAAAATAGTCTAAACTTGCCATTTTATTTCAGGTCCTCTCCAAGTATAACGTTTTTCCTCTGTATTTTCTAAACGCCAGACATCAAATAAGTCAAATTTTTCCATTAAATTCATTATTTTTTTATTTCCCTTTTGGTTGTTTTTTTTTTTTTTTGCTAATATTTAATTGTATCTTTTTCGTAATCTTGTGGAACGTTCCAATCCCCTCCTATTATGATTGAATCATTACCCATGCTTTCGATTTTAGAGAATAATTCATCATAGAATTGTGATTTATCATCATTACAACAATAGACAACTGAAAGGGTTAATCTTTGATCCTTGATGGTAGCGTCCAGAATAATAAAATTTCCAGTCTCATCTAAAATACTTTTGTGTATGGTGAAACCAAAAGTGTTTTTGAAAAATATAGCCACGCCTTTGTTTGAACTTGAGTGAGAACAGAATACAGTCTCATAACCCCATTCACTCCTCCAACAGTTTTCCACTTTCTTGCTGGAATGCCTATCTACCAGAAACGTTATGTCAAATTTATCCCTGCATCGAGAAAACATGTCTCGTCGTTTATGAGAATCGGAAGAGAAGCCACGACAGTTCATACTTCCTGTTATTATGCTAGCCATTTTGAATGAAGTTATGGGTAGAGCTAAAAGTATATGTGCAGCTACTATGTTGTGAATTATTCATTTTTCTATTTTAAACTTGCATTTCTGTACAGAACAGTACACGGAAAGACCTATGAATCTGCAAGCTTTGTTCCTAACAAAAACGTTGCTTTTCTGTGCAAAGTTGCCATCAGAAAACCTGTTAGATCTGAAATTTGAAGTTTCATCTGTAACAAAAAAGGTAATAAAAAACAGTAACAAAAGTGAACTCATTTTACTCCCGGTTTGATTTTTCTAAACAAAACTCCCACCCGTTATTGATATTTAATGAAAGCAGAAATATTTGCTCCTTTCCGCAGAACAGTCATCCCAGGAAGTATCCATCACGCGGTCTGGCCAACATAGGACAGCAGCGAAGCCGATACATTGCACGTGGAGATCGGACCGAACCTAAACCACCCACTGAGCGGACTCATCACCCAAAGTATGACTTTAAAGTTCTGTACATATCGACAAAAATCAAGGAATGTTTCAGTCGATGTACCTTCGGGTTTAATCCATTGGCCGCAACTTTACTTGTGCTTGTTATGCTTCACAACAAATTGTCAATTATTGTTCGGGTGGAATTCCCACTCCGCGGGCGATTCAGCAACAACACACCCTCCACGTACTGTATGAGTATTCAATGTTGCCTCAAGTTATGTTTTTTTTTCTCGTCAAAGTTACTCCGTCAAAAACTCCTAATAATGAATATGGACTCTTCTAATTGCTGCCAATGAACTGGTATGAAAGATACCACGAGAGTTCAAAGGGTTAAAGAAACGAACGACAATATATAAACTATTTCAGTCTATTGAGGCGGAAGTTCACAGTTACGATAAGGGTGCGCGGTGGTTCGGTGGTTACGGAATTGGACTCTAAACCAAAAGGTCCATGGTTCGATTTCCGCCAGAGCTAGCTGCGTTGTATCCTTGGGCAAGGCACCTAATCCCGATTGCCCACGTGGGGCAAGGTGACGCTGTGTACTGAGGCGTACTGCATGCCGATGGTGCACTTGTCTTCAACCATTGCTAACACTGCTTGTGTGGAGTTAGTACGTTGGGGAGTCTGGTAGTTGACTGCTGCCGCTCGGTGGTTCTATCCGGGTACTCCGACTTCCTCCACCTGTAAAACTCTCCGACTCGAGGTGATCCTGGCTGTCGAAAGTGTCGTTAAGTCCCAATAAATAAATATATAAATAACACAGTTACGACGGAAATATCCTAACATGGCCAGTGTTTGAAATTCATTTTCAGACTACAAATAAAGTGAAACCTGATATAGAGAGATGCGTGCTACAAATTAAAAAATATTTATTAGGCTTCTTTATAGGCATCTATAGACACGAACGATGCCATCGTGCAAAAGCATAAATTAATCATTTACTGGTGGTACCGACCAAAAACGATCAGCGTTATAAAAAAAATCGCCATTCAAATTCTATTATTTTTCAGTTTTTGTGTTCAATAAAATATTTAGACCCCCACATTAAAACGAGCTCGTTGTTCTCGTTCCAAAAAGAGGTCTTAAGCTATGTTTTAAAGCACACTTTTTTAGTTGTTCGGGAATTTTTCTGTAAGCATCGTCCACATGTGCATCAACTATTGGCTAAACTTTTCTGTATTGTGCAGAAATATATGACCTTAATAAATAAATAAATAAATAAATAAATAAATAAATAAATAAATAAAGGTCGTCCGCTTTGTATTGAATAAAAGGTTAACCCTTTGAACTCTGGTGGTATCTTCCATGCCAGTTCAATGGAAGCAATTAGAAGAGTCCATATTCATTATTTGGTGGTGGACCAATCAATAGTTTCAACGTGCAGCCTCTGGGCTGCACGTTGAAAATATTGATTGGTCCACCTCACGTATTTACTGAACAGCCAACTTATATAATGACGTTATGACGTTTCATGTTTCTGGCCGGAAAAGTGGTTCAAAGGGTTTAAAGGTTAAATGCGTTTGTTCTGAAAAAGATCTCGTCTGAACCTGGGAACTCCTATGTTAGCACCTCCCTTGAGTCCACTTGGCGCTGAAATGTTGTTTCCGTAAAATCACCATGACGGAATAGGCGGTTGTATTTAATCTTATTTTAACAGTAATTTTTACAGTGTATAGAGAACAGAGAAACATTAACTAACTTTTATAAGTAAAAGTAGGAAATTCGCGCTAAAATAATGGAAAACATGATTTTCCTATTTGTGTCCACTCCCTTTACGTGCTACAGCTTTATACTGTATCAAAGACTGAAAAAAGTTAGCTGATTATCAGAATATCACTACGGTAAAGTTTTCCATTCGCATTTTTCAAAAAAAAAATCTTGTTTTTTTAACTATGCAGGTGAAAATGGTAGAAATGGTACCGACGGTATGCCCGGAAAGAGAGGGAGACGTGGCAGAAAAGGTCTACCCGGCGAGGAAGGTCCCCAGGGAACCCCAGGTATTCCGGGCTTCAAGGGTGAAAAGGGAGACAAAGGAAGTATCGGATACCCAGGATCTGCGGTTAATTGCTCATGTAAGTAGGACACTATTCCACTTAATGTACATGCACTTTAAAGATGTATTGAGAAACTATACCACCGAATCAATAGGTGTTGCAAAGATCTATCGATAGGTAGACGTTAAGAAATTCCTACAATGCTCAGCATGTGCTTGCAAGCATGTTTCTTATCCCTCCTCCATATTCCCCTTTACCTCTTCAACTTTGTTAAAGAATGAAAACGAAAAATAATATTGTACTTTCATGTTGCTACTTTATTCATGATACAGACATTTGAGCTACAAATATTGGCAGTTTTATAATTTATTTTCCTTGACGGCATCAAAATTCTACAATAAACAACCTATTAACTTAAAATTCCACAACCCTGTATAAGTCTTTCCAGTAGTCCCTTGAATCCATCACCATATGTAACATGTAACCAACTAACCCTGTGCACTCATTTTACAGTCTAAATTGGTGTGTATAGTAGAGTGTGATATGTCAGCCCATGAACTATTCCTGTGTAATGCCTATGGTTAGTCAGTGTATGTTATCTATGTTAACTCTGTGCAATGCATAATATTAGTTAGCCTTGTGTTTTCTAGGGAGTATGGGAATTTGCACCGGTTTGGGAACTCATACACTCTGAGGCAAAGCCGAAGGGTGTATGAGTTCCCAGACCGGTGTAAATTCCCATACACCCTGGAAAACACAAGGATAACGGATTTATTTCCAAGAATTTTGGTGTACTTAATACTTTAACCTAAATTGTTGGTAAAACTGACAGAAAATTTGTACTTTGTAAGTTTCTTAATAAAACCAGACAAATATGGATGTCATTGGAACTGGCTCAATGAGCCAGTTCCAATGACATCCATATCTGTAATATTTTATTACACATAAATATTAAATTTCCTGAATTTTTATTTTTGTTCTAGCATAACCGAGCAGAAGGTATGAATTAATAATTAAAAATCGGTACTTTTTTAGCCATATACCCTGCTATTGTTTATTCTTGTTTTTACACCATGGTTAATCATGGGGTAAAAAGAGCTACTGTGGATTGCAAGTTACACCGTACCTCTCAGCCAATCAAAATGTAGTATGTTGTTGCATTTGGAAATAGGATTAGTTACCCCTTTCTTTCTGGTTATAAATAAGTTCATTCTCTGTTATGTGACAAAACCCTGTAGATTGCACAGCCTTAGTTAGTATACATTTTCATGATTGTGATATACACAGAACGGCACGCACAAGTGAATGGATTAATCGATAAGGCACGAGTGCCAGCGCGGTAGGATTAAACGAGAGGCCTGCGGCTTATCGTTTTATCCTTCTGCGGTGGCACAAGTGTCATATCAATTAACCCGTTGACACGCGCGTGTCGTTCTGTGTTTATTACAGGCCTTTCCGTCTATAAAAAACAATCATTAGAAGGACGCTCAGCAATTCATTTGACAGCTATCAATAAAATGAACGCATTTTATCGACAACCAAATTTGTAAGGGGAACCTGTGTTACTATTCAGTTCCATGAGTTCCAATGTGTTCTATGTGCCTACTGGCATATAGAACACAATGGAATGCAGGGGAAGATCTGTAGCTATCGCTAGCGATACAAACTGTAATTGCGGTGCACGATTTCTAGACAATTCCAGTGAAGTTTCGCTTTTTTTTAAAAAATAGTCCTTCAACGATTTCCGTTCCGCACATGTGTGCGGAACAGATTTTCATTTTCCGCGTGGTTTATTATTGCTATAGATGGGGATTTCAAAGTACAGGCGCGTAATAAATGGCAGTTACAAAGTTTTTAGAACCAGAAAGTGTGACTAACCTTTTGCTGTACGCAGAGTGAGTCACACTTTCTGGTTATAAAACAAGTTTCATTATTAACCGAGTAACTTACGTGTGTAATGTAGAGCCTTAATGAAAATCTCATCTATATCAACTCTTTACCCAACATAATGGTAAAAACCAGCCAGTACTATTCTTAATAAAACATTCCAACTCAGCTTATGTCCCCCTCACTGGAACGGGGTGTGGTATATTCTTGTTAGGGAATTTCAAAAATGAAAACATATTTTATTTTCAATTAATATGGTCATGATGTTTAGGAGAATCCCGTCTCTCTATCCATTGTAAACAGTGATGTGTCTTTGTGTCAATAATAATATAATAACACTTTGGCCAGCCGCTGATTTGTCGCGGTTCTCGGCCGAGAAGGCCTTGCTTACCCCTGTACTCCCAACTGCCTCCCTATTCCCACGCTTCTCCTCTCCTTCCAACACTCGGAGACGAACTGCTTGATGACATCCCTTGCCCCATTCTTCCCAATCTCTCCGATTAGCATATTAACCCTCTCCTTTGAGTCTCCCCTAACCACATGTCCTTCATTCTCCCATCCCACTTCCCCATTATACTCCCTCATTCTTTTAGACTGATACTTTGGGCATTCTAGAAGAAAGTGTTCCATGGTCTCCACCATGCCCAAGTTACACATCTGGCACTCCCTTTCACCGTCTTTCCCAATTTTTCCCCTCAGCTCCAGGGATCGCGACCTCAGCTTGAACAACAGTGACCCCCCCCCCCCCAAAGGTGCCATCAAGGTACTCTTCAAAACCTGGCTTCTCTTTATCACGCAGGCCACCAAAAGACCGCTTTGATTTAAGCCCCTCTCGCCAATTACTGTTACAATCCTCCATGACCCTTTCTCTGACGATTGTTTTACCCTGGTTTGTCCCAGCGTTCAGGTCCGAGATCTCCAATGAGTAGTTCTCTACTAGCTCCCTCACTTGGACCATCCACCCTGTTTTGATATTTGAGTTGAAAATTCTCAGGAGCATTACTTTACACCATCGGCTGTCGGGGAGATTTACCAAATAATTAAGATAACCGAGTTTCAACCAGGTCTATCCTGTCCTTGATCCTCATCCACCCAAGCTCACCCCTGATTGCTTCTAGCGCTGCGGCATTACTCGACCCCGTTATCCATCGGCCTGCATCGTTCTGCAGGAATTCCAAGCTCTTTACGGCCGTCTGGTTTAGGGGTACCACTTCCGTACCGTATGTTATACTTGGCAGCCCCACCATTTCCCAAATGGTTTTCCCCACGAAAACCTTATTGAAACTGTTTCTCCCTATAAGTTTCATTTAGTTAAAGATTCGCTTCCCCTTCAGAATCAATTTATTTGTGTGGTTTCGGTAGATGCCTCTTCCTGTAATGTTTACATTTACCCCCAAATACTCGTAATCACCTGTCTCTCCTACACTGAGAAGTTTGCTGCTCCCTTCCGGAATGCAGAACTCACCCACTCTCCACCTTCGAGTGGGGTCCACTTTGCGACCCACAGGTATAACTTTGCTCTTGCTTTCATTAAGTTCGAGTCTCCATTTGCTCCCATATTTCCCAACAATTCCCAGCATTTTCGTTAGCCCCTCTTCGCTTTCTGACACTAGAGCCATATCGTCTGCAAAAAATAGCCCTGGGATCTTCAAGTCCCCAACTGCTACCCCCTCGTCGCTACGCAGGAGTTCATCTCCTAAACCTTTGATGTACAATGCAAACAGGATTGGCGAAAGGATACACCCTGTTTTAGGCCTATCTCCATAGGCACACGTTTTGTTGTAATGTTTCCCAGGCTAAGTTCACTCTGTACATCCTTATATAATGCTTTCATAATTCCAACAAAATCGCCGCCTAAGCCCAGGGCCTCCAGCTTGCGCCACATACCCTCCCTCCATACTCTATCGTATGCCTTTTTGACATCCAAAAAGGCCATAAACATATTTTTCTTTTTTGCTTTCGCGGATTCTGTCATTTGGGATAGCGTGAAAAGATGGTCAGTAACTCTCCTTCCCTTCCTGAAGCCATTCTGGATTTCTCCCAAAAAACCCTTCTCTTCAATCACCTCCTCTAGTCTCCCATACAGGACTTTACAGAAAACCTTTCCAATGTTGCTACTGACAGAGATCCCTCGATAGTTATCCAAAACGTCTTTTCCCCCCTTTTTGTGAATAAATGTCACTTTGCTTTCTCTCCACTCCTTTGGGACCTCTTGATTTTCTATGGCTACATTGAATAGGGCAGTTAAGCTTTCCACGAATTCCTCTCCCCCTTTTTTGATAAACTCGTTTGGAATTTCATCCACTCCTCCCGCTTTTCCATCCCTTAATTTTGAGATCACATTTCGCACCTCCTCCGTTTTAATTTCGCTGCACACGAAGTTCGATAGGTATTCCTCGACCTGATTCGGACACTCGGGTGGGCTCCCCATGCCCCATCGCTTATCGTTTACCTTTTCCCAGTGCTTGACTAGTTCAGATGCGACTTGATCTTGGTCGTCTGTAACTCTGCCATCTACTTTAATGCTCTGTGGGTTACTTCCTTTGTTACGTTTATTCATCCATTTCCAAAATACGTTCGAACTCGACCCCCCTGTCGTTCTTATCGTCCTAATAAGACTGCTATTTCGCACTCTCCGATTATCGTCTTTAATCTTATTTACTTTGTTTCGTGCTTGTTGGTATTCTTCCTTTGCTAGTGTGGCCTCATTGCTTTCTGCCCCCTTAAGTTTTCTACTTCTCCTGTATGCAGCACATTTAGCTTTTCTTCCCTTTATGGCCCTTTTCAGTTCTTCATTCACTCTCTACCCAAGTTCCCGTGTTGGCACCCTGATTTTCCTACACTTTCCTTCCCTGCCTCCACTAGGCTCGAAACTATGGCGTCGGCCATCTTCTGGACATTGCCCCCCCCCCCCCCCCCCCCTTGGGCACGGTTGCAAGCTTTGGTTTCAGTTTTTCATTGAACTTCATCCAGTCAGCATCCTTTTTGAGTTCCCAAATCTCCTTAAAGCTTCCTTTGCTTTTTTACTAGGTTTTTGGCCCTGATCATCACTGTAATCAAGTTGTGATCACTATCCACCTCCATTTTACCCTCATCATCCACTTCTACCCCTATCACCTTCCTCCATAAATTAACATCTGTGAGAATGTAGTCGATTATTGATTTTCTGTCGTTCCTCTCCCAGGTCCAATTCCCCTTACACCTCGCGTCCCTGTTCAGAATCTTCAGACCGAGCTCGTTTGTGAAGTTCAACAGCTTCCTTCCATTCCTGTTGACTTCCTTGTCCCCACCCGCTATGCCCTCTTCCTTATCGCCTATGTGGCCATTAAAATCACCCATCAGAATTATACCGAGCCCCTTGTTTTGTAGCTCTGTGATATTGGCCCTTAGTGTTGAGTATATCGAGTCATTCCACTCGGGTTTACTTCCCTCCACCGCACAGTACACAACCCCAAGGGCAATACTTTTATTTCTCAGATTGATCCTTACCCACCCAATTTCATTCGATATATCAGCCGAGGTGCTGGCCTCTTCCAGGTCTGTGATCAGCGACGGTTTTAAATCCTCTTTAATGTACATGCCTACCCCTCCCCCTTTTTTCTGGCCTTCCGTTCGTCCTACACCTATCCACACGCACCCTCTTACTTGGTCTACCCGTTCCTCGTGTCTTATCCACGTTTCTCTTAGTCCATGACGTCAAACTCCTCTGCCTCGATCAATGTAGCAATTTCACTTTCTTTCCGGTGGAGACCCTGGATGTTGCTATAACCCACTTTCAGGGTATCAAAATTCATTGGCTTCCGCCTACTGGTCCCATTATTATCTAGTCCCTGTATGTTTGTATATCCTATTTTGTGTACCTTTGCTTTCCTTGAGATGCTATTCCTATTGAAGTGGATTTTTGGTCCCTTTTCCTTATCCCCCTTATCCCATTTTTCACTACTATGGTTCGTAACACATTTCCCGTGTTCATTCCTCCCTTCGCTGGCCCCCCTCCCCTCCCTATACCAAAAAAGTCTCCACCACCTGCAACATATTTCTTCCTAAAACCTCTGTATCCCTTGGGCTAAGATGGAGACCATCCCTTCCATATAGGTCCTTTCTGTCCCAAAATGATCCCCAATTGTCTACAAAGGGTATCCCAAGTTCCTTACAATACTTCCCCAATTCCTCATTGGCCCCAATGATCCGCGAATTACGCTCGCCCCCACCACCTAGTACTGGGAGAAGCCCCGAAACCATTACCTGTGCATTCTTGGCATTCAGTTGAGTTATTAAGTCCTTATAAGTCTCAATAAGCTGAACTGATTTTCTCTCCCTGATGTTGTTGGTCCCCACGTGTACAACAACCACTGGGTCTGGGCCTGACCCCTTTACTAATCCACCCACTCTGTCCCTTAGGTCCTCCACCCTAGTCCCCGGAAAGCACAAATTGGTCCTCTTGACACTGTCGGGCCCACACACCACCCTATCTAACCCCCGCACTATGCTACTCCCTGCAACCACCAACTGCCTCTTTCCTGTCCTACTACCCCTGTTACCACCTCTGTTCCCACTGGACCGACTCGCAGTCTTGCACTCCGCCACACTAACCTCCATGCCTACCTCCACCTCTTCAGACCTAACCTGCTCCTCAGAATTCTCGATATCACCCAACACACTGAATGTATTTTGGACACTGCACTCCACCTTTTGCCCACTTCCACTGCAAGCTACCTTGTCCTCGTTTACCACCTTCCTAACCTTCCCTCTGACTCCTGCCCTGACAGACTCCACATGGTCATCGCTATCTCCCTCACTATCCGATTCTAAACGAATACGCCATTTGCCCCCCCCCCCCCCCCCCCCGACTCACACTACTAGCCTGGGAACTTGACACTCTAGCCCCTACTTCTCCCCTACCCTCAACCCGACGCACCTTCATATTCCCAAAAGACCCACTATCCACGTCAAAAGTCCGCTTCCTACTACCCACCACCTTCCATCCCCACCGAATGCCACCCTAACTGGGGTAACACCAGACTTTCCTGGCTTCCCCAGTTTCCCCCTCACCACCTGCACCTCTTCATCCAACTTTACATATGCCTCTAGCAGCTGCATTAACTCTACGCAGATGGCGCACATCCCCAACTCCCCCAGCTCACGTCCATCCACATACACCATATCACAGTGCATACACACATCCGACCGCTGGCCGACCGTTGGTAACTCACTAACACCCCCTGTGCTGGCCTCAACCACTGCCCCCACCAGTACACGTGTACTAACCGTCTCTACACTGCTAGTCTGAACCTCTCGCGTCAAGAAACACTTACCATCCATAGCAACCATAGCCAAAATTAGAATGAGAAACTTAAATTTTGAAAAACCGGTCGAAATGGTAAACAAAACAAAAAACAAAACACCGAAAATGACCCGCGCGAAGATAGGGAACACGCAACTGATATCCGATAAAGAATCTAAAGAAAACACTAATATAACTATCTTTTATTAAAAATCACATCTATACAACACTAAAACAATATATATATATATATCTACAGTAACACCTGGGAGAAAAATATGGATAATTGAGCTAACTTTTGACAACTGAATCGAAAATACTCCCTGTTGGTTCAGAGATGGACAAGCCGGTCAATGACAACGTGTTTCAAGAGAGTCATTATCGACGTTGCCTTCCGTGAAAGCCAAAGAACAGTGGTGGGTTAACACTCAGACACGAAATCGCAGAAGTCGCATTCCAATTTTTCAAACTCAAAGTTTCAAACTCCAAATTTCAGACTTGAGATATCAAGTTTCAAATTTCGACACTTGCGTTTTTAAGCTTAAAACATGCAGTTTGACCGTTCATGTCGAATGATTGAAATTCAGAATTTGAATATTGCAAGCTGATTGAAGATTTTGAGTGCCATGAATGCTTAAAGGTTATAACTATGTTAGTTTCATATCGGTCCAGATATGAGCCCGACGTAACTTCATATCGAGTGCTGATATCTCAGCCGATATGGAACTAACCACGTAACTACTTAAAAACCTCCTTATTTTTTAAACCAAAACAATTAATTACAAAATCTTCTCAGATCTATTACTGTTTTCTGACAGTGTTATTGTTTCTCATTCGTCCGAAGTTTCTTCTTCTAGTTCAACTATCTGGGGAAGCCGTGTCGTTCCGTTAGCTAAATTATCTCCTTTCCCACTTCGACAAATCTCCACTTACGACTCTGAATCTTAGTTTGCGTTGACTTTTCTGTACAACTGTTTCCTCCCTTGTCTTCACCCACCCAATCCCTACTTATTGCCATCGTTAATTCCTCACTGTCCACAAACTGACCTTCAGACTATTCGATTATGCCTGGTAACGTCAATTCTCCTGATCGCGTTCGAATAACGGCGAACAATTTCGATGTAAACAAACTGTTTGCGCCTAGTAACGCACTGGTTCGTATCGATCGAGATTTGCGTCATATCAGCCTAACTTGACAATGAGTAATTATGGGTAAGAAAATCGTAGCTTGCAAATAATAAAAGATATTTTTGGCAGAAATAGGGAGGGAAGCCAGATGGTTAATTGGGATGCACACGACCTACATGTGACATGAGATGAATAACATGAGGAGATAAAATTCCACGAGTGTAATTTTAATTTTACCTTCATCTTTATAGGTTCTACAATACAGTGGGTGTTTTCTATTGACGACAGTACTAATCTTTTCCCCTCTCCCCATCTCATCAAGCTGATTGATTTGGGCAAAAACAACCATCTATCCCTTCAGTTTATCATCTCATGAACAAAAATATACTGAAAAAAATATAGGTCGCCATGTGAATTTTGCCTTTAAATTTGGAGCTTCCTGTACTCCGGTCCAGTTTCGCACTGAATGAAATGTACAGATTTTTACCTACTCCCACCCAATTTTAATCTTCTCTCACACATTTCAGAAGACAATAGTCACCAATATTTTATATCTTTTCCAAAACATGCACTTTAAAATTTTACTCACACTTGCAAGCTCAGTTCATTTTCCAGCAATCGGATAATTCCACGAACTTTTATCCTCCATTAACGGTTGGGATGCAAACCGCTGGAGGTGCTGTTTGCACGAAAACACTGTATTGTAACCTATACGCGTTGGATAAATATAGGAATTTAACTCAAAACTAACAGCGACTGAAAACTTCAGGCAGCATTGTCCTGGGAGGCATAATCTCCTTGATGCTTTGAATATCTATCGCGCATTGTCATTAGATTTAAAAGAATGCCATGTTCTATTCTTACTAAATTTCAATTCCTTCTTAAGGCTTATTGTTTATTACCATACTGCAGTTAGCAGTGTCCACGCTGTCGGGTGCCAGTTTAGCCTGCTGCACCAACAACTTTGATTTGGCACCAAACAATCTTCGTTGGCAAAAATAAATTTTGGCACCAAAAATGTTCGTTGCACTTGTGATGGAAAGCCACTACAGCAGCAAAGAGCACGGTCGATGACGAAACAAACAAATAGGAAATTATCACGATTTCACGAAACACAAGCAAACCCAGTGATTTTATCAGCCAAATGTTAGAAGTAGTGTTTGAACAAACGTTAATTGCCAGTGAGAGGTAACGAGGCATCGTTTTTTTTTTCCTTTTTTAAAACATTATAGGTTGTCAACTTTACAAAAGACAGCATTTAATAGATAGATACTTCAAACCGTCGCGAGTCACTCACGATGATTTGATTTATTTATCTAATTAAATGCAGCGCTTTGTAAAGACTCGCAACCAGCTAAGCCCAGTGAATTAACAGTAACTAGTCATTTAATGCGTTCTTATCTAAATGCAATAACAGGTGTACGTAGCGACATCATTTAGCTCGAACATTAATTTAATCAGCGGCATACATTTTACTTAGGTGACCGCGCTTTTAGACTGCTGAGGATTCTGCCAGTTCTGTTGAATTTTTCCAGGACTAATTGTCCGTTCACTCTTGGAATTGTTGCCGAGAACATAAATCTGCTATCAAACAACATATACTTTAACTTCCACACTCACTTGTCACCAACGTGAAGAATGATTTCACCTCGCCGATGGCGCGCTGGGACAGTGTGGGGTAGTAGAACCCCTTTGGAACCGGTTAGCGATGTTTTGGTTTGTCTGAGGCAGTTGATGTAGGGCCCTTTTAGCCCAAAGTTAAAGTCTGCCACTTATGGTACGCTAATTGTTAGGCCCTCACGAGGACGTATAGTAGGTTTTAGACTCTTTCTTTCCTTTATTGTGGTGGTGTTGATTTGGGGTTTTCAGTCAGGTATAATCTGGCACTTATATTTAGGTCTAGGCTAGTCATGAGCAAGTAGAATCTGCTTCTGTCACTCTGTATCGCACTTAAGAAGAGAAAGCAGCATATACCAGCCCAAGGGATGATGTTCTAGATTTGTACACGCAGCCTGGGGTGGGTGATATCCTTTTTCCTTGACTCTCTTTCTGTTGCTCTGTTGCAGGTGATGGGAGTATTGTTATCTTTGTGCCCTCTATATTAATTATTATCTTTCACTCTATTTCGTCTGCATTAACGCTCTCCACGCTGAGGATTAAAAGCAAAATTTCAAGCTACAAATTTTACCCATGCTGCAACTAGGAATTTCACCACGTCAGTTTTGTTTGACAGAGCTTAATGAGTTTGAATTGTTAAATACCTAGATTCACTATGGGAAAAACGTTATGCCTGGGATTTTGTTATTTTGCCATCAGTGTGCAGAGGGTTAATGTCTAGTTAACACGTCATCTGCAACGCGCCAAGTCGATTTTGTTAAGTTTGTTTTTCAGAATAAAGCAATCGTTGACTTTTGAATAATATTTCATTGAAATGGCCATAGGTCATACTATTGTGTAGTTTTGAAAATGAGTATGCATACCAAACACGTTTGTTGAACTAAAAATAGATAGAGAGAATGAATATAAAAAAACTTTTGTTGTTAAAATAGAAATAAATACATGTAAGATGTAATACACATACAGGCACATGTGTATATCTAATATATAAATGCGAATGTCTGTATCTATCTCTCTATCTCTCTATCTTTGTTCCGGGTGAACTCCTCCGTTTCTCGACCGATCGATCTCAAATTTTGTACACGGTGGTAATTCGTCCCTGCGAGTAACATGGGATGGGTTTCATGCCCGTGCGGGGTGACCTTGACCCTGAAATTGATGACCTTGACCTTTTATTTCGTAAACGGCTGGGCCGATCAGGCTAAAATTTCATATGTGTGGGTATATTGACCCATCGATCATTTTGACTTTATCAGGGTTCCAGTGCGGGGTGACCTAGACCTAGAAAGTGGTGACCTTGACCTTTTATTTCGAAAACGGCTGGGCCGATCGGGCTAAAATTTCATATGTGTGGGTATATTGACCCATCGGTCATTTTGACTTTATCGGGGTGCCCGTGCGGGGTGACCTTGACCTTAAAATTGATGACCATGACCTTTTATTTCAAAAACGGCTGGGCCGATCAGGCTAAAATTTCATATGTGCCGCTATATTGACCTATCGATCAATTTGACTTTATCGCGGTGCCCGTGTGGGGTGACCTTGACCTTGAAATTGTGACCTTTACCTTTTATTTCGAAAACGGCTGGGCCGATCGGGCTAAAATTTCATATGTGCGGGTATATTGACCAATCGATCATTTTGACTTTAGCGGGTGACCTTGACCTTGAAATTGATGACCATGACCTTTTATTTCGAAAACGGCTGGGCCAATCAGGCTAAAATTTCATATGTGCGGGTATATTGACCCATCGATCATTTTTACTTTATCGGGGTGCCCGTGCGGGGTGTCCTTGACCTTTAAATTGTGACCTTGACCTTTTATTTCGAAAACGACTGGGCCGATCGGGCTAAAATTTCATATGTGCGGGTATATTGACCCATTGATCATTTTGACTTTATCGGGGTGCCCGCATCAATTTGACTTTATCGCAGTGCCCGTGCGGGGTGACCTTGACCTTGAAATTGTGACCTTGACCTTTTATTTCGAAAACGGCTGGGCCGATCGGGCTAAAATTTCATATGTGCGGGTATATTGACCAATCGATCACTTTGACTTTAGCGGGGTGACCTTGATCTTGAAATTGGTGACCTTGAGCTTCTATTTCGAAAACGGCTGGGCTGATCATATCTGAGGGTATATTGATATAACCATCTTCTCTCGTGCAACGCCGGGTAACACCCGCTAGTCAATTTATATATTCACTGCTTGAAATTGCTTGCAAAAATGGTCATCGTTCAAAATGAGAAATGTGGAAAGTAAGCTGCACTCGATTATAGGATCCATTATAAATAATTCTTGTCCCAATTAATATTTTTTTTTAAAGTTTTTACCTCCAGATTATAACCACTTATATCAGTTTTCAAATAACATTTCCAATTTTCGACAAAACAGAAGAATTTTCTCTTGAAATGTTTTAAATTTGGAATAAGATATAATAAGCAAAGTTTTGTACAGCAGGTAATGCCTTATCTTAACTTCCATAATTGTGTTTCCTCTAGTTATTCAAAGGGTGGTATTCCAAATTCTGCCATTATATGGTCAAAATACTGCAAAATGATTGATGTGATATCGTCAGCAGATGAAGTGCTATCACCTTTCTGTCAAACTATTTACATTATTCTTTAACATACCTTCTCTACTAACCACTAACACTTGTAGGCATGAAAGGTGAAAAAGGAGAGAAGGGTACCAGAGGCCTTATAGGATTTACTGGATATAAGGGAGAACGCGGTAAGTACTTTAAGTCTCATGCACACAGTAAGCAGCACGAGTATTACGAACAGTGCGATAAATCACTATTGAAGTTTTTATTTCAATTTTTTATGTTGGACACTGTGCTATGTATACTGATCCCACATCGCTGTATAATAAGGATAATGCTAATAATGTGGGGTCAAATGTCAAACTTATAATCATTGATTATAATTCTGACGCAACGATTTGTTGCGTCAAAAATTCTAATCAGTGATTATAAGTTTTGCTTTTAACACTTCATATTATCAACATTGATCAATAATTTTAGATACCAGCTTTCATTTTCGTCACAGCGTCAACACCATTTTTCTCTATTTTGATACAGATACGAATCACTGATCTGAAAGGGTTGTAGTGGTACTTTATGGCAAAGCTAAGCTATTTACAATTTAGATGTATTTTGAGCTCACATGGTGTCCGTAACAAAGGAAAGTTGCGGATGCAAGGATCACATTTTCCCTTTATTCACGGGGCGCCAGTCTGGGGGGGGGGGGGGATGAGGTGGGGTGTAGGGGTTTATGATATGTATGGCATGCTCTGTGTATGACATGTTTATAGCAGTGTGTCAAATGTGCATCTGTTCACAAAAGAAAGAAGTACAAGGTATAACGAAGTTTAAAAATTCATTTGCACCTTTTGCTCGTCGACCTGCAATCAGCGCCCATGGTCTCACGTGTAGTTGCCATTAGATCAGTCGAATTCAGGAATGCACCCTATGGAGGAACATCATCAGCATCCCTCTCTGGCACTAAAAGTAACCCAGTAATAAATAACAGCACGTTGTAAAGTAACGTAGTGATATTTATTTATTTATTGGTGCTTATGGCACAATGACTAATCGTGACCGTGACAGTTTTACTGGTGGAGGAAGCCGGAATACCCGGAGAGAACCACCGAGCATCGACGAGCAACTGCCAGCTCCTTGACATTCTAACTATGTTCAAGCTCCTCTCAAGCAGGGTTACTGTGGTTGCAGACATGTGCACCATGGACGTGGCCTTAGTACACGGCGTCATCGTGCCCCTATGTAGGCAACCGGGATAAAGTGCCTTGCCCAAGGACACAACGCGGGTCGTCCCGGACGGGGATCGAACTCTGGACCTCTAGCACAGAAGTCCAAGAGTCTACCACTGAGCCACCGCGCTCCCAACGTAGTGATAAAAGACGTCGCAAACGTGGTTGAGGTTTATTTAATTCTTTGAACGTGTTTGGAGCTTTCAAGTGGCATTAACTGTTGTATTTTTATCTTTAGGCCTGTGGTGATCAATAAACAACCGTTAAAGGGATAATAAACTGCTAATTTGAAAATAAATATTGTCTTTCAGATTTTGGTTGTATGTGAAAGAGCATGTAAAACACACTGCGCGTAGAGTGTAAGACATCAAAAGCAACCGAAATTATTTAAATCTGCATATCATACAGATAAAATACGTCACAAACATGGTTGAGGTATTTTTTAATCGTTTTAGCGTGTTCCAAGCTTTCAAGTGGCTGAACTGTTGTATTTTGATCATTAGGCCTTTGATGACCAATGTACATTAGTTAACCCTTTACCTAACATACCAGCCAAAATCGGCCAGAAAATTAACCTGAATAAGCCTACCACACCCTAAAATATCTCGGAAGTTTCCCAATAAAACCATACAAGGAGGGATATCATTAGAACCAGCTCGTCGAGCTGGTTCTAATGATATTCATAATTGTATGGTTTCATTGAAAAATTGTGAAATTTGTTTTCGAAAAATGTGAAATTTAATTTATTTGTGAAAAATGCTGTATTAGGTAAAGGGTTAAAGGGACAGTACACTGCTAATTCAAAAAATATCGACTCGCAGATTTAGAGCATCTAAAAATCACTATATGCAGAGTGTAAGACATCAGGAGCAACGCGTAATACTTAAATCTGTAATTGAAAAAAAAATAATGCAGACGAATTTTCAGAAGATATGACAATGCGAAGGTTTAAACGAAGTTGCCTGAAAGTTATCAGATGCACACGCAATAGCGGAACATAATTTCTGAATACACGTGGAAATATTGTTATATTCGCAGCTGTCCGAATGATTGACCGCCAAAAACAACAACTATGTATTATTTTAGCAATGACTGGACCTTATTTGACCAAGAATTTTGTATTGTTTTAAATAAGGCGCAGTTATGCTTCCAATAAAATCACCTGTACGTGTATCGACAACGGTAAACGAAATCGAATTTCATGGACGCATACACTGTAAAAAGAGCACATGTACACAAACTTCACCTTTGTAGTTCTGAGAAAGCTAATTTCGACGAATATGGAAAATGACATTGCACTTCGTGCTGTTCTGAAAATTTCCGTGAGTGATCGTGTAACCAGACTGGTTACACGATCACTCACGAAAATTTCCGGGACAGCGCAATGTTCAGTATCATTTATAAATAAATAAATCAATCAAACTATAAATCAATCAATAAATCAATAAATCAAAAAATAAATGTCATTTTTGAAAAAGCCAAGAAATCTCGCCTTCAAGTTAATTTATTCAATCGACAACAGCGCTTCTCACAAATGATATCTGAAACATAAGGCTGCTTTTGCCTGATCAATTTATTTTGTTAAATTCACGGCTTATTGTCCCTTTAAGCCATTAAAGAATATGTTGCAAAAGCGAATGGATGACATTGGATTACCACGTGAGGGCACGGTAGACGGTTGGGTACAGCACTGGACTTCAGATCGAAGGGTTGCCGATTCCATCCTGATCCACGTCATCTGTGTTGTGTCTTTAGACAGAAAAAGTCACTTCATCCTAACTGTCGATGTTGGAGTACAGTGTGTTAAAGCAAACTGCACATTTATGGTATCAACCACTGCTAACTCTTTACTTAACACGAAATGCAGACAACAATTGCAAATAAAATTCTTGAATAACTTTTGTTTTCATTTTTGCGTCAAAACATAGCTTATGACCCCTCATTGGAACGAGCTCAAGGAACTCGTTCCAATGGAGGGGTCATAAGCTATATTTTTTAGACCAAAAACTAAAATTATAATAAAAATTGAATGGTAATTTTTGAGAATAGCGCTGTCCGGTTTTGACCGTTACGTTGGGTAAAGGGTTAACCAAATCCGTGGGAATCTGTCGGTTACTCACTGCTGTTTGGTGGTTTGCGCCATGTACTGCATGCGCGACATGACAGTGGCTGTTGAAAGTGCCATTAAACCCCAGTACATAAATCAATAAACATATCACATGTAGATAAAAACAAAGATTATCAAACAAATGAAAACGTTGCTTGTACCTCATTGGAACACCCCTGCTGTTTCGGTTTAAGAAACACTTATCCCTGTCACGTTTCACCATTAGACTAAAACATGCTCTAAAATCTCGCTGTCGTATAACACAACACAAGACACCGGGTATTATGAATACTTCTTGAGAATTTTGATGTTGACCTTATGGTTTGGTGATGACCGCTTGGAGGCCTGTCGGCTGTTGTTGGAGCATTTTCTGGAGATAAACTTCAAACAAACTCTTTTTTACAGTAATGTGACTTTTCAGACATAAAATATAGTACAATTATATATATAGTAATTTGTGTCGAGATTTCCTTTGAAGTTTCATCATAGTTACTGATGGAAATTTCGTCTGAACACTGGGGTCAGTTGGTGATGTGCGTGTGTTGGCCTAGGGGTTTATGCCATGTGCTCAAAACAGCATGGTTGCAAGAGACATGAGTGGTAATTTAAAAAAAAAATACACCTATTTTGTCTACCGCTTGTCTTCTCTACCACAGTATACATGGATGCAGATTTTTATTATATGCTAACCGCAAAATACCGGGGAATTGCTGAAACGGAAATTCAATATGTATTTCTTTGACCATCACGATGTATAAGGAAGTCGTATTTAAATTTTTTATTTCTCTCTCGGTGTGACCGCTGATTACGTTCAAACGTTTCCAATCAGTTGATCGTTGTTCTCAGCAAGCTTTCTCTGAAATTCCATTGTAAACAATGACAGTTTCTACAACAAAAACACCACCGAGCAAAAATGCTTAGCATATTATAAAATGAATACATAAGATTTTTGTCTGAACACCATTTTAAGGACGAATGAAAAGGAACTATTTTATTCCGCGAAACCTCTCAATTTGGCCTTCATATTGGTTACCCGTCAGTCAGCTGATAAACTTGAAGCGATGTCATTCAATTGGTTTTGTTTTTAACACCACTGGGGTGAAATTCACAGTAAAACTTACAACTGCCACAAAGCAGCAAATAAATCATTATAGTTGGGGGGTGGTGGGTTATGTAATAATAAGAATACCTACGGTTTTCGTTTGGATGCCTGAATCATCTCATTCGTGACTGGAAAGAAATAAGAATTCCATATTTCTTTCCAATCGCTCATGAGATAATTCAGGTATTCAAACGAAAACCGTACGCATCCTCTACACATCCGGACAGATATAGATAGATACATTCAAGACCAAACGCTTGATCTTTTGCGCACAAACACATATCTTAGTTCATTATAATAGCTGCGAATTAAGCTGAGTATTATTTTTTTGGTTTCTTATTGCAGGTGATAAAGGAGACAGTGGAGTATCCGGTAAATGTATGAATATTTATAAATACATTCTTTGTGTTGTTACCATGTGCATGAGCAAAGGATATCATCGTTTGTATTTGTGGCAACTAAATTGTGATTATTTAAATTTTCTGGGCTAATTAATGTGAATACTCACAAACATAACTGTATGAATCGCCAAAAATTTAAAATATACGTCAACCAGCTAAATTATAATTATGTCACCCATGACAAACCCTAACAGTTCAATACTTAATTTATTTGCATCTTCTGTTTCGGAATGGTGTCATTATGAAGTGTAACTACAGCATGAATTTGAGTGAATTTATTTCGGATTTGTTGGTGATAATTTTGATCTGTCATTTTTTTTATTTCTTGTTGAGCGTGCTCACTGTTCGTCTAAAGTCGTAACTATCTTTTAACTTGTTGAGAACTAGAAACCACTATCATGGATCGGCTGAAAAGTGATGAAAACCACTTTGGCGGGTTTCCAATATTTGTATTAGTTTGGTCTGTGCTCAGCAATAGAAGAGACATTTTTTATTAAATTTGGTTTGTTGAAATTTATTGGAGAGTGCCATTAGTCACTCTCCAATAAATTTTAACAAAACACTTATTTTTACAAAATGTTTCAAAACTATGGTACAATTACTGGCAGCATAGCATCTTTGAAAAAATACCCACGTTACAAATCACCCTTGAATATAATTTAGCATTCAGCCAGTTAAAGATAAATATATGTAGCCCGGGATGAAAGGGCGAAGTTACATGTTCTTCAGCAAATTTTATTTTAATTTTGAATGTATAAAATGGTTCCCTTCCCGACGTAACACAATTTTGTATGATACGTCTTTGATAACGCCCGTGAAACTAGCAAGTGTGCTGTTCTGTGAATTTATAAAATATTGTGTCACATTTCTTTATGGACTTTTTAGCATAGTAAACCTACGTGTATATCCATAAACACCAAGAACGGAAAATAAATAAATAAATAAATAAATAAATAAATAAATAAATAAATAAATAAATAAAAACGACTGAAATCCTCATTTTTTAACCAACAATATTTGCCTTTTCTCGCGTGTCTGGATTATCCTGTCGGCCCCAAACGCCGCGATTTCTCTTCCCTATCATACTTGAAATGCTTTCCCAGTATATCCTGTCGGCCCTGTGGTACAAATGTTTATTACCCTTTTAAAATTATCGAAGTTTCCTGATTGGTCAGTAACCAATGCATCCAATACGGTGTATTCAACTCCACTGGGCTGTACGAAATTCAACGGGGTGCCTGAGAATATCACGTGACAGCTAAAGGAGTGAACAGACATTCTATAGTACATTTCTCCGATTTACCTTTCACCCATCACCTCAAAGATTTTTTGTCAGTAATAATAAACATTCAGACTCACAAACAAAATGAGGACAATATTGTTTCGTGAGAATATTTCGAAAACTTGAATTGAATTCTCCCAAATGTTTGAGTTCAATCGAAGGGAAGTAACTCTTTCTTGCTCAATAATGAAGAAAGATACGTTTCTTTCAGTTTCTCCATTTATTACTTTTATCGCAGTTTTCTTCACTCTTCACTCGAATACCGTTTGGGGATTATATAATAGAACAAAACTCGACACACTAAAGGGATAGGGTAATAAATTCGTCACACGGTGTTTTAGCATGGTGTGCAGGAGTTTATTATATGACTATGTAATTTAACCGCTATGTAATTTAACCGCTAAATATCACTACTGTTTGACGATCTTTTCCTGGTCCCCGGAAAATCCACAGTGTGGAATCCGATTCCGTATCACTATAGTATGACAGGCTACTTACGGGTGGGTTCGAATTCGCATAATTAGCTGTTCCGATCGCAGAGAGTACTTTACACCGATTTGGAATGGGTGCGTTCGAACGGCCGTCCGGAGTTTTAACGTATTCATGATATTTTTTTATCGTATTCATGCGCATCGGGGGATTCCCCGGACGTGTACACCTGTTACAAAAATAAGTGCAAATACAAATAGTTCTTTTTTACTTCAATCCAATTTACTAAAATTTTGTGGGAATTGTTAATGCCAGCGTTGGCATGAGATGTTGAACTATAAGTCATATAATAAACCTTTTATCGCTGCAGTGAAGTGATCTGGGTAGTCGTATCACGTCGAGTTGAGGAGGTCAGATCTCCGGATCAAACGAGCTGCCGCGGCAGATCACTTCACTGTAGCGATAATATGTATGTGTCACCCTTCTGAGATTCGCATTTCCTTCGGCTTCCAGCCTCCGAAAATATGGATTTCCGAAGGGCAGTACAGTGCCGTACTCCCTGCTGAAACACCATGTAATTAATAGTATGTGTGTCATCTATTGAGGCCAATTACGTCTCCACAGTAACAGCATATTATGAATGTAATGACATTATACATGTAAACGTTGCAGTAAATCTAACACCATTTTTCAGATACAACTTTGCCTGGTGAACTCGTGACCGGGATTAGGCCACTGCCTGAAATGAGAACCGTAAAATATTTTTTTTTAAATACTTGCAGGGTATGGATCCCAAGGACCGCCGGGGCCAATTGGGCCACGTGGCTTCAAAGGAGTGAAAGGTGATAAAGGAGAGTGTGACTGTAAGTAACTCGTGTATAGTATAAATGAATTCTCACCATAAAAGTAAACATAAATCAACAAAATTATCGAAGAACCCCGTCGCCCACCCCCCCCCCCCCCCCCCGCCCCTCCAAAAAGGAAATTGATAAAAAAAATACAAAACCTCTGAAATAAAAAACCTAAAAGACAAAAAAAAATCCCAAAAGAAAGAAAATAAAATAAAAGATACAAACCCCACTGGAATCACGGCCATGAAATAGACGTGAAAGACACATTGAACTGAAATATGTTTATTCAATTCAGTTCATTTCAACTCTTTATTTCACAATATACATGAACAAAATAGCAGAAGAAATTAAAAACTACAAACAAACAAAAGCCAATGGTTGAAAAATGCAGAGGGTAGCCTAATTGGCTGTCTTCCTGAAACACCCTATTGCCCGCTTAATTATGCTTGGCAGCATTTCGGTCATTTAGATGTGCGAGGTAGGAGGTCTGAGGTTGAGGTGGCTACTTGGCAGGAAGAAATGTATAAAATATATTATACACACGAATCAAATGAAATTATCGGATGCGATGAGAGAGGAAAAAAGGGTTAGACCTCCGCATTCCGATGCCGAAATGTCCAAACCCCAAGCATTCTTCCGGTTATTAAACTCATTCGTGAAAATAGCAATGCACGGCGATGCGTTAACAGAAATAGCGCCGGCAGTTATTTAATGAATTCAAGTGTCTTTTGTGGCGTCTTTGGGTCATTTAGTAATTAGAATCTTCAACCCGCCACCAGTTTATATTGAATTAGTCCGGCCGCCATAGCACTGAACTTCAAAGTGGCGTCTACAGTTTTTTTCTCGATGGACTGTGTAAAAGTAACACCCCCTGCCTACGAAAAACTTTACTAGACGTCTGGCAGCCTTGGCCAATTTGAAATATCCACGTTTAACGTGACATCGACATTTCGCGGACGACAATGTTTGACTGCTGCTAATACAACATTCAGGGCGACACCAGAGGTTGCAATACCACATACCAGAGGTTGCATCCGAGCCAAGATACATTTTTAAGGGATGTTTTGGGTGTTTGGTGATTCTATTCATAAGTGCTATTCATAGCTGATGCATCGGCTAACCTTGTCACTTGTGTGACGTTGCAAGAGCAGAATGTGACAAAGAATTTGGAGCGATGGGATGCATCTTTTCGCGTGAGAAATAGTCATATCCGGGCGTTTCTGTTAGTCTATAGCCTCTGACATTTCAGAATTTTTAAGGCGCTGGAGCCGACTGCGTTGCGACTGGTCTGTGTTATTTGCTTGAGTTAACAAACATCCAGAGAATGGGTACTAAGTTTCCCATTCTGATGCAATGTCAGCATCGAAATTATGTAAGACTACCTGCATTAGACCACTGTCAGAACTAGATATTGGTGTGAAGTCAACATTGCGAGCTGCCATATTTGCTGCCGATGTCTTGAAACGCAACAATTCATCACAGGAACATGTTAGTCAGAAACCATGCATCGTTTCTATGAGGTCTTCGGAATCTCATGGCAGCAAGACCTATTTGCATTGTTGTTTGTATCCCACGTACCAGTGATGGTGCAATGTTGCTAATCACCATCCCGGGTAGGGTGTGGTCTAAGTTCGGTGACAAGCTAGCCAGAAAAGCCAACAATGTCCCGCTTGAAAACTCTGATATTTTGTTAAACTTGACTTCGAAAGTGTTTCGATCTATATCCATATCCTTTATTTCGGCGCATATACTTTTCTTCAAAACTTGCATTGCGCTTTCGGCATCACGATCATCTGGATTATCCAGACATAATTTGTATCTAATATCGCCTAGATCTTTTCTCGGGTGCTGCATCCATCTCGGTAGGAATATCTCTGCTTGATGTAGCTTGTCTGACACTTTTCGGGTGAACATCTTTCTCTGCACAATATTTGTGAGATTTCAAGACTAAATTGGCCCCAAATCTAGCAGCGATTGTAAATCTACATGCAGACCATCATTTTTGTTTGCTGCTTCTGATTATGTCCTCGATTCGCTTCGATGCCACGTTTATCAAACGGTCACTTACCCTATCAACGTCACATCCATATTTCGGAGAGAAAAAGCAACGACCGGCTATGGCAGATTTTGCAGATAAACTGACTGAAAAATTCAAATAATGCCGGACTACTGAAAAATGAAATGACAAAAGAAAAAGACAAGCTTTGCCGTCAAATGCTGTTCATAAAACGTCTGTTTTCAAAACAAAACAGCAGTGCTTGTCGAACATGCGCTGTTTATGTATTGAGTAACGTCATTTGTGTCTATATGAGTATAAAGTTCTAGATTATTCTCTAGTAAATGCCAGATATATATGAGAGTACCAGCACCTAGGCTAACTGTGCGAATTGAAATTGGGTACCCCTTTTCTGCGACAAATATCTCAAATTGCTCAATGCTCTCAGACGTCCAATAAACTTTTTCTGAATCGGGATATGTCCCTCTATGAGAAACACCGAGAAAAAACTTTGGACGCGACTTTGATGTTGGACAGAACGTTGGCATTTGGCGACCAGACAAAATTCACAAAACTCGTCCAGTAAATTACGTCTGGATCCAGCTGAAGCTCGGTCCAGACAAAATTTACCGAACGAGTTTTGTGAATTCGATGTAAACTGGAGACGAGTTGGAGATCCACTATTTAAAGAACGCATGTATGCGGTTGGTGTCTTGAGGCTTTCGCGCACTTTCGATATCTCAGTTTTGCCAGAATGCCAAACAGCAGTGGAAGATCCATGGTGCATAAAAATGGTATCCGAACGCTTAATCAAATCATTGAGAAGAGAGTCGGTGATGCAATTGAGAAACAACTAGTACGCAGCATCCTACTTTGACTTGGGAGCATCATATTACGCCCCCCCCCCCCCATTCACAGAGTAAATGTTCAAGAAGTTAAAGGTTCCCCCGTGAATTTTGGGATATTTTCAAGGTGCTACCTCGATGCAGCAGGTTAAACATATTATTCACCTGCCAGCGAATAATGAATATGGACTCTTCCAACTGTGAAAATTGAGGCTTTTTTGTTTTTTTATTCGGGTTTTAACGACACTTTCGACAGCCAGGATCACCCCGTCGTGTCCGGCAGTTTTACGGGTGGAGGAAACAGGAGTACTCAGGGAGAACCACCGAGCAACAGAGAGCGAATACCGGACCCCCAACGTACCAACTCCACACAATCAGGGTTAGCATTAATCGAAGATAAGCGCGCATCGACGTGCAGTACGCATTGTATGCACAGCGCCACCGTGCACCGACGTAGGCAATCGGGATAAAATGCCTCGCTCAAGGATACAACGCAGTTGACCCTGGTGAGGATTCTTCCATCAGAGGGATATTGATGCTGCCGTAGATGTCGCCAGGATTCAAAGGTTAATCAGTGGTCAAGGGTATGTGTTCATAAAATTAAAACTTTTCCTTTGATATGGTCATTAGGAAATTATGTGGTAACCGAGGCTGGCTGTTTGTGAACTTGAGATGTAATGTGAAGTGTATCAAGTCAGGCATATCTGAGTGCGCTTCTGCTATGTAAACAAACATCCATGTCACAACCTATAAGACTCTTCATTCCCATATTGATGATGATGTACATTGTGTTTTTGTATACAAATATACTTTTAAAGAGGGTTCGAGAAGGGGAAAAGTTAAGTTCATTACCACCAATCATGCAGACTTTCTGATTCTGATGATGACAGCAATGAAGTATTTTGTTTGTTTCTTCCAGTGGCAAAATTTAGTGTATCTACACAACATAGATCAAACAAAGGAACGACACCATCCACGCCTTCAGGTAAGCCACTTAACACTGCTCTGGCGAAATCCTAAATCAACTATCCACGCGATTGCAACTGCTAAAGGTGCTTTAATTTTACCAGGACATTTGAGTTGTTACCTTAGAATGAAAGCAATAATACATGTGGTCGCGTTTCCCGAATTTGGGGTAGAAATCTAAACACTATTTGAACACAATAGAAAGAATGAAGAGGCGGACAGAGGTGACGAAATCACACTGAATACGTGTGTGTGGTGTGGCGGCTGCATATATTTCCGAGATGCACCGGTCCGACTATGGTTCGGTTTAATGGTAAAAAACCCTTTAAAATGATCCAGTGAAACAATATATCGTTCATGTTCACGCTTTAACGTTTGCGATGGAAAGTATTGAAGTGTGTGGATGTGTTGTTGTTGTATGGCGGTGGTGGTGGTGAGGTATGGCACCGATGAACATACTGTACCCTCGAGATAGCCGACGAGCGTCCTTTCATGTCATGTCACCAAGGAGTAACTCATGTGTAATTACGTACTTTCATTGCTACGTGGACTTATGTCACACGCGCAGTCGGTCTAATATAAATGGTGGTCTGTCGCCGATCGTCCCCAACATAGCCAATTGTGAATCCGGTACGTGTTCATAAAATATGAAGTTTTGGGAGCACATGCGTTGCGACTCCTGCATGTTCCTATCAATAAATAAATGCTTTGAACTGAAATCTCGGTTGACAAATATTCCAACTGCATCATCAAGGCGTGCCTTGATGATGTAGTTGGAATATTTTTCAGTCGGAACTTGAGTCATGACAGTCGGGACATATTGCGTTTACCACCCCCAATCGGCTATTTTTGTGACGTTTCTGCATGTCACGTATTATAATGTCACAACAGTAAATGAACGAACGCCAGACAGCCTTTCCTTCTGAAAAAGGTGCAATTCATTGGCCAAATGTTACTAAATGTCTTTATAGTAAATAAATTTCCGGAATGTCTTTGCATGGATACATTTCCAAAATCTAGCATCTTTAACTCACTGTGTAAGCATGTGAAATATCCATGGAAAGGGTGAATTGGTCACGTATACACCTATGAAATAATTATTTATTGGTGCTTAACGCCACATCAGCATCCAAGGTATATCGTGGCGATGAAAATATGAATGTCAAAAGAGGCCATTATCTTCAACATATAAAAGAGTTGATGAAATCTGGAAGGAACATGAGGAATAAATATTTGCTTAATACAGTAATGAGAAAATGAGAGCAATACGGGAATAAAACAACCATCTATAAACACGTCTCAAACACATTTCGTACCTTGAGTGTATCAACACGCCATTGCAGATGTCGCCTTGCTGCATTCAAAGGACGATATGGATTTTTAGCTCGCCTGACTTTCAGTCAGGGGAGCTATAGTGATGACTTACCGTCCGTCGTCCGTCCGTCGTCCGTGAAAATGGTGTTTGCATCTTCTCCTTCAAAACCGGTGAACCAATTTAAGTGAAATTTGAGATAGTAGTTTGTTATGACATCGCATTTTAATTTTGTTTAAATCAAGTTGCCTCGCCCCTCAGTAGGGCCACACCCAAAAAGTGTGCATAAATCTTTAAAAAATCTTCATCTCAAGAACCACCAGTAGCAGAGACTTGATATTTGGTGTACAGCTTCCTTTTGCGTTGTACACTCAGATTTATTCAAGAGAAGTTCGAAGAGCTATATTTGCCGTCGTTATGGGAGGGGCAAGAATTTTCGCCCCGCCCAACATTTCTATTTTCCAAACCGAGAGGCTGATTTGAACCAAATTTGATATGAGGGGTTTTTGGGTCATAAGTACTTAATTTATGCCAAAGAAAATTTTCTCGTCGCCCCATGGGAACTGCAGGAGCTAAAAATAGAAAAAAAAATTAAAACGCCCATATCTCAAAAACTACACGGCACTGAGAATTCTTATTTGGTGTGAAGCTTCCTTAGGACCAACAGAATGGAAAGGTCCCCAAAAATTGCTATCGGTTTCATCATAGGGTACTTTTTCGGGACTTTGAAAAAGTACTGAGTCAGCATTTTTTAACACTGTGGGTAATAGGAAAACAATTAAGACTACTCTTCTCCCAAACCACTGCTCCAAAAGCTTTCAAATTTCACATATAACATCTTTGGAAGATTGTTTCACATGTTCATTGAAATCAAATCCCTGGGTCCATATTTGGGTTCTCTATGGGAGCCCAAATGTTTAAATTAGTGCAGTATGAGGAATATTCTTTAAACATCTTCTTCTTCAGATCCACCAATCAGAATCTTTTGATATTTGGTATGCAGCATCATTAGGGGGGTGAGATTCAAGTTTGTTCAAGCCAAGTCCCTGGGTTCATATTTGGGCTCACTGTGGGAGCCCGAATTATAACTCAGTTCAAAATGAGGAATTTTCTTTAAAAATCTTCTTCAGATCCAGCAGTCGGAATGTTTCGATATTTGGTATGCAACATCCTTAGGGGGTTGAGATTCAAGTTTGTTCAAGCCAAGTCCCTGGGTTCATATTTGGGCTCACTATGGGAGCCCGAATTATAACTTAGTTCAAAATGAGTAATTTTCTTTAAAAATCTTCTTCTTCAGATCCAGCAGTCGGAATGTTTTGATATTTCGCATGCAGCATCCTTAGGGGGTGAAATTCATGTTTGTTCAAGCCAAGCCCCTGGGTTAATATCTGGGCTACCTGTGGGTGCCCGAATTATTACTTAGTTCAATATAAGGAATATTCTTCAAAAATCTTTTTCTTCAGATCCACCAGTTAGAATCTTTTGATATTTGGTATACAGTATCCTAAGGGAGGTGAGATATAGGTTTGTAAAAGCCAAGTCCCTGGATTCATATTTGGGCTTTCTGTGGGAGCCCGAATTGTACCAAAATTTCTGTTTTCCGAACTGAGAGGCCGATTTGAACCAAATTTGATATGAGGGCTTATTGGGTCATAAGTACCTAATTATGCCAAAACAATTTTTCCCATCGCTCCCACAGGACCTAAAAATAGAAAGAATTTAAAACGCCCATATCTCCGAAACTACACGGCACTGAGAATTTTTAATTTGTGTGGAGCTTCCTTAAAAACAGCAGAAAGGAATGGTCCAAAAAAATTGCCATCGGTTTTATCATAGGGTACTTTTTTAGGACTTTGAAAAACTGCTGAGTCAGCATTTTTTAACATAGTGAGTAATGGGAAAACCATTAAAGAATCTTCTTCCCTCATACCACTACTCCAAATGCTTTTATTTTTAACATATAACATCTTTGGAAGATTCATTCACATGTTTATTGAAAGTAAATCCCAGGGTCCATATTTGGGCTCTCTATGGGAGCCCAAATGTTCAGATTAGTGCACTATGAGAAGTATTCTTTAAAAATCTTCTTCTGATCCACCAATCAGATTATTTTGATATTTGGTATGCAGCATCCTTGAGGGGGGGGGGGGGGGGGATTCAAGTTTGTTCAAGCCAACTCCCTTGGTTCATATTTGGGCTTTAATTATAGGTTTTATAAGTAGGAATTATAAGTTAGTTCAATATGAGAAATATTCTTTAAAAATATTTTTCTTCAGATTCAGTAGTCAGAATCTTTTGCTATTTGGTATACAACATCCTTACCGAGGTGAGATTCAAGTTTGTTCAAGCCAAGTCCCTGGGTTCATATTTGGGCTCCCTGTGGAGGCCCGAATTATTACTTAGTTCAATACGAGAAGTATTCTTTAAAAATCTTCTTTTTTAGATCCACTGGTCAGAATCTTTGGATATTTGGTATAAGCTTTTCTTAGGAGGGGCAGATGCAACTTCAAATCAATTCCCTGGGTTGATATTTGGGCTACCGTGTCAGGTGAGCGCCCTCAGACCCCTTGTGGCCTCTTGTACAAAAATAAGAATAGCTAGATTTGGCATTTGTGCGCATGCTACGTGCGCAAATAAAATGTTTACAGACACCAGCGTCGAGCCCAAAACTCGTTCATTGCAACATCCGACAGGATAAAACCGCTGTTGATTGTCAGGTTTTAGTCTTGTGCTGGTCATTCTTTGGGACAACGATCAAATAACTCACGATTGCATAGTCACGGTTTCGTCTTTGCAACGTACAGTACTGTGATTATGGCTAAGCTAATTTCATTTGTTTTTCTTGCGGATGGTCTCGATATCATAATATTTTATTTATGAAATCTAGATCCACCACTGGAAGTGTTCTTCCGCGTTGATATATTTATTTATTTATTTATTTATTTATTTATTTATTTATTTATTTATTTGTGCTTAACGCCACATCAACAGCTAAGGCTATATCGTGGAAATGAAAAGTATGTTTTATAAAATCGGTCACTATCTTCCATGAAATAAATAAAAAAGAGTTGATGACAGATGAGGAATAAAACTAAGGAGTGAAAACAATAATAAGAAAATGGGACCAGTTATTTAAAGAATGCTGTCTAAATCAACCTGTTAATTAGATATGAATAGACGAGCGTTCAAAAAAATGAAAACAATTTATAATTTATTAAAAGGGTTGACTTCCTTCAGGAACGACATAATGTTATGAGAATTTGTGTTGTAAAATAGGTCTGGAAGAGACGCAGTATTTAAATACTGCCGTCTAACAAGATTACAATCTGCGCTCTGCAAAAGAATGTGCCACACTGTCAACCCCTCCTGATTCTCTGTGTGGAGTCTCTTCGGTGTTCCGTCGGCAATTGTCTAAAGGGACACCAACGGGACAGATTACGTTACCACATCTCGGGACATCGGCAATATCACAGCTATAAAGTGTAAATGTGTGGTCATAGAAGTCAAACAAAAATATATATCTCCCGTTTAACCCGTTAACCAACGCACACGATATAATTTTTTTTATTTAATGGGCTTTTAAAACATTTTCGAAAACTTTCAACATAACCATATCATGTGACACCTCATTGGACCGAGATCGTTCCAATGAGGCATCACATGATATGCTTTTGTTGAAATTTAAAAAAAAAATCAACTTCTCAATTTGAAACTTACACAGGCGGATCTCGATTTGTTAGGTAAAGTGTTAAGTCGTGCTGGGCTTCAATGGCAGTCTTCAGTATAAGAGAAGGATTTTCTTAAAAGAGATATTATCAGTCAAACAATTTGTTAGTAACCTAATATGGTGTTAGTTAATTCCATATTGGGCTGTCAGCTCTCGTCGGACGTGACTCCTAACCGTGATGCAATAGAATGTTTACGCCATCTGTTTCGGTGTAAAGCTTTAACTCTTTGAACTCTGGTGGTATCTTCCAAGTCAATCCAATTACATCATTTAGAAGAGTCCATATTCATTTTTTGGGAAGACTTTATTAATATTTTAGACATGCAACGTAGGTAAAACACGTTGAAAATATGACTCCTCTCGTCCAGAATTCACTGATCTAAAGCAAATTTATTTACTTTCATGAAGTTCGAACGTATGATGATCTTGGCCTGGAAAACGGTCTTTTTACTTCAAAAGGTTAATAATATGATAAAACTATATAGGTGGCGAGGTTTATGAAAAATATTGTGCTATTGTGTTTTGCTCCGATGAAAATAAAAACCGGATTACTAATCAAGGCGTACGAGTATCACGCATCAATGACATTTATTGGATAAAGGATGAAAGGACAACGCGGAGCAAACACCATTCTTTTTTGTCGTTGGTAAATTCTGTGTATACCAATATGTTTATATGTCATTCTATCAAAGCCATTTACAGCAATTATGAACTGTCGAAATTCATTCCTGTCTATTGTGACATTATATCCAGCGTCCCTCTTCTCCTACATCTCACATGTATCTTTCATATTCCACGGTGGACAGTATTTGACACTGATAGCACGGCTGTAGAAAGTTTGAAACACTCCGAGCATTTCACGGTATTTGCCGACTTTTACCGTGTTTAACTGGAAGAATGCTAAATGATTTTTGGTCATCAAAAATTTTTCAAGTGTCCCTGCTTTGTTACAGTTTATAGGAGAGTGCCTACAGGCACTCTCCCATAAACTATAACAAAGCAAATCCACACACCCTAATTTTTTTCTCACTTCAAAGATAATATGGAGTACACCCACAGAATATGAAGCCTTCAAGTTATGATATCTGCACTTTAGAATAAAGCCCAAATATGGCTTCCAGCACTTTACCAGTTAACGCCATAACTTAACCGTTTGTAAAAAGAAAGGCCGTTTTACCGGTCCAGGTTCGTAACACGACCTGAATTCATAAGGTACATACTTGAAAATATTGATTGGCCTTCCCCAAGTAACAAATTTAGACATCCCAGTTGATGTCTTTGAGCTGACATGGAATATACCACCAGGGCTCGAAGAGTTAATCATGTCAGACGGTCGTTCATATATTAGATCTGCAGCCTATTGCCTTTTTGCATATGAAATTTTTGATGCCGCCTATATGGATCACCTGAATGAATCAGTCAGTGTTATTTCCTACCTGCTAAAAATGAAATGTTCACACTGAAATCAAATTTCATTCACTGTTACGTATGGATTATGAATGGGCCTCGATAATTAATAAAACATAAGGGCGACATTGCTTCCCATTAAAACAGAGCTCAAACCGAGATTGCTTTGTTGCATTCAATAATAGATATTGGATAGAAACATGTTGCACTCAAGTCAAATAGTTGAAAAGACATATTTCACCTGGTCCCCCGCAGATCTATGCACATGTGCAAGTTATTAATTTAATTTTTCTGATAAATAAAATAATATGTTTATCGTTTACAATGCTGTTATAATGATTATCTTTTTCAACAGTGGCGGAGCAAAAATATTTTTGGCGACGTAAAGTGGGTAAGGCGACTCTATTTTTTTATTTTCACTGCATGTGGCTGCTAACCTAATTATTCTTAATGAACTGAGTAATGTGGTGCAACAATCATGCTGAACCATACCAAATTCCTTTGACTCGACCTTCAGCGCGATCTCATTTATCATAATTTCTCTCTCCAAACAAACTGTTTGCATGCATGCATATAAAAAGAAAAGATTGTCAGCAACAAGTTAGATGCATAGCCAGACCTTTAGCTTGTCTGCACGCATTTACTTAAGGAATGTCCCAACTGTTATTTATATATATATATATATAAAAACAGATACACTATCTTAACCGATTCGTATGTTTGTTTCACTGATCCCTATACAGCTGAATTGCTGGAACATCAGCGAAATACATCTCAGCTTAATCTGCCTTTCCCCTCCCCAAGAATCATGGCGGCAAGTTAATCAACGCGATAACTGCTCACCTCGATGACATTTACTGTTACGGCGTAACAGCTTTCACATCACCCAACAGCAATGGAAAGCCTATCATGAAAACTAATAATAGGGTATAAATTTTCCAATCCCGGCCCTAGTTTTAGTCAATATTATTAACATATATTTAGTTTGTATTCCGCGAAAAATTTGCAAATCTCAGCATATTCATTTTTATTACACGCCTGTTCTATAAAATCCCTATCTACAGCAACACTAAACCATGCGGAAAATAAAAATCTGTTCCGCACTCAGGTGCCGAACGGAAATCGTTGACGTACTATTTGTAAATAGAAGCGAAATTTCACTGGAATTTTCGACAAATCGTGCATAGCAATTACAATTTCAATAGCTAGCTAGCGATAGCTAAAAATCGTCCCCTGAGTTCCAATGTGTTTTATGTGCCAGTGGGCACATAGAACACATTGGAACTCTGGGGACGATGTAATAACACGGGTTCCCTTCGCAAATTTGGTTGGCGATAAATTGTGTTCTTTTTGATGATAGTTGTCAAATGAATTGCTGAGTGTCCTTCTACTACTTGTTTTATAGACATGGGGGCGTTTAATAAACACAGAACGACACGTGCGCGTGAACGGGTTAATCGATATGACACTGGAGCCATCGCGAAAGGATAAAACTCGAGGCCTGCGGCGTGTCGTTCTGTGTATTTCCCAGACATCAAAGTATAATCTTTTAACCCTTTGAACATGAGAGGCCACTTTTCGGGCCCAAAAACATGATACTTCATAATTTCATTAAGTAGGATGGCAGCTAAATGTATGTACGGGGTAGACCAATCAATATTTTCAACATGTAGCCCTTAGGCTGCACATTGAAAATATTAATTGATATACCCTCAAGAAATGAATATGGAGTCTTCCAATTTCTGACATGGAACTGGAATGGAAGATACCACCAGTGTTCAAAGGGTTAAAAGCAATCGGCGATTGCGAGGCGTCTGAAATTGAAACCTTCAATAATGTTTTGTTTTTCGCTGCTGAGTATTGTTTATTTCAGAACCGGCGGAACCAGGAGGGCACAGGTGCCCCTTCACATTTTTCCACAGACATGTTGCGCAGTTACACAATGAGTTAAATGGAAGCATGCATACGTTTTAGTATACAGGCATTCATGTATTATATTATTTGCAAATGCAAACTACATTTTGCCGAAGAATTCCTCCTTCGATCACTTCGGTCCGTTTTTTTACTTCAATCATCTTCCAACCCGTAGGCAGGCCTTCGGGTTGGAAGATGATTGAATAGAAGAAATGGGCTTGGCAATAACCACCCCGCGGCATGCTCATATAAATTAGAGACTATAATGTGTCATGGTATATACAGATATGCGATTGTAACTTTTTCCCCACCGGGCCGAACCATGGTAGCACTAAACATTTGTGCTGATCGTCTCTGGTTTATTTATTTATGGCAACAATTGCCCACAGAAGGATGGCGGCATGTGAGTCTTTTTCTGTGTGTGACGATTGAGCGTTCCCACAATCCAGCT
This sequence comes from Pictodentalium vernedei, assembly GCA_031216915.1. Lineage (NCBI taxonomy): Eukaryota > Metazoa > Mollusca > Scaphopoda > Dentaliida > Dentaliidae > Pictodentalium > Pictodentalium vernedei. The sequence continues at coordinate 558,323,713 of CM062297.1, forward strand.
GTACAGAGGTCAGTGGTTTGTTCACTGTTGCAACAAGACGATTTTTCGACACTTTGTGAAACAGAAACCTTGTAACGGTGTGTGCCCTTTCCAACAGAATACCACACATCTGCATCCCATCTTGGAACACAAAGGAATAAATATTCTGTTCTCATTCACAAATAAACCACGACATTCAAACAGTCGAACAAGTCTCAAGTAGACTATTTTTACATCCTACTTTTATCATTTTCATTTTAATTTACATTTCTTTGTTTCTATTGCTCATCTCAATTATCTCCACCTGTATCACGGCGCATGTCATTAACTATTTTTCTTCCCCGTCTTTCAGCGAAATCGTCCAGATCTTCGTCTTCATTGTTCAAGACACTAACCACTACGAGTATTATAGTACCTTCTTTTACCATGATAATCATGTAAGAATTATTAAACTAACGTTTTGTATCGACTCATATTAGGTTTTGTGAATATGTAGTCGTCTCTGTTTCTGACCAGTGATTTTGCATGTGTAAATTTGTACTATAGTTCTTCTAATCTTCAGTTTGTGTGGAAGGAAAAACACATCTTCAGTTTGATTTGTAACGGTGATTTCGTTTTGAAGCATGCATTCCAACAAGATAAACAAGCTTTCTTCCCAGAAAACCAGAGTTGTGAAATGCATGCTTTTGAGAAAGAAAACCAATGGCATATGTCGCATACATGCCAATAGTTTTTAACCAACCATTAATTAACTGAAAAAAAATGTGCTTTCTCCCATAACAGGGCAATAAGTGTTTTCCATTTAAATTCCCCATTACTTATATAGCACCTTAACCAGTGGACGTGTTCTATCTTTCACTTTTACTTTTTGTCGTACAATAAGCCTTTAACTCTTTACCCAACGCAGACGATATCAAAATTTGTTATTTTAAATAACATTTTTTTAAATTTTTCAAACAATTTCAACAAAACCATATCATGTGACCCCTCGTTGGAACGAGCTCGTCGAGCTCGTTCCAACGAGGGGTCACATGATATGGTTTTGTTGAAATGTTTTGAAAAATAATATTTTTTCAACTGCTGAATTTGCATATTACGCGGGCGATTCGTTGGGTAAAGGGTTAATTCCTATTGTGTACTGTATTGTGTGTGTGTGTGTGATTTTTCGGTGTGTTTGGTATCGTATTAGTTGTATCACTATAATAGTGGTTGTGATATTACTGCTATCGTAATACTTCATAAAAGTACATAATATTTTGACCACTCAGTGGCCTTAAATTTTATGTAACCCAGTCTACGATATTAACAAACTTGCCATTCAAATCATATTTTTTTTACCGGACGTAACGGCCAGTTCTATTCACAAAAGTCACCATCCTCCATTTTCATTATTTTTTTTATTTTTTATCTCAAAAACATACCTTATGACCCTCATTTGAATGAACTCGTTGAGCTCGTTCCTATGAGGGCTCATCAGCTAAGTTTCTGAGGCAAAAAAAAAAATAGAAAAAAAAAAAGTTATTTAAGTGTCGTCGTCTGACTTTCGTTTTAGGTTAAAGAGTTTTATACCACGATTGTTGTGTGTTTTCAACGTTACCCGACACAATACATTGAGAAACATGTGCTGGATATAAACAAGCGTTGAATTCGGACTACGTATGAGAATGTAATTTAAGAACGCACCTGATTAGTCGTTACGCATCTGGTTGATGTTATGACGAGAATATAATGCTTCGACATAAAGTGTTACTCAAGAAAGTAAAAAGACCGCTGAAGATATTTTAAAAAAAAAACAATATATGCTTCATTCAGTTAATGCAAGCTGAAATCGTGGTATAAACAAAGACCACAACTCAGGTAGTGTACGGGGGTGGGTGGGGGGGGGGGGGGGGGGGCAGGAAGAAACGATCCTTTTTTTGAATTTTTACTATATTTCACTCACGCTTACGGAGCTGCGGAATCACATAAAAAAATATTTCAGGTCGTTGACTCATGACCCCGTATTCATCCAACGTTGTGCTTTGTCTTAATTCCGATATACTTTTTTATTTATTGATGCTTAACACCACATCAGAAGCTATTATTGTGGCGAGAAAGCGGTACAAAGTGAATCACACTGTCAAGGACGAGGGAAAGTGAGTGATTAAAAACAAGAAATAATTTCAGTAGGATGATAAAGACAAGAGTAATTTGAATAGTAATGATTGATGATGCTAACTTTGGACAAACCTTATAATCTGATGACTTGAGACATAAAGAGACTAGTATAAAAAACAGTAATAATAAAAATAATTTTAATATTTATTAAAAAGGTTGATAACTTTAAGAAATGATAGAATTTTGTGCTGACCCGTACGATAAAATAAATCTCCCTACAATGAAATACTACCCTCTAATGTGATTAATATCAGTGCAACGTACAAGATTGTTTCCACTGTCAAAACAGGACGCCAAGGAATACATTATGGTCGCACCCCCCCCCCCCCCCCCACGCCCAGCTAAAAAGGAAAGTGTTGGTCTTGTATGACCAATATGACACAGTGTCAGAATTGCATGATCTTTTCTGCAAAGGTTACAAGGCGAGTAATAGTCGAAAATATCTGGTCGGAAGCGACGGCACTTGTTATTTTTCGTCGCGTTAGAGCCATAAGGTTCTATCTTCTAGTTGAAGATAGAACCTTATGGTTCTCTCATTTGTTGCTCCACCGAACCCACGCAGATTTGGTATATTTGGTAATATGTGGCCTGTAATCACTGAATGGAATCTTGACACCCATGATACGCTTGCTCAAAGCCTGTTTTCCTACGCTATCTGCCCCAGTGTTACCGGAGATACCAACAGGTGGAGGTAACCAGTAAAACATTATATCATATTGGTCAGACGTGTGACCATTCAACTTCTCACGAAGTTTCAAAATGAGAAGTTTCTTCAACCTGGGGTTGAATAAAGATAGCAAAGAAGAAAGAAAGTCGCAAAATATGATCGACTTCCTTTCTGCACATTCTCGATACGTTTAAATGTTAGTTCCAAACGCTTTAATTTCAGCTGTAAAAATAAATCTTTTATTTGGTATTTTTGATTAAGGTTATCGGATCACCAGTAACAACAGCTAATGATACTTTGTCACCATCTTTAGATCCATCTGTATAGATCCTTCATATGCACTGTCCTTGGACCTTATTTCAGCATGTTTGTGCTTAAACTGTAAGGAATTTGTTTCAGATTTTACGACAGAAGCAAGGACCAAAATAACTGTAGGTTTTTTAAAATACCAAATAGGAATATGTAGTTCACGGTTCTCTTTTATTATCTCAGATTCATGTCTTGCGGACTCCATATGGGGTTTAATTCTAACTCCCAATGGAGGGATTGGTTTCTGGTGTTTGTCAAGTCAACATTGTGAAGGTCTGAGACACAGTTATAAGGAGAGTTTGATGAATTAGCAAACAGTTTAGCAACATATTGGTCTGGCAGTTTAATTCTTAGATTTATGTCGCACACAGAAATTCGGTCACATCAACTGAGGTCTGTGACACTCAATTCGGACTGTTATGGACCCAGCTTGAGCAATTCGGAGCACGGTACGCGCTTATGAACTCTTTATCCAATGTAGCCACCAAAACCGGCTAGCGCTATTCACCAAAATCACTATTCAATTTCCATTTTTTTTTAATTTTTCGTCTCAAGAACAGCTTATGACACCCATTGGAACGAGCGTTCCAATGAGCGAGCATAAGCTACGTTTTTGTCTCAAAAAATGAAAGAAATTAGTTATTCAAGAATATTGTTTGCAAGTGTCGTCTGCCTCTCGTGTTAAGGAAGGGGGTGAACAAGACGTTGGGAAGTCCATGCGTCTATAACTGCAACATATATTTCCCACAAATACATTCCCAGCACCATCGCAGTTAGGACATGACAGCTTTACAGCACCCTTCCGCCTTTATCCCCCAAATCGGCAATCTTTGTGACGCTCCTAACGATAAATGTTAGATATGCATCTTTATTTTATTTGTAGACTGGTGTTGAAGTTCATATATTTCTGCAAATCGTCGCCTGAGTGCTAGAATGTTCTATGTCCCCTGTGGGACATAGAACATTCTAGCACTCAGGCGACGAAATGGCTATTTGTGACCGCAACATATAGTCCAGTCCAGTCAATCGTTTATACTCGTGTTGCCCATTTGAGAGGACTTCCACCCTAGGCATTCATTATCGGGTCCTATTTTAACAGTACAACATACCTTGTTTGCCACAGTAAACACGTACTTCTTCACTTCCCGGGTTGCCACAGTGGGATAGAATGTTTGATGGCTTAACTTCAAAACAGATCATTTTTCTGACCCGGATTAGCTTAGTTAGGATATGGATTGTATTAGGGCGAAAACGTCCGTTGCGTTCACAGACCAGCCGCCTTTTTGCACCTACCGGTAGAACGTATTAACCTGGATGTGCTCACATTGTCGTGGCAATACACGCTAAAAACTAAAGTGTTAAAAACTACCCTTGAAGTGCTGTATTTAACACTTACTAAGTGCTGAACTAGCACTTTGTTCAAGTGTAGATATCTCAGAACTTGACAGGTGTTACAATAATACCACTTGACAAGTGTAATGTCGCGACACTAAAAAGGAAACAACGCAGATGACGCGGATCAGGCTCGAACTCTCGAACCTGATCCGCGTCATCTGCGTTGTGTCCTTTTAATTATGTACCCACCAAGCGCAAATCAAATTATGGACGATTCTGGAAGAACAACCAATGCCAGACACATGGGAAGTGCCATCCATTCAAGTTTCAGATGTCTGACGATTGTAATGTCTAAGTGCTTAAAGCATTGCACTTTGATTGTTTAAATCAAACCCTAAGAGTTAGAATGGGTTTAACACCTTGGAAGTGTCAATTTTAACAGTTTAGTTTTTAGAGTGTAGGTGCATAGGCGCATCTAAACACAGAAAGAAAAGAGGAAAAATATTGTAGTTTTCCTTCTCTGTCCCGCTCCTTCCAAGAGGGGAGATTGGCTAAGTTTTGGTGCGAAAAAAATATTTTTTTATTTATTTAAGATATGTTTTGTCTAGTCATGTTTGTTAAAACGTTAAATGAAAAACGTATCGAATTAACCCTTTTACTGCCACGCCCACTTTAACCATATATGGAGCACCTTCATGTACTCCTGTATGCGAGAAACTTTAATAAGATTTATGACACACTTGAAACTCTATCATGTCATTAATTGTTGGAACGGGCTCTCTGGGCCCTTTCCAACAATTAATCAGATGGTAGGTTTGACCTGCGCATACCAGAACACCATGAAATAGGTGCCAATAGTAAGTGTTAATTATTTTATTTTCTCCTTTCTAATTACTCTTTTATTTTTTAAACAGATTGTACTATTAGAGCGATAGGTAAGCCAGTATATGAAAACCGTTCAGGAAGGTACATCGGAGCATGGATGAAAGATACAAACCCGCGACAACCTGAGTCGAGTGATAAAGTATGGCTAACTGTGGGAGCCAGCGGAAAAATCGTTTTAGAGTATAACAGTATACAGGCAGTGGGTGGCGACAGTTGGAGTAAGCAAATTAAACTTCAAGAACCATATACTGGCACAGGTCACGTGATATATCAAGGATCACTTTACTACAATGTCGCAATGTCGAATAGACTCTTACGATTCGATCTGTACTTGGGGAAGACTGTGAAATGGCGTGTTATGCGTTCGCTGCCGACAAAGAGCAAACACTTTTTGTATGGAATGAGCGAGAACGTTGTCGATTTTGCAGTGGATGCGAACGGACTATGGGTAATCCACGTCATTTCCGGGAGAACGGACTTGATCGGAATCTCTAAGTTGAGTCCAACGACTCTCCACGTACAAAGAACATGGAGGCTTAATTATGCCGTTGGGCAATTTGGGAACGGTTTTATAGTTTGCGGTGTACTTTATTTTGTAAATAAGGTCGATGTATTGAAAACGTCAATAACGACGGCCTTTGATTTGTACAGTGATATTGACAAACACTTCAATTTGTCGTTTACCAATCCCTACCAAAACAACATGATGATTTCGTATAATCCATTAGATAGTCTTATATACAGCTGGGATGCTGGATACCTCATCACATATCCGATGATCAAATAAGTGCGAGAAATCCTGTGTAATGTTGTCGGGGTCAAATTCTTGACGGAATCGTAATCCGCGCAACAAAGGTAAAAAAAAAGATCACCAGAGCTGGGGCATCACCGTGTGGTCTTCCTCCTAAGCCTCTGTGTCTTTTCACCAGGCCACACCTTTCGGCTAGATCTTTCTTCTTGCCCGAAATTATAGAATTTGACGACGATCAAGGAAGTTAATTTTTGGGAGTGCGTGTAAATAAACCCTTTGCTATGACCGATAGGATGCTAGCGCCATCTCTTGGATGAAATGCAACGAGGTCATTCCCATTTTCCCCGAAAAGGTATTTATACCTAAAGCATCTTTTACGTGACAACAGCCATTTTTTTTACTGCGCAATGCTCCATTACCGTTCCAAACGAACAAAAAGTTGGATCTATCATCGATCGCTGAGTCCCGAACATTGTTTTCGTCAATGTTGTTTTCATGACACATTGACAACAAAAATACGTCATGGGTTAATATGGACAAATAAATTAAATATAAAGCGTATGAAATGAGTTTTGGACTCACTGTATATTTTTTCTATATATAAATCTATCAAAGGTTGTATTCCTGATGAACTACAAACTCTAATATTGAGATTACTGACTATCTGCCAAAAAGGACACTGGTTTATCAAAATGTGTTGAGTGATGAGGTATGGGGGTTACTCTATCTTACCTCTCAAAAGCTGTGTATTTTGATTTGATGTTTGTTTGCAACACTTCTTTTTGTAAATCATTAATGGGTGGCATTTTTGCTGTTCTGTTGTTTTTTGTTGCTCCCATGAAACGACCGAACATTGTTTGAATATACTGACTGCTCAAAAGTTCTTTAAAACGCCTATCATTAAGCTTGGGTTGAACTCGTTTAGGTCTACTATTCCGTAGTTAAATTCTAAGGAATTTATGTTATGTTTTTAACACTGTCTCTGTTGCCGTTGTCGAATCGAACTCTCTCTCTCTCTCTCTCTCTCTCTCTCTCTCAGACACAGACAGACGGACGGACGGACGGACGGACTGACGGAGACGTAAAGTTAATGGGGTAGACAGCGACGTAGAAATAAGAGCAGGGTTAACATATGCCGAGATATATCATAAATGATTCGGGACAGTGTATACGTCACGAGGTCATTGAAGTTATTTCTGAGACAAAAATGAGGTTACCTATACTGTGAGTAGGCGGCAGAATTATCTCATGAGTGACTGCAAGGGAAGTGAATTATCAGGAACGGCTATGTGGTCTTAAAAAACAGTAGGTTATTCTATTATCATATGCGTTGAAATGTTTTAACGGCAATTGTAAATGTTTCAATCGCTCTTAAAATATCCAAAAGGACGAAAAGGCACAACAACGCCGATCTTAACTTATTGGGTAATGATCATACCTTTCGGAGAAATATTCTCAAATATCTGCCTTGACAATAGATATCGGCAAATATTTGTTAGATATTTGCCGTTATCGTATGGGGTAGTATAAAAAGTCTTTTCCCCCAAATCCACACAAAACTAACATTTGCTGAAATCTGAGTAAAATGATGAACGGGACTCTGGATCACAAAGTATTTGGCAGGTCAAAGTTTTTAATCCACTTTCCTTTTTTCAATATTTTGGTAAGTTTGGATGACCCAGTTTATTGTTTGGGTTCCAAAATAGTTTTGGACATGTTAGTTCAATTGCTGTACCTAACGGTCCAAATAGTAGAGATCCCAATGATTTAATGACGTGCATTCCGTCCAATTAGAGCTAAGTGTTCTGATTTTAAAAACGGAATTCTTTTGGTCTAGCTTTGAAAACTGTGATATGAAATGTTTGGTTTAAAGTCGGTCAGTAGAATCTGAAAGGTGTCCTTCTAAGAATTGTGAGGTTGGAATGAGGGTTAAGGCTTTGTTCTCGTATCCGAACTTACGTTACCTTCCATGTCATTTTCGAAGGGATCACACCGTGGAGGACTATGGAAATTACATAACGTATAACAGTAATAAGACAGAGTAATAGTACCCGATAATTCTATGTTCAAAGACATCCACGTAGACATGAAATGGTCACAGGCGGTTGCTTGTTTGGTGATATGTAAAGAGGCCCAGTCTGAGTAAGTTGCCACGACAATATTCAAAACTGTGCTAAAAGCTGTGTCTTTTACCACGGCATTGCCGATTGTCGTGGCAACTTTTTCGACTATCACGATTAATTATGTTGAAAGTAGACCTCTTGTCTGAATAGCTCGCCGTGGTGTGTAAATGAGGTATGTGTTAAAAAAAACCGTCAGACAAATTAGGCCATGGTCAGGGAAACGTATGCTACGCATCTCCGATATCTGGAGATAGTTGCGAACCTACACTGTACTCGGTTCTGCAACTTCTACTGTTACTGCCTTCTACCACTCCCACGATTACTGGCTTCTATTGTTACACCACCGATGATAGATTTCCATTACCACTGGTGTCTACCACTAGACCACTGGAGGATTACCTAAGTATTGAGCACTTTCCCTCACATCTATATTGTTTTATTTCCAAATGAAATATGTTAAAATCAAAATAAAAACCGCAGGATGTATAGGCCTTTAGAGGGGCTGGTATTGCTCTAACACACGTGCCTTATGTTAACAGTAAGCCACGATCGTAAATGGTATATTGTAGATCCCTGAATTACGAGATAAAATCTTCAACATTACGTGTTTCCCGTAGCACCCACGGCAGAAGGCCCGACCACAGGAAGAAAAGGTTCAGCTCTAGTTGACCTCACGCCAGAATAATCCAACACATCAATACGCTCCCATACTATAACATCAACCCTGCTGAGTGGGATACCTTTATGGTTCAGGTTGATGAATCATGCTATATCGTGCTCCGTGGAAAAATAGACCAAACGGAGTATAAGGTGTCACGACTATGGCATTTTCCCTTAGTTAAACATACCAATTGAACGTATCACACTCTATTTAAGGTAGCTGTTTCCAGAGCAGCCAGGTGCCACCCTGAAATTTGATATTTGCCATTTTACCCAAATGGACGATGAAAGGACGACATTAGCTAGTCTCTCGTACTAACACAACGTGTCATCGTGGCGGTGACAGCATGACATGGCAACTAACGCCGCCTTACCATGACAACACACGTGACAACCACCATGCTTCACTTTATGGCGTCACACCTCACGCCCCAACTAGATTCCACCAAAATTGACAAATTGCCATTTCGAAGGTGGTCGAACTTTGATTTCTGAAGCCACGTAAGCTTAAAAGAGAGCAAAATCTAACCCTTCCTCAATATCAGAAATATATATTTCAGCATCCACAGACCTGCATGCAACCAAAATTGTCAAACAGAAGTTCCCATCTGCCTAAAGAATTCGGTTTTGAGAATGAAAATAAAATTTGCTTTGAAGAAAAGAATGCAATTGCTATATTAGACAGGAATACGTTAATAAATTTTAAGCACCCACACCCACCACCACCACCACTCCCCTCCGCACACAAACACGCACACAAGTTACCCCCCCCCCCCCCCGGGCTATCTGGTTACTACTACAACATGTCATGAAAATAAACTGCCAAGCGGTGTGTTGTAAAATACAGATGCATAATATATTGTATAGATGTCTTTCTGTATTTTTATTTGACGACGTAAATGCCGGTTAACCCTTTGAATATAACGATTCGGTTATGACACTTGCAAAATGAAAAATAAATCTTCAATAGCTAAAATGTTCATTTTTTTTGCTTCAAAACGTTGCTTATCATCCTTAATAGCAACGAGCCCAATGAGCTCGTTCCAATGACGGGTCATAAGCTTTGTTTTTGAGGAAAGAAAATTTAAAATAACAAAACTTTGGTGGCGATTTTTGTTGTAAATAGCCCTGGCCGGTTACGGCCTTTGCTTTAACCCTTTACCTAACTTACCGTTAAAACAGGTCAGCGATATTTACAAAAATCACCGTTCAATTTTCATTATTTTTTTCATTTTTGGTTTTAAAAACATAGCTTATGACCTCTCATTGGAACGAGCTCTTTGAGCTATGTTTTTGAGAGCAAAAATGAAAGTATAAAGTTATTCAAAAATTGTGTTTGCGTAAACGTCTGCCTGTCGTGCTAGGTAAAGGGTTAATTAAGTGTTAATAACTCAGTGCAATGTTTTCCATATGTCTTTTTAAAATGTTTTGCGATTTGTGATAATTTTTACGTTTGACTGTATTTTGTTTTGTTTTCAGTTGTAACATAAAGTTATGTAAATATGAATCTAAAACAAGTGTTCTGTTAACCCTTTGAACTCTAGTAGTATCTTCCTTGCCAGTTCAATGGCAGCAATTAGAAGAGTCCATATTCATTATTTGGGATAGACCAATCAATATTTTCAACGTGTAGCCTAGAGGCACACATTTACTGACAGCCATCCTATTTAATGATGTCATGTTCTTACTGAGATATCAACGACAATGACTACATAAAATGAATGTGGAAATCTCACTTCCCGTATCTTTACGGTCCCGCTCAAATGGCATGGCTGAAGCCTAAATACCCATACTGAAGGTTGTTTATTGCGGTTTAACGACACTTTTATCAGTCATGGTCATATCGTGTCGCAAAGATTTACTGGCGGGGGAAGCTGAAGTACTCAGAGAGAACCTCCAATCAAGGGCAAGTAACGGTCAAACTCAACATGCGGAGTTAGCACAGGTTAAAGGTTAGTGTGATTTTGACGTCCTGTACGCCTTAGTACGCAGTGTCACCGCGCTCCCACCAAGGTAGTCGGGAATAAGAGGTACACTGTTAAACAATTAGTGTTAAAACTGCAGTAAAAGTGGCAAGCAGTCGCATCACCATCAATTTTCCGGTGACATCTGTTACTGGTCAAATTGTAATCGTACGAAACACCAGTAGAAGAGTGCCAATCTTCAGCTGAACTAGCTTTTTCCATATTAAACACAAATCTCATATTAGTAATGTTTCTGTTGGATGACTTTTGAAAAATCCATTTATTTGGTAGACTTATTATTTTTTTTTTTTTTTGACTTGCAGCCACATGGCTGCAGGTTGAAAATATTAATTTGCCCCATCTTGGTGACTATTGGGGAGCCATCATCGGATAACGAAGCTAAACCAAGTTAGATATAATATGCTGGGTTCTGCTTACAAGGTCGTCCTTCTGCTTGGAGGTCGCTCTGGAAAGAAAAATACTTCTTATCGTGACAGTTTACGGTAACTGCACCTTCGGCTGGTGTCAATCGTTTACCGGATTTCTAATCTGCTTCAAGAGACTCATCGGATCAATCACGCAACACTTGTTTTTACTTCTATTGAATTGAATTTTTATCCTTCTGTTTCTACTCCCAACCAACTGACTGGTTGTGTTATTTAAATGTATAGATCTAATAAAAATCTAGTTAATTTTGCAAGCCATTGTTCTTTCGATTTTTTTAATCAAACTACTTTGTTGCTGTCGATGACGAAGTTTAAAAAGATATGCCGCGGACTTCAGTAAGTAAGTACTGAAATTGAGCTAGTCGAAGTTAAAATTGATTTTGTCGAAAATGAATCGGCATTTTATCGTGCTTTGAAATATTCCTCTGGCGTGACTTTATTGTATAGGGTATCGACAGGGCCGTGTTCTGTTCAAATCCTGTCGGCGACGCCATGTTCTATTCATGAGATGAAGTTTATCGAAAAACAGGACATATTCAAAACGACTGTCACTTTATTGTCGATCATGAACATAAAAATTCTCAGCAGGAGACAAAACTGCTGTAAAACTTTTACAATTGTATTTTCTAGAATTGCATTTGCTGCCTATTAATATAACAATAAAATGAATCATCAACATTTTAAAATATATGGCAATTTGCCAACTGGCAAATTGCCACTTCTTTGAAAATGTTAATGGTTCATTTCGACCCATTTAAAGTCCTAACTGGAAAACACAATTCTAGAAAATACAAAGTTCTATAGTATTGTTGTAAATGTTCTGTAGTATTGGCCCCAGGGCGTATTTCGGCATGCTGCCAAAACATAACACAGTATCACAAGTCGTCGAAAGCGCGGACGGACCCCAAGGGAATGTGTAGGACGGGTGTTACGGCCCCTGGAAGTTCCGAAGGAGCGAAGAGATACGCGCGCAGAGGGGCATCTGGGGCTCCTCACCCAAACATTTTGTTTTAATTGGTTCTAGGAGAAGCATTCTCCTACATTTTCTTGACAATATCTATTCAATTATTTCCTTACAATTTGGGTAATTTACTTCCTGTATTTCTATGCGTATGGTGCATTTTTTCTCCAAAGATAATCGTGACCACAGTGCAGGAAAGACCGGTGGAAAACCAACAAACTGGAACAAGTGTGTTTTCTTTTTTATTTGAATGGAACCTGATCAGTAATGCAACTACGCGCTCTTGCACCCCAGGCGCTCGTAGGTGCATTTTTTCTCCAAAGATAATCGTGACCACAGTGCAGGAAAGACCGGTGGAAAACCAACAAACTGGAACAAGTGTGTTTTCTTTTTTATTTGAATGGAACCTGATCAGTAATGCAACTACGCGCTCTTGCACCCCAGGCGCTCGTAGGTATAGATTGTTTTCCATTAATAACCCACTACTGACAACTCCCTTTGTTTCACTTTCGCAATTATCCGAAAGAATGACCACTGTGGATACTTAGTGTGTTTATCATTTTATCAACAATTGGGAATTATTAGAGCAATTATTGGACACAGTATTAAATAATGTACAGTTATTCTTGTAATAATACCCATCTATCAGAAACAAAACACAGTTTCCTAAAACAATGTAAAAAACCATCACGAATGAATAGACAATTCAAACAATCAAACTGCCGTGATTGAGTTTTTAGCTTTAATTCCTACTCAAACATCACGAGCTGTATTCTTCGATGACTTTTCCCGAACAACAACTCATCGATCAAATGGAATACATTTTTCCATTAGATGGGGGCGTTAACCCTTTACCTAACATGAAAAGCAGACGACACTTGCAAAAAAATTCTTGAATAACTATTTTTTCTTTTCGTTTTTTTTGTCTCAAAAACATAGGTTATGCCCCCCCCCCCCCTCATTGAAACGATTTCGACGAGCTCGTTCTAATGAGGGGTCATAACATATGTTTCCGAGACAAAAAATGAAAAAAATAATGAAAATTAATTGGCGATTTTTGAGAATAGCGCTGGCCAATTTTGGCCGTTACGTTGGGTAAAGGGCTATGTAAAAGTTTTTATTTTTTATTTTGATTCTGCTTTAACGACACTTTCGACAGCCAGGGTCACATCGTGTTGGATAGTTTTGCGTGTGGAGGAAGCTTGAGTACTCGGAGAGAACCACCGAGTAGCGACGAACAACTGTCGGACTACCGAACAAACTAACTCCACACAAGCAGGGTTAGCATTGACTGAAGACAAGTGCATCATCAGCGTGTAATCCGCATCAGCACACAGCGCCACTGTGCCCCGAGTGGACAATCGGGAAGTGTCTTGCTCAAGGCACCAAGCAGCTACCCCTGGTGGGCATCGAATCATGGACATGTCAGCTTGAAGTCCAATGCCATAACCTCTGAGGGACCCCGTTTCCTAAAGTGTGTTTTAAATCAGAAAATAGATTCGGTTCGAGATATTCGGCCGGCAAATAGTCTCGGCTTCACCCTTGACCTTTATCTGCACCATTACTCTAAACGTCGTGTATTATTCTTTACCGAATCTACTATTACCTCTTCATGTTTTCTAAGATTTCTGCAATATGACGTTAATATGCAGCCTTTGAAGCATGGTATGCACCATTCACCGATTTTATTATACACGCAATGAATTGTGTGCGTGAGTGTGTGTGTGTGGAAGGGGGGGGGGGTTATACTGGAATCACATTGTCCGTCCGTCCGTCCGTCCGGACGCCCGTCCATCCGTCCGTCCATCCGTCCGTCCGTCCGTCCATAGACATAATTTTGTTCGGAGATTTTCTCATAAACAATGTTCACTACCATGGCCACCTGCGATTATAATACCAGACGTTATGAACAAATCTGCTCGAAACTTCGTACGAATGTTCACCGACATGAGAACCTGTACACATGCGATTATAGTACCGGTCGGATTATTTTTGTCAGAATTATATCCCTTTTCGACTTGAAAAATGCAGGCCTAGAATTTTTCCGAAGATTTTATCAGATCTTTGTGGGTCAATTACATTGAAACTTGGTATGGGTGTTTACTCCTATGGGAACCTGAGCACCTGCGATTATAGTTTTGATCAGACTTTTTTGCCAGACTTATGTCCATTTACGTCTTAGTATGTCTGAATTTTGTCCAGAGATTTTCTTAGATGTTTATGAGTCGATTGCTTTGAGGCTTGGCTTGGATGTTCCCTACCATGTGATCCTGAGCACCTGCGATTATAGTTTCCATCGGACTTTTTCACATGAGTTATATCCCTTTTCGTATTAGAATGCCTGAATTGCCTAGAATTCTGTGCGGAGATTTTCTCGGATGTTTATGGGTTGATTGCTTTGAAACTTGGTATGGATGTTCACTACCATGGTCACCTCTGCACCGGCGATTATAGTTTCGATCGGACGTTTTTGCCAGAGTTGTGGCCCTTTTCGTCTTAGAACATAGCAGCAGGGACAGTGGGGGAGGCGGGGCGGATGGGGGTATGGACAGGTCCACCTGGGACAGTCACATCTCTAGATTTACTTGGATGGAATATATGGACCCGGGTGCTATAAATTCTTATATTTCACCCTCCTCGGCGCCAAATCCCATTGAAGATTAAAACTGAAAAATCCTCGCTTTTACATCCATTATAAAGAAACAAAGTCGAAACATGTATCAGGCGAGACGAAGTCCAAATATTTTAAACTCAGTCGAAACTGTTATTGTATTTCACCAACAGATTGTAAATCATAAAGAAATGTATGCAATGTTTAGTTGAAATAAAAATGTGTGATATTTTGAACGTCTCCTATACCATGTCTAATAATCATCATTAGTTTGTGAAGGGACGTTTCGATTGATGTGAAAATGTCGCGACGCTCGACCCTTTCTTTGTATGTAGACATTGGGAAATTATGAAGGAAGTGAAAAGTGAAGATTCAACGCAGCTGGACTAAAATGGAATTCATCTTCAGACCATTAACAGGGCGCATAGGGAAAATAAATATTCAACTCGACATGTAGCGCCTCCGACCGAGATACAAATAGTCTCGGACCCTGTAACAATACCTTTTCTGTGATCATTCTGTCAAACAGCAGCCGAGGCAGCTGTCGAGTGCCGTAGGCAAAAGTCGAGGGCGCAAGAGGGTTCCCTTCTCGTTTTCGAGTGAGGAGAAATTTTGATAGACACCCAAAAGCTTCAACTAGTTGCCTATAACATGTGTAGAACCAGTAGGGGTCCCTCTCTGAGGAGCCCCCGACTGGTCTTACAGTTTATAAGGCTGCTGTTTTCAAACGGTAAGGCATTTGTGATTTCTCGCAGCATTTAGAAAACAATTTTACATAAACAGGAAGCGGCGAGCATCATCGAGGGTCGGTCTCAAATACTACCCACGAAGAGGAGACATACAGCCAATGCGATCCACCCACATCACCACTCCGCAATTTCCTTTTGAAAAAAAAACTGACATACAACCAAATGTCCATGGTAATCCAGTGGCGCCCACTTCACTGGATATCTCTGGGTGATATCCGCAAACATGGCCTTAGTTTTCACTTTTACGCCGATGACACCCAGCAAAAAATACACTTCGGACATCACCTTGAATATCAATCATCCATAGATCAAATTTAGAAATTTGTAGCTGATATTAAAGTCGGAGAGACTGTAAACTTCCCATAACTTAATTCGACTTGAAACGGAGATTACTTAGATTCGACTACCTCAACAACTATCAAATATCACAAAGCTCCATCTTAATTTTAAAGGCAGTATAGTTTCCCCGTCTGCCTAGGTTCGCAACTTGGAATATTTCATGGACGAAAATCTGTCGGCAGACAAGCATGCAAGTCAAGTATGCAACAAGACGTCATATTATCACATTAGAAATATAGGCAGGGTGCACGGCGCAGTTGAGAGAACAGCAAAGGCGCTTGTTCAACCATTTATGATCAGTCGCTTGGATTACTGCAAGTCGTTGTTTTTTGGCTGCAGGCAAAAATTGATCGGCAGAATTCAGGATATACAAAATCGTCCCGCAAGAATTGCTACGTCTGATAAGAAATTCTGCCATATCACTCCGATTTTGCAATATTATCTTCAGTAGAGAAATAAATTTAAAATTCTCCTCATTACCTATAAATCACTCAACAATATTGCTCGTTTGTACTACCTATCGACCATGTATTGTGCGCACACTGAGCACGAGCACACAAGCACATATCAGTACATCCGGCATGTGTCGATGTGTTGTGCGCACATTGTGCACACACGAACATATCAGCACATCCAGCATGTGTCTATGTACAGCAAGTGATGTACACATTGTGCCACATTGTGCGCTAGCACACAAGTACATCCAATCAACCACTAGTTCCACGCTCCCTTCTTTAGTCTGACTATGCCTATAGAATCCCATTTTCACCGATTGTGCCTAAGAGCTGCGTGTGTTATGTACACTTTGTGCACTAGCACACAAGTACATCTCGGTACCACAAACAGACTGTTTCTTATATGTAAGGTACCCTAGCATGCACTCAGTCACGGAATTGTAAGGACCAATACGGGCTTAGATGAATGGGGAGATCTGGTTGAACCTGTTAAAAACCTGACCGGGGACAGGGACGAGACAGGATCAGGCATTGCTATTTATTTATTTATTTATTTATTTATTTATTTATTTATTTATTTATTTATTTATTTATTTATTTATTTATTTATTTATTTACGCCAGATCAGCATCTAGTGTTATATTGTGGCGATGAACAGTATGCATTATAAAATACCTTTTATGAAGAAAAACGAGTCGATTAAATCTGGAAATAATATGAGGAATAAAAATAAGTAAAAACAGTAATGACAAAATGAGATCAATTGTTCAAAGAATACTGTTTAAATCGGCCCGTTGCATAGACATGAATAGATGAGAGGTTAAAAAATAAAAATAATCTAAAGTTCATTTAAACAGGTTGATGTCCTTGAGAAATGACAGAACTTTATGGGAGTTTTGTCAGGGGCGGACTGGGTCGGAAAATGTCACCGGGAAATGTCCAGGACCCAGAGAAAATTTTGATTTTTCGAACTGAAAGAAGGCTGTGTACTACCATCTGAGTGATCAATGGCAGTCCAAATAGAGGGCATTTCGAGTGGATTTTTGTATCAGCTTCGTCGCCCACTAGGCTAAATTGGTTGCAACAAAGGGGCCCCGGATCCATCGGGCCGACCATAATTCGGACCAATGGGAGAACATTTTTATTTTTCGAACTGAGAGAATGCGGTCTCCTTGCATCTGAGCGATCAATGGCAGATTAGATGATTGGCGTGTCGAAATACCCTCCATTGGCAGTCCACATAGAGGGCATTTAGATGTACCTGTAGTCTTTGCACTTAAATCCAGTACACCTTTTTCGTCATTTTCACGAATTTTCCTGTACCAATAGGTGTTGGACTGCATCGATTTTGGGGTCCACAGGAGCCCCAATATGGAGGGGGGTCACCAGGAAATGTCCCGGTGGACCATACAACCAGTCCGCGTCTGGTGCTTGTATTGTAAAATAAATCTCTGAGAGACACTGTAGTAAAGTGCTGCTGTCTGACAAGATTAAAATCTTAGTTCGGCCTCCAAATCGTCACCTGAGTGCTAGAATGTTCTTTGTCCCAGAGGGGACATAGAAAAGGTTAGCACTCAGGCGACGAAATGCCAACTTTCTGCCTAACCTCAAAGTCGCGTCTAAAGTTGTTTTCTCGGTGGTTTCTGATAGAAGGACATCTCTTGATTCATAAAAACTTCACTGGACGTCTGACAGCATTGCGCAATATGAAATATTCGTCGCAGAAAAGGGGTATCCAATTTTAATTTGTTCATGGAGACTACATTTATGAGATATGGCCACGTCAAGTCGGGTATGAGAGGCATTACTCTCAAATCAGAAACTCTTAAGATATGGGCTCTAAGTTTGCATGCCCATGGATCCTTAGCTTATAGAATACCAGAGATACATGAAGACAAGAATACAGAAAGATCACAAATTTACCACAAAGAGGAGGGCAACGAGCGAATTGCGTCCGATGCTGTTGGCCGCAAAGGCCCCTGTTCCAAACTTGAGATGTGTATATATATCCTATGGATCCACCACAGCACACTGAAACCATTGTCAATATCGTAACCAGAAAGGAAAGTCCTGGGTCTATCGATGAAAAATCACAAAAAATTTTTTGACAAAAAATATTTTAATAATAAGAAGTAGAAAAAAACAACAAAAAAGTATTTTCACATTAACAATTATTATCATTAAAAAAATACACTCACAAAATTTTGTCATTAAAGAAATAAAACTTGTTAAAAAAAAGTTGTAATTTTTACATATATAATAAGAAGTAGAAAAAAAACAAAAAAATATTTTTACATTGACAATTATTATCATTAAAAAAAATACACTCACAAAATTTTGTCATTAAAGAAAAAAAACTTGTTAAAAAAAGTTGTAATTTTTACATATATAATAAGAAGTAGAAAAAAAAAATAAAAATTTTTTTTTTACAATTAATAATTATTATCATAAAAAAATAATCAGTCATGACATCGTCAGTACCTAAACAAGTCGAGAGATATTCAAAGTTTGGTAGTAAAATTTATAGACTACAATCACTCGATGCCATCGAATTGAAGGACATGAAGACGAGTGGATTGAGAGAGGAATACGACAAATATACATTGTCTTTGAAATTGAACGAGACCGCCTTGGATTTAATGTACAAATGTCAAGATGATCTATTAACCATTCTCAAGGGAAATATAAAAAATTTCGATGCAGTCGATCTGTCTCTAATCCACGGGAGTAATATATATCCGAACGTCTCTAAGAAGTCATCGACAAATTGAATCTAGTCATCGGGGAAGAACGAACATTTGAGAGGGTGAATCTAGTTTTCTGATGGATTTTCAGCGGGGAATGGATAGCTCTCAGGAAAAGGATAGCTTTAAAGTTAACATGCTCATAACGGACATGAACATATGATAAAAAAGAGAGAGTTATTTCTTTATAGATAGATTTTAAATCTCAATTCGAAAAGCTTCTTAAAGTATTTATCATGAAGTAGTACTTGTTTTTTTTTGTCATGACAAAAAAAATATATATATATAATAAGAAGATGTTTAATAATTCACAAAAAAATTTTTTTAAAAATTAAAATAAATATTATATATTAAATAAAAAAATGCCCCCCAAAAAAAGTATATCATGGAAAATTTTTTATATTTTTCTACCAAATCCGAGTTGAAAAAGTACTGTAGAAATCTAGGAATTAAAAATTATAACCGTTACAAAACCAAAGAACGATTGATCGAAGCCGTGCGCGAGGAGACTTGTGATCTATCACCGGTGAAATTACAAGCCAAAGTGCGTCAGTCTTTGAAATTGAA
Source organism: Pictodentalium vernedei (assembly GCA_031216915.1). Lineage (NCBI taxonomy): Eukaryota > Metazoa > Mollusca > Scaphopoda > Dentaliida > Dentaliidae > Pictodentalium > Pictodentalium vernedei. Next base: position 558,343,415 of record CM062297.1, read on the forward strand.
ATGTGTCAAATACATGAAAAAAGATGAATGCATAAGTCATTTGCTCAATGGAAAGGGAATGGATGAAAGATCTGCGGTAGTGGCAAAAACAACTCAAATCGCGAAAAAAGGATGAGAAGAAATCGCTGACAAAACAACGTCAACAAACGACTGAGAAAACTAAGAAGAGGAAGAGGAAGATAGCCATTAAACAAAAAGTGGTAGAGCATCAGAAGGTTTCGAAAGAGAATAATAAAAAAAATGAAAAGCGACGTGGTTCGAGATGACGATTTGTTAGAAAAAAATCAATGGATGCAATCGAGAGAGTGGTGAATGAAAAAAGGGTCTTGATGTTATAACGGATATTGTGATCGAAGCGTTGAAGTCACCATTGATTTTGATAGAATGAGACGAAGCCATCAAAGGATGGTTTAAAACTTTCGACATGAAGCCCGGTCTCATGAAAAAACTCGATCCTGAATTGTTCATGGAACAGGTGAAGGGTAGAGTGCTGGACGTAATTCGAAAACATCTAGATAAGGGTTTAAAAATAAGAATGATCTGATATTGTCTGATGAAAAAGGTCGACGCGAAAAAGGGTAAGATCCTGGAATGAGATGCCTTTTTCCGATCTAAAAACGAGATTGTGTTTTGAGATGACGAATTAGTTGACGTTTATAAAGTAATGAAAGACAAGATGATGGAATCTATGTCTACTTTTCAAAACAAGGGAAGTAATTGGACGTTCGAGAAGATATTGAATCTCGAGATTTACCTTTGAAAGCATCTTCCTACATACAATTACCTTATTTCGTATTTAAAAAACAACCCGTGATCAACGTGAAAAATGAAGATGATAACGAGGGTTTCAAATGGGCGATCATATAGGCCTTGTATCCCATAGAAAAGGATGCTCAAAGAGTTTCTAAGTACCCAGCAACTTGTAAACATCTCGATTGGACGGAAATGTCTTTCCCAACGCGGTTGAAAGACATTGGAGATTTCAAAAAGCTAAACCCTACCATGGCCGTGAACATTTTGGGATACGAGGGAAATGATAAAAAGGAATAGTCTCTCCTCTCAGACTGACTTCACACAAAGAGAGAGAAAAGATTGTTAATTTGTAATTAATTTCAGAGGGTAACAATCAACATTATTGCTGGATTAAAAGTATGGGTTATTTACTGTCGAACCAGATTAGTAAACATAACGGTGAGAGATTTGTCTGTCTCAACTGCATGAATTCGTTCCCTAGTCAAGAATTATTGATGCGTCATCGGAAATATTGCAGCGAAAAGCAAGGCGTTGCTGTCGAAATGCCTAAACCTAACACTTACGTGGATTTTCACAACTGCAAAAAAAGATTAGAACACCATTTGTCATCTACGCCGATTTCGAATGTTTCACCACGAAAATAAATTGTTGCCAGCCTGACGAGCGTAGGAGTTATGCTGAAAAATATCAGAAGCACGTACCTTCGGGCTATTGTTATTATGTGAAATGTTCTTTCGACCATCGAGAATCGTCGGGTCCATTCATCTATACCAAACGTTCAGATGATGACGATGTGGCTCAAAGATTCATAGAAGAGTTAGAATCGAATATTCAAATATTATGCGACAAATTTAAAAAACCTAAAGACATGATCATCACGCCATACCAACAGCGAGAATACAACGAAACCATCGAGTGTCATATCTGTAGACAATTATTTGATAATAATTGTGAAAATAATAAAAAAAAGTTAGAGATCACGATCACTACACAGGTATGTTTTGCGGTGCTGCTCACAACAAATGTAATTTAAGACTTCGAGACGCTCAATTCTATCTGGTGATATTTCACAATCTCTCAGGTTACGACAGTCATTTGTTCATGAAAAATTCGGGTGTTAGCGAGGGGGAGTTGAATTGCATCACGCAAAAAGATGAAAAAAGATGTAAATTTCATTCACTAAATGTAAAGTCGTCGATAAAAAGAGAGTCATCGATGGTTTGACTGGGAAAATGAGTCCCATCCATAGAGAGATACGTTTCATCGATAGTTATAAATTTATGTCAACCAGTCTGGAAAAATTAGTCAACAGTTTGAATAGGGAGAAATTTAAAAGCATGAGTAAACATTTTAATGATCGACGGGAATTGGTGGAAATTATGTTGAGGAAAGGCGTCTACCCTTACGATTACATGAGTGATCTCGAAAAATTTGACGACGTCGCTCTACCTCCCAAAGAAGATTTTTATTCAAAATTATACCAGTCTGACATTTCCGATGATGATTACGAACATGCGCAAAAAGTGTGGACATATTTGACATGAAATCCATGAGAGAATATCACAACCTCTATTTGAAAACTGACGTGCTTCTCTTGGCTGATGTGTTCGAAAATTTTCGACGAGTGTGTCGTCGACATTACGACCTAGATCCGGCTTGGCATTTCACTGCACCCGGACTCGCTTGGGATGCTCTCTTGAAAATTACCGAGGTTATTATTAACGGACATAGACATGTTGCTCATGTTCGAAAAAGCTGTGAGGGGTGGTGTCTCTATGATTTCCACTAGATATGCTAAAGCTAATAATTATCACATGGGAAAATATTTCAATTCGAAACAACCGAGTAAATACATACAGTATTGGGATGTTAATAATTTGTACGGTTGGGTCATGAGTCATCCTTTACCGATCGGAAATTTCAAATGGGTCGAAACGTTGGAAGAAAAAGAAAAATTCTGAGACTATCCTTGTACTCTAGAGGATGATTTGAACTATCCGGAAACGTTACATGATCCACACAACAATTATCTGCTAGCTCCCGAACGAATAGAAGTGAACGGCATTGAAAAACTCGTTCGTAAATCACAAACACAAGTATGTGGTCTACTGCGACAATCTGAAACATTACATCGTTCAATGGATGAAATTGACCGACGTGCATCAAATCATTCGATTCGACGAGGAGACTTGGATGAAAAAATACATCGATCTCAACACGAATTTAAGAATTCAGGCCGAGAGCGACTTCGAAAAAGATTTCTTTAAACTCATGAACAATTGCGTGTTTGGGAAATCTATGGAAAACATTAGGAATAGAACTAACGTTCAACTGGTCACGTCTGAAGAGAAGTCTAGAAAATTAATCGCAAAACCCATAGAACCATATTCGATGAAAATCTAGTGGTCGTGCACATGCAAAAGACGCATCTAAGGTTCGATAAACCCTGTTATCTCGGAGCGATCATCTTAGACATTAACAAGCAGTTGATGTATGAGTTTCACTATGATTACGTCAAAGCGAAATTCGATTCAAAAGCTAAACTATTGTTCACCGACACGGACAGTTTAGTTTACGAAATAGAGACTAGGGCATCTATGAGGACATAGCATCAGACATGAATGAATGGTTCAACACGAGTAATTATCCCAATGATCGCCCGCTGTGTTTACTAACGTTGAATACGAACAAGGGATACATCGATTTATATTCGGTGGGAGCGATCAATTCGTCCAGTCGATGATATTTCTTTCTGAAATTCGCGGAGTCGCTGTATAGTCTGCAGAAATCGTTTTTATCGAAAGAGGCATTGTAATCGATGGCAGGATATCTCGTGGCATTTACCTGCATGTTTCTCGAGTTACAATGATCGAATAGGGAAGGATGTTTCTCTTGAGACCCATCCCCATCGGTTTGAAATACCACTACGATGAATCGCGGTCTTTCCGAAGCAGATTTCATGGTCAATCTCCAATCGAAGTGGTTGCTAGATGGTGGAATACTAGCCGTGTCACACTGTCTCATTCTAAATCCCACTGGTAATTTGCTCTTCGATTCTATGATCTTGTAGAGATGTACTTTCTTCATGACTGAAGGCAATACGTGTGGAACGAACCAAGATATCTTGTTCAGATGTATCTTACCCGCATCGGTCACAGCGGGTCTCATGATGGCTTCGTCGTTTCCTTTTCAAATCAACATCAGATTGTGTTTGAATCCATACAGAATCTTATCGTAATCTTCCGCGAATCCGAATATGTGTTTCAGAGGTATCCTGAACGAAAACGTTCCTTTGGGTCTCGATGTCTTGACGACGCAGTTGAATCTCAGGATGGTATCAGTATTGGCTGCACTCATGTCAGCAACGGTGTCTTTCACCCACATTTGATTGAGTCCTTTAGATTTTAAAAAGTTGTCCGGATACATCAAGAGTCCGTACATCGTGGTGGCTTGTCCGGGATGAAACACGGATTCTATCTCTTGTCCTGAAAGCATGTATTTTATATTACTGAACAGATGCATCATACCATTATTGGCTAGAGTGACCACGTCATCATCAGCATAATCGCTTCCATCTTCCTTGGTGAGATGCCCCTGTATCACTATGTAACTTTTGCTGGGATGAACGAACAGATCTTGAGTTTCAATGCTGATTCTTATTTCACCGACATTGTTTAGACTGGTTCCAGTCACTGGTTCGTACTCGTGAACTTCATATTCTTGAATGCTTTCGTCTCTCAATATACTTTAGGTTATATCCAATATATTCGTCATGTTTGTTTTTTGTTGTCTGTGTGTGTTAATTCACTTTTTTTTATTATTAATTGTATTTCTTTTAATTATTAATTTTATTTATTTATTTTCTCCTTTTAACTATATATATGCAAAAAAATAAAAGTGAAGGGTTGGTTCTTCAAAATGTCGTCTTCTGCAATTCTTGTTCATAAAATGTTCTGATGATTTCTCTGCTACCATCTTCATCATCCTTTAATGCTTCTATTTTGTAAGTCACTGGATCCGTGTAAAATATTTTAACAATCTTAAAGATTTCTTCGGTCCATTCGGGAGTGTAATCTTTTGCGAAGAGTGACTTATAAGAAGTGATTCTCACTCGATCGCCGACTGCAAATTTCGCTGATTTGAACTCCTTCTTGATCTTGATTCTTTTGGGATAGAGATTAGAGAAGATGCATTTTTCATTTTGAGGATCACTGGCTTCCTTGGGAGTCATCTTGATCGATCTGTGTCGTTGTATTCTTCAACCAGTTCATCTAGAACATTGATATATTTCTTGGTCTTATAAGCCATGAAATACTTGTACATTTTTTCCTTCATGGTTCTATTCCAAAGTTCGATCACATTAGCTTTCCCTTCGTTTTTGACGGAATAGAGGTCGACCAATGGATGAACGTGACTGTTGTAAAATTCATTCCCTTTGTCCACCCACAATTCATCGAGAAGACAATGCAAATATGCCCTTCAGAGCCTCGGCCACGCAAGGTCCCGACTTATTCTTCAGAGGTCTCATCCATCCATATTTAGAAAACACGTCGATGACCTTCAGTATGTACTTAAAGCCCTTGTTTCATTTTGAATGCCATTTCATGTCGACCAGATCAGCTGACCAAATCTGATCCAGACCCTTGATGAATACCCTTCTCCTTCGAAATTTATGCATGACAGGCTTGTGTAGTTCGTTTGCCAATGCATTCGTTAATAATGTTTTCTGGACGTTTTTTTTATGACCCCATCTGAATCGACGTTTGGTACCGATCACTTTACTGACCAACGAACGTTCGAGTCTCTCTATCCCAGTGGGATTTGGTATATTTTTCTACGTCGCCAACATGTTTTTATTGCAGATTCGATTACGATTCTCGATGTCGGGATGTTTAGCATAGCACAGATCGTGAGTGTAAGCAGCCGAATCCACCCTATTGGTGGGTTTGCTCCAAGATTTAGGTGTCAGATCTCGATTCAATCTCTTATTTAATTTCGTGCCAGGTCCTGTGAATTGATGTCCTGGCAGATGCATTTCAATGGGTAGATTATTAATCAATTTATTCGTCAAACCAGCACAACGTTTGCCGAATTGCGTTTTTGTCAAACCGTACATTTTCCACGTTTTGCGAAGCATGGGACTTTTATTTTTTGTCAGTACTTTTTTAACGTTAACCGTATCGGTAACTCTCTTGCATTTGATGCAATACATTTTTGTTGTTTTTGTATATATATATTTTAATTTTTTTTTTTTTTCAATTTATATATAATTTTTCTTCTTCTTTTATATATACATTTTTTCAATCGATTGCTTCTGGAATCTTTTTGGGATCCAATAATTTATGAAACAATTGTCTCGCTTCTTCCCTACCTTTTTCCACGAGAGAATCCTTCAATTCTTCCTTGAGAATGTGACGACTCTTGACTCTTATCTTCACTTTCATGACTTCGTATTTTTGTTTTTCGTTCAATATGTCGATGAATTCACCATCCGAAATACTACCCTCTTTCAATGCCATAGAGATCTTATCCGACACGGAATTGATCTTTGCATCGGCCAAAACGCTGATGTTTTCTGTGTTTCTTGGCCTTCACGGATAATTTCTTAGAAAGAAATTTTCTGATCGTACTGACGAATCCAGCAGTCAAAGCCAATCCTTCTATTGCCAACACGACCGGAAGAGCAATGAGGGCGGTCGACAATAGACTGATTCTGGCAACGTTCAAAGCCATAGAGATCGTGATGGGAGTCAAATCCACACCACTCTCAAATTTCTCTAAAATCGAATATTTTTTATTGAGCGAACGAGAATCTCTCTCTCACGTCAGATACAATTGAATTCTATAGATTTGTTCAATTCGATACCTCTGCACCTCATGATCACTACTTTCTGGTGATAGAAGAGGTGCCGTGGGTTCCACCCTCTCTAACGATGGATAGATGTTTTTACTTCGAAGTTCCATTTTCATTTTATTTTTATTTTATATCTATTATTATATATTTTATGTATTTTATTTTTCACTCTTTATTATTTTAACAAAAAATTTTTTATATATATAAAAAAAGCCTAATGATAGTGGTTTCCTGTTTTCCAACAAATATTTAAAAAAAAAACGTCCTCTGTCTTTGATGGTGGGTTCTAGATGCGCAAACTTCAACTTTTCCAATCCAGTAGGCTTCAGAAGTAATAATTGATTCCAAACTCTGATCACGTCATTGCGTCAGATATATTCTAATGTGGGCATGAGATATGCAGTGACAATGTCTTCCCATTCCATTGTGAGACACGAATGATCAATATGATTAAATTCTTTCTTCTCTCGACAGCCGAGGCACCTTTTGCACACGACGCAAGGAGATTGTTCGTTCATGCAGACCATATAAGCATAACACAACACTCATCAAAGACTCCGTTCTCTCTCTTTCTTGAAAGGGTCAAAAGGGTCCATTTTACTCATAATTATTTTATAAAAAAACATTTTTTATTGTTATTTTTCATTTTTTTCTATTATTATGAATATTAAAGGTTTTGTTTTTTAGTTTTTTTTTATTTCTTATATAATATATTAAAAAAAACAATTATTATTAACGGAGAATTTTTTTAGTGGTCTCCCCTTTTCCAACAAATATTCCAAAACACATTCCCTGTCTTTGGTGGTGAGACTTCGATGCGCTAACTTCAATTCTTCCGATTTTGTAGGCTCAGGTTGTCCAACGCAAGACACGAATTGTCTCCAACATTTGATCACGTCGTCACATCGGACGTATTCCATTGCAGGCATGAAATACATGGTGATGGTGTCTTCCCATTCCATCAGAAGAAGAGATGACTTTTTTATTCCAAAGTTGGAGTTTATGCCTGTCGTATTTCGATAAAACCATCATTTTTCAATGTCGTCATCAGATTGATAAAGGAAATAATTGATAATGATTTTTAACCTTTCAGCAAATTCAATCCACGATCTATTTAATGCGAATGAGTGTAATCTGTGAATAAATTTGATACATTTGCGAATAGATTTCTCAATATTTTCATCACCACCACGATCGAATACGTTACCTATGTTTTTCGCACAAAAAAATTATATAACGATAATTCCCATAAGTATAACATTCTACCAATGTCACATTGTATTTTAAAAGATCTAGAACATTTATAATCATGTCATAATCTTGGTAAGACACATTTTCTTCACACTTCATCATTTCAATATTTTCGAAATAGCTTCGATTTGGGAATATGAATAACAATATTTAAAAAAAAAAAAACAATGTTCCGCACCAGATTAAACACGTATCGAGTATGGTTTGTTCCGATCGAATTGTTTCTAATGCATACTCATGTAAAGATTGTGAAAAATCTAAAAGCTTTTCATGATATGAACGTCTTGTGAACACGTCTGTTGGAAGTCGTTTTCTCTCCTTTTGTTTCATTTTTTTATATTTTGTTTTTTTTAATCGTTATTTTTTTTTTCTTTTATAATAACATACCCAAAATGGGTATATTCTTAAATGGCGAATTCTGACCGAACAATAAACCTTTACCAATTGGTTCCACATTTTCTCCGGTCTTCAGATAGAGACCGTCTCCATGGAAAGCATTGCCACCTTTTCTCATGCATGAGTCCTAGATACAATCCTTTCCCTTTGTCGTCTATGCAACACACGGCTCCTCCTTTCTTCAAAAACAGTCCAGTTCCTCTCTTCTTCAGAAACAATCCTCTACCCATTATTTTGTCAACTCCCGAACTAGCGTGTCCCGAGAGAGCCCCCACGCCCAGAGCTGGTAACACCGTCTTCACGAGAATGGGTAATGCTTTGGCGGCGAGTGCCGCCATTAGCGGTAAGAAACCGCATTTTATTCTCAAATTGTTTCTCAATTGGGAGGGACTCAATCTCACTGTCATTCCTGATCGATTACTAATCACTTTCTGCATCATTTTGATTTGAGTTTTAGTCCCGGCGATTCGATCGCTACCACCACTCGCCAGATCTTCGTAACTGAATTTAAATCTACCAGCCTCACCTCGATGGCTCAACACTCTGCAAAGTTTAGCTTTCTGTCGTTTGGATATGTTCACGTTTTTAATGATGTATCAACTGCTACTCATATTTGTTGTTGTTTTTTTTTCACTGGATTATAATTTTTTTTTAAATTAGAAATATTACAAGTTGGTAATTTTTTTAATTATTATAAATATTATAAGTTTTTTTTAAGTTTTTTTTATATCTCATATAAATAAAAAACATGAAAAAAAAAATTTTTGTGAAATGAAAAAAAAAAGATTTTTTTTTTTTTCAAATTATATTTATTTTATTTTTTTTTATTTACTTTTTTCATATCTCTCTGATATGAAATCGTATAGTCACTGTCTCTCCGCGAAGATCTAACAAATCTCCATTCCGATCCGTCAACATGGTTTTGATGCTATACAATGTGTCCAGGATCATGGGTAGATAGACAAGATTTCTAGGTTGCTCTACGATCTTCTAACCTGGAGAAACGTCCAGAAAAAACGAGTAGATCGTAGGATGAGCGCTACCATCGATGTAACTTCCCAAGATCACACTGACATTCACTAAAATGCTATTGACTGCGAGAATGTCGACCATATTTTCGGATGCAGCATGACCTCGATACATCTTTCGATCGAATCCCAACATCTTACCGATCGAATCTTCCGCACTAAAATCCACTCGAAAATTATCTCCCAAGTCTAATATCATCTGTAGAGTACTCGTATTGGGAGCAATTCTTATCATCTTGCTTCCGTGACCATCAGTCTTCAGTCTCGTCTGGATGTGATGGTTCAGATTGTCTATGTCGTAACTTCCTTTGGGAATTCGTATCTCGAACCAGTCCACTCCGTTGGAATACTTGAATGCGTTATTCCTTTCGGTGACATTGGGAAACGAATAGTAAGTCTCAAGATTAACCAACGCCATCTCGTATCTCTTTTCTTTCTTCAGTTCGATGGAAGGTTCAAATTTAGTTGTGAATCGAGTCATGTCATGACTCACTGTGCTTTGAAAGTATTGTTTTGCAGCCGTATTCTCGACTATCTGTTCTAATAGATGATGTTCTGACATTTTTTATTATTATTCATATATTTTTTTTTTATATTTTATTGATATTATTTTTTTATTTTCTTCTCTATTATTATTAGAAATATAAAAAAAATCGTCAAATCCACTTCGATATTTTCCGTTGTTAAATTCGCTAGTCAAATCGATCACCACGAAATTGTGAAGTCCTTTGTCCCACACCTTCTTACAAAATCTCCTGAATTCTTCCCTACTCATGTCATTGGCCACGTGATCTCCATAGATGTGATTGAGATTCTTGAGATCCTGATGAAAGAGACACAGAAAATTAGCATTCTCCCTTATCGTCTGTCTGGGCAGTCAAAAATAATTCTGAGACAAATAGAAACAATCCACGTTGCTGTGACACCCTCGAACGTAATACGATTCGCATCGATTCTGTCTCTCCAACAGTAGATCGACGAAGATCATGAGATTCTTATTCTTCGATTTCAACTGTCTAGGGTCAGGAATGTCGTCGGCATTCTTGTAAAACTGACAATCCACGTTCGAACACTCAATGTTTCTCTTGGTCATTTCTCTCGCCGCTTCTTCCAATACATTCGAAGTCTCATATCCTTCGAATTCGTCTCGATTGTCAAAGATTCTCAACATAACATCCTTAGGTAACTTACGCATCATGCACTCTCGAAGCAATCTGTATTCCGGTTGAAAGAGACTCTTCCCAAAAACGAATAATCTGTCGTAATCCAACCAACCAGGTCGCAACAATAGATTCATCAAGAGATTGGTTTTTCCGCAATTTGATTTTCCCACTATCAGACCTCTTATGCTCTTGTGAAAGAACTCGTCGTTCGACCTCTTGGTCATCACGTCATTCCAAGACATGTCTTTGATATTCATTTTTTTTCTCTAGTTTATTTTTTTACTATGTTTTGAATTATGTTTTTTTCTAATTTTTTTATATTTTAATTTCTATTTAAGCGGCTTTCATTTTTGACTAATTCTAATTCCGTTACGTTAAGTGCCGTACCAATGTGTATCGCGTCATGGGAACGTAAACTTTAGCGTCACACAGATCCTAATTGTTGAATGGGAATTATAAAATTGATCGAGATATGCGTACGTCTTACAGATCGATTTATTATTTGGCAAGTGGCCGCCTAGCTCCTAATCACGAACCCGTCTATAAGATCGCCGATACATATCTTCCTTGGGTGGCAACAAGTAAAGATATGTTCCGCATTACACGTTGTTCACTGTTTTTAATTGTAAATTATGGACAAACAATACCGTATCAGATCTTCCTTAGGTGGTAACAAGTGGAGATATATTCCGCGTTTTTATGCGCAAATTTTGTTTTCAGCCTTAGAATTAGGAGCATTCAATCATTTATCTCAACCTCGCCCTGGTAACAGAGACAGAAGCGAGTTCGCATGCAGTATTCACACATTCAACCATTCCTTGACCCGAATTGTTCAAACGCGTTGTTCTCCATATTCATGTGTATTGCTTGTAAAATCCCCGTATCATATCTCCCTTGGGTGGCAAAGGTATGTTCCCCGTTTCATGTTGTTCCCCGTATCCGAGTCTATTACGCGCAAACTAACCGTATCATATCTTCCTTGGGTGGCAACAAGTAAAGATATGTTCCGCGCTTCACTTTGCTTTTTGTATTCAAGTGTAAATTATGCAAAAAATACCGTATAATATCTTCCTTGGGTGGCAACAAGTAAAGATATGTTCCGCGTTATTACGCAAAAACAAATATGAATTAGACACTATTTCTAAGACCTCGCCCTGGTAACACAGGCAGAGGCAAGTAAGTTCGTGTACTGTATTCACACATCCAACCACTCCTCGGCCCGAATCATTCAATCATTTAAAAGCGCGCCTCCATATCTCCGCCCCAGTACCCAACCCGCGTCAATTGTCTCTGGAACAATATCATTCTTTGGCAAATACGATACACCCAAGAATACAGGTTGATTTAAGGTGGTCTGAAAATGGGATAGAATTCTTAGACACGATAGTCAAAATTGAAGACGGATTTCTTAAAACCGGTTTATATACAAAACCCACGGACACGCATCAATACCTGCACGCAAAGTCAGATCACCCAATCAACACTAAAAGAGCGATACCATATGGAATAGCTTCAAGAGTAAAAAAAAATTGTTCCGATAATGCTGAATATGAATGCCACAAAAATGATATAAAACAACACCTGCATGCTAGAGGTTACGACGAAAAGTTTGTAAGCGAACAACTAAAAAAGGTCGACCAAATCGAGCGTAAACAGTTACTTGAAAAACGATCCAACAAATCAACCGGCGAAAGAGTCCCGTTTGTGGTCACCTACTCGCGGCGCCTCCCCGACATCGGGAAAATAACGCGGGAGCGGATGCCCATTTTACACCGCTCAAAACGCATGAAGTTGGCATTCGAAAAACCTCCCCTGATTTCGTACAAAAGACTGAAAAATTTGGGAGATATCATAGTCCATAGCAAGCATAATAAAATGTTCAACAATCAAGGGACGGGATCTGATCGATGCGAGAGAAATTGTGCAATCTTTGGGTTTATGCTCCAAACAAAACAATTCGCAGATAAGAACGGAACGGCCTACCACATAGGCAAAAAAATCACCTGCATGTCCAGGAATGTGATATATGGGATTCTCTGCGACAAGTGCAATGAAGTTGTGTACGTGGGAGAGACGGGGACAAAATTGTATGAGAGAATGCAAAACCATCTGAGTAGAATAAAACTTGAGGTTATGGATGAACCGATACCACATCATTTTCTGACCAAAAACCACAGTATAAAGAATTTTAAGATTATTGGGATTGAACAAATTAATCAACAAAATACAGCTTACAGGAGGGGTCGTGAAGCATTTTGGATTAACAAACTTCAAACACTAGAACCCAATGGGCTCAATAGACAAGAATAATTCCAAATATTCTCATCTATAAACTTGCTGAACCGGGGGGGGGGGGGGGGGGTATAAATTAGTGTATAGAGCAATTACACCTAAAAACGCATTCGTGTTGAACATAGCGTGTATATGTTGTGAGATTATGATCATTGGGTATATGTCAATGCGTACATCATGTGTATATGGGGGGGGGGGGGAGGGGGAGGGGTGGTGCGTATGGAATCCTAGCCTACGATTGTCAGTGTAGACATTATATGAGGGGCTGCACTTAGATCAGTGGTGGGGGCATGTATATGCTGCAATAGTGGGTGGAGACAAAACATTTACACACCCTGGAAAGATCGGGCGGCGGGAGGGGGGGGGGGGGTAGGGGGGTTATTACTACGCAAGGACGGCATAAAAAGATTCTATTTTTCATCAGCGGTATTGAAGTCTGATTGACGCGGGTTGGGTACTGGGGCGGAGATATGGAGGCGCGCTTTTAAATGGTTGAATGATTCGGGCCGAGGAGTGGTTGGATGTGTGAATACAGTATACGAACTTACTTGCCTCTGCCTGTGTTACCAGGGCGAGGTCTTAGAAATAGTGTCTAATTCATATTTGTTTTTTGCGTAATAACGCGGAACATATCTTTACTTGTTGCCACCCAAGGAAGATATTATACGGTATTTTTTGCATAATTTACACTTGAATACAAGAAGCAAAGTGAAGCGCGGAACATATCTATACTTGTTGCCACCCAAGGAAGATATGATACGGTTATTTTGCGCGTAATAGACTCGGATACGGGGAACAACATGAAACGGGGAACATACCTTTGCCACCCAAGGGAGATATGATACGGGGATTTTACAAGCAAAACACTTGAATATGGAGAACAACGCGTTTGAACAATTCGGGTCAAGGAATGGTTGAATGTGTGAATACTGCATGCGAACTCGCTTCTGCCTCTGTTACCAGGGCGAGGTTGAGATAAATGATTGAATGCTCCTAATTCTAAGGCTGAAAACAAAATTTGCGCATAAAAACGCGGAATATATCTCCACTTGTTACCACCTAAGGAAGATCTGATACGGTATTGTTTGTCCATAATTTACAATTAAAAACAGTGAACAACGTGTAATGCGGAACATATCTTTACTTGTTGCCACCCAAGGAAGATATGTATCGGCGATCTTATAGACGGGTTCGTGATTAGGAGCTAGGCGGCCACTTGCCAAATAATAAATCGATCTGTAAGACGTACGCGTATCTCGATCAATTTTATAATTCCCATTCAACAATTAGGATTATGTGTGACGCTAAAGTTTACGTTCCCATGACGCGATACACATTGGTACGGCACTTGACGTAACGGAATTAGAATTAGTCAAAAATGAAAGCCGCTTACAAGGAAGTAAACTTCCGAGCATGACGGCAATTTGACGAAGTTATATAAAATATTTGGGATTGGATAAACCGTGAGTAACCTGGTGGCAGGGAGGGCAGGGAGGGCAGGTGGCATGCCAGCCATTATAATATATATATTATTTTTTTCTTTTTTTTCTTTCCCGAATATAATTCACCTAATGACTATTAACTGCGAGTTGTCCTGCTTCCGTCTTCTGTCCGTCTGTATGTCCGTCCGCAATTACCACCTGTCAGAGAGGTAGAGAGGGCTGGATGGTATGCCATCCATTGTAATGTATATATTGTGTGAAGAAAATTCTCCATGTGCATGGTTCATCTAATAACTATTGGCTAGTAAGCCAAACAGTGTTCATTACGGGAATACCAAGCTAATTGACCCTTTCTCTAACACGATTTCACACAAACCGATAATAGACCACAAAGCAAAAAAATGACATAACCCTTTTTGGGAGCCTAATGGCACAAAAGGGGTGCATATTTTGAGGGTCCCGCAGAGTACCACTATGTTTCCCAAGGCACCATCTATAAATTTGGAGAATACCAAGCAGATTAGCCCATTCGCTAACGAACAGCGAAAAAAACTGATAATAGCCCAAGTAACAAAGCCATTTCCATTCCTTTTGGGATGCCCTGTGGACCCGGAAGGGCGCACAATTTGGGAGGCCCGCACAGTACCACTGTGCTTAGCAAGACACCTGTTGTCTATTAAGGGAATATCGAGCTAATTGACATTTCCTCTAACAAGATTTTAGACAAACCGATAATAGATTGTCAATCCAAAAATCACAAAATCCCTCTTGGGAGCTTTATGGCACAAAATGGGTACATATTTCGGGGGGCCCGCAAAGCACCATCATGCTTACCAAGGACCTATCTATAAATCTGGAGAACACCAAGCAGATTGCCCCCTTTGCTAACAATTAATTAGAAAAACTGATAATAGCCCATGTAACAAAAAAAATTCTCTTCCTTTTTTGGGTTTCTTTGTGGACGCAGAAGGGTTCAAAATTTGGGGGGCCCGCACAGAACCACTGTGGTTAGCAAATTGCCTACTGCTTATTTCTGGAATACCGAGCTAATTGACACTTTCTCTAACAAGATTTCACACAAATAGATAATAGACTATAAAGCATAAAACTACAAAACCCTGTTTGGGAGCCTTATGGAACAAAAGTGGTGCATATTTTTGGGGGTCCTCAGAGCACCACTATGCTTCCCAATGCATCTTCTGTAAATTTGGAGAATACCAAGCAGATTACCCCTTTCGCTAACGAACAGCCATAAAAACTGATAAAAGCCCACATAACAAAAATATTTCCCTTCCCATTTTGGTTCGCTTTGTGACCCCAGAAGGGTACAAAATTTGAGGGCCCGCATAGAACCACTGTGGTCAGCAAGACACCTACTGCTTATTTCTGGAATACCGACCTAATTGGCCCTTTCGTTAACAAGATTTCACACAAATCGATAATAGACTATAAAGCATAAAACTACAGAACCCTTTTTGGGAGCCTTATGGAACAATAGTGGTGCATATATTGGGGGGCCCACAGAGCACCACTCTACTTCCAAAGGCATCTTCTGTAAATTTGGAGAATACCAAGCAGATTGTCCCATTCGCTAACGAACAGCGAGAAAAACTAATATTAGCTCATATAACAAAAACACTTCTCTTCATTTTTTGGGTCGCTTTATGGACCCAGAAGGGCGCAAAATTTGGGGGGCCCGCACAGAACCACTGTGGCCAGCAAGACACCTACTGTTTATTTCTGGAATACCAAGCTAATTGACCCTTTCATTAACAAGATTTCACACAAACCGATAATTGACTATAAAGCATAAAACTACAGAACCCTTTTTGGGAGCCTTATGGAACAAAAGTGGTGCATATTTTGGGGAGCCCGCAGAGCACCACTATACTTGCCAAGGCATCTTCTATATATTTGGAGAATACCAAGCAGATTGCCCCATTTACGAACCAACAGCGAGAAAAATTCATATTAGGCCATATATCAAAAACATTTCCCATCCTTTTTTGGGTCGCTTTGTGGACCCAGAAGGGTGCAAAATTTGGGGAGCCCGCACTGAACCACTGTGGCCAGGAAGACACCTACTGTTTATTTCTGGAATACGGAGCTAATTGGACCTTTCATTAACAAGATTTCACACAAACCGATAATAGATTATAAAGCATAAAACTGCAGAACCCTTTTTGGGAGCCTTATGGAACAAAAGTGGTGCATATTTTGGGGGGCCCGCACAGCACCACTATGCTTGCCAAGGAATCTTCTATAAATTTGGAGAATACCAAGCAAACTGCCCCATTCGCGAAAAAACAGCGAGAAAAATTGATAATAGCCCATTTTAGAAATACATTTCCCTTACTTTTTTGGGTCGCTTTGGGGACCCAGAAGGGTGCAAAATTTGGAAGGCCCGCACAGAACCACTGTGGTTAGCAAGACAAATACTGTTTATTTCTGGAATACCGAGCTAATTGGCTCTTTCGTTAACAAGATTTCACATAAACCGATAATAGACTATAAAGCATAAAACTACAGAACCCTTTTTGGGAGCCTTATGGAACGAAAGCGGTGCATATTTTACAGGGCACGCAGAGCACCACTATGCTTCCCAAGGCACCTTCTGTAAATTTGGAAAATACCAAGCAGATTGCCCAATTCACTAACGAATGGCGAGAAAACCTGATAAAAGCCCACATAACAAAAACATTTCCATTCCTTTTTTGGGACGCTTTGCGTGCCCAGAAGGGTGCCAAATTTGGGGGGCCCGCACAGAACCACTGTGGTTATCAAGACACCTACTGTTTATTTCTGGAATACCGAACTAATTGACCCTTCCATTAACAAGATTTCACGCAAACTGATAAGAGACTATAAAGCATAATTCTACAAAACCCTTTCTCGGAGCCTTATGGAACAAAAGTGGTGCATATTTTTTTTGGGGGGGGGGGGGAGGGGGGCCCGCAGAGCACCACTATACTTGCCAAGGCATCTTCTATAGATTTGGAGAGTACCAAGCAGATTGCCCCATTTCCGAACGAACAGCGAGAAAAATTGATAATAGCCCATATAACAAAAACATTTCCCATCCTTTTTTGGGTCGCTTTGTGGACCCAGAAGGGTGCAAAATTTGGGGGCCCGCACAGAACCACTGTGGGCAGAAAGTCACCTACTGTTTATTTCTGGAATATCGAGCTAATTGGCCCTTTCATTAAAAAGATTTCACACAAACCGATAATAGACTATAGAGCATAAAACTACAAAACCCCTTTTCGGAGCCTTATGGAACAAAAGTGGTGCATATTTTGGGGGGCCCGCAGAACACCACAATGCTTGCCAAGGCATCATCTATAAATTTGGAGAATACCAAGCAGATTGCCCCATTCGCGAAAGAACAGTGAGAAAAATTGATAGTAGCCCAAATAAGAAAAACATTTCCCTTCCTTTTTTGGGTCGCTTTTGGGACCCAGAAGGGTTCAAAATTTGGGGGGCCCGCACAGAACCACTGTGGTCAGCAAGAAACCTACTGTTTATTTCTGGAATACCGAGCTAATTGGCCCTTTCGTTAACAAGATTTCACACAAACCGACAATAGACTATAAAGCATAAAAGTACAGAACCCTTTTTTGGGAGCCTTATGGAACAAAAGTGGTGCATATTTTGGAGGGCCCGCAGAGCACCACTATGCTTCCCAAGGCATCTTCTGTAAATTTGGAAAATACCAAGCAGATTGCCCAATTCACTAACGAACAGCCAGAAAAACTGATAAAAGCTCCACATAACAAAACATTTCCCTTCCTTTTTTGGGTCGATTTGTGAGCCCAGAAGGGTGCAAAATTTGGGCGGCCGAAGAGAACCACTGTGGTCAGCAAGACACCTTCTGTTTATTTCTGGAATACCGAGCTAATTGACCATTTCGTTAGCAAGATTTCACACAAACCGACAATAGACTATAAAGCATAAAACTACATAACCCTTTTTGGGAGCCTTATGGAACAAAAGTGGTGCATATTTTGGGTGTCTCGCAGAGCACCACTCTGCTTCCCAAGGCATCTTCTGTAAATTTGGAGAATACCAAGCAGATTGCCTCATTCTGTAACGTACAGCGAGAAAAAACTGATATTAGCTCATATGACAAAAACACTTCCCTTCATTTTTTGGGTCGCTTTATGGACCCAGAAGGGCGCAAAATTTGGGGGCCCGCACAGAACCACTGTGCTTAGCAAGATGCCTACTGCTTATTTCTGGAATACCGAGCTAATTGACACTTTCTCTAACAAGATTTAACACAAATAGATAATAGACTATAAAGAATAAAACTACAGAACGCTTATTGGGAGCCCTATGGAACAAAAGTGGTGCATACTTTGGGAGTCCCGCAGAGCACCACTATGCTTACCATGGCATCTTCAATAAATTTGGAGAATACCAAGCAGATTGCCCCATTCGCTAACGAACAGCGAGATAAACTGATATTAGCTCATATAACAAAAACACTTCCCTTCCTTTTTTGGGTCGCTTTGTGGACCCAGAAGGGCGCAAAATTTGGGGGGCCCGCATAGAACCACTGTGGTTGGCAAGACACCTACTGTTTATTTCTGGAATACCGAGCTAATTGACCCCTTCATTAACAAGATTTCACACAAGCCGATAATAGTCTATAAAGCATAAAACTACAGAACCCTGTTTGGGAGCCTTATGGAACAAAAGTGGTGCATATTTTTGGGGGTCCTCAGAGCACCACTATGCTTCCCAATGCATCTTCTGTAAATTTGGAGAATACCAAGCAGATTGCCCCTTTCGCTAACGAACATCCACAAAAACTGACAAAAGCCCACATAACAAAAACATTTCCCTTCCCATTTAGGTTCGCTTTGTGACCCCAGAAGGGTACAAAATTTGGGGGGGGGGGCGCACAGAACCACTTTGGTCAGCAAGACACCTACTGTTTATTTCTGGAATACCGACCTAATTGGCCCTTTCGTTAACAAGATTTCACACAAATCGATAATAGACTATAAAGCATAAAATTACAGAAACCTTTTCTTGGAGCCTTATGGAACAACAGTGGTGCATATATTGGGGGGCCCGCAGAGCACCACTCTGCTTCCAAAGGCATCTTCTGTAAATCTGGAGAATACCAAGCAGATTGCCCCATTTGCTAACGAACAGCGAGAAAAACTAATATTAGCTCATTTAACAAAAACACTTCTCTTCATTTTTTGGGTCGCTTTATGGACCCAGAAGGGCGCAAAATTTGGGGGGCCCGCACAGAACCACTGTGGTTAGCAAGACACCTACTGTTTATTTCTGGAATACCGAGCTAATTGATCCTTTCATTAACAAGATTTCACACAAACCGATAATAGACTATAAAGCATAAAACTACAGAACCCTTTTTGGGAGCCATATGGAACAAAAGTGGTGCATATTTTGGGGGGCCCGCAGAGCACCACTATACTTGCCAAGGCATCTTCTATAGATTTGGAGAATACCAAGCAGATTGCCCAATTCACGAACGAACAGCGAGAAAAATTTATATTAGGCCATATAACAAAAACATTTCCGATCCTTTTTTGGGTCGCTTTGTGGACCCAGAAGGGTGCAAAATTTGGGGGCCCGCACTGAACCACTGTGGTCAGCAAGACACCTACTGTTTATTTCTGGAATACGGAGCTAATTGGACCTTTCATTAACAAGATTTCACACAAACCGATAATAGACTATAACGCATAAAACTACAAAACCCTTTTTGGGAGCCTTATGGAACAAAAGTGGTGCATATTTTTTTTTTTTTGGGGGGGGGGGGGGGGGGTGGGGGTGGGGGTGGCGCGCAGAGCACCACTACGCTTGCCATGGCGTCTTCTATAAATTTGGAGAATACCAAGCAGATTTGCCCCATTCGCTAATGAACAGCGAGAATAACTGTTATTAGCTCATTTAACAAAAACACTTCCCATCCTTTTTTGGGTCGCTTTGTGGACCCAGAAGGGCGCTAAATTTGGGGTGGGGGGGGGGGGCCGCACAGAACCACTATAGTTAACAAGACACCTACTGTTTATTTCTGGAATACCGAGCTAATTGACCCTTTCCTTAACAAGATTCCACACAAACCGATAATAGACTATAGAGCATAAAAATACAAAATCCTTTTTCGGAGCCTTATGGAACAAAAGTGGTGCATATTTTAAGGGGCCCGTAGAGCACCACTATACTTGCCAAGGCATCATCTATAGATTTGGAGAATACCAAGCAGATTGCCCCATTCGCGAAGGAACAGCAAGAAAAATTGATAATAGGCCATATAACAAAAACATTTCCGATCCTTTTTTGGGTCGCTTTGTGGACCCAGAAGGTTGCAAAATTTGGGGGGCCCGCACAGAACCACTGTGGTTAGCAAGACATTTACTGTTTATTTCTGGAATACCGTGCTAATTGACCCTTTAATTAACAAGATTTCACACAGACCGATAATAGACTATAAAGCATAAAACTACAGAACCCTTTTCTGGGAGCCTTATGGAACAAAAGTGGTGCATATTTTGGGGGCCCGCAGAACTCCACTATGCTTGCCATGGCATCTCCTATGAATTTGGAGAATACCAAGCAGATTGCCCCATTCACTAACGAAACGCAAGAAAAACTGATATTAGCTCATATAACAAAAAACACTTTCCTTCCTTTTTTGGGTCACTTTGGGGGCCCAGAAGAGAGCAAAATTTGGGGGGCCTGCACAGAACCACTGTGGTTAGCAAGACACCTACTGTTTATTTCTGGAATGCCGACCTAATTGACCCTTCATTAACAAGATTTCACACAAACCGTTAATAGACTATAAAGCATAAAACTACAGAACCCTTTTTGGGGGTCTTATGGAACAAAAGTGGTGCATATTTTGTGGGACCCGCATTGCACAGCCTTGCTTCCCAAGGCACCATCTATAAATTTGGAGAATACCATGCAGATTGCCCCTTTTGCTAATAAACAGTCAGGAAAATTGATAATAGCCCATATAACAAAAACTTTGTCCTTTTTTGGGATGCTTTGTGGACCCAGAAGGGTGCACAATTTGGGGGGGCTCGCACAGAACCACTGTGGTTGGCAAGAAACCTACTGTTTCGTTCGGGAATATCGCGCTAATGGGCCCTTTCCCTAACTATATTTCAGATAAACCGATAATAGATTCTACATTCAATAATGATGGCGTCCTTATGACACAACAGGGGTGCATATTTTGAGGGACCCGCAGAGCACCGCCATACTTCATAACAAAATAGTTGCTTTCCTTTTTTGAGATGCTTTGTATACCCTGAAGAGTGCACAATTTGGGAGGCCCGCACAGAACCACTGTGGTTAGCAAGACACCTACTGTTTATTTTGGAAAAAAAAACAATCTAATTGACCCTTTCTCTAACAAGATTTCAGACAAATCGATAATAGATTCTAAATCCAATAATGAGTGAACCCCTTTTGGGGACCTTATGGCACAAAAGGGGTGCATACTTTGAGGGACCCCAGAGCACCGCCATGCTTCTCAAGGCACCATCTATAAATTTGGGAAATACAAAGCAGATTGCCCCTTTCCCTAAAAAACAGTCAGAAAACCTTCTAACTGGTCATATAATAAAATCCTTTCCCTTCCTTTTTAGGGGATGGGTTGTGGACCCAGAAAGGTGCACAATTGGGGAGGGGGGAGGTTGCACAGAACCACTATGGTTAGCAAGGCACCTACTGTTTATTTCGGAAATACTGAGCTAATTGACGCCTTTCTCCAACATCATTTCACCCAAACCGATAATAGACTGTATATACCTTTTTGGGAGCCTTATGACACAAAAGGGTGCATACTTCGGGGGCCTGCAAAGCACCACTATGCTTCCCAAGGCGCCATCTACAAAGAATACCAATCAGATTGCCCCTTCACTAACAAAAGCAAGAAAAACTGATAGTAGCTCATAAAACAAAAACATTTCCCTTTGTTTCTTGGGATGCTTTGTCGAACCGGAAGGGTCCAAAATTTGGGCAGGGGGGGGGGGGGGGGGCGCACAGAACCACTGTGGTTAGCAAGAGACCTACTGTATATTTCGGGAATACTGAGCTAATTGACCCTTTCTCGAATAAGATTTCACACGAACCGAAAATAGACTGTAAAACAAAAAATGACAGAACTCTATTTGGGATCTTTATGGTACAAAAGGGGTGCAAATTTTGTGGAGCCCGCAGAGCACTCCTATGCTTCCCAGGGCACCATATATAATTCTGGTGAATTCCAAACAGATTGCCTCTTTCGCTAACAAATAGCACGAAAAACTGATAATAGCGCATATAACAAAAACATTTCCTTTCCTTTTTTGGGATGGTTTGTGGACCCGGAAGAGTGTAACATTTGGGAGGCCTCACTGAACCACTGTGGTTAGCAAGACACCGATCGTTTATTTCGGGAATACTGAGCTAATTGACTCTTTCTCTAACAAGAGTTCGCACAATCCGATAATGGACTGTACAGCGAAAAATGACAGAACCCTTTTTTGGAGCCTTATGGCATAAAAGGGGTGCATATTTTGTGGGGCCAGCAGAGCAACACTATGCTTCCCAAGGCACCATCTATAAATTTGGAAAATACCAAGCAGATTGCCTTTTCGTTAACAACCAGTGGGAAAAACCGATAATAGCCGATATAACAAAAAACATTTACCTTCCTTGTTTGGGATGTTTTGTGGATCCAGAAGGGTGCAAAATTTGGTGTGGTTAGCAACGCACCTACTTTTTATTTCGGGAATACCGAGCTAATTGACCCTTTCTCTACGATTTCACACAAACCGATAATAGACTGTAAAGCAAAAATTGACAGCACCGTTTTTTTGGGAGCCTTATGACACAAAAGGGGTGCATAGTTTGGGGGAGGGGAGGTCGCAAGCACCAATATGCTTCTCAAGGCACCATCTATAAATTTGGGGAATATGGAGACGATTGTCCCTTTTTGTACACTTCAGTACTATCTTGGGGAGGTTTGTGGGGGGGGGGGGGGGCGCACAGCACCACTTGGGTTAGCAATACACCCTCTATTTATTTTGGGAATACCTTCCTCTAACAAGAAATCAGACAAACCTGATGATAGGTCTTATAGAAAAAAATGTTAGAACCCTTTTTAGGAGTCTTTTGGCACAAAATGGGTGCATATCTTTTCAGAAAGGCACCCACTTTTGCATTAGGGAATGTCAAGCCAATTAACCATTTCTCTAACAAGTAGTCAAAGAAACCGATTATAGCCCATTTAGCCAAATGTGCAAATACATTTTAAAGTCATTGCGAGCTTTGTTACACCAAACAGGTACATATTTTGTCGGGTCCGCAGAGCACCACCATGTTCAACTAGGCATTACTTATATATTTTCATACTATCAAACAATTGCGGCTTTCTCTAACAAGTAGTCAAAGGAATCGATAATGGCCGAGCACGAGAGGGTAGTAATTCCTTTTAGGGCATTGTGCCACTACAAGAGTGCACACTGTTTAGAAATCCACACGCCACAAATTTCGAGAATAACGAACCGGTTACATTCTCATCGAACAAGCAGTTTAAAAAACTAATAATAACGCACACTGCAAGAAAATGCAAGAAAATGTAATTATTTGTTTGGCTGCGATGTGGTCCGAAGATGGTGCTTATTTTAAAGAACGGTGGTTGAAAGAAAGTGGACATAATAGATATAGCTGTTCTGTACTCCTTAGTGCACATCACTGCAGTGCCACCACATGGGCATTGGGGATTACGTGCCTTACCAAAGGACGCAGTTACTGCTGGTCATAGTCAAACCACCGACCTTGTTGTTTAAAGTCCAATGTTCTAACCAGTATGCCCCAATGCTCCTCACGAAACCTGTTCATGTTGCACAGCACACAGAACTGCCCAGCTTAGCAATCACACTATCATAAAGTTTGAGAATAC